>CM017189.1:4623897-4903897 GCA_004837865.1 Musa balbisiana
ATCATCATCATCATCATCATCATCATCATCATCATCATCATCATCATCATCATCATCATCATCATCATCATCATCATCATCATCATCATCATCATCATCATCATCATCATCATCATCATCATCATCATCATCATCATCATCATCATCATCATCATCATCATCATCATCATCATCATCATCATCATCATCATCATCATCATCATCATCATCATCATCATCATCATCATCATCATCATCATCATCATCATCATCATCATCATCATCATCATCATCATCATCATCATCATCATCATCATCATCATCATCATCATCATCATCATCATCATCATCATCATCATCATCATCATCATCATCATCATCATCATCATCATCATCATCATCATCATCATCATCATCATCATCATCATCATCATCATCATCATCATCATCATCATCATCATCATCATCATCATCATCATCATCATCATCATCATCATCATCATCATCATCATCATCATCATCATCATCATCATCATCATCATCATCATCATCATCATCATCATCATCATCATCATCATCATCATCATCATCATCATCATCATCATCATCATCATCATCATCATCATCATCATCATCATCATCATCATCATCATCATCATCATCATCATCATCATCATCATCATCATCATCATCATCATCATCATCATCATCATCATCATCATCATCATCATCATCATCATCATCATCATCATCATCATCATCATCATCACTTGAGTTTTCACCCAAGTGGCCTTCTTTGGTTCTAAGTGTCATATCATTTATGTTCTTTAGAAGGTTGTTCTCAAGTTCATCATGTACTATACACGTCATTTAATAGGTCATCAAGGACCTGATAAGTTCTTCAAGCAGAAAGTTATTTAGGCCCTTTGCTTCTTGTATTGTCATTACTTTAGGATCTCAATTTTTTGGAAGGGATCTTAATATCTTATTAACAAGTTCAAAATTAAAAAATAATTTACCAAGTGCCTTTAGACCATTAACAATATCTGTAAAACGAGTGTAAATATCTCCAATGGTCTCGATTGGTTTTATATGAAATAACTCATAGCTATGAACCAAAAGATTAATTTTTGACACTTTAAACCTACTTGTGCCTTCATGTGTGACTTCGAATGTGTGTCAAATATCATGTGTAGTTTCGCATATAGAAACCAAATTAAATTTATTTTTATTAAGAGCACAAAACAAAACGTTTATCGCTTTAGCATTCAAGGAGAAAGTCTTCTTTTCCAAATCAATCCATTCATTTATTGGTTTGGAAGACTTTTCAAAACCACTTTCAATAATGTTTCACAACTCGAAATCCATAGAGAGTAAAAAAATTCTCATTCTAGTTTCCCAATATGTGTAATCTGTTCTATTGAACATAAGAGGACAAGTGATAGAATGATCCTCTTGATTACCGGTAAAAGCTATCTTTCTTGGGTTTTAAACTAAATAGAGAGTAACTTTGCTCTAATACCAATTGTTAGGAATAAGTTGGCACTAAAAGAGGGGGAGGGGGTAAATTAATGCTTTTGGAAACCTACGTCGATCATGAGAATTTGTACGATAAAACTATATCGGAAAGATGTTTAAGCTTAAAGATGTTCGTAGGAGAGTGATGAAGATGTAAAGTTGTTGTTGTAGAGAAATCTAGGGGCGACATCACATGCACAGGGAAAGAACAAAAAACAAAAATCCCTAAATTTCCTATAAATTGTGTTTATCGTTGTGTAAAGATTGGTGTGCAAAATCTGTAAAATTGAAATCTATATATATGAAAGATTATGTTTTACCTAGGGAGATCATATATCCCTGAATCCTTATAGATCTATAGAAGAGGATGAAGGAGGTCAAGAGTCCTCCTCGCTAACGGTTATCCACATAGCAGGGTTGCAACGATACTCCTCAAATCTCTAGCCTGCTATCTGAGAAGGAGAAGGGGAGAAGAGAATATGATATGACAACCAAGAGAAGCTCTAGGCTATGAACCTTTGGTTCCCTCAGATTTATAGAGCCTCCCATCAACTGAACCATAATAGATCATGCCCTATTAGGTATTGGATCTCTATCCAACTACCCAAGCCTCTTAGATTAGTGGATCTCTATTCAATAATCTCTCATTGGATCTTATTGGATCTCATCCATAGGATCCAATAATTCAAGGGCTTATTGCATATCTAATAAGATAGGGGCTCCGATGGATATCTCATATCCGAACCTCTACTTATCCCAATGCCTACCATATATATGTGACCCTTTAGGCCCAGTATCGAGTTGACCATGAGTCATACCTATCAGAACTCCTTCTAACTCAGTAAATTATTATCTCCATAATAATTCGCTCGACTCATTGACTATGGACATACTATGCCACTATGTCGTAATCCCCAAACGATATTGTTAGGATCAAGAGCGCAATAAAAGGGGGGGTGAATTAGTATAGCAGAAAACTTTCATGATTTCAAAAGTCTTTGTTTCGATTAAAACCAATTCCGATGAAAATGGTTTTGATTCAATATGTTTCAAAGAGAAATTGAACTTGAGAGCTTTCATAAAAGTGCAAGAGAAGATTAAAGAGATTTACAGTAATGTAAATTGCACAAATAAAAAGCAAACCAGAATTTAGAGTAGTTCAGTCAACGTGACCTACATTCACTTTCGGATTCCTCCTCCGATGAGGTCATCGGCATCCATTAAAGGCCTTCCTTCAATAGGTGAAGACCAACCACCTCTTTACAGTGCTTTCTCCTTTTCACGAGTTTAGGAGAGAACCCTTACAAGTCTCACACCTCTCTTGAATGATCTCAACACTCAGAAAGAGAGGAGAACTCTAGCAATTTTACAACTCTTTAACACTTTAAAGACTCAAGATTATACCAATGCTTTTCATGTCCTTTCATGCAGAAAAGGGTGGGGTTTTCATAGGCCCCAATGGCTTCAAAAATGGAGCCAAAAAGTATCTCATCCCGGTTTTCCAATGTACTCGTGGTACTACTGCCATTACTGGGCGGTACTACAGCCTTAGACCTAACATTGGGCGGTACTACCGCTCAGTCTAGGCGGTACCATCGCCTGACAAAGGTAGTACAACTGCTGGCAGCATTAACTGTCGGCGATACCATCGCCCAGATAACCTAAGGCACTGTTTTCCGTGGTGCCACCGCTAGCCCTGGTGATTCCACCGTCGGTCATGTTTTCATGGGCTGAATTGGTTGCTCAATTCAGCCCAATTCAACCTTGTTAAAGGTCCAATTAGCCACTAATTAAGTTAATGGGATTACCTCCCAATCCTAACTTAATTTACGCTCTAACTACGATAATTAAGATATGATCACAACACTTCTTGTTCCGGTACGTCAATTGATCTTCCGACGAGCTTCCGACGTACTTTCGATGAACTCTCGACAATGCTCCGACGGACTCCCGATAAGCTCCTGGACTTTACGATGATATTCTTGGTGAGCTCCGATGAGTTTCTTTGGCAAGCTCCTGAACTTCTTGTTTGGTTCCAGCAAAACTTCCGATGAACGTCTAGACGTTCGATGAACTCTTGAACTCCCAACAAGATCTCGATCTTGACTCCGGTATAACACCTGCTTTATGTCTTACTACTATCGTAGTTAATCCTGCATACTTTTCTCAACATATAGATTAGATCAAATAATTTACAATTGATTTCATCATCAAAATATGAGATTCAACAATCTCCCCCTTTTTGATGATAACAATCAATTGATGACAGAGTTAACCTTGACTCCCCCTATCTATATGTTATACTTAAGAAAAGACAATTTTGAATTCAAGACCTTTGAATTCAAGTATCAAACTTATAAGTCAAGTTCATTTAAACTTATCAATATGCACATCATTATACTTATCATGATTTTCCAATTCTAAATATGATCCCACCTATTTGTCAAAATGATGTCAAGGTATGACATCCATTTTTAAGTGTGATATTTCAAATATGAGAAATGACAAAGAAAGCAATTCATCATTCTAGGGCAAGATGGCAAGTTATCAAGTTGTAAAATGGCAAGTTAAGCTCATGATATTTTATAAAGACATTTATTAATTTGATACAATAAGATATGTTTTTGCCATAATTCAATATGTTTCAAATGACAAGCACATAAGCATTTATGATAAGATACATTACATACATTGTCATCAATTTGTCACATTTTCGTATCATTTCTCCCCTTTTGTCATCAACAAAAAGGAGAACAATTCAACAATGCAAGCGTGGTAAAAATTCATGCCACATTTCAATTTGTATTTGATGATACTAATTATATTGCAAGCATTCATGACATGGTATCATTCAAAAGTTCTTAAAGTTATACACATTAATGAGATAACTTCCATCAACTTTTGCCCTTTTTTCATCAAAACTTTGCATGAAGAAGGAAGGAGAGGAGGAAATCCATTAAGAACCAACTTTGTGAAATGATTTGAATCAAGTCAAAAATGATAAAAATTTTATTGAATCATGCTTTAATTTTCACAAGGATCAAGATATTCATGTGAAATCAAATCCTCACTCTTGCAAGTGTTCATCTTATACTAAAAAATTCATAAAATTTTTTCCTTCATTAAGAAAGAATTCATGTGAAAGAATTATCATATGAAGGATAAAAGAAATTCTATGAATGATCACATCAAATCCATTTCTCATAAAAAAAAATCATAAGAGTACAATCCGTGAGAGATGCATTTGTCAATGAATTCCATGTATCAAACATCATTACATGATGGAACAAGGATATGGAATAATTTGATACAATAAGATATGTTTTTGCCATAATTCAATATGTTTCAAATGACAAGCACATAAGCATTTATGATAAGATACATTACATACATTGTCATCAATTTGTCACATTTCGTATCATTTCTCCCCTTTTGTCATCAACAAAAAGGAGAACAATTCAACAATGCAAGCGTGGTAAAATTCATGCCACATTTCAATTTGTATTGATGATACTAATTATATTGCAAGCATTCATGACATGGTATCATTCAAAAGTTCTTAAAGTTATACACATTAATGAGATAACTTCCATCAACTTTTGCCCTTTTTTCCCCCCCCCCCCCCCCCCCCCCCCCCCCCCCCCCCCCCCCCCCCCCCCCCCCCCCCCCCCCCCCCCCCCCCCCCCCCCCCCCCCCCCCCCCCCCCCCCCCCCCCCCCCCCCCCCCCCCCCCCCCCCCCCCCCCCCCCCCCCCCCCCCCCCCCCCCCCCCCCCCCCCCCCCCCCCCCCCCCCCCCCCCCCCCCCCCCCCCCCCCCCCCCCCCCCCCCCCCCCCCCCCCCCCCCCCCCCCCCCCCCCCCCCCCCCCCCCCCCCCCCCCCCCCCCCCCCCCCCCCCCCCCCCCCCCCCCCCCCCCCCCCCCCCCCCCCCCCCCCCCCCCCCCCCCCCCCCCCCCCCCCCCCCCCCCCCCCCCCCCCCCCCCCCCCCCCCCCCCCCCCCCCCCCCCCCCCCCCCCCCCCCCCCCCCCCCCCCCCCCCCCCCCCCCCCCCCCCCCCCCCCCCCCCCCCCCCCCCCCCCCCCCCCCCCCCCCCCCCCCCCCCCCCCCCCCCCCCCCCCCCCCCCCCCCCCCCCCCCCCCCCCCCCCCCCCCCCCCCCCCCCCCCCCCCCCCCCCCCCCCCCCCCCCCCCCCCCCCCCCCCCCCCCCCCCCCCCCCCCCCCCCCCCCCCCCCCCCCCCCCCCCCCCCCCCCCCCCCCCCCCCCCCCCCCCCCCCCCCCCCCCCCCCCCCCCCCCCCCCCCCCCCCCCCCCCCCCCCCCCCCCCCCCCCCCCCCCCCCCCCCCCCCCCCCCCCCCCCCCCCCCCCCCCCCCCCCCCCCCCCCCCCCCCCCCCCCCCCCCCCCCCCCCCCCCCCCCCCCCCCCCCCCCCCCCCCCCCCCCCCCCCCCCCCCCCCCCCCCCCCCCCCCCCCCCCCCCCCCCCCCCCCCCCCCCCCCCCCCCCCCCCCCCCCCCCCCCCCCCCCCCCCCCCCCCCCCCCCCCCCCCCCCCCCCCCCC
This sequence comes from Musa balbisiana, assembly GCA_004837865.1. Classification (NCBI taxonomy): domain Eukaryota; kingdom Viridiplantae; phylum Streptophyta; class Magnoliopsida; order Zingiberales; family Musaceae; genus Musa; species Musa balbisiana. The sequence continues at coordinate 4,629,942 of CM017189.1, forward strand.
CCCCCCCCCCCCCCCCCCCCCCCCCCCCCCCCCCCCCCCCCCCCCCCCCCCCCCCCCCCCCCCCCCCCCCCCCCCCCCCCCCCCCCCCCCCCCCCCCCCCCCCCCCCCCCCCCCCCCCCCCCCCCCCCCCCCCCCCCCCCCCCCCCCCCCCCCCCCCCCCCCCCCCCCCCCCCCCCCCCCCCCCCCCCCCCCCCCCCCCCCCCCCCCCCCCCCCCCCCCCCCCCCCCCCCCCCCCCCCCCCCCCCCCCCCCCCCCCCCCCCCCCCCCCCCCCCCCCCCCCCCCCCCCCCCCCCCCCCCCCCCCCCCCCCCCCCCCCCCCCCCCCCCCCCCCCCCCCCCCCCCCCCCCCCCCCCCCCCCCCCCCCCCCCCCCCCCCCCCCCCCCCCCCCCCCCCCCCCCCCCCCCCCCCCCCCCCCCCCCCCCCCCCCCCCCCCCCCCCCCCCCCCCCCCCCCCCCCCCCCCCCCCCCCCCCCCCCCCCCCCCCCCCCCCCCCCCCCCCCCCCCCCCCCCCCCCCCCCCCCCCCCCCCCCCCCCCCCCCCCCCCCCCCCCCCCCCCCCCCCCCCCCCCCCCCCCCCCCCCCCCCCCCCCCCCCCCCCCCCCCCCCCCCCCCCCCCCCCCCCCCCCCCCCCCCCCCCCCCCCCCCCCCCCCCCCCCCCCCCCCCCCCCCCCCCCCCCCCCCCCCCCCCCCCCCCCCCCCCCCCCCCCCCCCCCCCCCCCCCCCCCCCCCCCCCCCCCCCCCCCCCCCCCCCCCCCCCCCCCCCCCCCCCCCCCCCCCCCCCCCCCCCCCCCCCCCCCCCCCCCCCCCCCCCCCCCCCCCCCCCCCCCCCCCCCCCCCCCCCCCCCCCCCCCCCCCCCCCCCCCCCCCCCCCCCCCCCCCCCCCCCCCCCCCCCCCCCCCCCCCCCCCCCCCCCCCCCCCCCCCCCCCCCCCCCCCCCCCCCCCCCCCCCCCCCCCCCCCCCCCCCCCCCCCCCCCCCCCCCCCCCCCCCCCCCCCCCCCCCCCCCCCCCCCCCCCCCCCCCCCCCCCCCCCCCCCCCCCCCCCCCCCCCCCCCCCCCCCCCCCCCCCCCCCCCCCCCCCCCCCCCCCCCCCCCCCCCCCCCCCCCCCCCCCCCCCCCCCCCCCCCCCCCCCCCCCCCCCCCCCCCCCCCCCCCCCCCCCCCCCCCCCCCCCCCCCCCCCCCCCCCCCCCCCCCCCCTCTTTGCCTCCCTCATTATATTGAGGACCTTAGGGAGAGTCACCTCAAGCTTGTTTATATTAAAACTCATTATGAACTATGAAAAAAAATATGGTAGGGACTAAAGCACAAGATCCACACATAGGTTATCCTCTATGACCATTCCTAGACCTGTGAGTTTCTCTATCCATTGAATCATCTTTAGGACAGGGTTATGAACTAGTGTCCCCTCAATCATACTAGCGTGGAAGAGGGTCTTGGATATCTCATATCGTTGAGTCCTTCCCTATTCCTCAAATAGTTTACGAACATGTAGGAGAATGGATTTGTCATTCATATTTTCATACTATCTTTATAACTCAGGAGTCATGGAGCTCAACATGTAACACTGAGCAAGAGTGGAGTCATTTATGTACTTCACGTAGCGAGCAATCTCATCCTTGCTAGCCCCTTCCTTAGGCGTAGGCATCACTATATCAAGGACATACATGATTTTCTCCATCGTCAGAATAATTCTCATGTTGTAGAGCCAATCCGTATAATTTGGACCAGTGAGACGGTTGACATCAAGTATGTCATATAAGGGATTTGAAAGCGACATTTTTTGAAAATCAAGATCAAACAAAAATAAATAACATGCAGATTTTATAAACTAAACAATCAAGATATGGACTTCTATCTTAATATACTCCCACTATTTTACTAGTGAGACATGCGACACCCTGAGCATGTGAAACGGAAGTCTCCGACAGATTTCCAGTGGGGATCGAGATCCAATCAACTGTTAGGATTGAGAGTCAAAGGTCGATACTAAGAGAGGGGGGTAAATTAGTGCAGCGGTAAGATAACGACGGTTTAAAATAACATTCGTACGATAAAAATGATTTCGATGTGAAAGCCGATTTGGAAAGTACTTCAACTTAAGATTAAGCGTAAGTAGAGTTGAAGTAAAGTAATGGAGGTAGTTTGCAGTTTAAGATAGAGAGCAGAATGTAAATGCAAACCGAGATTTAGAGTTGTTCGGTCAATCTTGACCTATACCCACTTTTGGCTTCCTCCTCCGATGAAGTCACCGACGTCCACAAGAGGCCTTCCTTCAATAGGCGAAGGCCAACCACCCTTTTAAAGCTTTACTCCTTTTGACAGGCTTTGGAGATAACCCTTATAGATTTTTCACTCGTCTCTTGAATGAACATGGGTGGATGTGTAATAGAGTGGCCCTCTTGATTTCCGACGTAAGCCATCTCTCTTGGGTTTTAATCCGATTGAGAGTTAACCCCGCTCTGATACCAATTGTTAGGATCAAGAGCACTAAGAGGGGGGGGTGAATTAGTGCAGCAGAAAACTTTCGACGATTTAAAACGAAGTTCGTATAATAATAAGAACGATTTCGGTATGAAAGTCGATTCGGAAATTGCTTTAACTTAAGATCAAGTAAAGTGCAGTTAAAGTAAAGCTATGGAAGTAGTTGCAGTTAAGATAGAGAACAAAATGTAAATGCAAACCGAGATTTAGAGTGGTTCAGTCAATCTTGACCTACATCCACTTTTGGCTTCCTCCTCCGATGAGGTCACCGACGTCCACTAGAGGCCTTCCTTCAATAGGTGAAGGCCAACCACCCTTTTACAGTTTCACTCCTTTTGACGGGCTTAGGAGACAACCCTTACAGATTTTTCACTCCTCTCTTGAATGATCAAAACTTTGAAGAAAAGAGGGAGAAGAACTTCTAGCCTTTTACAACACTTTTAAGCTTTCAAAATCTCAGAATAAATGCTAAGTTTTGGTGCCTTTTCATACATGAAAGGGTGGGGTTTATATAGGCCCCAAACTGGTTTGAATTTGGAGCTCAAAAATGTCATCTCCCAGAATTCCGGGATCCTGGCAGTACTACCACCATAACTGGGCAGTACTACCGCCTGACAGAGCTCGGAGACCGAGCCCAGGCGGTACCACCGCCTAAAATGGGCTGTTCCACCACCTAGCTTTCCTGGGAGACTGAGCTCCTGGGCGATGCCACCGTCGGCCAAGAAATCTGGGTCCGAATGGGCTGATCCATTCGGCCCAATTTGGGTCTGTCAAGGGCCTAATTGCCTTAGGATTAAGTTAATGAAATCACCTCCCATTTCTAACTTAATCATCATGCTAACTATGATATTTTTAATAAATTTACTGCAACTTGCTCCGATGCGTCAATCGCTTCTTCCGGCAAATTTTCGGTGAACATCCGACGAACCCTCAACGATGCTCCAGTGGACTACCGATAAACTCTTGGACTTGCGACGATCCACTTGGTGAGTTCCGACGAGCTTCTTTGGCAAGCTTCTAGACTTCTCGGATTTGTTCCTGTAGAACCTCCGATGACCGTCCGGACTTCCGTCGAACTCTCGAACCCCCAACGTGATCATAGTCTCGACTCCGGCGCAACTCCTGCTACATGTCTTACTTTTATCATAGTTAATCTTGCACACTTAAAACACACTTCAATCTAGACAATTAATACTAAGCATTAATCAAATTGTCTGGCATGTCATTGGTCCCTTGACGCTTCGTCCGATTCTTTGGCGCATCATCCTCTCCTACGGCCTATTGCCCAATCGGCCAGTTGACTCCGCAACTCTGATATCCTTGGTGCAATGTCTGCTCTTCTTGGCCCGATGCCCAAATTCACGGCCCAAAGCCTTCTGTCGATTCATCGACCGATCCACCGGCCCAACTCTAATCTTCTGACATGTACCTCCGGCACAACATGATTTTCTTGCTTTAATTGTCTCATCCTGATCGAAGCATCCTGTGTCACTCAAAACACAAATTAAATCATAAATAATTATCAATTGGTTTTATCATCAAAATACGAGATTCAACAATCTTCCCCTTTTTGATGATGACAACCAATTGATGACGGAGTTAAACTTAACTCCTGGGGTTTAAACAAACTCCCCCTATCAATATGCCATATTGATAGAACCTTGAATTCAAACTAAATTCAAGTCATTGCAATATTCATCATGAATATTTGCAACATGTCATCATGTATAACATGATCATACTTCTCCCCCTTTGTGATCAACAAAAAGGAGAAGTGCAACTTTCAACAATTTGGAATATAATTTCAAATCATTGCATGAAAGACATAATATCAAGTTTTATCATCATGCAATTTGTAAGCCTGAAAATTTAGCAAGTGTTACATCATACTTAGAACATTCAAGTTATCAAGTTGTACATATGCAAGGTAGTAAGATAGCATGTTCTACTTCATAGAAGCTAGCAAATTTAAAGATTTGTAAGTTCGCATATTTGCTTTTCTTTGCGATATGCAAGATAGCATATCTTTATAATGTTCAAAATAGCAAGTTATATATCATGGAAGCTAGCAAATTAGAGATGTTCAAGAAAGCAACACTTGCTTCTTGAAATATGCAAGTTGCAAGCTAGCAATTTTTGCATTTTCTTGAAATTTCAAGCTAGCAATTCTCGATGATGTTCAAAAAAGTAATTTCTTCTCTTGCTTTCTTCTTGAATTGTGCAAGCTAGCTATCTCCCCCTTTGTCATTGTCAAAAGGAAGGGAAGAATACAATGTTGTAATTCTTTTCCCTTTACAATAATTTTTAAAGCATGACAATGGTAACTATCAATCTTATTTGTGCATTATTACATTTTCAAATTAAGACATGCACAATTTCAAAACCATACATTTCATTTTTCATGCATAATACAAATAAATCAATCATCACTATGGGCATATCATACATAATATTCAAGCATTCATGATACATCATTTGCATCACACATATCATCAATAAAAGCATAAGTGTTGCATGCATCATTCTAAAACATTTCAAGTATATAAAATATAAAATCATCATTACATGCATGATTCCAAATCATCATTTATTTTACATCATGATGGTACTAATTTTGTCAAATTACATCCTACCATGCATGATCGAAACTTCTTATTTGTATACATCAAAATAAATTAATGAATACTTCATGTATTCATATCATCACAAAAGGAATATCAAGGAGAATTATTGGGTGATGAGATAAATATTTCATGAATACAAGTAATTACATAAAAATCATATCGTGAAAAGATAAAATCATGTGAATACCAAAAGGCATGATTTTTTTTGAAAAACCTCCTCTTAAATAATCAAAAGAAAATCTTAGGAGATTAAATAATAAAAGATATTCAAAAGAAATTTGAAGTCATGAATTTCGAAAAAGATATTCTCTTTAGTAAATCATAAAAGAACCTTAGGAGAAAAAGATTTCAATTCATGCATATAAAATCTTGACTTAAGCATAAGAAATCTCAATTTACAAATTTCAAAAAATCAAGATAAAGCTCATTTAAATTTAAATCATCAAATCAAGATCATTTTCAAGAGATTTACAAAAGTGATACAAATAGATTCATGATTTTAATCCCAATGATAATATATTTTCCTTTTTAAGTGTTTCAATTCATGTGATTTATTTCATTTATGCTAAATAAAAATATGCATCAATGTTTAAAAACCGAAAAAGCCACTTTCATTACCGTAAAAATCAATAATCCATAAGTCTCAAGAATCATCATGCATAATTTCGAAATTTATTAAGCATGATCATTATGCATGACATCAAGACATGGTTTCAAAATATTTAATATTTTCATTTCATAATTACATCATTATGCATCATCGAAATTGATTTCATAAAGTATTGTCCATCAAGATCATTTTATTTGTTGTAGTTATGCATTTTTCTCTTTAGGTGAATCTAACATTTCAAGCTTAGTTTTCGATACAAAATCCATGCATCATCATTAAAGCATGATATCAAACTTCTTAATATTTTCATTAAAACATCAAGCATAGTTTCAATCAAAATAGGAAATTATCAAAATACACATTATTTCTTCTAAAAAAACATTTATCATCATTTAAACCAAAAAAGAACTTTCATTACAGCAAATATCAATAATTCATAAATTACAAAAATAATTATGTATAACTTTAAAATCTCATGCATAAAATCATCAATCATAGTATCAAAATATTTAATATTTTCATTACATTATTATGCATTACTTCAAATCAAACATGATTTCATTTAATCAAAATCAAAAAATAACAATGGAAATCAACGTGATGCACATTATTACTTCTTAACCACATATAACATGATTTCAGAAGGCATTTTTAATCAAAATCATTTAGTTTATCATAAACATGTAATTTTCATGATTATTTTCAAAATTACTAGAATGATAAGCATGATTCCTAATTTTTGCATTTTCATTATTAAATTATTAGACATGCAATTTTCAAGAAAATTAATTCTAAACTAAATAAAAAAGAAAAATGCATCATAAAAAGCATCATGTAATTTTGAAATAAATTAAAGGAGTTTCATTTGAGTTATTTACCTCATTGACGAAAACCAGTAAGGTGTAGTTTGTCACCTCGCCTTTGTTGATTTTCTCCTCGTCTTCGGAGGAGCTCGATTCATCCCACTTTTTATTCTTCTTCTTGCATTCAAAGCAAGTAGTTACGTTCCTTTTGTTCTTTAATTTTTGTTTCATAAACTTTTTAAATTTCTTAGTGAGTTCAAGTTCACCATCACTTGAGCTTATGCTCAAGTGGTCTTCAAATGTTTTATGTCCCAAATCCTTCCTGTTCTTTGGAAGGTGGTTTTGTTCATCATATTCATCATGTGCATTGTGCACCATTTCATATGTCATTAATGAACCGATAAGTTCTTCTAGTGGAAAAATATTTAAATCTTTTGTTTCTTGTAAAGCCATTACTTATGATTCCAAAGTTTTAGAAAGCGATCTTAAGATTTTGTTAACAAGTTTAAAATTTGAAAAGTTTTTACCAAGTCCTTTTAGACTATTGATGACATCCGTAAAACGGGTGTACATATCTCCAATAGTCTCTCTTAGTTCCATACAAAACATCTCAAAATCGTGCATCAAAAAATTTACTTTAGAATCTTTTACACTACTTGTGCCTTCGTGTGTGATTTCAAGAGTCCGCCAAATATCGAAAGTCATTTCGACAAAGAAACCCGATTAAACTCTATTTTATCTAAGGTGCAAAATAGAGCATTCATAGCTCTAGCATTTAAAGAAAATATCTTCTTCTCCAAATCATTCCTATGGTTCATTGGACGAGAAGACATTTCAAATCTTGATTCAACAATATGCTATAAATTCAAATCCAATGAAAGCAAGAAAACTCTCATTCGAGTTTTCCAATAAGTGTAGTCCGTCCCATTAAAAAAGGGAGGACGGATGAGAGAGTGAACCTCTTGAAAGCCGAAAAGAGCCATTTCTATTTGGGTGTTGAACCAAAATAGAAAATCGTGGCTCTTATACCAATTGTTAAGATCGAGAGTCAAAGGTCGGAACTAAGAGGGGGGGGTGAATTAGTGCAGCGGTAAGATAATGAAGGTTTAAAATGACGTTCATACAATAAAAATGATTACGATGAGAAAGCCAATTCGAAAAGTACCTCAACTTAAGATTAAGCGTAAGTAGAGTTGAAGTAAAGTAATGGAGATAGTTTGCAGTTTAAGATAGAGAGCATAATGTAAATGCAAATCGAGATTTAGAATGGTTCGGCCAATCTTGACCTACATCCACTTTTGGCTTCCTCCTCCAATGAGGTCACCGATGTCCACTAGAGGCCTTTCTTCAATAGGCGAAGGCCAACCACCCTTTTACAGCTTTACTCCTTTTGACAGGCTTAGAAGACAACCCTTATAGATTTTTCACTCATCTCTTGAATGATCAAAACTTAGAAGAAAAGAGAGAGAAGAACTTCTAGCCTTTTACAACACTTTTAAGCTCTCAAAATCTCAGAATAAATACTAAGTTTCAGTGCCCTTTCATGCATCAAAGGGTGGGGTTTATATAGGCTCCAAACTGGTTTGAATTTGGAGCTCAAAAATGTCATCTCCCGAAATTCCGGGGTCCTCGCGGTACTACCGCCTGATAGAGCTCAAAGACCGAGCTCAAGCGGTACCACTGCCTGACAGGGGCGGTACCACTGCTCAGCCTCGCTTGGAGACCGAGCCCAGGTGGTACCACCGCCTGACATGGGCGGTTCCACCGCCTAGCTTTCCTGGGAGACTGAGCTCCTAGGCGGTGCCACCGCCGGCCAGGAAATCAGGGTCCAAATGGGCTGATCCATTCAGCCCAATTGGGTCTGTCAAGGGCCCAATTGCCCTAATATTAAGTTAATGGGATCACCTCCCATTTCTAACTTAATCATCATACTAACTACGATATTTTTAAGACATTTGCTGCAACTTGCTCCGGTGCGTCAATCGCTTCTTCCGGCGAGCTTCCGGCGAACATCCGACGAACCCTCGGCGATGCTCCGGTGGACTTCCGGCAAACTCTTAGACTTGCGACGATCCACTTGGCGAGTTCCGACGAGCTTCTTTGGCAAGCTCTTGGACTTCTCGAATTTGTTCCCGCAGAACCTCTAATGACCATTCGAACTTCCGTTGAACTCTCGAAGCCCCAACGTGATCATAGTCTTGACTCCGGCGCAACTCCTACTGCATGTCTTACTTTCATCGTAGTTAATCCTGCACACTTAAAACACACTTCGATCTAGACAATTAATACTAAGCATTAATCAAGTTGTCCAGTATGTCATTGGTCCCTCGACATTTCGTCTGATTCTTCGATGCATCGTCCTCTACTGCGGCCTATTGCCCAATCGACCAGTTGACTCCGCAACTCCGATATCCTTAGTGCAATGTCTGCTCTTCTTGGCCCGATGCCCGAATCCACGGCCCGAAGCCTTCTATCGATTCGTCGACCGATCCACCAGCCTGACATCTAATCTTCTAACATGTTTCTCCAGCACAACATGATTTTCGTACTTTAATTGTCTCATCCTGATCGAACCATCCTGCGTCACTCAAAATGCAGATTAAATCATAAACAATTATCAATTGGTTTCATCATCAAAATACGAGATTCAACATCTTAGTATAACCTCAATTGACTCAACCAATCACACTAAGCCTAAAAGGTAGGCAACTCTTGTCGATCACAATTCTTGGTGATTTTCGTCCTGTTCGGCCTCTAAAATACCATGGTCTCAAGGGACTTGACCAACCATGATGTGTAGTTAAGTTAACACCATCATTACATGATAAGTCTGATTCGATGATATACCCTCGAGGGACTCGACCAAGCATACAATGTCCTTAGGTCACCGATGACATCTCTATGTCATAGGCAAGATAGTGAATCGTGATATATGTAGCCTCGAGGGACTCGACCAACTTAACCTGCATCGAGAATTGGTCCCTACCTATAACGATGGAAGGCCACATGAGTTATGTTAGGAAAGTAATTAGCACTAAGAGGGGGGGGTGAATTAGTGCAGTAGTAAAATTATGTCGGTTCAAAAAACCTTCGTATGATAAAAACTGATTTCGATGAAAACCGTTTCGAAGAGACGTTAACTTGAAAGCATTTTCGTAAAGATAGCTTGAAAGCTTATGGAAGAGCGTAGTGGATGTAAAGCAAGTTAAGAGATTTGCAGTAAAGTAAATTACTCAAATATAGAAATGCAAACCAGAGAAGAACACACCAATTTTATAGTGGTTCAGTCGTCGTGACCTACATCCACTCCACTGATTCCTCTTCCAACGAGGCCATCAGCATCCACTATCGATCTTCCTTTATAAGCAAAGATCAACCTCCTTCTTACAGCTCTTTCTCCTTTTACTAGGTTTAGGAGATAACCGTTACACCCCCATTCACTCCTCTCTCAAACTATTCTAACACTTAGAACTTTGAGAGGAATTTCACACGAGATTACAGTAGAGTTTCTTTCCCTTTTACTCTCAATACTTGTGTTTTTTTAACCAGGGATGAGAGGGATATTTATAGGCTTCAAGTTGAATCAAACTTGGAGCCTAAAAACATCTCATCCCGGGTTTCCCGAGCACGGGCGGTACCACCGCCAGTGTCACTTTGACACTGACACTACATTAGGCGGTACCATCGTCTGACACTAGTGGTACCACCACCTGTAGCCTCTCGGAGGCTGTGTCTAGGTGGTACCACTGCCCAGACTGACGGTACCACCACCTGACATAGTCTCGAAGACTATGCCACGACGGTGCTACCTCTTGGGTCACTGTTTGGGCCTCTCATTGGACCCAACATAGTCCTTACATGGGCCCAACTAGCCCCTAATTGGGTTGGCCCAAATCCAAACCTAATTACATGCTAACTACAATTCCTAAGACATATTCTAAGCTAAACAAGTCTGTAAGTCTAGTTTCTTCCGGCGAGCTTCCAGCGATCTTCCGATGATCTCTCGGCAATGTTTTGGTGGACTCTCAACAAGCTCCTAGACTTCATGATGATCTTCTTGGCAAGTTCTGATAAGCTTCTTCCGACAAGAACCTGGACTTCTCGGTTAGTTCCTACAGAACTTTCGACGAATGTCTGAACTTCCGACGAACTCTCGAACTCCCAACAAAATCACGTCCTTGACTCTGGGACTTCATTTTACTTTATGTCTTGCTATCATAGTTAATCTTGCATATGTAAACCCTATAAGACAATTAATACTAAGCATTAATTATGTTTTCAGCATGTCATTGGTCCCTTGACGCTTTGTCCGATTCTCCGGCGCATCATCCTCTCTTACAACCTATTGCCCAATCGGTCAGTTGACTCCGTAACTCCGATATCCTTGGCACAATATCCGCTCTTCTTGGCCCGATGCCCGAATCCATGGCTCGAAGCCTTCTGTTGATATGTCGACCGATCCTCCGGCTCGACATCCAATCTTCTGACATGTTTTTCTTCGACACAACATGATTCTTCCTGCTTTAATATCTCATCCTGATCGAAGCATCCTGCGTCACTCAAAATGCAGATTAAAACATAAATACTTATCAATTGGTTTCATCATCAAAATACGAGATTCAACAAGCTAATCTAATTACCTCACGTTTACCAACTAAATATTATCGAGGGAGGGGTTTCTTTGATTTGGTATCCTAATATGACATGTTACACACATACATATTTAATATATATCTACATCACATGTAAATATATATACATATCTAGTAGGTGTACAAGCAATCACACAACATATGAGCAATCACACCAGATGATCATAGACCATAGCCTAATGTGATCAGGCCCAAGCTAGTGGGCCTAATCACTCATAACAAGATCTATATGTGCAGTGATACATCTCCATGCCTTGTGATCATCTATCTCGTTTGCGTCGGTTCTGTTGGCATCTCCATGCATCGCGATCGTCCGTCTCGACCTCGTGGGTCTCGCTATCGCTTCCACGCTCTTGTTGCACCTCCTCATGTGATTATAACTTAATCATAAGCATATAAGCCTGATAATAAATAAGAAATAAAATGAAGGCTCGCAAGCCCTAATAATAATAATCACAAGTACACACATATCACATGGTCCATGATCATCCGTCCACATATCATACATCACATGTAAATATTATTATGTAGGACTACTAGATAATAATAATAATAATAATCAACTAAACCTTTTAATTAATTAATATTTTATGAAATTAGGGATATGTAGGAAATTTTCTGAATTGTGAGGGGTATTTTCATAATTTTGACAAAAGATAGAATATGAAATTTCTAAAATTATAAGGAGCAAAACGATCTTTTGCCCAGAATAATGCCCTAAACCCCCTTCCTCCCCTTACTTGCTGTGGTCGCCGCCACACTGTCAGTGACAGCCCTCTACGGCGGGGGGGGTCGGGGGTGCTGCCCTTACCCGTGGAAGTAGTGCGCGTCGGTATCTCGCCCATGGGGCGACGTCTCCTTTTGCTGTTGCTGTGCCACCCGCAAGCACCGCTGCCCTTGCGGGCAGTGAGCGGGCAGTTCTACCCATTAGGGTAGTGCCCGCAACGAGCCGGCGCACCCTTGCGAGCACCAATGCAGGTGGCGGTCACTCCTGCACGCTGCTCACACGCATTCAACACCGCCCCTATGCGCTGCTCGCACACATGCGAGTAGGGCGCAGGGGCGGCGTCACCCGCGTGCGAGCAGCACGTAGGGGCGGCATCGCCCACTTGCAGCACGCAGGGGCGACCACCACCTGTAGTGGAACCTCTCGTAAGGGGGTTTGCCTATGGGCCCAATGCCTGCAACTGCCCCCCCTACACACGGGTGAAGTACCCATGCATAGACTGCCTGCAAGCGAACGATTGTCGCCCGCCAATGACTCCTGCACACAGGTGGCCTACTACAAGTAGCCGAGACCTCCCTTATGAGCTCTTGGCCAAGGCTACAAGCAACCTTTGGCCAACCTACGAGGGCAACAACTTTCGCCTTTTGCGTTAACGATTTTGATGTTAAAAAATTTTCTAAAACACAACACACGCAGTTTAAAACCAATCTTTCGCATGAACAACTTGACTCTGATACCATTGTTGGGAAATCTAGGGAGTGACATCACAGGCGTAGTGGAATAACATAAAAAATAAAATCCTCAATTTTTCAAAGATGTGTTCATCGTCGTACGAAAATTGATGCGCAAAAGTCGCAAAACTTAAAACTGCATATATGAAAGATTGTGTTATCTAGGGAGATCATATATCCTTGAATCCTTACTAATCTCTAAGAGAGGGTGAAGGAGGTTAAGCATCATCCTCTCTAGCGGTGATCCATATAGCAGGATTGCGACGATGCTTCTCAAAACTCCAAGCCTATTATCTAAGGAGGAGAAGGGGGGGAGAATAGAAGAGGCAATCCAAAAAGCTCTAGCCTATGAACTATTGGTTCCCTAATGGTTCCTACCCTATTGGGTATTGGATCTCCATCCAACTACCCAAGCCTCTTAGATTATTGGATCTCTATCCAATAATCTCTCATTTGCTCTTATTGGATCTTATTAATAAGATCCAATAATTCAATGGCTTATTGGATATCTAATAAGATAGGGGCTCTAGTGGATATCTCATATTCGAACCTCTACTCATCGCAATGCCTACCATATGTGTGTGACCCTTTAGGCTCAATATCGAGCTGGCCATGAGTCATACAAGTCAGAACTCCTTCTGACTCAGTGAATTATTATCTTCATAACAATTCACTTGACTCATCGACTGCGGACGTACTAGGCCACTATGCCGTAGTCCTCAAACGATACAGGGGAATGCAATCCATTAGACCTATATATCCTTAGTTACCATGTACCTATAGTCCCTCATCCATCTAATATCCCAAAGACCGTATACTAGGCTTAGTGCTGTTAGACCCATACGATTTCTCCTCAAGTCTCACTCTAATCGGATTCTCTCGAAGAACTCTTTCTCTCTCAATCCAAATGACTCTGGCCAAGGATTTGTCTAAGAAAGAACACATGAGATGCTCCTCTCATGACTCCAAGAGTGGATGATCCTCTATCGACACTCAATAGTCCTTGTAAGGTTGGGTACCGTTCCTAATGACTAGTTGTGCTATATTTGGAACCACCAGACCTGTAAGTCCGATATCAAAGAATAAAGAACTCAAACAAGACATCCTTGGTGTCTCAAATCTAAAGACTAAATATACCACTAAGACTACGGAATTACTATTTGACAATAAAGCATCATCCATCATCTAGCATTATATAAGTAGATCGATTAGTGAACTCATTCTCCAATGAGCACCTGTACTGTATCCCTAGTGTCCCCACACGAGCAGTTATAAAACTAGCTGCATCCATTATATGGACAGGTATATAGCACACTAGTATGTCTGGTTATCTCATTGTCCCTCTCAAGTAACCTATGGCTGGAATTATTTAGGATCTGTGTTTAAAGGCGAATCGGTCTCATTATCATGATCTCATCATGATTTGATTCCCATTGCACAGATCCATAGACATCACAATATATTCAAGCAATAGACAATATAAAGTGATAAAATGTCAAATAATAATAATAAGCAAAAAGACTACGTGTCAAGTTACACGTGTCATCACTCACGTGATTGGCTTGTAGGGCACCTATGACTAGCAATACTTTGCTGGACCTACGTAAAATCAAAACTTGCATACTAAGTATTTGAACAAGCTCAAGTTGTGGAGTGGTGTTTGAGTTAGGTTCTCCAACCTTCCTCAACTCTATCACGCTCTCACTATCTCCGCCAAGAATGTGTTCCTTCTCAAGGAACACCGCTCTCTTAGCTACAAAGACCTTTTGGTCCTCGATGTGATAGAAATAATACCCACAAGTTTCCTTGGGGTATCCCATGAACTTGCACTGCTCCATCCTGGATTATAACTTATTGTGGTTGTGTCTTTTAACGTGGGTAGGGCAACCCCAAATCTTAATAACCTTAAGATCGGGCTTCTTCCTTTTCCATATCTCATATGGTGTAAACAATACCGACTTAGTTAAAACTTTATTCAGAATATAAGCTATGATTTTTAAGGCATATCTCTAGAATAAGATGGGTAGGTCGGTGAAGCTCATCATGGACCGCACCATGTTTAACATTATACGATTCCTCCTTTCAGATACACCATTGAGTTGAGGAGTATAAGGAGGTGTCCATTGAGATAGAATCCCATGATCCTTGAGGAACTAGGTGAACTCTGTACTCAAATACTCACTTCCTCGATCTGATCGAAGAGTTTTGAGACTCTTTCTAGTCTAGTTCTCCACTGCATTCTTATATTCTTTAAATTTCTCAAATGCCTCGAACTTGTATTTCATTAAGTACACATATCTATATCTTGAGAAATTATCAATATAAGTATTAAAGTAGGAGTAACTACCTATAGTATGAGTTGACATGGGTCCATATACATCACTATGTATGAGTTCTAGTAGCTAAGTGGCTCTCTCTCTAATTCCACTAAAAGGAGAGTTGGTCAGTTTTCCATGAAGGCAAGGCTTGCAAGTTGCATATGACTCATAGTCAAATGGATTTAGATATTCATCCTCTAGCAACTTTTGAATCCTTTCCTCATGGATGTGACCTAACCTATAATGTCACAGATATATACTATTCATCTCATCTCGTTTCCTCTTGAACACACTTACATTCATGATATGTGGAGTAGTGTCTAGCATAAATAAATCATTATGCAATGTTCCTCTTGTGATGATCTCCTCATCTAATAGTATTGAATAACCAGTGTTCTCAAAAACTAATTTATATTTACTAACTGTCAAACATGAAATGAAAATAATATTTTTGATAATAGAAGGAACAAAATAGCATACATCCAATGCAATAATACCTCCACCAGGTAGATGTAGGGTGACCTTGCCAACAACTATTGCAATAACTTTTAATCCATTGCCCATCTTGAAGTTCATCTCGCCTCTCGCTAATCTCCTAGGTTTTGCTAGAATCTGCAACGAATTATAAATATGATGAGCACTACCGGTATCCAATACCCATGTTTTATCATAAGAGTCCAACAAATGGAGACTGATCATGAATGTACCTAAAGCTTCTCCAAGCTTCTGTTTTGCCCTCTCTATAAGGTACTCTTTACAGTTCCTCTTCCAGTACCCATCTTTGCTGTAGTGGAAGCATTGGCCTTTATCCTTTGCTAGGTCTTTCTTAGTAACCTTTGCCTTACCCGGTTTGCCCTCACCCTTGTCTTTCTTAAAGGACTTTTCTGCCTTCCTTTTCTTTCTAGTCTCACCAATATAGAGAACTGGCTTTTGTTTCTTGATAGTGCTTTCTACCTCTCTCAACATATTGAGGAGCTTAGGGAGAGTCACCTTAAGCTTGTTCATGTTAGGATCAAGAGTGGCACCAAGAGGGGGGGGGGGGGGGGGGTAAATTAGTACAGTAGATTAAAATGATGGTTTAAAATTCTTTGTACGTTGAAAACAATCTTGGAAAATAACTTGAAAGCATGTTGGATCGTAAGGGTAGTAAAAGCCAAGTAAGAAGAAAGTGAAGCTAATGCAAAGCAAGTAAATAGCAATAATAGAAATACAAACCAGAATTTATAGTGGTTTGGTCGGTGTGACCTACATCCACTTTTGATTCCTCCTCCGTCGAGGTCATTGGCATCCACTAATGGTCTTCCTTCAATAGGCAAAGACCAACCACCTCTTTATAGTACTTTCTCCTTTTCACGGGTTTAGGAGATAACCCTTACAAGCCTCCCACCTCTCTTGAATGATCTCAACACTTAAAAAAGGAGGAGGAGGAATCTTGCATTTTTACAACACTTTTAACACCCCAAGAATTCAAGATTATGTTAACACTTTCATTCCCTTTCACGTAGAAAATGGTAGGGTATTTATAGGCCCCAATGGCTTCAAAATTGGAGCCAAAAAGTGTCACATCCCTAGATTTTGGGATACTAGTAGTACCATCGCCATTATTGGGTGGTACTACTGCTTGTAGACTGACACTAGGTGGTACTACCGCTCAGTCTAAGTAGTACGACTGCCTGAGAGAGCTCGGAGATCGAGCTCTAGTAGTACGACCACTTGACAGCATTAACTATCGACGGTACCATCGCCTAGAGCACTTGGGAGACCAAGTCCCAAGTAGTGCCACCGTCAACCGTGATTTCAAGTGCTAAATGGGTTGTTCAATCCAGCCCTGTTAAGGGCCCAGTTGCCTCCTAACTGAGTTAGTGAGATTACCTTCTAATTTTAACTCAATTTACGATCTAACTATAATAATTAAGATATTTAACAAAGTATTCTTATTCCGGTATGTCAATTGTTCTTCCGGTGAGCTTCCGGCGAACTTCCGACGATCTCTCAACAATGTTCAGGCGGACTTCCGGCAAGCTCCTAGACTTCACGATGATCTTCTTGACAAGTTTCGACAAGCTTCTTTGATAAGCTTCTAGACTTCTCAGTTGGTTCTAGTAGAACTTCTGACAAACATCCGGACATCGATGAACTCTCGAACTCCCAACGAAATCTCAATCTTGACTTTGGCACATCATTTGATTTATATCTTACTACTATCATAGTTAATCTTGCACACTTTTCTCAACATATATATTAGAACAAATAATTTACTAATTGATTTTATCATCAAAATCCGAGATTCAACAGTTCATATTAAAATTCATTATGAACTGTGAAAAGGAATCTGATAGGGACTAAAGCACAATATCAATATATAGGTTATCTTCTATGACCATTCCTAGACCTGTGAGTTTCTCTATCTACTCAATCATTTTTAGGATATGGTTCAGAACTGGTATCCCCTTAGTCATCCTAGTGTAGAAAAGGGTTTTGGATATCTCATATCGTTGAGTCCTTCCGTGTTTCTCAAACAGTTTACAGATATGTAGGAGAATGGATATGATATCTATCTTTTCATGTTGTTTCTGTAACTCAGGAGTCATGAAGCCCAACATGTAATACTGAGCAAGAGTGGAGTCATATATGTACTTCACGTAGCGAGCGATCTCATCCTCGGGCGTAGGCATCATAATATCAAGGACGTATATGATTTTCTCCGTCGTGAGAATAATTCTCAAGTTACGGAGTCAATTCGTATAATTTAGACCAGTGAGATGGTTGACATCAAGTATGTCACGTAAAGGATTTGAAATCGATATTTCTGAAAATAAAGATGTAGGAGAAATAAATAATATACAGATTTTGTAGAAAAATAAATAAATAATATATGGACTTATATCTTAATCTACTCCCACTATTTTCTCACGAAACACATAACTCCCTCTGGTATGTGAATCGAAGACCCCTGACAGATCTCTAGTGGGGATCGAGATTCAATCAGCGTTTTAACGTAATCTCGAGGGACTCAACCAATCATGCTAAGCCTATAAAGGTAGGCAAAACTCTCACCGATCACAACTCCTTGTGATTCCTGTCCTGTTCAACCTCTGAACCACCATGGTCTCGAGTGACTTGACCAACCATAATGTTCGGTTAAGTCAACACTATTGTTAAAAGATGAGTCTGATTCGACGATATACTCTCGAGAGACTCAATCAAGCATACTATGTTCTCAGGTCACCGGTGACATCTCTATGTCGTAGACAAGATAACGAATCACGATATAGGTGAGCCTCGAGGGACTCAACCAACTCAACCTATATTGAGAATCGGTCTCTACCTATAACGATAAAAAGATACGTGGGTCAATCTAATTATCTCATGTTTACTTACTTAATATTCTCGAGAGAGGGGATTTTAATTTGGTCTTCTAATATGACATGTCACACACATACAGTATGTCACGTAAAGGATTTGAAATCGATATTTTCTGAAAATAAGATGTAGGAGAAATAAATAATATACAGATTTTGTAGAAAAATAAATAAATAATATATGGACTTATATCTTAATCTACTCCCACTATTTTCTCACGAAACACATAACTCCCTCTGGTATGTGAATCGAAGACCCCTGACAGATCTCTAGTGGGGATCGAGATTCAATCAGCGTTTTTAACGTAATCTCGAGGGACTCAACCAATCATGCTAAGCCTATAAAGGTAGGCAACTCTCACCGATCACAACTCCTTGTGATTCCTGTCCTGTTCAACCTCTGAACCACCATGGTCTCGAGTGACTTGACCAACCATAATGTTCGGTTAATCAATAAGTCAACACTATTGTTAAAAGATGAGTCTGATTCGACGATATACTCTCGAGAGACTCAATCAAGCATACTATGTTCTCAGGTCACCGGTGACATCTCTATGTCGTAGACAAGATAACGAATCACGATATAGGTGAGCCTCGAGGGACTCAACCAACTCAACCTATATTGAGAATCGGTCTCTACCTATAACGATAAAAAGATACGTGGGTCAATCTAATTATCTCATGTTTACTTACTTAATATTCTCGAGAGAGGGGATTTTAATTTGGTCTTCTAATATGACATGTCACACACATACATATTTAATATATATCTACGTAATATTTACATATATATATATATATATATATATCTACGTGATATTTACTTTACTGTAGTTTGACCAGAATCATTTTCAATTTAGGCTTTTATTCATGATTATTCAATTTTGGCACCTAATTCATGATTGTTACATTATCTTAGGTGAAATCTAAAATTGCTGTTTCTAATTTTTCCAGTGGTTTGGACTGACCATATACTGATGCATCTCATCATCAAGACT
The DNA here is from genome assembly GCA_004837865.1 of Musa balbisiana. Classification (NCBI taxonomy): domain Eukaryota; kingdom Viridiplantae; phylum Streptophyta; class Magnoliopsida; order Zingiberales; family Musaceae; genus Musa; species Musa balbisiana. Next base: position 4,649,245 of record CM017189.1, read on the forward strand.
CCCAGTTTCTAATTTTGGTGGTATTCAACAGTTGCAAAATTCATTTAAATATAGATCGACATAATATTTAGGAACTTTAAGACCAGAAGGGTGGATGAAGAACTCATTTATACATAGAAATATATCCCGGGGATATAAATAAACAAACTGTTCTACTGTTATTGGTGTTTGCCAATGATGGGCTTTCAATCCCTCCCTTATCAGAACACGTATAATTGTGCTGAGTGTTGGTTGCTAATGAAAAGTGATGTCTGGAGCAGAGAAAATTGGCTCAACATGGTATCCAAAGGATCTTTACATGGTAGAGGTAACTGAGGCCAACCTTTCGAGGTATTGGATCTTCTATTTATAATAATATCCTTATAAGTGCACTAATAAGATGCATGAAACAGACTCGCACTATAATTTCTTCATTCAGATTGCTTATGGCAGATAAATAGATGGGTTTCTTTAAGCTAAGGCAATGCTTTATGTGAAACCAAGTTATAATTAAGTGTACTACTTCATTTCCGTTCTATACTATAGGAATTCCAGAGGAGTGTAACTGGGTTTACGTGATAAACTTGAAATATATCCCGGGGATATAAATAAACAAACTGTTCTACTGTTATTGGTGTTTGCCAATGATGGGCTTTCAATCCCTCCCTTATCAGAACACGTATAATTGTGCTGAGTGTTGGTTGCTAATGAAAAGTGATGTCTGGAGCAGAGAAAATTGGCTCAACATGGTATCCAAAGGATCTTTACATGGTAGAGGTAACTGAGGCCAACCTTTCGAGGTATTGGATCTTCTATTTATAATAATATCCTTATAAGTGCACTAATAAGATGCATGAAACAGACTCGCACTATAATTTCTTCATTCAGATTGCTTATGGCAGATAAATAGATGGGTTTCTTTAAGCTAAGGCAATGCTTTATGTGAAACCAAGTTATAATTAAGTGTACTACTTCATTTCCGTTCTATACTATAGGAATTCCAGAGGAGTGTAACTGGGTTTACGTGATAAACTTGAAATATATCCCGGGGATATAAATAAACAAACTGTTCTACTGTTATTGGTGTTTGCCAATGATGGGCTTTCAATCCCTCCCTTATCAGAACACGTATAATTGTGCTGAGTGTTGGTTGCTAATGAAAAGTGATGTCTGGAGCAGAGAAAATTGGCTCAACATGGTATCCAAAGGATCTTTACATGGTAGAGGTAACTGAGGCCAACCTTTCGAGGTATTGGATCTTCTATTTATAATATGAAGAGATTTGTATGCATAATATCTTGAGTAACAATGAAGCTTATGTGCTGCAATAGAGTTGCACTAAACTATTTCTTAAACATTAGTTCAAAATATCAAGTTTATAGAGACATTAAAGAGCTTATTTATCCTATTTCACTCTGATCATATGGTTTAATTCTTTTAGGTTCTGAATATCGTGTCTAAATGCTGGTATGTCTTTTTCATATTCAATTACCAAAGATTACTATTTTGAATGTGTATGCTGGCTTTTACTCTGAACTATAACTTTTGTCTTAACATCATGTTTGCATTTCCTGTAGTTTGACTAGTATCATTTTCAATTTTAGGATTTTCATGGTTGCTAATTTTTGGCATCTAGAATTAATAGTAGTAATTAAATTTAGTTAATGAAATTAACTACAATAACATATATGTTTTAAGTATTTGTATTTCAAATTTAGAAGGGCTCATACAAAAAAACCATCAACATTACAAAAATCTGCATGCAATTTCCCAAATAAATAGAAACATAATTTAAACTTTTTTAAATAAAATTAAGAAATCAAAAACTTACATCTACAAAAAGGGAATTATTTTTATGATTTTTTGTTCATTGAGGTTTTTGAGAGGGATCAATGGGCCACACTGGAATATGACATAATATAAAAAGTAAGCAAAATGTTATCAATCAAACTATCGACCTTTCAAATATAATTTCATGAATAAAAACTTGAAAAAAGGTAATATATTAATTCAGATTGACTCTCATGAATCAAACTTGGCCAATCTACTATTACTGTTTTACTTGTGATTATGTGAGTATTATTGGAGTTATAAGAAAGAGTGAGAAAAAGAGGAAAAGATGATCGCCACAACTTCAACTGTCCCTAGCATGCAGCCCTCCCCTGGCCCTGCTGTCGTGTCCCAAGCGTGAACTCACCGCAAATCAGTTCACGCAAATCCTGTTAATACAATCAGTTTACATGTACAAACAACTGATTTGCACAACTAAAATGATGAATTTCTCATATGCCATTTATATATATTGATGTTCATGTTACCACCAATTCTTTTTCTTTCTCCTCTAATTATGAAAATGAATGGCAAATTAACACTATATAGGATGTTGGTTTCATGTTGATTAGTTCTCACATTAGTTCTGTGCTTGTAGTTAATCTGTGTTTGTTCTGTTCTTCCCCTTTAATTAACTTCTGCTTTCTATTATGATACAGTTTTTGTGTAATTCATTCCTTTTGTAACTTAATTTTTCTTATACTCCTCAAATTTGTCTGAAGAAATGATTTTGCGTTGTTTTAGTTGCCTCTTCACCCACAATGGCTTCGTTCACTCCATCAGGTCCTGTAATGCAGAAGGATATGCTGACTTCCACCAATCGCTCAACGAGATGCCATCAAGCATCTATCTTTTCTCATTCAACCAGCAGTGTTGAGAAAATTTTCTTTCTCGGAGCACATCCTGTCTCCACCAATCTACTATGCAAACCATCATCTTTGACAAGACACCCTGAAGGAGGCCATTTTAGAATTATTACCCATGAGTGGCAGCCAATGCTGTTTATTTGATTCTTAGAAGTTTTCAGCTTCATGTGGCAACAAGTTCTAGCTTGATCATGTCAGTGAATCTCAACAGTTTGTTCCAGATATTTTGAATGGAATATTTAAAATAGCAATGGAGATGGAAAAGATTGAGAATAATTCACTGAGAAGCAATATGCTGGAGGGGTATCTTATGGTAACTCTGTTTGAGCCATCAACATCAATCAGACTTTCCTTTGAGCCAGCTATAAAAAGGTTAGGAGGAGAAGTTTTTGATTACAGAAGAAGCACGTGAATTTTCTTCAGCCAAAGGAGAAACTCCTGAAGGTATGATCTTAATTATGGATAATTTTGTGGTGTCCAGAATTGTACAAGGAAGACTTAACGAGTGGAAAGCATGATTTGACTACAGTTGAAGGTTACACAGATATATTTGTTTTGAAACACTTCAAAAGTGGAGTTGCTAGATGGCAGCTTCTACAGCCAGTATTCTTTTTTATAAAAGCTGGGATGGTCAAGGACAGCATCCAACACAGGTAAAAGGAATAGTATCTCATTGTTACCTTGTTCAGGAAGGATGATAAAAACAGAATAAAACAACTGGAGGTTTTTATGCTGCATTTTCTGTCAGATGATTCTGATGTATGCATGATTTGTTGACAGCCAGGTTTTCTATGTAGGGAAGTTTGCTTCACCATTAGAACTACAGGGGAAAAAAAACTTGAAACCTCAACGAATTATGGTGACATAATTGTTCTTACTTGTCAGATTAGGAAGTACATTACTTCATCGGAAAACATTCCTTAAGGTTGCTGTGAATTCTTTGAGGTCACCACAGGGAAATAGAAGTCAACCGGTTCATGATGCTAGTTGTAATAGAAAAATCAGATATTGGTATGAATTTCTAGCCTTGAGTACTATCAAGAGATATTTCACAAGTTGATAAGTGTCACAATAATGCATTAATTTTCTTGGCATGTACATTGTGAGCAAAGGAAGTAGCTTCGAGGAGTGATATTGCCTATTAAGCTTGCATTCCAAAAGAAAGATTTGGTGAGATGATGCATAAACCTTAATTAAGAAATTCGTGACAAGTGTATTGTGGATAAAGAGGTGTTAAATGATGGGATATAAAGAGAAATAATTTTTATATATGAACAAATACTAGTATAACATATAGTGGAATTAAATAGAATCATAATCAAATAGAACACCAAGATATACGTGAAAAACCCTTTCAATGTGAAGGGTAAAAATCACGAGGCAAACTAAAGATAATTCACTATAATAATAATGAATATACAAATCTCAATTCTGCAAAATCTCAATTTCTTGCTCAAACGCTAACAACAATCATAAGAGAATAATTAGGATACAAGGATCATATCAGTATGCACAATATCTAAATCCTCCATAATTCTCCCTAAGTAATCACAGTAAGAATCTACTGTAAATCTGATCTAACTTGATATGAAAGCACTACTAGATGATTGAGAACAATCTCTTTGTGTTGTCCTTGTCTTTTTCCCTTTCTTTCTTCTCCTCCTTTTCTTTGAAATCCCGTGACTATCAAAACTTACCTCATTGTTGTCTTTTTCTATCTCTTTTTATAGCCACCACACCCCTCCAATATAAATTAGGGTTAGGTTAAGAGGGGGTGAGCTGTGGGCTAATAAAGCCCACCTTGGGCTGAATATGGGCTGTCAGCCCAATAACCTCCCCCTTCAGCCCATAAGGGAGGTTGTCCCATGACTCCTCAATGTGAAGCCATGCCAACCAACTATCGGCATATCTCTTGTCTTTCTTTTGGTAAGGTCTTTGTCAACATGTCTGCTTCGTTGTCATCTATGTGAATTTTCTAAAACTGCAACTGCTTCTCTTCAAATACATTTCGAATCTAGTGGTATCTGACATATATATGCTTTGACTTGGAATGAAATATTGGGTTCTTACACAAATTGATAGCACTCTAACTATCAGAATTCTTTCATCCATAACATTTCTTTGCAAACCTCTATAGCAGCAATATATTATGCTTCTTTGGTGGAGAGAGCAATACACCTTTGTAACTTGGATTGCCATGACACAGAGAGCAATACACCTTTATAACCTGGATTGCCATGACACAGCTCCCCTTGTAAAAGTAAGTACATTACTTGAAGTGGATTTCCTCGTATCTATATCTCTTACCATATTTGTATTTGTGTAACCTGTTAATACAGGTGGTCTACCTCCAAAGCTTAAATAAACCTTAGAGCTCCCTCTGAGATATCTAAAGATCCACTTCACTACTGCCTAGTGCTTTTTGCTTAGATTTGCAAGAAATTTAGTAGTAACACCCACTGCATATGCGATGTCTGGCCTCGTACATACCATTACATACATTAAACTTTCGATTACTGAAGCATAAGGAACCTTTTGCATCTTCTCATTCTCCTCATCAGTTGACGGACTTTATTCTGAGCACAACTTGAAGTGACCTGCAAGAGAAGAACCAACTAGCTTTGCATTGCTCATACTAAACATTTCCAATACTTTCTCAATGTATTCTCTTGTGATAATCAAATCTTCTTGGTTTTTCTATCATGAGAAATCTGCATGCCCAATATTTGCTTTGCTGGCCCCATGTCCTTCATTGCAAAAGACTCACTCAGTTCCTTCTTCAACCTGTCAATTATAGACATATCTTTCTCAAGAATAAGCATGTTATTAACATAGAGTAAGAGAATAATAAAATTCTCACCAAACCATTTGATGTACACACAATGATCTGAAACCGTTCTTTTGTATCTATTTTCTGTCATAAATGAATCAAACTTTCTAGACCACTATCTTGGAGCTTGCTTTAGCCCATATAAACTCTTTTTCAACTTGCAGACAAAGTTTTTTTTACCTTTAACTTTGAAGTCTTCTGGTTGCTTCATATAAATTTTCTCCTCCAAATCACCATGAAGGAAAATTGTCTTCACATCTAATTGCTCAACCTCCAAGTCTTAGCTAGCAGCAATACCAAGAGCAACATGAATAGAAGATATTTTAACAATAGGAAAAAAGATCTCTTCAAAGTTAATACCTTTCTTTTAACTAAAGCCTTTCACAAATAATCTAGCTTTATACTTTGGTTGAGAATAATATTCTTGAGTCTTCAATCTAAAAACTCACTTGTTCTTCAAGGCCTTCATTCCATTTGGTAGTAGCACCAAATCATAAGTGTGGTTCTTCTGAAGAGCATCCATCTCTTCTTGCATAGCAATTAATAATTTCTTTTTCCGCTCACTTTCAATTGCTTCCTGGTAACTCTCTGGTTCATCTGCATCAGTAAGCATCACATACTCATCTGTAAAGTATCTTATGGAAGGTTAACATTGCCTAGAAGATATTCTCAACTGAGGTTCTATGAAAAGTTCTCCAACTTCTTCTTGCTCAACATGTCCTACAAGTAGATCAACATCAGGCTCTACACCATCTTCCTACACATCTCCCCCATCACCCTGATATACTGGAGGAGTAACTGGGTCATATTCTGCTAATCCTTCTATAGAAGTCTTGATTGGTACCTTCTTTTTCAAATCCTTAAAGGTTTGATCCTCAAAGAAGACTACATCTCTGCTTCTAAATACCTTCTGCTTTTCTGGATCTCAAAGCTTGTAACCAAACTGATCATGTGAGTAACTAAGAAAAATATATCCTTTAGTCTTACCATCCAGCTTGGACCTCTCATTGTCTGAAACATATGCAAATATACAACAACCAAACACTCTCAAATGTTTGTAGAAAACATCTTTCCCTAACCATACATGCTCTGCAACATCACCATCTAGGGCTTTATATGATGACAAGTTGATCACATCAACTACAATCCTCAAAGCCTCATCCCAAAACCTTTTGGGTAGCTTGGCCTATGAAAAAATACATCTGATCTTTTTCATAATAGTGCGGTTCATCCTCTCTACAATTGTATTATGCTAAGGTGTACTAGGAACTGTCATCTCATGTTGGATCCCATGTGACTTGCAATAATCATTAAATAATCTTGTGTACTTACCATCATTATCTAATCTCCCTTTCAACCCTGGCATAAAACTCTTTAAAGATATTAATAACCTAATATTTGGTCTTCAAAGTATAGGCTCAAACTTTCTTAGAAAAATCATCTGTAAAAGTGACAAAATAAAGTGCACCACTTATAGTAGGAACATCAACAGATCCACCAGGAGTTTTTGTCCTCAAAAGACCACATATATCTGTATAAACATGGTCTAAGGCATGCATTTTTCTAGACATAGTGGGACTAGCAAATGAAACTCTACGTTGTTTACCAGTCAAACAATCAATACAAGGGTTCAAATGTGTACCTTTGAGATCCGGTAATACCTCTCTCTTAGAAAGAGCTTGCAGCCCCTTCTTACTCATGTATCCTAGTCGCTTATGTCATAACTCTATGCTAAAGTCTTTCTCTATAGCATTTAACCGCTCATCACAAGATTTGGCCTACAACCTATATAAGGTATGACATTTCTTTCCACTAGTCACAATAAGATAACCCTTACTGAGCTTCCATTGCCCTCTGTAAAATTTGTTATCATAGTCTTCATCATCTAATCTTTCAACTGAAATTAAATTTAGTCTCAAGTCAACAACATGCCTCATATCCTTAAGCACCAACTTGTAGCCAAGGTTAGTCTTTAAATGGATATCACCCATGCCAATGATGTCTGTCGTGTCATAGTTGCCCATCTTGACAATACCAAAACTTCCAGACTTGTATGTAGCAAAAAACTCCCTCCATGGTATAGCATGATAAGAAGCACCTGTGTCAATCATCCACTCAAGATCATGACACACATAAGAAAAAATATCATCAAAAGGAGACAAAATCAAATAATCACTACCCTATATTGTAGTTGTAGTATTATCCTTTGACTCTATAAACTCCACTTCTTTTCTCTTTTTCTTGTTCTTCTTAGGTTGCTTACATTTATTCTTGTAATGTCCTTTCTCACCACAATTATAGCAAATAATATCTTTTCTTGATCTTGACTTGCTTCTCTTAGATAAGTGCTTGTGAATTATTATGAGATGTTGAATTTTTTCTTCTCAACTCTTTATTCAACAAATTGCTTGTTATTTGACTTGTGGTGACAACACCATCTGGTACAGAATTACTAAGGGAAACCACCAATGTCCCCCAACTTTCTAGCAATGAACTGAGAAGTAACAATGCTTGTAACTCATAATCAAGAGACATTTTCATAGAGGATAACTGATTAGTGATACTTTGCATTTCATTCAAATGCTCAGCAATAGAAGCACCCTCTTTATATTTTAGGTTCACAAGTTTTCTGATCAAAAAAGCTTTATTGCCAGTTGTTTTTCTTTCATAGAGACTTTCTAACTTTCTCCAAAGAGAATATGCAGAACTTTCAGTAGAAATATGGTGAAAGACAATATCATCAAGCCACTATTGAATAAACCCAACTATTTTTTGATCTAACATCTTCCACTCATCATCTGTCATAATTATGAGTTTTGTAATATCTCTCTGCAAAGGTCCATACATGTCTTTACAATACAAGAGATCTTTCATTCTTGATTTTCATATCATCCAATTATTTCCATACAAGCTAATTATGCAAGAAACACTATTGGCCTCCATGTTCAAATATAAAAAAATAAATCACAACCCTGCTCTTATACTAGTTGATGGGATATAAAGATAAATAACTTTTGTATATGAATAAATACTAGCAGGTCATAACATGCAACGGAATTAAATGGAACCATAATCAAATAGAACACCAAGATATACGTGGAAAACCCCTTCAATGTGAAGGGTAAAAATCACGGGGCAAACTAAAGATAATCCACTATAATAATAATGAATATACAAATCTCAATCTCTTACTAAAAACCCTAGCAACAATCACAACAGAATAACTGGAATACAAGGATCACGTCACTGTGCACAATATCTAAATCCTCTCTAATTCTCCCCAAATAATCACAGTAAAAATCTACTATAAATCTGATCGAACCTAAGCAGTCTCTCTATGTCGTCCTTGTCTTCTTCCCTTTCTGTCTTGTTCTCATCCTTTTCTTTGTAATCCTGTGACTACCAAAAATTACTTTATTGTTGTCTTTTTTTATTTTTTTTTTATAGCCACCATATCCCCCTCATATAAATTAGGATTAGATTAAGAGGGGACAAGCTGTTGGTTGATAAAGCCCACCTTCAACTGGGCTATCAGCCCAACATTAAATGTGCTTCATAAGCATCCTGCTATCACGCATCCTCACCCAAGACCGATGAGGTATGTGAACATGTCTGATCCCATTTCTTTCTTTGTACATAGAACAAAAGATCCATCATCTCAGCAACCAACACTTATTTTCACAAAGATAATTGCTGAAGAAATGCAAGGTTTACTTTTATTTGAGACTTCCTTTTTTTTCTTTTCTAAATACTGCAACCTCTATTTGTATTTTGACCCCCATAAACAAAATCACCTGATACCTCTTAAACAATCATTCATGGCAAAGTGATTAAAACTTGATTAATGTTATGCAACAAAGGACTAAAATTTATGAAATTGCTGGATAGTGATCCTAGAGCTGCATATTTCACACAAGCCAAGAATGGTCTTTATGTTTGAATCACTCCATTGATGCTGCTGCTGCTTTGCTGGTAAGTATCGATACAAACTATTTCTTTTATTTGTTTTACGTAATTCGATAGGCCATTTTGACATTGTTCATTGTTACATAATTCTTTTTTCTGCTTCTGTGTCCATTGTTAATGGTTGAAAAATAAGTAGCATAATTTCATCAAAAGATCACTAAGCTAATGTTATAAAGAGATTAGGTTGACTGATTCTGTTTCTTAAAGATATGATGTGATCAAGAGAAGCAGAAAGGAGTTAAATGTAACTTAAATATATTTAAAATAAAAATTGATTCTTTAAGCATTCTTGTCATATAATATAGAATGTTGATGTAAGTTAGAATCTTAAGAATTAAATAGATGGTGATTGGAGGGTACCTTAAAATTACAAGGATAATAACTATATTTAGAGGGGTATATTTGTAATTTTATGTCACTGTGAAGGCAAATAAGAACTGAGATCGGCTTCTCTTTTTGTCGCCTCTCTTCCGAAGCTAAACCCCCAAAACTTATTGTCACGCCCTCCCGAATTTAATCCATTCAGGACGTATGATCCTGTCTAAAATCAATAATATTATAATTCATCATCACAAATCAATCCAAGATCCAATCTAACATTTAAAGATACTAAGAACTATTCAAATCAATATTCACAATTCATAAACCTGTACGTTTCATAAATCATACTCCACTTCACTTAGAGATTCATAAAATCCAAAGGCAACTCAACTAAACATCAATCACAACAAAAATCCATATTCGTAGAAATATATACCATCACAAAAATATTATTCACCATGAGTTCATATACTTATACAATGTAAACTTATCATTCCATAAACATGAGCGGTCCTTTAAACTTTTACAACACATAAGTATCAATATATCCTTAACATTACATCAGAAGTAAAGTATACTATACAACAAAAACCTATCAACCAACAAAGATTAGTCCAAAATCTTCTAGCCCTTCAGTGCTTCAACCCAATTCTAGCTTTTCAGTGCGTGACAAGCTACCCTAAAAAATTTATATAACAACGGGGTGAGCATAAAGAGCTCAACAAGCGACTAACATATCCATGGCGGCAGGAGAAATTCAAGCAGGCTTAGTATCAAGACAACAAAAGCAGAAATACAAGTGTTCATTTGAAATCATCTCATTTGGTATAAAAATCACAAAGAGTTTCCTCATTCGAAAACAAGCGTTAGACATAACAATGCGAGAAAGGAAATTAGAGCATTTCATTGGCAAAACAAGCATTTAGGCATGTATCAAATGGCACCTGAAGCATTTCAGTGTATATCAAATGCGTAAGAGTGTTTGAGAGCATAACAATAACATACGAAACACTCCAAAGTATAACAAGTGAACCGAATAGTAAATACAAGCTTGTATGTCATTTTTGAGATAGCATGCATTCCATTTTTATCCAAAGCATAAATATAAACTCATTAGCAAAGCTTTGGATATCATATCAAAAACATAGAGGGCGCTGTGGGACCACATACATAATGTGATTCATCGATTTCAGGATGACCACCAAGAATAAGTCTCCCACGTCTGGGAGCTCCATCCACCCACGTCTGAGTGAAGTCAATGGGGCCGGCAGAGCATCGCGGGCTCTATGCATAACTCCCTTTACCATTTCTAACAAAGGTTCACAATATCCCACAAGACACCAGAGTCTAGAAGGGTAGCATGAACAATGACATTGGCATATATCGGAAGCACATGCGGAAACAACGGAAATATGCATGTGCCTTTATCAAACAAGGAAATTCAAACAAAACATTACATAATAAATTTCAGACATATAATAATTTCTAGATGAATAATACAAGAATTTTCAAAGGACTGCAAAAGAATTTAATAGAAATAGAACTTCCAATAGAATGAGACTTGAATAGGCAAAATTCAACAAAGTTTTCAATTCTGGCAGAATTCGAATGGTACATTTCCTAATTTGTTTGAGTGACCAAGCATGCTCCAATTCACTAAAAATAGGTGTTAAAAGAAAGATATACAAATCTAGTTTCCAAAGAATCAAGTTTTTTCATAATTCAGAATTTTCACTAGAGAGTTATGAGCAATTTAGTAACAGAAGGTCAGAATTGATCATCTCTGTTTTGCAGAATAGATAGCATCAATTTAAACAGATGTTTCAGAAGGCAAACATGCTTCAAAATTTCTAAACTAGGTGTCAAAAGAAAGATATGCAAATTTAGTTCGCAAAGAATTAAGCTTTGTATAATTCAGAATTTTCGCTAGAGTTTTATGAGCAATTTAGTAACAGAAGGTCCGAAATTACAGTCCCTATTTTATAGAATCTGTAGGGTTAATTGCAATAGAAGTCATATTAGGCATTTCGACTCCAAATCATTCAATCTAGGTATCAAAATAATGATCTTCGAGTCTAATTTCAAACGGAATAGGTTTGCCTAAATCAGAGTTTAGTATAAAAAGTTAGGACCAAAACAATGCATGGAGGTCAGATTACCGAAACATTACCGATTCATGGCTTTGTATCAAAACGAAAGAAATGTTTGGTTCTCAGCTAAAATCTTTCAAAATTTTGTAGAATTGAAAAGAAAATAGAGATTAGGATTCTGTTGGATGGGGTTAGAATACTTGCCTTTGAGAATTATGACCTTAAATGAGAAGATTTGAACAAGAAACCTCAAAGCCCCAATTTTTTTCTTCTTCTTCTTCTTTCTTTCTTTCCCTATTCTTCCACACAGCTGCCTTCTCTGGTTCCTTGAGAACGAAGGAAGAGAGGCTTAAATGGTGGGATTTGTAATTTTATGTATTTTACAGTTTAGGCCTTGTATTATTATATTTACGATTAGGTCCTTAGGGTTTACATATAGGTCCTTCTTTTTTTTTTGAACAGATCCCCAAATTTTATAAATAAATTCTCAGATTTATACTTTGGCTCTTTTATCAAATTAAAATGAGTTCTTACACTACAACTAGAAATTTATACGAAAATTTAAAAATGAGGGATGTTACACTCTCCCCCCTTAAAAAAAATTTAGTCCTCTAAATTTATCATACCTCTATCGATGAAAAGATGAGGATAAACCTTTTTCATTTCCTCCTCTAGCTCCCAAGTTGTCTTCTCTCCAGAATGATGTCTCCAAATTACTTTAACTAGAGGAATAATCTGATTTCTTAGGATCTTTTCCTTCTTATCAATAATCTGGGTGGGCTCTTCCACATAAGATAAATCTTTATCGATCTCCATCAGCTCATACTTAATGATATGAGAGGGATTAGGTATATACTTTCTAATCATCGAAACATGAAATATATTATGGATATGGCACAACGATGGTGGCAAGGCAATCCTGTAAGCGACAGAACCAACCCTCTCAAGGACCTCAAAAGGTCCAATAAATCTTGAGCTTAACTTTCCTTTCTTCCCAAATCTTACAATGCCTTTGGAAGGGGAGACCTTTAAGAACACAAAATCTCCGATTTCAAACTCTATATCTCGTCTTCTATTGTTAGCATAACTTTTTTGACGACTCTAAGCAGTTTTCAACCTTTCTTTTATAACTTGAATTTTCTCGGTAGTTTCTTGTACCTTGTCTGGTGCTAACAACTTTCTGTCACCAACTTCCTCCCAACATATAGGGGTTATGCATTTTCGTCCATATAAAGCTTCATAAGGAGCCATCTTAATACTCGAATGATAACTATTATTATAAGTGAACTCAATAAGTGAAATATCTTTATCTCATTCACCTTTCCAATCCATAACATAGGCTCTAAGCAAATCCTCAAGTGTTTAAATTGTTCTTTCTGACTGACCATCAGTCTGAAGATGATATGCAGTGCTAAACTTGACTTTAGTTCCCATAGATTCCTGTAATCTTCTCCAGAATCTAGAGAGAAATCTGGAGTCTCTATCAGAGATGATCTCTTTTGGAATACCATGAAGTCTTACTATTTCACTAACATATAAATCTGCAAGTCTGTCCAGCGAATAAGTCATATTAATCGGTAGGAAATGTGCAGATTTTGTTAGCCTATCAATGATAACCCAAATAGCATCATGCTTTCTAGAGGTTCTGGGTAGTCCTGAAACAAAATCCATAGTAACGCATTCCCATTTCCATTCAGGAATATCTAAAGGTTGCAACAACCCTCCAGGTCTTTGGTGTTCTCCTTTGATTTGTTGACAAGTCAAACATTTTGAAACATATCTTGCAATTTCCTTCTTCATACCTTCCCACCAATAATGACTTCGGAGATCTCTATACATCTTAGTGCTCCCAGGATGCATTGTGTACTTTGAAGTATGACTTTCCTTTAGGATTTGGTTCTTGATGTCTGGTTCATTTGGTATACATACTCTATCCCCAAATCTCAATAGGCCATCTTTTGAAACTTGAAATTTTGGCTTCAATTCCTTTTCTACTTCATTCCTCAAATAAATTAAGCGTAGATCTCGTAATTGTCCTTCTTTAATTTGTTGAGTAAGATCAGATTGCACTTGAATGGAGGCCATCAATATCATTGAGTCTTGCTCTTTCCTCATAGTATTCAAATCAAAATTTTCTTCTAATAACTTCCATTGCTTCACGACTAGACTAGCCATAAAATTTGTAGATTTTCTACTAAGTGCATCAGCCACAACATTGGCTTTGCCCGGGTGATAACGGATAGCACAATCATAATCCTTTAGAAGTTCTATCCATCTTCGCTGCCTCATGTTTAACTCTTTCTGAGTGAAAAAATATTTTAAACTCTTGTGGTCAGTAAAGATTTCAAATTGCCGCCCATACAAGTAATGTCTCCAAATCTTTAGGGCAAAAACAATTGCTGCCAATTCCAAATCATGAGTTGGATAATTCAGTTCATAACCTTTTAGTTGTCTAGAAGCATAAGCAATCACTCTCCCTTCCTGCATCATAACACATCCTAGGCCCTTTCTTGAAGCATCAGTATAAACTACAAATCCCTCACTACCACTTGGAATAGTGAGAATAGGGGCACTAGTCAATCTTCTTTTTAACTCTTGAAAACTTTTCTCACAATCATCATCCCATACAAATTTCATATTCTTTTTAGTGAGTTTGGTGAGAGGTTGAGCGATTCGAGAAAATCCCTCCACAAATCTCTTGTAATAACTAGCCATGCCCAAGAAGCTTCTGACTTCTGTTACATTTGTTGGTACTTCCCAATTAACTACAGCTTCTACCTTCTTTGGATCAACAGATATGCCTTTCCTTGAAATCACATGGCCTAAGAAAGCAACTTCATTTAACCAAAATTCACATTTGCTGAACTTTGCATACAACTTCTTTTCTCTTAGTATGGACAATACATTTCTCAAGTGTTCCTCATGCTCTTGATTACTCCTTGAATACACCAATATGTCGTCAATGAATACAATTACATAGTCATCTAAAAGTGGTTAAAATATCCTATTCATTAGTTCCATAAAAGCTGTAGGGGCATTAGTCAAACCAAAAGGCATCACCAAGAATTCATAGTGACCATATCGGGTTCTAAAAGCTGTTTTTGGAATATCCTCCTCCTTGATCTTCAACTGATAATAACCTGACCTCAGGTCAATCTTAGAGAATACTTGTGCACCCTGCAATTGATCAAACAAATCATCAATTCTGGGTATGGGATACTTGTTTTTGATGGTCACTTGATTCAACTGTCTATAATCAATACAAAGCCTCAATGTTCCATCCTTCTTCTTCACTAATAGTACCGGAGCACCCACGGTGAAACGCTAGGTCGTATGAAACCCTTATCTAATAATTCTTGTAGTTGCTTCTTTAATTCCTCTAGCTCAAGTGGTGCCATTCTGTAAGGAGGCTTCGATATTGGGGTTGTCCTAGGGACTAAATCAATAACAAATTCACCTTCTCTGTTTGGAGGTAGTCCAAGCAAATCCTCTGGGAATACATCAGGGAACTCTTTAGCCACGGAAATTTCATTCAGGTGAGTTTCTTGTTCCGAATGTTCCTTTATACATATAACATAACAAGAACATCCCTTCTGCATAAGGCGTTGAGTTTGAAGTGCCGATATTAAGCAAAGAGGCAAATCATGCCTAATACCCTCAAAGTAGAAGATAGGCTGATTTGATATGCAGAAAGTAATTATTTTTTTATAGCAATCAATACTAGCATGATAGGAAGATAACCAATCCATACCCAGTATAATATCAAAACCTTGGATTTCTAGGAGTATCAAATCGGCAAGGAGTTCATGTTCTCCGATAGAAATCAAACAAGATGGATAAACCATATTTGTAGTCAAAGAATCCCCAACAGCAGTAGTTACGTGTAGCAAATAATCTAGTGGTTTATGTTGAATGCCCAAGTGATAAGCAAAATATTGTGAAACAAAAGATAAGTTAGAACCAGGATCAAACAAAACTTTTGTATTTCTATTAGAAACATGTAGAATACCTTCAACCACTGATTTAGAGGCTCTGAAATCTTGTTATGTGATAGCATATACTCTAGCATGGGTCGTTGGCTTAGGGGTTAGTGGCTCTTTCTTCTTGTTTAATGGGCAGTCCCTGACTTTATGATCTAACTTTCCACAGGCAAAACAGGCTCCAATCACCCGAAAACATTCACTTGTTTCATGATTATGTCCACATTTTTTCACATGACTGAGTCCTCCACAGTGGTTTCCCTTTCTCAAATCTAGATGTCTTGATCCTCTTGTTACTAGTTTCATATTCATTTTCCCTCTTGCTTTTACTAGTAAATCTGTCCTTTTTGTTCTTGCCTATGATTTCTTGAATTTCCTCCATGTCTATCTCAATTTTTAAAGCTCTTTCTATCGTATCCGCATATGTTTGTAGTTTTAAAGTAGACATTCGACTTCTTATTGCTAGTCGTAATCCCCTTTCAAACCTTTTGCTTTTCGAGATTCATCATCAATCATATGTGTAGCAAACCTAGAGAGCTCAGTGAATTTAGATTCATACCTTGTAACCGTCATATTTCCCTGAATGAGATTCAAAAACTCCAATTAATTCTTTTTATCTCTTATACAGTCTGGAAAATATTTATCGTTAAACTTTTCTTTGAATACCTTCCATGTTATTAGCTCATGTTTGGCTTCAAAAATCCTCTTAGTCATTCTTCACTAGTGTTCAGCCTCTCCTTCCAGCATAAAGGTAGCAAGAGAAACTTCTGATCATCAGGGTAATTTAAGACATCAAATATTTTCTCTATCTGCATCATCCATCGTTTTGCCGCCATTAAATCAGACTCACCACTAAAACTGAGAGGACTAAGCTTCTTAAACTGTTCAATTCCCAACCCCATCTGGTTTGATGTCCCTGTTCCATTATTTCTTCCTTGTTGGACATGTTGTTTCCCTCTTGCTTTTACTAGTAAATCTGTCCTTTTTGTTCTTGCCTATGATTTCTTGAATTTCCTCCATGTCTATCTCAATTTTTAAAGCTCTTTCTATCGTATCCGCATATGTTTGTAGTTTTAAAGTAGACATTCGACTTCTTATTGCTAGTCGTAATCCCCTTTCAAACCTTTTTGCTTTTCGAGATTCATCATCAATCATATGTGTAGCAAACCTAGAGAGCTCAGTGAATTTAGATTCATACCTTGTAACCGTCATATTTCCCTGAATGAGATTCAAAAACTCCAATTCTTTTTTTATCTCTTATACAGTCTGGAAAATATTTATCGTTAAACTTTTCTTTGAATACCTTCCATGTTATTAGCTCATGTTTGGCTTCAAAAATCCTCTTAGTCATTCTTCCTACTCTTCACTAGTGTTCAGCCTCTCCTTCCAGCATAAAGGTAGCAAGAGAAACTTTCTGATCATCAGGGTAATTTAAGACATCAAATATTTTCTCTATCTGCATCATCCATCGTTTTGCCGCCATTAAATCAGACTCACCACTAAAACTGAGAGGACTAAGCTTCTTAAACTGTTCAATTCCCAACCCCATCTGGTTTGATGTCCCTGTTCCATTATTTCTTCCTTGTTGGACATGTTGTTGTTGTTGTTGTTGCTGCATCACTTGTGCCATAGTCTCCAAAGTCCGTATGATACCACTCAATTGATCAGCAGTAGATGCAACAAGAGAACCAGATGATCTCGTCATCATTGCTTCCTAAAACATCAAAAGAAAGATTTTCTTTGATCAATCTCTAAATGAAAATCAATAAACCTCCTTTTTTTTTTTTCATCAAGTATATCAAAAAAAAATTCTTAGTGATTCTCAAATCATGCTCTGATACCAACTTTGTCACGCCCCCCCGAATTTAATCCATTCAGGAGGTGTGACCCTGTCTAAAATCAATAATATTATAATTCATCATCACAAATCAATCCAGGATCCAATCTAACATTTAAGGATACTAAGAACCATTCAAATCAATATTCACAATTCATAAACCTGTACGTTTCATAAATCATACTCCACTTCACTTAGAGATTCATAAAATCCAAAGGCAACTCAACTAAACATCAATCACAACAAAAATCCATATTCGTAGAAATATATACCATCACAAAAATATTATTCACCATGAGTTCATATACTTATACAACGTAAACTTATCATTCCATAAACATGAGCAGTCCTTTAAACTTTTACAACACATAAGTATCAATATATCCTTAACATTACATTAGAAGTAAAGTATACTATACAACAAAAACCTATCAACCAGCAAAGATTAGTCCAAAATCTTCTAGCCCTTCAGTGCTTCAACCCAATTCTAGCTTTTCAGTGCGTGACAAGCTACCCTGAAAAATTTATATAACAACGGGGTGAGCATAAAGAGCTCAGCAAGCGACTAACATATCCATGGCGACAGGAGAAATTCAAGCAGGCTTCGTATCAAGACAACAAAAGCAGAAATACAAGTGTTCATTTGAAATCATCTCATTTGGTATAAAAATCACAAAGGGTTTCCTCATTCGAAAACAAGCATTAGACATAACAATACGAGAAAGGAAATTGGAGCATTTCATTGGCAAAACAAGCATTTAGGCATGTATCAAATGGCACCTGAAGCATTTCAGTGTATATCAAAGGCATAAGAGTGTTTGAGAGCATAACAATGACATACGAAACACTCCAAAGTATAACAAGTGAACCGAATAGTAAATACAAGCTTGTATGTCATTTTTGAGATAGCATGCATTACATTTTTATCCAAAGCATAAATATAAACTCATTAGCAAAGCTTTGGATATCATATCAAAAACATAGAGTGCGCTGTGGGACCATATACATAATGTGATTCATCCATTTCAGGATGACCACCAAGCATAAGTCTCCCACGTCTAGGAACTCCATCCACCCACGTCTGAGTGAAGTCAGCGGGGCCGGCAGAGCATCACGGGCTCTATGCATAACTCCCTTTACCATTCTTCTACAAAGGTTCACAATATCCCCAAGACACCAGAGTCCAAAAGAGTAGCATGAACAATGACATTGGCACATATCGGAAGCACATGCGGAAACAACGGAAATATGCATGTGCCTTTATCAAACAAGGAAATTCAAACAAAATATTACATAATAAATTTCAGACATATACAATTTCAGGATGAATAATACAAGAATTTTCAAAGGACTGCAGAAGAATTTAATAGAAATAGAACTTCCAATAGAATGAGACTTGAATAGGCAAAATTCAACAAAGTGTTTCAATTCTAGCAGAATTCGAATGGTACATTTCCTGATTTGTTTTGAGTGACCAAGCATGCTCCAATTCACTAAAAATAGGTGTTAAAAAAAAAAAAAAAAAAAAAAAAAAAAAAAAAAAAAAAAAAAAAAAAAAAAAAAAAAAAAAAAAAAAAAAAAAAAAAAAAAAAAAAAAAAAAAAAAAAAAAAAAAAAAAAAAAAAAAAAAAAAAAAAAAAAAAAAAAAAAAAAAAAAAAAAAAAAAAAAAAAAAAAAAAAAAAAAAAAAAAAAAAAAAAAAAAAAAAAAAAAAAAAAAAAAAAAAAAAAAAAAAAAAAAAAAAAAAAAAAAAAAAAAAAAAAAAAAAAAAAAAAAAAAAAAAAAAAAAAAAAAAAAAAAAAAAAAAAAAAAAAAAAAAAAAAAAAAAAAAAAAAAAAAAAAAAAAAAAAAAAAAAAAAAAAAAAAAAAAAAAAAAAAAAAAAAAAAAAAAAAAAAAAAAAAAAAAAAAAAAAAAAAAAAAAAAAAAAAAAAAAAAAAAAAAAAAAAAAAAAAAAAAAAAAAAAAAAAAAAAAAAAAAAAAAAAAAAAAAAAAAAAAAAAAAAAAAAAAAAAAAAAAAAAAAAAAAAAAAAAAAAAAAAAAAAAAAAAAAAAAAAAAAAAAAAAAAAAAAAAAAAAAAAAAAAAAAAAAAAAAAAAAAAAAAAAAAAAAAAAAAAAAAAAAAAAAAAAAAAAAAAAAAAAAAAAAAAAAAAAAAAAAAAAAAAAAAAAAAAAAAAAAAAAAAAAAAAAAAAAAAAAAAAAAAAAAAAAAAAAAAAAAAAAAAAAAAAAAAAAAAAAAAAAAAAAAAAAAAAAAAAAAAAAAAAAAAAAAAAAAAAAAAAAAAAAAAAAAAAAAAAAAAAAAAAAAAAAAAAAAAAAAAAAAAAAAAAAAAAAAAAAAAAAAAAAAAAAAAAAAAAAAAAAAAAAAAAAAAAAAAAAAAAAAAAAAAAGAAAGATATGCGAATCTTGTTCCCAAAGAATCAAGTTTTTTCATAATTCAGAATTTTCACTAGAGAGTTATTAGCAATTTAGTAACAGAAGGTCCGAAATTACAGTCCCTATTTTGTAGAATCTGACATTGGCACATATCGGAAGCACATGCGGAAACAACGGAAATATGCATGTGCCTTTATCAAACAAGGAAATTCAAACAAAATATTACATAATAAATTTCAGACATATAACAATTTCAGGATGAATAATACAAGAATTTTCAAAGGACTGCAGAAGAATTTAATAGAAATAGAACTTCCAATAGAATGAGACTTGAATAGGCAAAATTCAACAAAGTGTTCAATTCTAGCAGAATTCGAATGGTACATTTCCTGATTTGTTTGAGTGACCAAGCATGCTCCAATTCACTAAAAATAGGTGTTAAAAGAAAGATATGCGAATCTTGTTCCCAAAGAATCAAGTTTTTTCATAATTCAGAATTTTCACTAGAGAGTTATTAGCAATTTAGTAACAGAAGGTCAGAATTGATCATCTCTGTTTTGCAGAATAGATAGCATCAATTTAAACAGATGTTTCAGAAGGCAAACGTACTTCAAAATTTCCAAACTAGGTGTCAAAAGAAAGATATACGAATCTAGTTCACAAAGATTGCATAATTCAGAATTTTCACTAGAGAGTTATGAGCAATTTAGTAACAGAAGGTCCGAAATTACAGTCCCTATTTTGTAGAATCTGTAGGGTTAATTGCAATAGAAGTCATATTTGGCATTTCGACTCCAAATCATTCAATCTAAGTATTAAATAAAGATCTTCGAGTCTACTTTCAAACAAAATAGGTTTTACCTAAATCAGAGTTTAGTACAAAAAGTTAGGACCAAAACAATGCATGGAGGTCAGATTACCGAAACATTACCGATTCATGGCTTTGTATCAAAACGAAAGAAATGTTTGGTTCTCAGCTGAAATCTTTCAAAATTTTATAGAATTGAAAAGAAAACCGAGATTAGGATTCTGTTGGATGGGGTTAGAATACTTGTCTTTGAGAATAATGACCTTAAATGAGAAGATTTGAACAAGAAACCTCAAAGCCCCAATTTTTTTCTTCTTCTTCACCTCTTTTTTTTTTCTCTTCTTCTTTCTTTCTTTCCCTGTTCTTCCACACAGCTGCCTTCTCTGGTTCCTTGAGAACGAAGGTAGAGAGGCTTAAACGGTAGGATTTGTAATTTTGTACATTTTGTAGTTTAGTCCGTGTATTATTATATTTACGATTAGGTCCTTAGGGTTTACATATAGGTCCTTTTTTTAAAAAAAAAGATCCCCAAATTTTATAAATAAATTCTTAGATTTATACTTTGGCTCTTTTATCAAATTAAAATGAGTTCTTACACTATAACTAGAAATTTATACGAAAATTTAAAAATGAGGGATGTTACACTTATTCTCGATCTCGAGCTCTCTTGATGGTACTCATCGAAACCTTGGGATCCATGGGCCAGGGAACCCCTGGATGCATGGGAAACCAAGGGCACCCCGGCGATAGGAAGTACGATGGCGACAAGAAGTACAAAATGTTTGAGACGACGAGGGTCGGACTGAAGCAACGTAGGAAGAAGGGTTCTGAGGCTGTTGCCCGGCTCCCCACCGTCACCTCACTCTGTAAGTGCCACCTCCACATCCTCAAGGTTGAGCGCATCAAGGGCTACCTCCTCATGAAGGAGGAGTTCGCTGTCAACCAGGAATGCCTCCGTCCCCAAGTGGAGAAGAACAAGGAGGACCACTCCAAGTTCAATGATCTTCGGGATTCATCGATGAGCGTCGGAAACCTAGAGAAGCTCATCGACGATTACCATGCCATTGTTTCATCATTGGTCGAAACGGAGTATTACGTTACAATCTTGTCTTTTGTCGACAAGGATCAACTGGAACTGGACTTTGCCATTTTTATGCATAATAAGGTCAATTTTGTTGGTTTAATGATTATGGTTTGGTTACATGATCTCGGATTGGTGAAGATTTTTAGTGTTTAGGGTGCAAATTGATTATGGTTTTCTTCATATTCCTAATTTGCTAGTATTTTATTAAAAATAACTTGTAATATTATGTGCACTTATATAGATCACTAGTATTTAGGCTCGATGAACTTGGTTAGTTGAAGATACGAGGTTCGAGTGATTTGTGATTAATTTTTATGGGAGAGAATTTCTTACATTTGGAAGCCTTTGTGGGCATCATACGATTGCCCACATAATTTCTATGATCAGAGTATATTAAATCTTCAAAACTTAAGAATATAACAAAAGAATTAAAATCTAGAAGGTAAATTGAACCCCATTTTGCTAGGATACATGGTAATATGTTAGATTCAAGTCCTGATGCATAATGCCTGCTTAAGAATCATCATATTCTTTTCTTCTTAGGCACTTTATTTCTTTCGAATGTATCTAAATGTTTGTGTGTTGAGTCACTCAATGGCTGCTCCCTCAGATTGATCAACCAGCAATACTGATTGCTATTTTTGCCCATTTCTTGACCTCAGCCAGGTTTTGATAGTCGCAACTGCTATGCTGATGAACACTATCTTCCAACTCTATTGAGTGCAAGTACATTAGATCATTTTGCATTTTGGCTTTCCTGAGTAATAGCTTATCTGGGAATTTAATAGTATCACTAACCAGACAGGACATTTCGACATCCTGTAGACGATGGATCCTACTGGAATTGCCAATTGGTCCGTGACATATGTTGAAGGAAAGTGGCATCCAAAAGCATATCGAGCACAACATGTCACTTTTGAGCTCCTGAAGAACATTTCAGTAATCATTCTCTCTTTCAAAAATTCATACTTTAGAATGTCCAGATGCCTCTAAATTCTTATTGGCTGATATGGGTTTTGTTGACAGTCTATCGATGAGAGTTACCATGTCACCAGTGATGAAAATGTAAATCTTTTAGAACTTGTGTTCATATATGCTGATTATTTCCTTTTTATGGTTCAGCTATTCCTGATTTGCTTTTTTATAGTTGTCACAATCACCGAAAGCACATCAGATTAGGCAAAAGTAACTTTAGCTTTGCAAGCTGACTTGCCAAGTTCTATAGTTTTTCTTTTCCTCTGAGTTACTTCAGTGTATTCATGTGCTTAGGTTAAATGAAGCATATAATAGAAAATTGGAACATGTTGCAGATATCCATCTAAAATCCTTGCATTTTTGTTATAGATAATGGTAAATGATAGGACTTTATAAGAAAATGCTTGTTCTATATGGTTATATCAACTAAAACCTTTAAAACACTATATAATCATACAGAGTAGCACGATACATGCATGAGGCACAGGACAAATATGGAGGGATTCATGACCTATGAGTCTTCAGAGAAGCAAATAAAAATATATGCGGTTGGATGAAATAAAATTACTCAATTACAAGGCAGTATGACTTGTAAGAAAATAATGTATCAGTCGAAAGAAGTCAAATATTTTCTCAGCATGTTCACTAGTTGGAGGATTGAACTCCAAAGCAACAAAAGCATCAATTTTCATTTTTATTTGGATAGTATTATTTAGTCCTTTACTATCTCTTATCCATTATGCAAATTCTGTATACTAAAAGGTTAAGTCATGCTTAAAAATAATAACAACAAGGTTACAAATCGTGACAAGCATGTATACTACGTTGGAATATCGAATAATTGTTCAAAGTGATCGACTATGCAGTGTTCCGAATACTGTTACTGTTGAAGCTATCAAATAATTGTTTAATGCCATCGACTGTAAGAAAGTTCATGCCGAATCATAACTAATACTACAAGAATTTCATTTTCTTTCCATGTTTGACTTGTATTTATCATCATAAAATCTTTGCTGCTATCTGTTTTCAGCTAACAATTATACAACACAATCTGGAAGAGAAACTAATCACTCAAACTTGAGTACACCAAATCTGCTATTTAACTGTCCTCCCAGTGTTTTATAATCAAAGACCAACCTCAGCAATAGTATTAGGTTCTTTTTTGTTTATATCAATCATTTATTTATTATTTTATTTTTGCAGAAAGTGGTGACTGTGAAGCCTTGTTTGTGGAATGGAATGAAGAGACCTTGCTACTTGTTTGCTAGGAAATTTTATCCTGAAGCTCTTCACAACCTGATGCAGTTGTTCTCTAATTACACCCTCATATGAGACACATCAGCATGAACACCATTGTTTGGTCTGGTTGTGCCTCCTGACATCACATTGTTAGAGTCATTTGCTCCATGAAATCCCTGCCAATTCTTGAACTCAAGCCACCTCATTTTGACACCAATCTCCACCATGTCGCAGCAGAAGATTGTTGGAGGCAATTGGGATGACTTGAATCTATGTTTCTCTCTAAGTAGGGATGAGGTGGATACTACTTTATTTGATGGTGCACTCCACCCAGTACTGGTCTTCTCTCTGTTTTGTGTTTTCCTGGTTATTTGATCTCTTGTGTTAGTCCATTTAACTTTATAGAGTGCTCAATTCTTTTGTAGAGAGAGAGAGAGAGAGAGAGAGAGAGAGAGAGAGAGAGAGAGTGAGAGACATTATAAAACACTTTCTTTGTGAAGTCTTTATGGCAAATATCTTATTCTTTTTTTCAAAGAAAACTGAAGCACAATAAGAAGTGAATAATTTGGTTCGCAGTTTCATAAAAAATGTCATTAAAAAAACTTAAACAATAGAGAACAACTTAAAGTTCTGAACTTCTAAGATCTGATCTCAAACACATGCTATATGGTATATTGTGAACATAGTGAATAACAATTATTATCTAATGGATGTTAATATGTACAACATACATGTAATGTTATGATGTATAAATCAAATGTAATGTTCTATATCATATTAAAATCTGACATAATTTCTAAATCATACATAAAAATGATATAATAATGTTTCAAATAACAAAAGCCTATCTATTGTGAGGAGGAAGAACAACTTCGTGGCTTGCTCACTCTTCTTGGGCTTCTTCACAGGATAATTGATATCAAAATTAGTTGCCCGTGTGGTTTATAGAGAGAGAGAGATTATCTTCTTCTCCTTTGCTTTAAAAATTATACATATATATATATATGTATTATTGGTGAGAATTCTGAAAACATTTTATGCTAATTATTAAATCATTATAGAGATCATTTTTGCGCTAAATACTGAAGACAGCATTTTATTGTGTTTGTAATGAATAAGCACACCGCAACCTTTTCCTACTCCCGTACGACTACTCAGCACGTGAGTCGCACATGTTTCGGATCCGCTTCACTTGAAGATCCGTTTCGAGTCGGTGTCGCATCGCACTTGCTTCGGATCCGCTTCACTTGAAGATCCGATTCCAGTTGAACAGAACGCGGCCTATATATACATATATCCTCTATCTCCCCCCCTCCTACCACTCCCGCTCTCGCTCTCTTCTCTTCCTCTCGATCTCTCGCCCTCTCTCCGTGTTTGGCTTCGCCGTCCGCGGTCAATCCTCCTCTGTGCCCGCCTCTCTCTCTCTCTATCTCTCTTCGGGCGAAGATGAAGCGGCCGGTGAAATTCATCGCCGACCCTAGGGTACGGCGCACCGCGTTCAAGAAGAGGAGGGCCTGCTTCCTCAAGAAGGCCTATGAGCTTTCCACCCTCACCGCCACCGACGTCGCCGCCATCTCCTTCGCTCCACATGATGCACCTCCCGGCGCCGTCCCCGACCTCCTCACCTGGCCTCAGGACCGGAAAGAGGTGGTCCGCATTATCCGCCGCCTCCCTAAGTACGGCCACGGCGCCGCTCTCGGCATCAATAAAACGCCGAAAATCAAGCCCCCGGAGGAGGTTGCCGTCGACCAGGCGTGGGACGACGAGGGGGCGCTTTGGACCATCGTGAGGTCCCTGCTGGAACCAGAGATCCTGGCCCTGAGAAATAGCGGAACTAAGTTACCGGAGGAACCGGAGTGCTCGAGCTCCCATCACATCCTAGGGCTTCAAGATCCTCTTCCTCCTCCTCCTCCTCCTCCTCTCGCCGCGGCGATCGTCGACGATGCCTCCGATCCCACTGCCATGAGGATTCACGAGCTCCTGAGTATGCCCGATACCTTCCACGGGAACGATGAGGCCTCCTTCGTTGAGTTGCTGCACCTGATGCAACAAGAGTAGGCCAGCAACATCTACGATAACTTCTTCAGCTACAAGGAAAATGGGTATTTTTTTCTTTTTATTGTGAAAAAGGTGGATACACAGTCAAAATCTGTCCTCTGATTCCACGAGCAATAAAATCATCTTCTTTTCAAACAAAAATCGTGCAAAATTTTCCTGATAACATCTATTCAGCAACCAGAGTGCCAAATATATGACTTGCATACACCATTGTTTCATACTTGTTCATCTCTCAGTACTTCTTTACATTTAAATTAGCTCAAGAAATAATAAGATTTTCTTATGCATTTTGTCTTTCAGAAAAGAGTTACTTGACAGCAGTATCCAATTTTAGGCTTTTAGCCAATGATCTAACACTAGCGAGTTAAGAACTGCTTTCATATTTTATCCCTTGTCAATCAGTGCCATCTTGTGTTTCGATGGGTAATAGAGGAACTCTCAATTGTTCATCTCCTTATAAGTACATTTATAAGAGATGAATTATCCTACTTTGCTTTGATCAAATGTTTTAATTGTTTATTTTTGGGGTTTTAAGTATGCTGTCTGCAGTCCTATCACGATCACTTTTGCCTTGAATGCAGGTATGTCTTTGGCTGGCATATTCATCTACCAAGTTAGCTGTTTTTAAATGTTTATGCTTGCCTTTACTCTGAACTATAACCTACATTGTCTTACATTATCTTGGCATTTACTGCAGTTTGACAAGTATCATTTTCAGTTTAGGCTTTTAGCCAATGATCTAACACTAGCGAGTTAAGAACTGCTTTCATATTTTATCCCTTGTCAATCAGTGCCATCTTGTGTTTCTGTCTGCAGTCCTATCCGATCACTTTTGCCTTGAATGCAGGTATGTCTTTGGCTGGCATATTCATCTACCAAGTAGCTGTTTTTAAATGTTTATGCTTGCCTTTACTCTGAACTATAACCTACATTGTCTTACATTATCTTGGCATTTACTGCAGTTTGACAAGTATCATTTTCAGTTTAGGCTTTTATTCATGATTATTCAATTTTGGCACCTAATTCATGATTGTTACATTATCTTACTCTGTACTAATACATCCACTGTTCCCCCCATTTTTTCTATTGGACACCATGTCTCATAATTAACCTTAACAAATATAACTCAATGAACCTTGCCAAATTATTTCTTGGTATAATATTGCCCATGCTAATGGATAAGGGAACCAAACATATGCTTTATTTCTCTGGCTGAACAGGCCAATTAATTAAGCATTATCATTCGAGTGCTGAACATTGCCTTATAGTTTAATGAAAAGGATTAATGGAGGTGAAGTCCTATAATATTCATGTAAAAAATGAGACCATGGGAAAATGGAAATCTTATTTGAATTATCTGTAGCAATATGAATCAGTGAAATCTAAAAATGCTCTTTCTTAAGGATCATTTTTCCAGTGGTTTGGACTGACCATTGACTGATGCATCTCATCATCAAGACTCCCAGTTTCTATTTTTGGTGGTATTCAACAGTTGCAAAATTCATTTAAATATAGATCGACATAATATTTAGGAACTTTAGGACCAGAAGGGTGGATGAAGAACTCATTTATACATAATATCCTTATAAGTGCACTAATAAGATGCATGAAACAGACTCGCACTATAATTTCTTCATTCAGATTGCTTATGGCAGATAAATAGATGGGTTTCTTTAAGCTAAGGCAAAACTGAGGCAATGCTTTATGTGAAACCAAGTTATAATTAAGTGTACTACTTCATTTCCGTTCTATACTATAGGAATTCCAGAGGAGTGTAACTGGGTTTATGTGATAAACTTGAAAAATATCCCGATATAAATCAAACTGTTCTACTGTCATTGGTGTTTGCCAATGATGGGCTTTCAATCCCTCCCTTATCAGAACACGTATAATTGTGCTGAGTGTTGGTTGCTAATGAAAAGTGATGTCTGGAGCAGAGAAAATTGGCTCAACATGGTCTCCAAAGGATCTTTACACGGTAGAGGTAACTGAGGCCAACCTTTTGAGGTATTGGATCTTCTATTTATAATATGAAGAGATTTGTATGCATATCTTGAGTAACAATGAAGCTTATGTGTTGCAATAGATTTGCACTAAACTATTTCTTAAACATTAGTTCAAAATATCAAGTTTATAGAGACATTAAAGAGCTTATTTATCCTATTTCACTCTGATCATATGGTTTAATTCTTTTCGGTTCTGAATATCGTGTCTAAATGCTGGTATGTCTTTTTCATATTCAATTACCAAAGATTACTATTTTGAATGTGTATGCTGGCTTTTACTCTGAACTATAACTTTTGTCTTAACATCATGTTTGCATTTCCTGTAGTTTGACTAGTTTAATTTTCAATTTTAGGCTTTTCATGGTTGCTAATTTTTGGCATCTAGAATTAATAGTAGTAATTAAATTTAGTTAATGAAATTAACTACAATAACATATATGTGTTAAGTATTTGTATTTCAAATTTAGAAGGGCTCATACAAAAAACCCATCAACATTGCAAAATTCTGCATGCAATTTCCCAAATAAATAGAAACATAATTTAAACTTTTTAAATAAAATTAAGAAATCAAAAACTTACATCTACAAAAAGGGAATTATTTTTTGTGATTTTTTGTTTGATGAGTTTTTGAGAGGGATCAAAGGATCACACTGGAATATGACATAATATAAAAAATAAGCAAAATGTTGTCAATCAAACTATTGACCTTCCAAATCTAATTTCATGAACAAAAACTTGAAAAAAGGTAATATTTCAATTCAGATCGACTCTCATGAATCAAACTTGGCCAATCTACTATTACTGTTTTACTTGTGATTATTTGAGTATTATTGGAGTTATAAGAAAGAGTGGGAAAAAAAGGGAAAGATGATGGCCTCAACTTCAACTGTCCCTAGCATGCAGCCCTCCCCTGGCCGTGCTGTCATGGCCCAAGCGTGAACTCACCGCAAATCCTGTTAATACTTACAGTAGAAAATGTTACTTGTACAAACAAATGATTTGCATAACTAAAATGATGAATTTCTCGTATGCCATTTATATATATTGATGTTCATGTTACCACCAATTCTTTTTCTTTCTCCTCTAACTATCAAAATGAAAGGCAAATTAACACTGTTTAGGATGTTGGTTTCATGTTGATTAGTTCTCACATTAGTTCTGTGCTTGTAGTTAATCTGTGTTTGTTCTGTTCTTCCCCTTTAATTAACTTCTGATTTCTATTATGATACAGTTTTTGTGTAATTCATTCCTTTTGTAACTTCATTTTTCTTATACTCAAATTTGTCTGAAGAAATGATTTTGCGTTGTTTTAGTTGCCTCTTCACCCGCAATGGCTTCGTTCACTCCATCAGGTCCTGTAATGCAGAAGGATATGCTGACTTCAAGCAATCGCACAACGAGATGCCATCAAGCATCTATCTTTTCTCATTCAACCAGCAGTGTTGAGAAATTGCTCTTTCTCCGAGCACATCCTGTCTCCACCAATCAACTATGCAAACCATCATCTTTGACAAGACACCCTGAAGGAGGCCATTTTAGAATTATTACCCATGAGTGGCAGCCAGTGCTATTTATTTGATTCTTATAAGTTTTCAGCTTCATGTGGCAACAAGTTCTAGCTTGATGATGTCAGTGAATCTCAACATATTTTGAATGGAATATTTGAAATAGCAATTGAGATGGAAAAGATTGAGAATAATTCACTGAGAAGCAATATGCTGGAGGGGTATCTTATGGTAACTCTGTTTGAGCAATCAACATCAACCAGACTTTCCTTTGAGCCAGCTATAAAAAGGTTAGGAGGAGAAGGTTTTGATTACAGAAGAAGCACGTGAATTTTCTTCAGCCACAAGGAGAAACTCCTGAAGGTATGATCTTAATTATGGATAATTTTGTGGTGTCCAGAATTGTATAAGGAAGACTTAACCAGTGGAAAGCATGATTTGCAGATATAACTACAGTTGAAGGTTACACAGATATAATTGTTTTGAAACACTTCAAAAGTGGAGTTGCTAGATGGCAGCATCTACAGCCAGTATTCTTTTTTATAAAAGCTGGGATGATCAAGGACAGCATCCAACACAGGTAAAAGGAATAGTATCTCATTGTTATCTTGTTCAGGAAGGATGATAAAAACAGAAGAAAACAACTGGAGGTTTTTATGCTGCATTTTCTGTCAGATGATTCTGATGTATGCATGATTTGTTGACAGCCAGGTTTTCTATGTAGGGAAGTTTGCTTCACCATTAGAACTACAGGGGAAAAAAACTTGAAACCTCAACGAATTATGGTGACATAATTGTTCTTACTTGTCAGATTAGGAAGTACATTACTTTATCAGAAAACATTCCTTAAGGTTGCTGTGAATTCTTTGAGGTCACCACAAGGAAATAGAAGTCAACCGGTTCATGATGCTAGTTGTAATAGAAAAATCAGATATTAGTATGAATATCTAGCCTCAGTGTATGAGTACTATCAAGAGATATTTCACAAGCTGATAAGCGCCAGAATAATGCATTAATTTTCTTGGCATGTACATTGTGAACAAAGCTCTGGTTTTCTAGAAGTAGCTTTGAGGAGTGATGTTGCTTATCAAGCTCGCGTTCAGAAAGAAAGATTTGGTGAGATGATGCATAGACCTTTATGAAGAAATTCGTGGCAAGTGCATTGTGGACAAGGTGTTAAATGTGCTTCCTAAGCATCCTGCTATCACGCATCCTCACCCAAGACCTGATGAGGTATGTGAACATGTCTGATCCCATTTCTTTCTTTGTACATAGAACCAAAGATCCATCGTCTCAGCAATCAACACTTAATTTTCACAAAGATAATTGCTGAAGAAATGCAAGGTTTACTTTTATTTGAGACTTCCTTTTTTTTCTTTTCTAAATACTGCAACCTCTATTTGTATTTTGACCCCCATAAACAAAATCACCTGATATCTCTTAAACGACCATTCATGGCGAAGTGATTAAAACTTGATTAATGTTATGCAACAAAGGACCAAAATTTATGAAATTGCATGGATGGTGATCATAGAGCTGCATATTTCAGACAAGCCAAGAATGGTCTTTATGTTTGAATCACTCCATTGATGCTGCTGCTGCTTTGCTGGTAAGTATCAATACAAACTATTTCTTTTATTTGTTTTACGTAATTTGATCAGCCATTTTGACATTGTTCATTGTTACAGAATTCTTTTTTCTGTTTCTGTGTCCATTGTTAATGGCTGAAAAATAAGTAGCATAATTTCATCAAAAGATTGCTAGGCTAATGTTATAAAGAGATTAGGTTGACTGATTCTGTTTCTTAAAGATGTGATGTGATCAACAGAAACAGAAAGGAGTATGAAAATTTAATGCCATTTTGCCCATCTCATCATGATGAGAAACACTAATTGTATTTATGCTCTGAACACTTGCTTGCTTGTTTCTTGTAAGATTAACTGTGTAATTATTTATTTATTTTATGTATTTTGGATGGGATACCTTCTAAAATCTAGCTTTGATTGCAATCATATTATTCCACACAGTAAGTGTCAAATGAGTTTTATTTACCATAATGGAGTAATGTGGTGAACCATTAAAGAGAAAAAAAATCATCGTTATGTTTAAGGTCAACAATTTAAGGCTTGCTCTAAATAATTAGCTATATTATATTTGAATGAAAAAAATTAAATTTTAATATAACATATGTGTTTTATTATTCTAATACAATTTTTTCATAAGGCATCCCTAATAACTGGAATCATGTGTTATCTCTTCCACGGTATTTCTAATAAGTCGTAATGCCTCAACTATTTAGGGTGGATGAATTCTTTTGATGTCTGGTCTCTTTTTATATCATTCACATGACTTGTTTGTTTTTTGAATATTTTATGTAATTTTTTTAATTTAATCTTCTATTGCAGTCATGCCTAATCCCATATATAATATTTCTTAAATATATTTAAAATAAAAATGATTTTTAAAGTATTCCTATCAGATAAGATTAAATTATAATCTTAAGAGTTAAATGTAACTTAAATATATTTAAAATAAAAATCGATTCTTTAAGCATTCTTGTCATATAATATAGAATGCTAATGTAAGTTAGAATCTTAAGAATTAAATAGATGGTGATTGGAGGG
Organism: Musa balbisiana; assembly: GCA_004837865.1. Lineage (NCBI taxonomy): Eukaryota > Viridiplantae > Streptophyta > Magnoliopsida > Zingiberales > Musaceae > Musa > Musa balbisiana. The sequence goes on from CM017189.1 coordinate 4,681,614, forward strand.
TACCTTAAAATTACAAGGATAATAACTATATTTAGAGGGGTGTATTTGTAATTTTGTGTCACTGTGAAGGCAAATAGAAACTGAGATCGACTTCTCTTTTTGCCGCCTCTCTTCCGAAGCCAAACCCCCAATCCTTACTCCTGATCTCAAGTTCTCTTGGTGGTACTCCTCGAAGCCCTAGGATCCATGGGCCAGGGAATCCCTGGAGGCATGGGGAACCAGGGGCACCCCGGCGATAGGAAGCACGATAGTGACAAGAAGGACAAAAAGTTCGAGACGGCAAGAGTTAGACGGAAGCAACGCAGGCAAAAGGGTTCTGAGGCTGTTGCCCGGCTCCCCACTGTCACCTCGCTCTGTTAGATCCGCCTCCGCATCCTCAAGGTTGAGCGCGTTAAGGACTACCTCCTCATGGAGGAGTTCGCCGCCAACCAGGAGCGCCTCCGTCCCCAAGAGGAGAAGAACGAGGAGGACCACTCCAAGTTCGATGATCTCCTGCCAATTGTAGCTGCCGTTGTTTCCGATTACTCTTCTTCTATCTTCCTCACTCGCGTGAGATCTCCACAATTCGCCTCTGCCATCAATCTTTTACGTTTGAGATCTCTCGTCGCTTCGGCGGGCCGACAATTCAACCTTTTCTCCCTCTTGTAGCTTTGATTACTTCTTCCCTCATCTTTGTTTTGGGTAATACCGGGCTGGTCGTGCCAGGATTTGTCGCAGATTTCGGGGATCGAGGTTTTTGTTGGGGGGGGGGCTTTCAGCATGCAGCGGCCTAGCAGGTACGAGCGGTAAGAGACGATGACAAGGGAGAATCGCGGGTTGGACATTGGTGATGGCGACAGCTTGCACCCAGAACCCAAGTGGCCCAAGGTCCCGGCCCTTGCGAGGTAATATTCCAAGAAAAAAATGGGAAAAAGTTTGGACTTTTATTGCAGGAATTTTGTGATTCCTTATGGCTTTTAATAGTATATCCAAAGTGAAGTTTCAACATTTCTCTATGGCGCCTTTGAAGTGTGGGTTAGCTTTCTCTTGGTTCATTGGGTCTTTGCCATGTTGGAACGAGGGAGTTATCCGGATGAGCTTTCTTTCTTCTTACTCTTGCATCCTCAGATATTTGAATTTGGGAGTGGGGGAGTTTGTTCCCTTGGAACAGGAGATTGTAGAAAACAGGCAGAAAGTTAATTAAAATATTTTCTAAGAATTTGAGGTGTTGCCCTCTCCTTTTTTCCCTTCCCTTCTTTATTTTTCTCTTCTTAAGCGAGTATTTGAAACTGAATTAGATGAACTCTGTACCCTGCATAGTTTTTTGGGGTTCTCTCACAATTTATACAATTTGCTCGTATCAGTTTATAAGTTGCTTTGACTATCTGTGGCTATCACATCAAGAAAGATGTTCCTTTCCTTTCTTTAAGTTGTTTATAAGTCATATGGACCAAACAAAAAGAATCTTTTCATTGTTTTTATGGTTTGATCCCAAGGGCCATGGCTTGTATAACAGAAGCAGGATATCGGTTCATTCTTTCCTATACTTCGAAAGTGTTTCTTGTGGAACTCTGGTGGAGAATCGCCAACATAAGTTAAAATTTTGACTTCAGGATACTAGGTGCATATATACCTTCTACACTGATGTCCAAATGTTTTGTGGTCCTGCTACATTCGGAATACTAGAAGTTGTTCTATGTAAATTGTGCATATTGCTTACAGGAAGTCCTATGTAAAAATCAGTTTCCCATATCACTTATCCTGCATGTTGATTTATTTGGTTACGGGGAAAGGTTTTTTAGTTACATGAAAACATCATGGGGTAAATCTAAAACTGATATTCCTGTAAAGTTAGGAGTTTGACAATGCAAGCATGCTACCTGGTTCTGTTCTTGGATATTTGGAATCGACATATTCATAGAGCAGTAGTAAGATCTCATGATAAATTACCATTTTCAGAAATTGTATCTAATTAGCCCTCATTTTCCATGAGACTGGCTGTATACCCCATCAGTAGAAAGAGTTTTGGTTTGTACTCATGATATGCATGACTTCAGTTACATTGATATCAAAGAAAGATGTGGAATGTCAAAAACTAGCAGAATGGACTGTAAGATTTCTTGTGGGTTAATTTATGGGATGCTGTTTTGTTTAGACCGGTATGAGACAGGCAGTGTGTAGCAGTCTCTGAACAGATACGCGGACCCCCCTGTTTTGGGTGTTCTGATCTAACTTATTAAAAAAAATATATTTATTAAATGGTTTAGAATGCGGCTCCTCTTTGCCCATGAGCTGCCTGCTATCACCTGTCGTCGCGCACATGCCGCTCACAGTGCATGCCATGTGCCGCTAATTCTGGGTATGCTTCCTCCTCTTTTGCTCTCATCTTCCTTCACCACTTTCTCCATGTCTTCTTGTTTCCCTTCCTCTTGGATAATCGACATATTCATAGAGCAGTAGTAAGATCTCATGATAAATTACCATTTTCAGAAATTGTATCTAATTAGCCCTCATTTTCCATGAGACTGGCTGTATACCCCATCAGTAGAAAGAGTTTGGTTTGTACTCAGATATGCATGACTTCAGTTACATTGATACAAAGAAAGATGTGGAATGTCAAACTAGCAGAATGGACTGTAAGATTCTTGTGGGTTAATTTATGGGATGCTGTTTTGTTAGACCGGTATGAGACAGGCAGTGTGTAGCAGTCTCTGAACAGTACGCGGAACCCCTGTTTTGGGTGTTCTGATCAACTTATAAAAAAAATATATTATTAACTCATAATAGGACTCCTACTCAAGACTTCTACTTCTAATTAACTCATAATAGGACTCCTACTCAAGACTTCTACTTCTAATTAACTCATAATAGGACTCCTACTCAAGACTTCTACTTCTAATTAACTCATAATAGGACTCCTACTCAAGACTTCTACTTCTAATTAACTCATAATAGGACTCCTACTCAAGACTTCTACTTCTAATTAACTCATAATAGGACTCCTACTCAAGACTTCTACTTCTAATTAACTCATAATAGGACTCCTACTCAAGACTTCTACTTCTAATTAACTCATAATAGGACTCCTACTCAAGACTTCTACTTCTAATTAACTCATAATAGGACTCCTACTCAAGACTTCTACTTCTAATTAACTCATAATAGGACTCCTACTCAAGACTTCTACTTCTAATTAACTCATAATAGGACTCCTACTCAAGACTTCTACTTCTAATTAACTCATAATAGGACTCCTACTCAAGACTTCTACTTCTAAACTCCTAATAGGACTCCTACTCAAGACTTCTACTTCTAATTAACTCATAATAGGACTCCTACTCAAGACTCCTATTCCTTTTCAACTCCTAATTCTTCTCTAAGAAACAACCTTCTAACCCTAGCCGGCCTCTTCACCTTTTTAATAGGGGTCGTCTTAGGTAGGTTTTACATGAATGTCCCTCTCAATTAGGACTCTCCTAGCTAGAGTCCTAACAGACCCGCCCTCTTCAAATCAGCCTTGTCCTCGAGGCTGACGATTCATGAATTCTGGGAATTTGATCTTCAAGTCGTCATAGTTCTCCCAAGTGGCATCTTCTGTCAGTAGGTTCGCCCACTATATTAGCACTTTAGTAGTGGGTTGTCATCGTCGAGTCACGATCCGTCGATCAATAATGGCACTTGGTTGGATTTGGAGTTCTCCTTGAGTAGTCATATTTGGTGGGTGGCTTTGGGCTGTCTCCAAGCACCTATTTACAACTTCCGTCTGGCTGTCGGTTTGTGGGTGATATGCCATACTCCTTTTCAATTTAGTACCCTGCATATGGAATAACTTTGTCCAAAATCTGCTCGTGAATATGCAAGTAGAATTTGTCATAAGCACAATGCGTCCTCTATAGTGTAATTCTTTTGAGTCCCAATTGTAATGAGCCACGGAGCTTGATGCTTCCTCCAATTTTTTTATGATCTTACTGGTCTCCGGATTTTCCTGCCATTCTATCATAATATCCTCAAGGAAGTCACTGGTCGGAAGTGAAACGTCCAAAAATTCAACTTGCTCGGGTAGCTGCGAAAGCGCATCTGCAACAACATTCTCTTTCCCCTTTTTGTAAGTTATTTCATAATCAAATCCAAGAAGTTTTGTTACCCATTTTTGCTGCTCAGGGGATGATATCTTTTGCTCCAAAAAGTACTTGAGGCTTTTATGGTCGGTTTTAATTTGAAATCGTCGACCGATCAAGTAGGGTCTCCACCTCGTTGCTGCGCGCACAATGGCGGGCATCTCCTTATCATATGTTGACATGTTTTGATGGGAGAGAGACAATGTCTTGCTAGTGTATGCGAGTGGTCGACCATCTTGCATGAGAATGACTCCAATTCTAACTCTAGATGCGTCGACCTCAATAATGAAGGGTCGGTTGGAATCTGGTAGTGCTAGCACCGGCGTCGTCGTCATGGCTGCCTTAAGTTTGTCGAAGGCAGCGGAGGCTTTGTCCGACCATTGGAAGATATCTTTTTTCAGTAAGGAAATAAGTGGTGCACTGATCTTTCCATAGTTTTTCATGAACTTGCGATTGTAGCCTATTAAACCGAGAAAGCCACGTAGCAATTTTATGTTCCACGAGGTCAGCCAATTCTGCATTGCTCTAATTTTGGAGGGGTCCACTGCCACACCTTCCTCTGATATGATATGCCCATGATATTCTACCTTCTGGCAAAAATTCATAGTGGCCATTGTGTGTTCAAAAGGCGGTTTTCGGTATGTCTTCTTTGCACACTCATATTTGATGATACCTAGATCGAAGGTCCAGCTTTGTGAAGATTTGTGCTTCCTTTCATCTAGAAATTCATCTGCTATTGAAATAGGGTATTTGTCCTTGATGGTTATGCCATTGAGGGTTTGGTAATCAATGCACATTCGCCATGTTTCGTCCTTCTTTCGTACGAAGAGCATCGGTGAAAAGTAGGGGCTGCAACTTGGCCGAATAACTCCTATTTCGGGCATCTCTTTTAGAATCCTTTCTATTTCATCCTTCTGCAGATATGAATGTTGATATAGCCAAGTATTTGCAGGAGGTTTGCCCAAAAGAATCGGTATACAATGATCATACCGATGGGCAAGAGGTAGGTTGTGTGGTTCGTCAAATATATCTGAAAATTCAGCAAGCAAAGGAAGTAGGTTTGGATCTTCAAATTCTATTGGCTCTCCCTTAGTTTGCTGCTCAAGTTGTACCAAAAATCCGCTGCATGCTTTATGCAAAACCTTCTCCATTTGTTGTGTGCAAATCGTCATTACGTCGCTCCCACGTTTCCCGTGTAGAATCACCTGTTTCCCTTTACTATAAAATCTCAAAATTAGTTTCATAAAATTCCAGGAAACATTACCTAATGTTGTCAACCATTCAATTTTGAGCATAGCCTCATGATCATCAAGAGGAAGGAGGAAGAAATCTGCAATTATCTCTTGTTCCTGCGGTAATAGTTTCTCCCGCGGGCACCTACGATCACACTTCAAAATCCGTCCGTCGGTGAACTTGACGTCAAACCTGCTGTAATACTCGATAGGTAAGGCCATCCGGACAGCAACTTTACTATCTAGGAAGTTATTAGTGCTGCCCGTGTCGATGAGAACAGTGATCGATTGTTGTTTGAGAAGGCTTTCAACTTTCATCGTTTGCGGTTTTGAGTAGTCTGTTAGTGCATGTACCATAACTTCGGTCGGTTGTGGCTCTTCTTCTACATCTTCTTCTTCATTATCAAGGCTCTCTTCTAGATGTTCAATGACCTCTTCTTCTACTGGTTTAATCATAAGAAGTCTCCCTTTTCTACAGTGATGCTCGCGGCTCCACGGTTCGTTGCGGTGCCAACATAACTCCTTCGTAGATCGCTCCTGAAGCTCTTCTCTTGTTCTCATTTTTGGTGCAGGGACTCGGTTGATAGTAATGGGGGCTGACGGCTTCTGCATTGCAGGTTGAGAAGCAATCCTAATCCTCTGAGCTTCATGGTTCAATCGCTCCTCTTGATATCGTGCGAAAGAGATGGCTGCCATAAGCGTGTACGGTTGTCGTGCTTGAACTTCTCCCCGGATCTCTGGCTTCAAGCCCTCAATGAAGGTCCCTAATAGTTGTTTTTGAGACCAATCATAAGTTTGATTAGATAATCTTTCAAACCTGGTTTGGTACTCCTTAACGGTAGAGGTTTGTCGGATCTTTGCTAGAGGTTTGTCAATATTCTCGTAATCGGTTGGTCCGAACCGGATCAATAGTCCTTCTTTGAATTGTCGCCATGAGAGGACTCCATGAGTATATTTAAACCAGTCAAACCACTGTATGGCATCCCCTTCAAGATGTATAGCTGTAATTTCCACCATAGATGCATCCGCAGTTTTGAGGTACCGAAAATATCGCTCCGCGCGCAAGATCCAACCAATCGGGTCTCCTTCTTCCCATCTAGGGAAGTCCACCCTCATGTGTGGATAGTTTAGATCAATCATAGAGCCTCCCCTCCCTTGGAAGTCATCTCTTCGGGCTTGGTACGATTGGGCAGAGCTCTCTCCTTGATGTGATTTCTTCGGGCTTGGTGGTCGGCCCAATCTGAGTTCGGTAAAGAGCGTCCGAATCTTATCCTCCATTTGTGCCTCGAAGGCTTCGAATTTAGCATTGATTGCCACCTCAGATGCCATAGTACATGCCTCCAAATCTGTGATATTAAGATCTCTCTTTTGTTGTCGGGTTAAAGGCATGTATAGGTTGAGAGAAGTGGTGGTCTAAAGGGTTGGTGGATTGATGGATGTAGGCTACTGTTTAGGCTTGTTTTGTGGCTGTTTTAGGTGTAGTTTGAGGGTGTGGTTTGGTGGAGTTTTAGGGCTGTGGATGAAAGTTTTAGATCTGTGGTAAATGACAGCAAAGGTTTGATAGAAATCAGTGGAAGTTTGCTGCAGAATTGTGTTGTCTTGTAAGAGCAGAATTGTCGTCGAAGAAACAGCGGTTTCTCAACAAAATTTCCACAAAAAACTTGAGAGATTTGAGGAGGGAATTGATAGCAAAATCTCAGTGTATATGATAGTAAGTATGTCTAATTTAATCAAGAAAATTTCGGCAGTATAAGAGCAAAGAAATTGGTGCAAGTTGCGATAGCAGAATTCTCGTCGAAAAACTTCAGCGGTTTGCGAGGAAAATTTACAGCAACACAAAATCGTTTTTAGAGGTGAATTCCGTAATAGATCAATCTTAGATGGAAGCCAAGATGATCTATGAAATATAGAAGAAATTTTGTTCAAAAAGATTGCAAATAGATCGGTTAAGGCAACAATATGCTGCTGAAATTTTCTGCAGCACAGATTTTCAAGTGTCACAGATTGGACGTAAAATATCAATAGTTTATATTGAGAATTTTTCGACGAAACCAAAGGGAAATCCACTGTTAGGAAGTGCTAAAGCTATCATAAAAATTTCATAGAGATTTGGACAGAAAAATGTAGTAGCAAGATCAAACAATTTGTACTATGCGGCTGGAATTTCACAGTGCAGATTTTTAAGTATAGCAGTTTAGACGTAAAAGATTAATAGTTTATATTAAGAATTTTTTGACAAAACCAAAGGGAAATCTGCTATTAGGATGTGTCAAAGCTGTCATAAAAATTTCGTAGAGATTTGGATAGAAAAAATGTAGTAGCAAGATCAAACAAACTGTGTTGTGCGGCTAAAATTTTACAGTACAGATTTTCAAGTACAGCAGATTAGATGTAAAAGATCAATAGTTTATATTGAGAATTTTTTGATAAAACTAAAGGGAAATCTGCTATTAGGAAGTGTCAAATCTGTCATAAAAATTTCATAGAGATTTGGATAGAAAAAATGCAGTAGCAAGATCAAACAGACTACATTATGCGGTTAGAATTCTGCAATGTATCTTTTGTCGTAGAGATGAAAACTTTGCGACGAAAAGTTTATGCAGCAATATAGGAACAAATTTTTTTTTGGATTTTTGAATAAGGATAACTAAATTGCAGCAGCAGTAAGGTAGGAAACCAGAACCTGTTGCAATTCACGGGGAGATCAAAGGATGATCTGCGGTGGTGGAGATGATAGCGGAATTTAGCGACGATCTTTTAAGCAATTGTGGGAATTGCTTTGGGCGGCTGTGGAGAGATAATGGATGGCTATGGAAGGGTAGCGAGACGCCAAGAACGCTGCTCTGATACCAAGTGTTAGAACCCTTGCAGATTCTAAGCTTGGGGTTAATCTCTTTAGGGGATCGGCCTCCTGGAACTCTATAGGGGTTCCTTCCTCCAAGTTGCTGCTCAAAGGCTGCAGAAAATATTCATCTATTGCTTATGAAAAGAGGAGGAATACATGGCTATTTATAGGGCTTCTAAACCTTAACTCCTAATAGGACTCCTACTCAAGACTCCTACTTCTAATTAACTCATAATAGGACTCCTACTCAAGACTCCTATTCCTTTTCAACTCCTAATTCTTCTCTAAGAAACAACCTTCTAACCCTAGCCGGCCTCTTCACCTTTTTAATAGGGGTCGGCTTAGGTAGGTTTTACATGAATGTCCCTCTCAATTAGGACTCTCCTAGCTAGAGTCCTAACATATTCCTCCTCTTTCTCCACTGCCATCTGTGCCTTTCTCATCTCCTTCTTTTTCCTCTTCGAGTCTTTGGTACATACTAGTGTACAACATGTCGATACACATACCAACAGTACATATCGGTCTGGCTAGGGACCGATACCGGTGGTCATACGAGACAACAATCCTTGGGTTACTTAACAATGATGTTAATGTGAACAATTATTCTTGGGTTTCAATACAAACACATGCTTAAGAGTTAAGAAATGAAAAGCGTGAAGGATGTTGAGAATTAGGAGAGGGGAAAGATGGTCGCAATATTTTCTTTCATTGGTAATCTTTTAAAGTGCTAATAAGTAATAACTATATATTTCATGCTAGATCGTATTCTACTCTAGGATTTATTTGAAGCAAAAGCATCTTCTTTCTTCAAATCCTTGCTTGGCACTTGTATTTTTGCCAATCTAGCATCATCTTTGGAAAGAAGTTCTTAATTTATCTAGTTGTTTTGTGTCACCATTCAGTATTTTGTACTCTTTGCAGTGTGATTGTTGAAGCTTTGAAAATGGACAGTCTGCAGGAAATTTGTCATCATTGGAGCCCATTCTTCAAAGAGTTGTAAGAGAGCTTAAAACTTATTCCATACCAGAGTTTTCTTAAAATCATTTTCCAGCATTCTATGATCTGCCAATTTAAGTGACTTAATTTCATTAAAAAAATTTCACTTGAAGAATCCACAACTTACCCATGTTATCATTTCTCACTTTGATTTTCCAGTGCGACATCTGATTATTGTATAAATACATCTTTGACACCATTATTTGAAATAATACATTTTTTAACTAGTTTGTTTGTGTACACAAGGAACTTAATCAAATAATAAAAGAAGATAAGATCTTTTTTTTTAATCTTGATTAGTATTTAAAGTTAAGGCATGTCGTGTTGACTTTCTATGTAAATGATGTTTGTTTGGAAGAATTTGAGTGACACCTCTAAATTACATGTGTAATATACTACAGTTAAATTGCTCATGTAGCTGATATTTCTCTCATCTTGAGATTCTAGAGAGAGAGAGATCTGCAAAAGCGTTTGCCTCTTGTTGGTGACTGACAACCAGACAACCTGAGTCCTTTGCTATTCATTGGCATGCTAAGTCTTCTCTATGAGTGGTTTTCAGTCTCTAAAATTTGCATTCGGCTAATTTGTAAGTCTATCTATAGTTTGGTCAGATAATTAATGCTTAAGATTGTTTGAATCCTTTTATTCTTAAGTTAGTGTAAAGTATATCTTTCTTTTTGTCTGATTGCTTTGGATATATGTTGTGATTTGTAAAACTTCGCTTCTTTATTCCGTAATTGTGTTGTTTTCTCATTCTGTTGGATGTTGAAACATGGCCACTAAAAATTATTCTCGATCTTTTTCTATGAAATTGATAACTCACCTTCTATGAACTTTCAATTTTTTGGTCTAGAAGTTCTATATTCTGAATGGACCCTATTTATGAGCAATATCTGATGTTTCTACTTGACAATCTGATGCTGTATGGTGCTTCATTAGGTCAGTGAAGAAGTTGAACGAGCCTTAGTGAAGCTAAGTCCTCCAAAAATTGGTGGAAGGTAAGACAATATGACATCATACATCATGAATCAGATGGATTCTTTAAGAATGAACTTATTTGGATTTTTTTTCCTCTGCGTGGAATTATAAGTGACTAAGATGTTATAACCAAATAGTTATGTTGCCATGCTTTATGATACAATCTTTCCGGTAAAATATCTGAAAGCATGTCAAGTTTCTTGTGAACTTGTTACAGGCTGCATAAGAAGTGTTTAAATTTAATGAAATGAAGGATGGTTGAGAAAGATAACAGCTGTATATTATGATTTTTAAATTGTTGTCCTAGAGTCTGATTGTTAGAATTTTAATTTATGGTCATTCTGCTTAACAGATTGTAGTCTATTTTTCAGAAGCTACTATAGACATATATAGGCATGAGTCTCATGCCTATATGGAGGCTAGGGAGGGGCAATATATTTAACCTAATTATTGCAATAGAGGCAATAACATTAAGTTGTTGACAGGCCTCAATGAGATAAATGGTGCAAATGTATCTATTGGGTTTTGAAATGTAGTGTTCAATAGTCTAACAGAATTGTCTCAAAACCTATCCTGATGTTATTTTCCTACCGATAATTTTATGTATCTTATATTAAAATGAAAACAAAATTATTAACATTTGCTTGGTTTAGCAAAAAAAGCTGCATAAAGTCATGCAAACACACTATGATTATGATTTTCATACAATCTTTATGATTATACAAGCAGTAATGTTTCTTCATCCCTTTGTAACCAAGTAAGCTGTCTTTTTAATCTTGGACTTTTAGATTTTGTTTTGTGTGCCACTGTCAGTATCGGATTGCTTTAAGGAGACTATAGTAAGTGAAGAGTGCATTACATCACAAACAGCAATATGAAGCAAAAGTCTGCAAGATATTAAGTTATAAGAAAACAGGAACAAACTTTTCTGTTACAGCAGAAATAATGGAGTATGACGAAAGAAGTGATACATGAGGAGAACAAAGAGTAAGTTATGACTGAGTTACCAAATTTGTTTGATGAAAATGCATTCTGTAAGAATGATCTTTGCTGCACAATGGGAATCTTACTGTTCATCAACATTTCTGTTTTAAGTCTAACCGCATACTGTTCCTCTAAAAGATAGGAGTCCTTAGGGATAAAAGTAGGTAATAAAGGTAGCTGACCAAATCGGATAAAAATCATAATCAGCAAGTACCCAATCAATTACAAAAATTTCATAAGTGGAATACAACTAAATAAGCTCATGTCTAATGATATCTAGCTTTGTGAAGATGTTCTAAAGTTGTGATAATATTGCCTTGTAAATTGAGAATAGGCCAATTAATCTAATTAACTCAAAAAAGAATTAATAGAACTCCGCACAAACCTAACTTTAAGACTTGCTTCATCATATTCAAGCTATTCAATTTCAGTCCATCTTGTTACTCTTTGCTTGTTAGTTGTGATATTTCCCAGTAATTGATGTGCACATCTAAGAAAGATTATTTCCTTCAGTTTGTTGCTTATTGTTTGAAGAAAGATTAGCTTCATTTTTATCTACCAATAGTAAAGAACTGATTCATCATCTAGCCTATAAGAAGTTCACCAATTCATCTTCTAGCCTATGAGAAGTTCATTGTTGCAGCATCATTTCTCTGAGGGGTAGATTTGGTAATTTTCCAGATTTAATAGTTTTAAGGGTATTCTTGGAATCATCAAATTTCAGAATTGGTACTGCAACTCAGCCCTGCCACTTGGACTATGAGTTATCCTATGCCTAATATGCATCTTTGACTATTTATGCTTGTTCCGATTCCTGGATTAGGTGCTTTATGAATAAAGACTAGCATTATTCAAGAAGGCTTGTTGTTTTGCTTCAATCTTCTTGTTCTCCAATTTATCAAGTTTCCCTTAGTGTTCACGGTTGGTGGGAAATTATGGTTTAACCAACTATGAAAATTCTTTACATAAATAATTTCTACTTATGTGATACTCTTTTAGGATCCTTCTGAATTAAGAAATGCAGGTCTTCACCGAAGCAAATTGAAGGTTCTGATGGAAGAAATCTCCAGCTTCATTTCTGGACAAGACTATCCTTATCCCATTTTACTGGAGGAAAAGCAGAAGGGGAACAGGGAGCTGAAATTCATGTTGTGTTGATTGATGCAAACACTGGCCATGTTGTCACATCAGGACCTGAGTTGTCTGCAAAACTAGAAGTTGTAGTCCTTGAGGGTGATTTTAACAATGAAGACAATGATGATTGGACAGAAGAAGAGTTTGACAGTCATGTAGTGAAAGAACGTGAAGGAAAAAGGCCTCTTTTGACTGGAGACTTATACGTCTCATTGAAAGAAGGTGTAGGAACCCTTGGAGAGTTCACATTTACAGACGATTCTAGTTGGATACGGAGTAGGAAATTTAGGCTTGGACTGAAGATTGCTTCAGGTTTTTGTGATGGTATTGAAGTCCGTGAAGCGAAAACAGAAGCTTTCACTGTGAAGGACCACAGAGGGGAATGTTGGTCAGCTTTGCACTATCTTTGGTTTCTTTTTCTCCATTTACCTAAGTTTTCTTTCTGAAGTTTATAGTGTACAAGAAACACTATCCACCTGAATTGAAAGATGGAAGTCTGTAGATTGGAAAAGATTGGTAAGAATGGTTCATTCCACAAGAGGTTGAATAAATATAGAATCTTTACAGTTGAAGACTTTCTCAGACTTGTTGTTAGGGATCCCCAGAAACTCCGCAAGGTAAGTTTTGGTTTTCTTGTTTGCTGTAATTAGTCTCTTATTACCTCCACTGTTTGTGGATCTAATTTACTTCATAATGTAGGTTCTTGGAAGTGGTGTGTCCAATAAGATGTGGGAGAGTCTTGTGGAGCATGCCAAGACTTGTGTCTTAAGTGGAAAGTACTATGTATATTATACTGATGACACAAGGGATATTGGTGCAATTTTCAATAACATTTATGAATTTTGTGGCCTGATTGCTGGTGGGCAGTTCTATTCTGCTGAAAACCTGAATGACAATCAGAAGGTCAGCTTTAGTATATTTATTTCTATTGTTCAATAATTCATTTTAATATTATAATCTGTTTATGAAACACACCATTGTGATTGTAAATGGGGGAGTTTGAGCTATTAGTTATAAACATAGCATGGGGAATGAAATATTTTCATATGAGATTGAGTGCTCAGGTCTAGTGGTAACTAGGAACAAAGATGAGGGTAATAAGCTATTTCTATATAGCATTCAGTAGCATTGGGCTGAATTTCTCTGTTGATGGAGAAATTGCGCTTCAATTATGGAGAAGCTCCTAAAAAAAGAGGCACCCTGCTTAATGTTTGTGTCATGATGATTTTGTGCACGAGATTGACTATGAACTAATACCAAATGTTGCAAAGTTGTTAGTTACCCAATGATGTGCTATTTTCGTCTTCAATGAGATATGAGATTATGCAATGTTTTTTTCATTTTTTTTTCCATTTTGGACCTGACCTTTTGATGCTTGCTTTGAACTGGATAGCCCTAATATCTACCTTCTGTTTCTATATGCACATTCTGAGACATGACCATCTATGAATGTGTTACTATATGTTCGCATTTCACGAGAAATATCTTCGGCAAAACACATATTTGAAGATAAGCAGTGTTGTATCATCACAGTTGCATTCTTAAATTACTATTTATAGATTGGTCATGCACTCATAAGAGGACTTACTATTCACAGCTAGTGTTACATGTAAATTCTCCCACAAAATTTTGGGCTAGAATTGTTGGCAGTAATGGCATGTTTGTTATCATTTTTGTGTAGCTGCTAATTTTGGCAGCCGTGGCAAGTTATAGAAAATGTTTTAGTTGGCCAATGTTTAAGTACTGCTATGACATGTTTGCTTTATTGTCCCATTTGTTTGTGTCCCTTCTATCCTGTTTTTCCTTAAAGCATATTGTTAGCATAGCATAAAATATCCACATCAATGATGACCTCCAGAAGCCCATGCAAATAGACAATAAATTAAGATTTACACTCGAGACCATACATTTATGTTAGATTGCATATAGCAGATATCTTCTAGTATATGATCTAGACAAACTTATCATGAAAGATGGATGTATATATTTCTTATATTGAATAAATGAATTTTATAAGGACATAGGTCTTCTTATGTTGGCTTGATATAGAGCTGTCATTATCTACTTTTGCATTGTTTTCGTGTCATGCATTTTTTAGTCATAATAAACTGCAGTGGAAAGAAAATCCTGTATGTCTATGGACAATGGCACTATCAGCTATGTTACAGTAGCAAATGTTGTTCTGTTTCTGGAAATAATAAATGTTGATATTCAGACTCTTGGCATCGAAAAGTGCTATTGATTCTCCAAGCAAATGAGACTAATTTTGTCAGTATGTTCTAGGATGTTATGTATTTGATGCGAGAGCATTATGGTTGCAATGAACATGTTTCTGAGATGCATATGTTTGATAGATCATGCTTGGAGATGAAGATGCAAACTCAATATACGAAAATCTGTTCATATGGATCATTTTTTTTTAATTTGGAGGATTTCTCATGCCAATACCTAGATAAAGCTGGTGCCCGACTTTCAGGTTGTGGCAATCTCTTTTATTTTTTGCCGGTCTTTGCAGATGTGTTGGTCAAGAAGGCATATGATAATTGGATGCATGTCATAGAATATGATGGTAAGGCTCTTCTGAACTTTACCAAAAAAAAGAAAGCCCTATCAGATTCATCAAATTATTCTTCAAATGATCATGAAGTGTCTCAAGTCAACCTACAAGCTTCATTTCCTTTGGAGCAGCCTTTGGTTGATATGGGAGTGACAAATGGAGGTATGAAATTTCTACCATGAATAAGAATAATTTCTCTTGTAGCATGTTATTTAGCTCCTGTACAGCAGTAGGACGGACTTGAAAGTGATGATCGAGAATGATGGTCTATAGATGTGACCCCAAATATTTTTGAAGTTTCTGTTTATTTTATTTATCATGAATTTAAAAATACCTAGGTTGTGGCACTAAGGATGTTGCAGGTGATGATAAAAAGTATGTTTATCTGGCGAGTTGTGAACCACAGCATGATCACTTAGCTAGATGCACAACATGCCGTATGCTATATCGTAGATGATCCTGTGCATGCAATATCATAGGTCGTTTTCGCCTCACTAGGATATGTAGTGAAGATATCATCTTGTGGATGTTATAACCATCATCCAAAGGAAAGCAACACTCCTTAGAATACTAATTTTTGCTCTGTTTTCTTCAGAAAGTACCATAGCTGCTGTTTATAGTGGAAATGAAGGGGTTACATATTCAGTATGAAAGCGCCTGCTTCACACCATAGAACGAGGCAATAAGGGTCGGCTTTCAAACTAATCCTATCTTTAGCCAACCTTTTCACATCTTTAATAAGGGTCGGCTTGGTAGGTTTTACATGAATGCCCCTTTCAATTAGGACTCTCTTAGCTAGAATCCTAACAAACCCGTCATTTTCAAATCAGCTTTATCCTCGAGGCTGACGATCCATGAATTTTAGGAATTTGATCTTCAAGTTGTCATATTTCTCCCAAGTGGCATCTTCTGCTGGTAGGTTTGCTCAATGTATTAGCACTTCAGTAGTGGGTCGTCGTCGTGGAGTCACGATCCGTTGATCAATAATGGCACTCGGCTGGGTTTGGAGATCTCCTTGGGTAGTCATATTTGGTAGATGACTTTAGACTATCTTGTTTTGTCTTAGCTTGAGTTTTAAACACGATAAATGGAAGACTAGATAGATTCAAGAGCTGGCGAGTAAGTCCAATCTGTATGCTACCACTCCGATGCACTCCAAAATTTGGTAGGGTCCATAGAACCAAGGTGAAAGCTTCATAGATGCTCTGGTCTGGATTGATGTTTGCTTGTTTGGCTGGAGCCGTAGGAAGATCCAATCTCTTACTGAAAATTCTCTTTCACCTTTGTGTTGATCATATTGTTATTTCATCTTTGCTTGAGCTATAGTGAGATTATCTTTTAGCAATTTCAGCATTTTGTCTCTGTCCTGTAGTTTCTTGTCTACTTGTTCTACTTTAGAAGTGCCCAACATATATTTTGGGATCATAAGGGTGTTGAATCTTGGATTTTGATGATGAAACTAATTGATTGTGTTTAGATGTTTAACTGCATTTTGAGTGATGCAGGTCTACTCGATCAGGATTAGACAGTTGACGCAGGAGGAATTGACGTTGTGCCGGAGGAGATCACGTCAGGATATTGGACGGCAGAATGCTTCGGACGTCAGGCATCGGGCCAAGGAGAGCGGAATTGCACCAAGGATATCGGGGTTGCGGAGGTCAACTGCCGATTGGGCAACAAGCCACAAGAAAGGACGATGTACTGAAGAATCGGACGAAGCGCCAACCAATGATGTGTCGGGTAATAGAATGTCAATTCGCGTTGTAATAATTGTCTAGATCGGAGTAGAGTTTTGGCTTGTGTGTGCAGGATTAACTACAATAATGATGAAGACATAAAGCGAAACAAAGTGCCGGAGTCGAGCGCGAAGGATTCGTTGGGAGTTCGAGAGTCTGATTGAAGTCCGAAGGTTCGTCGGGAATGCTGTCGGAACTAGTCGAGTATGAGTAGGGAGCTTGCTGAAGGGTTTTCGGAAGCTCGCCGGAAGGTACGTTGGAAGTTCACGGAGCTCGCTGAGAAAGATCGTAGCTTGTTAAAGAAGCTCGTCGGAACTCACCAAGATCAAATCGTGAAGTCTAGGAGCTTGCCAAGACTTCGCAGAATGGTTTCCGAGAGTTTATTGGAAGACCGCCGGAAGAAGTCTTGACTTGCGGACTTTGTAATAGCTTAGGAAATGTCTTTAAATTCCTAGTTAGCATGTTAATTAGGGTTAAGATTAGGTGTTAATCTTATAACCTAAGAAGGGGCCAATTGGGCCCATGTTCGGACTGGTTTGGGCCAAGTTTGGAGCCCAACTAGTGAGCTGAAATAGTATAGGCGGTGGCACCGCCCAGAGACCGAGTATAAGGCGGTGGTACTGTCGGACTAGGCGGTGGCACCACCCCCAACACCCGAGAGTTCGGGTGGTGGCATCGTTCAGAACCTGAGAGTTCCGGCGGTGGCACTGCCAGAACACTATCAATGTGAAAATTGACAGGTGGTGGCACCGCCACCGACAGGTGGTGGCATCGCTAGTCACTGGTCAGTATGACATTGACAGGCGGTGGCACCGCCACTGACAGGCGATGGCACCACTAGCCTCGGAAACCCAAGGTAATTCAAAATTTGGAGCCCAAATTTGAATCCTCTTGGGGCCTATAAATACCCCTCAATTCTCAGCAGAGAATACAACTTTTGAGAAGTAATAGATTGAGATAAAAGCCTTAGCAAAGTCTTTAGCAAGTCTTATTTTCAATTGCTTGAGTGTTCACCTCCTTCTTTCTCGTTGAAAATTTGTAAGAGTGTGAACCAGGCGGTGGCACCGCCAGCCTCGGAAACCTAAGATAATTCAAAATTTGGAGCCCAAATTTGAATCCTCTTGGGGCATATAAATACCCCTCAATTCTTAGCAGAGAATACAACTTTTGAGAAGAAATAGATTGAGATAAAAGCCTTAGCAAAGTCTTTAGCAAGTCTTATTTTCAATTGCTCGAGTGTTCACCTCCTTTCTTGTTGAAAATTTGTAAGAGTGTGAACCACTTGTAAAAGGTTGTAAGAGGGGTATTTCTCTTTCCCCTTCAAAGTGATTTGCTAGTGGAAGTTGGGAGCCTCATCGAAGAAGGCTTCGCAAGTAGATGTAGGTCATTTGACCAAACCACTATAAAATTGGCGTGTTCTCTGGTTTGCATTTACTTATTGCTATTTACCTTACTTCAGATTTTCATACGTGCTTTACTTCCTTATTACTTTTGCTGCACACCTTTATGAACACGCTTTCAAGTTAAGCACTTCCGAGTTCAGTTTTTATCATTTCGGATTTACACCCGAGAGAAATGGCTTTTTATAGCTTTCAAGAGGGCTTTTCAGTTGTTCATCCACCGTTGTTTAACGGATTGGACTATACTTATTGGAAAACTCGAATGAGAGTTTTCTTGATTTCTATGAATTTGGATTTATGGAATATTGTTGAAAATGGTTTTCAACTTCCCTTTAAACCGATGAACGAATGGTCGGATTTAGAGAAGAAGTATTTTTCTTTAAACGCAAAGGCTATGAATGCCTTATTTTGCGCTTTGGACAAAAATGAGTTCAATCGGATTTCTATGTGCGAAACGGCTTTTGATATTTGGCGAACACTTGAAATCACGCACGAGGGAACTAGTAGAGTCAAAGACTCGAAAGTTAATATTTTATTGCATGATTTTGAGCTTTTTCAAATGCAACCAAGCGAGACTATAGGCGACATGTACACCCGTTTCACAGATGTCGTCAATAATCTAAGAGTTTTGGTAAATCTTTTTCGAAATTTGATCTCGTAAGTAAGATCTTAAGATCCCTTCTAAAAAGGTGGGATCCTAAAATAACCGCAATACAAGAGATAAAAAATTTAAATGATTTTCCATTAGAAGAATTAATCGGGTTATTAATGACCTACGAAATGACACTTTTGGAACATTTTGAACCCGATGAGCACTTGAACCACCTTCCAAAGAATAGGAAGGATTTGGAACTCTGGACAAATAAATACCACTTGAGCGATGACTCAAGTGATAAGGATAATGATGAACTTAAACTTCGAACACTAAATCTTAATAAGTTTATTAAACAAAAATCTAAAATAAACAATGAACTTGAATGGAGGAAGAGGCCAAAGAAGAGGAAGGCAACCAAGGATGAATCAAGAACTTCCAAAGGTGAAACGGCGAATTGGGCTTTGATGGGCTTCGACTACAAGGTAAGTAACTCAACTCTCTTGAATTATTTTGAAATTACTTGAAGTTTTTCATGAGTGCTTAATTTAGATAGTAGGAATAGGAAATAAAAAAATATTTTTTCAAAAATTATATCATGTTTTTCTTTTTAGCATCTTTGAAAAATTAAAAAATTTGATCATGAAAAGTATATTGCTAAGGTTTCATGCATGTTATGTTTTGAAATGTTGAATGATGTATGCAACATTAGGGATGATAATTATATGATATGTGATAATGCTTAAGATTAATCCATGCCTATGTATCTTGATGATTTTATGTCATGCATGAGTTTTTGAAGTAAATGTTGATTTTAAACTCTCATTTTAGATTAACATGTTTTTAGTTTAATCATTTTTATGACGAATTAAGATGACATTCTCATGACATATTAAGATGACATAGTGCATGTATATCTATGTATGAATTTCTTGATAGTCTTTTGATGATAGATGTGATATCATGATGTGTTTGGTCTTGATGGCTTCATGACGAAACTTATGTTTCGATTTTAAATGATGATACATGTTTTCACAAAAGACTTGAATACCCTCACATGAAATCAATTGTATGAAATGGAAATGACTTTTCTATCCTATTGAGATTAATGAATTTATTTTACCAATCTTGTGAATCTCATGAAAATAAACATGATGAATATTTTGAAAATAAATGAGTGTATCATGCATTTGGTCTTAATGATTTCTCTTGAACATACTTTTTGAAATCATACTTGATGATGAATATCAAGATATTAAAAGGATGTTATCATGGAATCATGCTTGATGATTTGTTTTACGAAATTTACCTTTCCGTCTTAAATGTTGACACTTATTTTATTAAAGGTAAAGGCATGCTTATAAGAAGCAAATCACATGAATAGAAATTTATAAAAATGAAATGCAATCCTCTATCTTATTGACTTTTCAATAAATTTATGCTTGTCATGTATGAATTTATTGAATGTGAATTTGAGGATGATTTCGGATTTCATAAATGCTTGATTCATACTTATCACATGAGACACATTTTAAATATGAATCATGTTCAATGTTTCAATCATGTTATATCACCCTTAATTCATTTTGTTCTCCTAGATTTATTTACCAAAGAGGAGAATCTTCCGAATGAATGAAATGATACAAATGAATCACTTATCGATATGTTTTTTTGAAATATCTTTTTAATGTGATGTTGATAATTTGAGATGCCTGTTAGAATTCATGACATGAGATAATTGAATCCTTGACTTACTCTAGCTTAAAAATAGATGTTTAAAATCTTGCTTGATGAGTTGTTTTATAAGATTTTGCCTTTACGTCTTGAACTTTCATCCTCATCTTGATTTGGCATATAACGACTAAGGCATGCTTAGATGAAAATAATCACTTAAAAAATACTTTTCCCATCTGATCGAGATTAATGATTTTATGATATTTTGTGAATCTCGAAATTGATTTTGATGACTTAATTATGAATTTCAAGTTAACGATTTGATTTGAATGAGTTTTATCTAAATCATAATCTTGATCTTGCAAAATTGGAATCACAAATAATATCTTTTGGTATTTATGAATTGATACTCACAATATGAAAGTATTGGTATTCATGACTTGAATTTGATTGAAACGTTGCATGCTTAAATTAATCATTCTCCTATGTTTCAAAAATTCTTTAAATGCCTTATGTGATGATTAAAAATTAATTTGCTTTATGATAAATCTATGTATACCGTTTTGAATCTCTTAAAAGTAATGTTGAGATTTTGATGAATTTGACGATTTGAATTTGAATGAGTTTGTATTCGAATTATGATCTTGACTTCTTGGATTTACTAGAGATTTTTTTTAATCATAATCTCTTCTTTGTATACCTACAATTTTTGTTATTTATAAAAAGAAGAGATTTGATAAAATGAATCATTGTTGACTTAATGTTCGGTATCATGAATACTTTATAATCATACATGAAAATAGTGATAAATATTTTGAAAATAAATATTTGTATCATGTTAGATGATTTTACATTTTGTGCATGATGAGTTATAGTGATGATTGAAACATTGATTGAAATGATATGAATGATGATTTGGAATCATGCATATAATGATGAGTTTATATGTTTTGAAAATATATATGATGATTTGGTATTATTGATGCAATAATGATGCACGCAATGATGAAATATTCATGATAAAATTATTATTTTGATATTCATGACTTGAATCTTTCTTTCTTTTTGCCAATAACAAAGGGAGAGAAAGAGTTGCTAAGATGCTATCTTGAATTGATGTAAAGGGTTATCTCAAAGAGAAATTAGCTAGCTTGCACAAGTCAAGAAAATACAAAATCTTGCTTACTTTCTTGCACATCTAAAGAAAAGATACAAATGTAACACTTGCCAAATTATTTGCTTGCCTTATGTAAAACATGGTCCCTTGCTAGTTTGGCATTTTGCTAAGGAAGCAAAAATGACACTTCTAAAGAGAAGAAAGAGCTTGCTTTCTTGAACATCTTTAATTTACTAGCTAGAATGATGTACAATTTTCTATCTTGAACATTACAAAGAAATGCTATCATGCACATTGCAAAGAAAAGCAAATATGCCAACTTGCACATCTTTAAATTTGCTAGCTTGTATGTAGTAAAACTTGCATATTGTAAAAGTTGCTAGCTTGTAGAGAAGCAAAGAATTGCTATCTTGAAAGAAGCAAAAAATGCAAAACTTAGAAAACTTGCAATATAATTGCTCTTGCCATGCTTTGTATCAAAAATAGGTTGATATCCTTAAAAGCATCATATTAAATTTTTTAGTATCACATGTATCGCAAATTGAAATTTTTGAGACTATTATCATATCATGTTTAACAATTGATGTCTTTCATGACATGATTTCTTTGCATTTTTGTCTTGTATGTATCATATGATGATTGAAATATTGATTGATGCAAATTCATAATTTATGTAAAAGTCTAAATCATTGGTTCCTCTCCTTCTTTTCGACAATGACATAGGGGGAGAAAGATTGCTAGCTCAAGGCAAATGCTGGCAAGCTTGTACTCTTCCCTTCTTTTCGACAAAAACAAAGGGGAGAAAGCTTTTGCTAGTTAGAACATGCAAAGAAAAGCAAAGTGCAATCTTGCACAAGAAGCAAGTGTTGAATTGCCATGATTGAACTTAAGAATCTTACTATGCTTTTGTGCTTATATGTTGTGATGAAAATCTAGCTTCATGTTACAAAAACTTGAATATCTTTTAAAATAGCTAGAGCTACTTCTCCTTTTGTTGATGACATAGGGGGAGAAGTATATTGATGACTTCATGCATTGAATTGAATTGAATATTTTATATATATTTGCATGATGGTTTAAATGTTTTTTATAACATGTGATGAATGTTGCTTGGATTTGTGATAATCCAAGTGTTCTATCAATGACATATTGATAGGGGGAGTTTGGTTAAACTCTGGGGAGCTTGGTTAAACTCCGGGGAGTTAAGGTTAACTCTGGTAGTCATCAATTAGTTGTCATCATCAAAAATGGGGAGATTGTTGAATCTCAGATTTTGATGATGAAACTAATTGATTGTGTTTAGATGTTTAACTGCATTTTGAGTGATGCAGGTCTACTCGATTAGGATTAGACAGTTGACGCAGGAGGAATTGACATTGCGTCGGAGGAGATCACGTCAAGATATTGGACGGCAGAACGCTTCGGACGTCGGGCATCAGGCCAAGGAGAGCGGAATTGCACCAAGGATATCGGGGTTGCGGAGGTCAATCGCCGATTGGGCAACAAGCTGCAAGAATAGACGATACGCTGAAAAATCGGACGAAGCGCCAACCAATGACGTGTCGGGCAATAGAATGTCAATTCGCGTTGTAATAATTGTCTAGATCGGAGTAGAGTTTTAGCTTGTGTGTGCAGGGTTAACTATGATAATGATGAAGACAAAAAGTGAAACAAAGTGACGGAGTTAAGCACGAAGGATTCGTTGGGAGTTCGAGAGTCCGACGGAAGTCCAAAGGTTCGTCGGGAATGCTGTCGGAACTAGCCGAGTATGAGTAGGGAGCTTGCTGAAGGGTTTTTGAAAGCTCGCTGGAAGGTACATCGGAAGTTCACGGAGCTCGCCGAGAAAGATCGTAGCTTGCCGAAGAAGCTCGTCGGAACTCGCCAAGATCAAATCGTGAAGTCTAGGAGCTTGCCAAGAGTCCGCAGAATGGTTTCCGAGAGTTTATCGGAAGACCGCCGGAAGAAGTCTTGACTTGCGGACTTTGTAATAGCTTAGGAAATGTCTTTAAATTCGTAGTTAGCATGTTAATTAGGGTTAGGATTAGGTGTTAATCTTATAACCCAAGAATGGGCCAATTGGGCCCAAGTTCGGATTAGTTTGGGCCAAGTTTGGAGCCCAACTAGTGAGCTGAAATAGTATAGGCGGTGGCACCGCCTAGAGCCCGAGGATAAGGTGGTGGTACCACCCAGCACCCGAGAGTTTGGGCGGTGGCACTGCCCAGAACTCGAGAGTTCCGGCGGTGGCACCGCTAGAACACTATCAATGTGAAAATTGACAAGCGGTAGCACCGCCACCGACAGGTGGTGGCACCGCTAGCCTCAGAAACCCAAGAGAATTCAAAATTTGGAGCCCAAATTTGAATCCTCTTGGGGCTTATAAATACCCCTCAATTCTCAACAGAGAATACAACTTTTGAGAAGCAATAGATTGAGATAAAAGCCTTAGCAAAGTCTTTAGCAAGTCTTGTTTTCAATTGTTTGAGTGTTCACCTCCTTCTTTCTCGTTGAAAATTTGTAAGAGTGTGAACCACCTTTAAAAGGTTGTAAGAGGGGTATTTATCCTTCCCTTTCAAAGTGATTTGCTTGTGGAAGTTGGGAGCCTCATCGAAGAAGGCTTCTCAAGTGGATGTAGGTCATTTAACTGAACCACTATAAAATTGGTGTGTTCTCTGGTTTGCATTTATTTATTACTATTTATCTTACTTCAAACCTTCATACGTGCTTTACTTCCTTATTACTTTTGCTGCACACCTTTACGAACACGCTTTCAAGTTAAGCACTTCCGAGTTCCGTTTTTATCGTACGAAAGATTTTCCGAAACCGACGTTTTAATCCGCTGCACTAATTCACCCCCCCCTCTTAGTGTCGCTCCGATCCTAACAAAGGGGAGGTCGGCCATACAGAGCCTTACAAGGAGTACATTTTGTGGATGAATGATTAGTTGTATTATACCACCACTTTATCACGGACAAACTTCAAAACAGGATGTTTGATGTAATGCTTATGTATGTTTGTGTCTTTTGGTATGTTCATGCTTTGAATAGCATGTAGAGGGACGACCGAAGGCTTAATAGTCCCATTTTAGTTTTGGCCTGTAGTGGACTATTTTACCCCTTTATTGTGCAACTGTTCTAAAGTTTGTTTGTAATTTGCATTGGCTAAGAAGTATTTACGGAGATGAGTGCTTATGGATCCCGAGTGAGGCGTTTTCTCTAACCCATTTTCTCATTTGTAGGTCCTAAGGGACCATGGGAGGTTTCGGGGAGGTTGACCTTTGCGGTTGGACACGCAAGGGTGTCGCACGACTTAGGCAAAACAAGCTAAGTCCGTGACAGATGATATCAGAGTGGGACAAGCACTCATAGAAACACTTAGCATGCAAACGTGGGGGACCTAGCGGGGCTGCATTGAGGGCAGCTAGCACACGCGACCGTTTTGAGGAAAACAGGCATAGAGGTGTAAGGAAAAGGAGTCGCTCAGAGGAGCGAGCATCTGAGATTGACATTTAGAAGAATGGCCAACCCCTTCGTGCAAGAGGCACCATGAGAACAAGTAAGCTTGGAAGAATGCGGAGCGCACAAAGGTTGGGATGGCTGAGTTTGAGCTACGGCTCAACGTTGATAACTATACTTGATGGTGCTAAAGGTAAGTGAGGCTCTTGGTAATGGATGAGACCACGCAAGGTGGAAGGAGTTGCTCAGCGATCGAAAGAGTTTTGGAAAGCTCACAGAAGTGAGGGGAATTGCTAACTCGAAGAATTCGGTACTCATGCAAGGGCTTGTATGCAGACGATGGAATGTTCGTGACCATCCCAAGGCGACCGAAACTCGACGTCATGGAGCATTGAAACTTTCTCTTCGGCATGTGAAGGAAACGTTCGTAGGAGGCTGAAGTGTGCAGCAAGTTCAGCATGTTGCTAGGCCTTGAGTGGTGTAGCGGGGGCTGTATTGACGTGGAGTCGCAATCTAGTAAGTGCGTTTGCAGGAGGCAGAACAATGCACAATTTGTTCAGCAAATCGGAGTAATCCAAGGGGATGGTGGTCTCCGAAACAAAGAGTGATGTTGGCTCCAACGGGATAGATATCCAGGAGGGATAAGTCCCGACTCTCCAGAGGGAGAATCACGTGCAATAGACCGCACATGTTGAGGGGTAATACCTCAAAAACAACAACTCCACGAAGCTCAATGGACCGAGCGAACGGCGAAGAGTCGTCGCATGATCTCACTTGAGAGAATGCATTGGTGGATGCATTGCGAGATCAAGTGGGGGAGCGACCCAAAGCAACACAAATGAAGGCACACTTGGAGTCGATATAGAGATCAGACTCAAGGGTGGGCTGACCCGTGGAATGGTGGACGCGAGGGCCACCATCAACTCAATGCAAAATGAGGAGCGGAGCAACTTGGGTATAACTTGACAAAGTACCCAAGCCGCATGAAGGGAGTCGACATAGTAGATGGAACATGGAGTGGAGGCATAAAGCTTTCCTTGGACAGAGGTCAAGGACATGAACTCTTGTAGAGGCAAGAGCAGGATCATGTTGCTCCATGGGTCCTTCATTCTGATGTAGCGGACTCGTATTGCATGGTGCCAAAGATGAAGGGAGCTTCTAGGCACATGCACCTTATCTCGAAGAAGCATTTGATGGAGGAACTAAGGCGACTCAGCTTGCAGAGGTGAAGTTGGGTTCAGAAAGCCTTGGCACGGGGCAAGAGGACACAAAGGTGGGTACTCTTGAAGAATATGCCACAGTGTTGCCATTCGAGTTGCTATGAAGGGAGCGGTGCACATTGGAGATCGTGCTGATAGGGGCAAAGGCCTAGGATCCAGACAATAGTACACAAATTCCAGCGAAGTCAGTGGACTTCGGGAACTACTAGGCGATGGACTGCCCTAGAGCGATGCTTTGTCTAGGTGTGACCCGAGAGTGGGTGGACAAGGGTCGATTGCCAAAGGAGCTTGTAATATGTTGGCAGAGACCACAAATGGAGGGACCACAATTCGAGTTCATCCCACAAGGATCAGAATGCAATAGAGATGTCACCAGGAGGCGACATGGTACACCGGATCGTGGTGGAACAGTTCGTGGCAATGCGATACACACGGGTGCTGTCCCGTGAGGGACTTTATCATACGGAGATATAATCAAGAGCTACTGGTAGCTCCACTTCGGTGAACAACACGACGATAAGAAGGGCTATGGATTCAAGGAGTGAAGGTCATTGTACCGCAAAGGCGGGTCTTCCATGCGTGCATCGAATTTTGCATCGGATGAAAGCCTTGGTCATCAGCATATGGGGGCTGTGTTCTACCAAGGGAAAAGTTCGAATGCAAGTACCAGTGAGTCCCATGAGAGGGACTTGATCATGCAGAGGTATGATCGAAGCAGTTGGAGAGTTGGACTGCTCCAAAGCCCATATTCGCTTAAGGGAGCCTAGCAAGTCAGGGGATAAGGTCGAGTAAGCGAACGTTGCTACCAAGGAAGCTAAGGAGAACAGAATCAGTGCAAACCCTATAACATGATGGCAAAGGCCATGTATGGGAGTTGCAGCCTATCTTTCCATCGACCAAAGGGATCTGCTTGGAGAACACAAAGGTGTTGAAGCAAGGGGGGTCGAAAGGGGCGAGGAAGCGACGATGAGTCCAGAGGGACTTAGCTACCCAAAATCAAGCATCAGTTAGAATGGAAGTGGAATTGAAGGAGTATCACAGAGACATATCTACTGATCGTGAAGAAAAGGGAGGTAGATGCAAGGCGACAGATTGTAGAGCCATGGGCATGGCAGTGCCATGGTACCACAGAGGTGGGACTTCCGTGGAGTCATCGATCCCTTGCTCTCATGAAGGGAGAGAACTTGGTTGTGAATGGGGCCGAGAAGGTGGAGAATGTGGAGGCAAACTCCAAGTACCAAGACAAGGCTGAAGGGTAGAGGCCAAGGAACTTCATAAGATCGGTGTCAACGAGCTTCTCATCAAGATAGCCGAAAGTAAAGGACTTCGGGTCATGCAAGAGTGCATGACCAAGGAATGAAGTAGGCAGTATGCGGTGCTGTACCTTTGCTACTCAGTGGAGTAGGCGGTAGGGTTGATGGAGAAGATGGTACAATCCCAGAGGCGACCAAAACTATTAGAGACTTACTCCAAGTTGGGGTGAAAACTTCCTGCATTCCAGAAGTTCGATGGTATTGAGAAGGTGAATCGCAGTAGCTAACTCAATGCAAGGAGTGCAAACACTTCGAGTGCTTTAGAAGTGTGAGCAAAGAGCAGGCGAAGGCTAGTAACCAGCTCAATGCATGGAGTACAACCCTTGAGGAGGCGGGCGAAGTCAAGTAACCATTGCCTTCTCAACTCTTAAGAGAATGAGCGAAACCAAGTACCCCAATTCTCTTATCTATCCAGTAGAGGAGCTCTACATAGGTTTAAAGACCCTTCAAAGATATTAGAAGACAATAGTTGTCAAATCCTCACCAATGGTGATTAGTGCTACTGAGAGTAGATTATCCGCTTCATTTCCCAATAGAATGCCAATCGAAAGCGGAAGTGATGCGAATCTACTTGGAAGTGACAACTAAGTGAAAGAAGAGTCGATGAACAAATATTGTGGAGGAAAGACCCAAAACTTCAGAAGTTTGCGAGGTGATGCTCGTTAAAGCTCCAACAAGCATCCACCCAGTTCAAGCATCATGAGGCATTTGAGAGACTGGCGCATAGTAAGGATGATCTTTTCCTTCATCTAGAGGATCCGCAAGAACCAATAGGGATCAACACAACTCAGCCAACCCCACACTAAAGTCAAAGTCATTGGCGAGTTGAAGCAGTATGGCAGATCAAAGGTTCGACTACTCAAAAACAGCAGCGGAGAGCAGTTGGGAGCCAAGAGGCGCATTGCAGCTGGAGTAGAAGATTGAAGACTCAACAATGGCGAGGAGTTGCAGTGTCGGCAAAGGCTTTGACGAGGACGTCGAAGGAATAAGTGGGGGAGAATGTCACGGACAAACTTCAAAACAGGATGTTTGATGTAATGCTTATGTATGTCCGTGTCTTTTGGTATGTTCATGCTTTGAACAGCATGTAGAGGGACGATCGAAGGCTTAATAGTCCCATTGTAGTTTCGATTTGTAGTGGACCATTTTACCCCTTTGTTGTGCAACTATTCAGAGCTTGTAAAGTTTGTTTGTAATTTACATTGGCTAAGAAGTGTTTACGGAGATGAGTGCTTGTGAATCCCGAGTGAGGCATTTTCTCTAACCCGTTTTCTTATTTGTAGATCCTAAGGGACCATCGGAGGTTTCGGGGAGGCTGAACTTTGCGGACGGACACGCAAGGGTGCCGCACGACTTAGGCAAAATAAGCTAAGTTCGTGACAACTTGACCTAGGGAAGCCACTTTGTCCACTCTTTTGGCCGGTCACTAGTGAAGCATCTGAGGTATGTCTCCAAGCACCTATTCACCACTTTAGTCTGGCCATCGATTTGTGGGTGATATGTCGTACTCATTTTCAATTTGGTGCCCTACATTTTGAATAACTTTGTCCAAAATCTGCTCGTGAAGACCCTATCATGATCACTTACAATAGATCTCAGCATCCTATGCAATTTTACAATATTCTCCATAAAGATTCGAGCAATACTAGAAGCAGTGTAGGGATTACGAACAATGCAAAAGTGAGAATACTTTGTAAAGCGATCCATCACGACAAAAAATGTACCTTTTCCTTATGATGAGGGAAGCCTTTCGATGAATTCCATTGATATATCAGTCCATATTGAGTCCAGGACAAGTAAAGGTTATAGCTTTCTGGGACTTGTCACTGTCTCGCCTTTATGTCATTGACATATATCACATTGTGCCACATATTTAGCAATAATATTTTTCATCCCTACCCAATAAAAATTTTGCTTAATTCTCTTATAGGTTCTAAGGAACCCGGAGTGCCCGGTCGTAGGTGTCGAATGCATCTCTTGAAGGATGGTCTTTATGCAAGTAGAATTTGACACAAGCACAATGTGTCCCTTATAGCGCAATTCTTTTGAGTCCCAATTGTAATGAGCAACGGAGCTTAGTGTTTCCTTCAATTTTTTTTATAATCTTACTGGTCTTCGAATCTTCCTGCCATTCCCTCTTAATATCCTCAAGGAAGTCACTGGTTGAAAGTGAAACGATCGAAAATTTAGCTTGCTTTGGTAGCCGCGAAAGCACATATGCAACAACATTCTCTTTTCCCTTTTGTAAGTTATTTCATAATCATATCAAAGAAGCTTTGTTACCCAGTTTTGCTGCTCGGGGGAAGATATATTCTGTTTCAAGAAATATTTTAGGCTTTTATGGTCGGTCTTGATTTGAAAGCGTTGACCGATCAAGTACGATCTCCATTTGGCCACCACATGTACAATCGCAAGCATCTCCTTATCGTAAATAGTCATCTTGAGATGGGAAGGAGATAATGCCTTCTTGGTATAAACGAGGGGGTGGCCATCTTACATTAGTATAACACCAATTCCGACTTCGGAGGCATCAGCTTCAATAACAAAAGTGTTGCCGAAGTTGGGTAGCGCTAGTATAGGCGTTGTTATCATTGCAACTTTAAGTTCATCAAAGGTGGTGGTGGCTTTGTCTGACCATTGGAAAGCATCTTTTTTTAGCAAGAAAGTAATGGGTGCATTGATCTTTCCATAGTTTTTCATGAACTTGCGGTACTAGCTCGTTAAACCGAGAAAGTCACAGCGATTTTATGTTCCTTAGGGTCGATCAGTTCTACATTGCTTCAATTTTCGAGGGGTCCACCGCCACACCTTCCTTTGATATGATATGCCTAAGATATTCCACCTTATGTTGAAGAAAGCTGCACTTCAATTTTTTGACAAAAAGAACATGTTCTCGTAAAATCGTCAAAACAAATCGTAAGTGTTGAAAATGACTTTCAAGAGAAGGGCTGTAAATAAGGATATCGTCAAAGATAACCAGCACAAACTTACAAAGATAATTCTAGAAAATATCATTCAAGTCTCTGGAAGGTGGAGGGAGCATTGGTGAGACCAAAGGGCATTACCAAAAATTCGTAGTGGTCGTTGTGCATTTGAAAGGCAGTTTTCGCTATGTCTTCTTCGCACACTCGTATTTGATGATACTCGGATCGAAGGTCCATCTTTGTGAAGACTTGTGCTCCCTTTAATTCATCAAGCAATTAATCTACTACTGGAATAAGGTATTTGTCTTTGACGGTTTTGCCGTTGAGAGCTCGGTAATCAATGCACATTCGCTATGTTCCGTTCTTTTATACAAGAAGTACCAGTGAAGAGTAAGGGCTACAACTTGGCCGAAGAACTATTATTTCAAGCATCTCTTTTACAATCCTTTCTATTTCATCCTTTTGGAGATGTGGATACCGATATGGCTGAGTATTTACTGGAGATTTGCTTGGAAGAATCGGTATACAATGATCATGCTGATGGGTAGGAGGTAGGTTGGGCGGTTCGTCAAATATATCTAAAAATTCAGCAAGCAAAGGAAGTAGGTTTGGGTCTTTAAATTCTATTGGCTCTCCCTTAGTTTGCTGCTTAAGTTGTACCAAAAAGTCACTGCTTGCTTTGTGCAAAACCTTCTCCATTCATTGTGTGCAAATCATCGTTACGTCACCCCCATATATCATATGGTGTAGACACTACCGACTTAGTTGGAACTTCATTCAGAAGGTAATCTGCGGTCTCTAGGGCATATCCCTAGAATGAGATGGGTAGGTCAGCGAAACTCATCATAGACTGTACCATGTCTAATAGCATATAATTTCTCTTTTCAAATACACAATTGAGCTGAGATGTATAAGGAGGTGTCCATTGGGATAATATCCCATGGTCTTTGAGGAAATGGGTAAACTCTATACTTAAGTACTCACCTCCTTGATCTGATTGAAGAGTCTTGATATTCTTTCCAATCTGGTTCTCCACTTCATTCTTATGCTCTATGAATTTCTCAAAAGCCTTTGACTTGTACTTCATTAAGTACATATGTCCATACCTTAAGAAATCATCAGTAAAGGTAATGAAGTAGGAGTAACCACCAATAGCATAAGTTGACATGAGTCCACATACGTCACTATGTATGAGTTCCAGCAGCTCAGTGTGGCTCTCTCTCCAATTTCACTAAATGGAGAGTTGGTTAGTTTTCCACGAAGTTAAGGCTCGCAAGTTGCATATGACTCATAATCAAATGGATTTAGATATCTATCCTTTAGCAATTTTTGAATCCTTCCCTCATGGATGTAACCTAGCCTACAATGCCACAGGTATGCACTGTTCACCTCATCTCATTTCCTTTTAGACACATTTACATTCATGATATGTGGAGTAGTGTCTAGCATAAACAAACCATTATGCAATGTTCCTCTCGCCAATCTCCTTGGCTTTTTTAGAATCTACAACATATTGCAGATGTGATAAGCAATACTGGTATCCAATACTAATGCACTATCACAAAAATCTGACAACTAGAGATTGATCATGAATGTACCTGAAGCTTCTCCAAGCTTCTGTTTTGCCCTCTCTGCGAGATACTCTTTGCAGTTCCTCTTCCAGTGCCCATCTTTGCCATAGTGGAAGCACAAGCCTTCGTCATTTGTTGAGTTTTTCTTAGCAATCTTTTCTTTACCTGATTTGCCCTTGCCCTTGCCCTTCTTAAAGGACTTTTCTACTTTCCTTTTCTTTTTAGTCTCACTAGTGTAGAGAACTAGCTACTCCTTTTTGATAGTGCTCTCTGCCTCTCTCGACATATTGAGGAGCTTTGGGAGAGTCATCTCATACTTGTTCATATTAAAATTCATTATGAATTATAAAAAGGAATATGGTAAGGACTGAAGCACAATGTCCACACATAAGTTATCCTTTAGGACCATTCCTAGACCTATGAGTTTCTCTATCCACTCAATCATCTTTAGGACATAGTTCTAAATCGATGTCCCCTCAGTCATCCTAGCACGGAAGAGGCTCTTGGATATCTCATATCATTGAGTCCTTCCCTGTTCCACAAATAATTTACGGACATGTAGGAGAATAGATTTGACATCCATCTTTTCATGTTGTCTTTGTAACTCAGGAGTCATAGAGCTCAACATGTAACATTGAGCAAGAGTGGAGTCATTAATGTACTTCACATAGCGAGCGATCTCATCCTCGCTTACCCCTTCTTCGGGCGTAGGCATCACTGTATCAATGACGTATGTGATTTTCTCCGTCGTGAGAACGATTCTCAAGTTATAGAGCTAATCCGTATAATTTGGACTAGTGAGGTGGTTGACATCAAGTATGCCACGTAAGGGATTTGAAAGCGATATTTTCTAAAAATAAAGATGTAGTAGAAATGAATAACATACAGATTTTGCAAGAAATAAACAATTAAGATATGGACTTTTATCTTAATATGCTCCCACTATTTTACTAGCGAGTAACACAACACCCTTAGCACGTGAAATGGAAGTCTCCGGCAGGCTTCTAGTGGGGATCAGGATCCAATCATTGTCTTAGTGTAACCTCGAGGGACTCGACCAATCACACTAAGCCCAAAAGGTAGGCAACTCTTGCCGATCATAACTCTTTGTGATTCCCATCCTATTCGGCCTTCGAATCACCATGGTCTCGAGGGACTTGACCAATCATGATGTTTGGTTAAGTCAACACCATCGTTACAAGATGAGTCTAATTCAATAATATACCCTCGAGGGACTCGACCAAGCATACCATGTCCTCAAGTCACCGGTGACATCTCTATGTCATAGATAAGATAGCGAATCGCGATATAGGTGAGCCTCGAGGGACTTGACCAACTCAACCTACACCAGGAATCGGTTCCTACCTATAACGATGGAAGGTCACGTGGGTTAATCTAATTGCCTTATGTTTACCGACTTAATATTGTCGAGAGAGATGTTTCTATAATTTGGTCTCCTAATATGACATGTCACACATATACATATTTAATATATATCTACATCGCATGCAAATATATATACATATCTAGTAGATGTAAAAACAATCACACCAGATGATCATGGACCATAGCATAATGTAATCAGGCCCGAGCCAGTAGGCCTAATCACTCACATTAAGATCTATGTGTGCAACAATGCATCTCTATGCAATGTGATCGTCCATCTCATTCTCGTTGGTTTCGTCGACATCTCGATGCATCTCCATGCATCGCGATCGTCCGTCTCATTGTCCCCTATCGCATCTACGTTCCTGCTACGTCTCCTCATGTGATTACAACTTAATCATAGGCACGCAGGCCGGACAATAAATGAGAAATATAATGGAGGCTCGCAGGCCCCAATAATAATAATCACAAGTACACACATCACACGGTCCATGATCATCCATCCACACATTATACATCACATGTATAAATCATCATCATATAGGACTACTAAATAATAAAAAATAATAATCAATTAAACTTTTAATTAATTAATATTTTCAAATCAAGGATATCTAGGAAATTTCCTAAATTCTAAGGGTATTTTTATAATTTGGATAAAAAGGAGAAAATTGGAAATTTTGAAATTCATAGGGGCAAAACTATCTTTTTGCCTAAGAATGCCCTAATGCCCTACTCCCCCTTGTTATTGTCGCCGCCGCTGCCACCCTGCTAGCGGCGGCTTGTGCGACGGAGGGCGGGGGCACTGCCCTCGCTTGCGGGTGGCATGTCCGCTCGCGGCGCTACCCATGCTGGTGGGTGCCCCCGTGGGCGCCACCACCTCTGCAGGCGGTTCTGCCCGTGGGGCAGCTCCCGCATGCGATACTGCCCTGCCGGGTGGTCACCCCTGCGAGGGGGTTTTGCCCGCGGGAGCAGCGGTCATAGGCGCCTCACCCCGTGGTGCCTCTGCACACGGGTCCAGCATCTGTAGGCGCCACCCTTGCGTGCGGGCATAGTGCTCGCACGTAGATGGCCACCTTGCTTGCAGCCCTGCCTGCCGGCACCGCTGTAGGCAGCGCCCATGGGTGGGGCACCTACGGGCTGCAAGCCCCACCGACCGCAAGCCTACTAGCGCAGCCTTAGTGCTGCTTGCTTGCGGCTACGCTACATGCAACTACACGCACGTAGATCGAGGGTAGTAACTATTGCTGCCCTTTCTCGCTTTTGCGTCAATGATTTTGACGTCAAACGTTTGTCCAAAACACAACACACATAGTTCGAAAATAATCTATCACACGAACAACCTGGCTTTGATACTACTGTTGGGAAATCTTGGGGGCGACATCACATGTGCAGTGGAAGAACAAAAACAAAATCCCATATTCCCAAAGAGATGTTCTTCATCATACGAAGATTGGTGTACAAAAAATCCGTGAAACTTAAAACTGCGTATAAGATTAATTGTGTTACTTAGGGAGATCATATATCCATGAATCCTTGTAGATCTCTAGGAGGGGGTGAAGGAGGTCAAGCGCCCTCCTCTCTAGCGATGCTCCATACAGTAGGGCTGCAACAATGCTCCTCAAAACTCCAGGCCTACTTTGAGGTAGAGGGGGGAGGAGAACAGGAGAGGCAAGCAAAGGCTCTAGCCTAGAACCACTGATTCCCTCCTATTTATAGAGGTTCCCTATCAACTTAACCATAATGGATCCTCCCCTATTGGGTATTGGATCTCCATCCAACTACCCAAGCCTCTTAGATTAGTGGATCTCTATCCAATAATCTCTCATGGGAATTTACTGGATCTCATCCATAGGATCCAATAATTTCAGGGGTTTATTGGATATCCAATAAGATAGGGGCTCCGACGGATATCTCATATCCGAACCTCTACTCATCGTAACGCCTACCATATGTATGTGACCCTCTAGGCCTAATATCGAGCTGGCCATGAGTTATACCTGTCAGAACTCTTTCTAGCTTAGTGAATTATTATCTCTATAATAATTCACTCGACTCATTAACTACGGACGTACTAGGCCACTACAGCGTAGTCCCCAAACGATACAGGGGAATCCAATCCATTGGACCTGTCTATCCTGAGTTACCGTGTACCTATAGTCCTTCATCTATATAATATCCCAAAGACCGTATACCGGGTATAGTGTTGTCAGACCCATACGATTTCTACTCGAGTCTTGCTCTAATCGGATTCTCTCGGAGAACTCTTTCTCGCTCAATCCGAATGACCTTGACTAGGGATTTGTCTGAGCAAGAACACATGGAATATTCTTCTCATGATACCGAGAGTGGATGATCCTCTATCAACACTCAATAGCCCTCATAAGGTCGATTGCCACTCCTAATGACCGGCTGTACTAGATCTGGGACATCAAACCTATAAGTCTAGTATCAAAGAGTGGAGCACTCATATAGGACATCCTTGGTGTCTCAAGTCTAAGGATCAAATACACCATTGGAACTACGGAATCACTATCTGATAATAAGGCATCATCAACCATCCAGCATTCTGTAAGTGGATCAATCAGTGAACTTAGTCTCCAATGAGCACCTATACTATATCCCTAGTGTCCCCACACGAGCAGCTATGAGACCAGCTGCATCCATCATATGGATGGGTATACCGCACACCAGTCTGTCCGGTTATCTCGATGTCCCTCTCGAGTAACCTATAAGCGGGATTATTTAGGATCTGTGTTTAAAGGTGAATCGATCTCATTATCCTGATCTCATCACGATCCGATTCCCATTGCACAGATCCAAGGACATCACAATGTATATACATGCATATATGCAATAGTCAATATAAAGTGATAAATGTCAAAATATAATAAGTAAAAAAATTCCATGTAAAGTCACACGTGCCATCACTCATGTGATTAGCTTGCTAGGCACCTATGACTAGCAATTCCTCTCATGACATTGAGAGTGGATGATCCTCTATCAATACTCAATAGTTCTTGTAAGGTTAGTCGTCACTCCCGATGACTGATTATGCTAGATTTGGAACTTCCAAGCCTATAAGTTTGATATTAAAGAGTGGAGTACTCATATAGGATATCCTTGGTATCTTAAGTCTAAGGACCAGATACTCCATTAGAATTACGGAATCGCTATCTGACAATAAGGCATCATCAACTATCCAGCATTCTGTGAGTAGATCAATCAGTGAACTCATTCTTTAATAAGCTCTTGCAATGTATCCCTAGTGTCCTAACATAAGCAGCTATGAGACTAGTTGCCTCAATCATATGTATGGGTATACAATACACCAGTCTATCCGGTTATCTCGATGTCCCTCTCGAGTAACCTATGACCGAGATTATTTAGGATATGTTTAAAGGCGAATCTATCTCATTATCATGATCTCATCATGATCTGATTTCCATTGCATAGATCCATGGACATCAACGTATATATATACATATATATATGCAATAAGCAACATAAAGTGATAAAACACCAAATAATATAATGAGCAAAAAGAATAATATCATGTCACACGTGTCATCACTTACGTGATTAGCTTGTATGACACCTATGACTAGCAATTACTTTAAATATTTTTTAATTTTTTTACAAAAAAAGTTTAAAATGAAAAGGGCTTTACGATTTCCTCTATTTATAGTGATCATGGTGGTGAATTTAAAAACCATGATTTTCAAGATTTTTGTGATTCAAATGGGTATAACCATAATTTCTCTACTCCAATAAATCTACAATAAAATAGAGTTGTTGAGAGAAAAAATAAGAATTTACAAGAGATGATAAGAACCATGCTAATGAACATAGCTTAACCAAATATTTTTTGGCTGAAGCTGTTGACACGGCATGCTATGTCATGAATAGTGTTCTCATAAGACTACTATAATCTAAAACTCCTTATAAATTGTGGAATAATAAAAAACCTAACATTTCATATTTTAAAGTTTTTGGGTGCAAATATTTTATTTTAAATGAAAAGGATGAAAATTTTGATATAAAATTTGATGAAGGTATTTTTTTGGATATTCCTCTATTTCTAAAGTTGATCAAGTTTCCAATAAAAAAATTTAATTATTGAGGAATCTATACATATTATTTTAATGAGTCTCCCAAATTAAAAAAAAATGATTTTGTTGATGATTTTGATTTTGATACTTTAAATTTGAATAAGTATTCTCCTCTCCCAAGTAACTTTGGATACATTTGTTGGGAAATCTGGGGCAACATTTTATATGCAGTGGAAGAATAGAAAAGCAAAATCTTAGAATTTTCGCATAAAAGAAGGTTTCGTCATCGTGCAAAAGATAGTGCGTAAAAACCTACGAAATCGAAAAACTGCACATAAGAGAATTACCTATGGAGATCATATATCCCTAAAAATCTATAGATCTATAGAGAGGATGAAGGAGGTTAACTATCCTCCTCTCTAATAGTGTTCCACATGGCAGGGGCTGTGAAGATGCTCCTCAAATTGCTACCCAAAACTCTTCCTCGCACGCATCACGCAATCAAGAAGGGGCTGCCCATTCTTGTTGTTCATACGCCCCAAATAGAAGCTGTAATATGAGGAGGAGAGGGATAAAGGAGAATAGGAGGAGGCATCCAAAAAGAACCTCTAGCCTATGGGTCTTTAGTTCCCTCTTATTTAGAGAAGCCTCCTGTCAACTTAACCCTAATGGATCCTACCTTATTAGTTACTATATCTCCTTTCAACTACCCAAACCTCTTATATTAGTGAGTCTTTACCCAATAACCTCATATTAGCTCTTATCGAATCTCATTCATAGGATCCAATAATTCATGGGCTTATTAGATATCCAATAAGATAGGGTCTCCAACGAATATCTTATATTTAAACCTCTATTTATCACAACGCCTACCATATGTGTGTGACTCTCTAGGCCCAATATCGAGCTGGTCGTGAGTCATACTTGTCAGTACTCCTTCTAGCTCAGTGAATTATTATCTCTATAATAATTCACTCGACTTATCGATTATGAATGTACTAGGCCACTACGCCATAGTCCCCAAATGATACAAGGGAATCCAATCCTTTGGACATATCTATCATTAGTTATCGTGTATCTATAGTCCCTTATATATTTAATACCCCATAGACTATATACTAGGCATGGTACTATTAGGCCTATACAATTTCTACTTGAGTCTCGCTCTAATTAGATTCTCCCAAAAAACTCTTTCTCTCTCAATCTGAATGAACCTAACTAGGGATTTATATGAGCAAGAATACATAGGATATTCCTATCATGATACCTAAAATGGATGAGCCTCTATTGACACTCAATAGCTCTCGTAAGGTTGGCTACCACTCCCAATAACTAGTCGTGCTAGATCTGGAACCTCTAGACCTATAATTCTGGTATTAAAGAGTGGAGTACTCATATAGAACATCGTTAGTGTCTCAAGTTTAAGGACCAGATACACCACTAGAATGACGGAATTGCTGTATGACAATAAGGCATCATCAACCATCCAACATTCCATGAGCGGATCAATTAACGAAC
The DNA here is from genome assembly GCA_004837865.1 of Musa balbisiana. NCBI lineage: Eukaryota > Viridiplantae > Streptophyta > Magnoliopsida > Zingiberales > Musaceae > Musa > Musa balbisiana. The sequence goes on from CM017189.1 coordinate 4,720,392, forward strand.
TTATTCTCCAATGAACACATACACTGTATCCCTAGTGTCCCCACATGAACAACTATGAGACCAACTGCATCCATTATTTGGACGTGTATATAATACACTAGTTTATCCAATTATCTCGATGTCTCTCTCGAGTAACCTATGATCGAAATTATTTAGGATTTGTATTTAAAGGTGAATCGATCTCATTATCATGATCCTATCACAATCTGATTCCCATTGCATAGATCCATAGACATCACAATATATTCATTCAATAAGCAATATAAAGTGATAAAATATCAAATAATAATAATAAGTAAAAAGATTATCTGTCAAGTCACACGTGTCATCACTCACGTGATTGGCTTGTAGGGCATCTATGTCTAGTAGTATCTACTTCTAAAGAATCCTTACCCAAGGAATGGAAGTATATAGATGCACATCCTTAAGAGCTAATCATTAGAGATACAATAAAAGGTATTCAAACTTGTTCTTCATTTAAATTTTTTTGTGCAAATGCTATCTTTCTGTCTCAAATTGAACCAAAATGCAATGATAATGCTCTAAAAGATGACTCAGGGGTTTTTGCAATGCATGAAAAGTTAAATCAATTTGAAAAAAATAAAGTGTGGACACTTGTTCATAGACCTAATGATCATATTGTAATTGACACTAAATGGGTCTTTAGGAATAAATAAGATGAACTTGGTATCGTGGTTTGAAACAAGGTTAGATTAGTGGTAAAAAAAATTAACTAAGAAGAAGGTATCGACAATAAAAAAACTTTCGCTCTTGTGGCAAGACTTGAAGCGATAAGGATACTCCTTGCTTATACATATTGTAATAATTTAAAGTTATCTCAAATGGATATCAAAAGTACTTTTCTTAATTGCTTTATTTCCGAAGAAATTTATGTTGAGCAACTATTCGGATTTAAGAATGTTCTTTTTTCGAACTATGATTTTAAGTTATCTAAGGCTCTCTATGGAGATACCATATTATTTATTAAATAATTTAAAAATAATTTATTTATTGTTCAAATTTATATTCATGATATTATGTTTGGTTCTACAAATGGATCTTTATGTGAATCATTTGCCAAAAGTATATTATTTATTAAATAATTTAAAAATAATTTGTTTATTGTTCAAATTTATATTCATGATATTATGTTTGGTTCTACAAATGGATCATTATGTGAATCATTTGCCAAAAGTATGAGCCAAGAATTCAAAATGAGTTTAATGGATGAATTACATTTTTCTTAGGATTTCAAATTAAGCAACTAAGTAAGAGAACCTTTGTTAGTCAAACTAAATATGCTTTGGATCTACTAAAATGGTTTCACTTGGATAGTGCTAAGGCCATTAATATACTAATGAGTATTTCTACTAAATTAGATATGAACAATAAAGCAAAATGCTTTGATCAAAAGACTTATAGAGGTATGATAGATAGTGTACTATACCTCACAGCAACTAAACCTGATATAATGTTTAGTGTTGGACTTTGTATAAGATTTCAATCCATTCCTAAATAATCTCATTATAAGATAGTTAAAAAGATTTTTAGATACTTAAAAGGAACTTCTAATCTAGGATTATGGTATCCAAAATCTAAAAATTTTGAATTGATTACTTGTGCTATTGCTAACTTTGCTGGATGTAAAATGGATAGAAAAAACACTTTTGGAATATGTTAACTCCTAGTTCATGCACTTGTTTCTTGGTCTTCTAAGAAACAAAATTCTGTTGCATTATCTACAGACGAGGCTGAATATGTAGTAGTAGATAATATCAATATGTAGTAGTAGATACATATTATGTACAAGTAATATGGATGGAAAAATATCTTAGAAGACTATGGACTTTACTTGAAAAATATTCCTGTAAAATGCGATAATACTAGTGCTATTTTTTTAAAAAAGAATCTCCTTCAACACTCTAGAACTAAACATATTGATCTTAGACATTATTTTATTAGGGTCAATATCATGTTAATACTTATGATATATATTTATATTTTATTGACATAAAATATCAATTAGCAGATATTTTTACTAAACCATTGAATGAGAAATAATTTAATTTTATTAGAATCGAATTAGGCATGTTGAATCTTTCAAACATATGAATTCTTCTCACACATATATTTTCTAATCATTATCTTGATTTCTCGATTTTCATTACTTGAGTTTTCTTTTTAATCAAGATCATCTACTATGTTTCTTTCGTTTCATTATTTACAAAAGAAAAGATTTGTTAAAATGAATCATGATTTTTCTCTTAAGTTTTTGATATTCATAACTTGAGATTTATATATTTCTTATGACTTCTTTGTGTTTATGACTTGTATACCCCATTATCAAATTGATCTTTCAAGATTCAAACCTATCTTTGTTATCTTTCATGTGATGATTAGAACGGTGATTTTGCACATTCTCTTCTTTTTGACAATGACAAAAGGGGAGAAAGAATTGCTAGCTTACACATCTTAAAAGAGAAGTAAAAAATTGCTAGCTTGCATATTTCAAGAGAAGCAAAAATTGCTAACTTCGACATCTCAAAAAATTGCTAGTTTGCATACTTCAAAGAGAAGTTATGATGATTTAAATTTTTTTTGGAATCATGCATGTACCTTGATGATTTAAAGTTATGCACAAAGTTATGATTTGAAATTTTTATATTTTAAAATTATGCATGTTATGATCGTTAGAATCGAGTCGATACTGAGGGGGGGGGAGTGAATTAGTGCTTATGATAAAAATATTGGTTTTGAAAACTTCATTTGATGAAATCATATTGGAAAGATGTTTAAACTTAAAACATTTGCAAGAGTAGTAATGAGCAGGTAATGCAGTTACAAAATAAGTAAACAAGCAAAGAAAGAGAGGCACGTCGGTATCCACTAATAGTCTTCCTTTAATGGGCGAAGACCAACTACCCTTACAACTCTATTCTCCTTTTGATAGGCTTAGGAGAGAACCTTTACAATCCCACTCCTCTCTTAAACAAAAATCAACACTTAGATTAGAGGAGGAGAACTCTCACAAAATTACAAAAGAGTTTTCCCTTGTTTTTGTTCTCAGTTCTTGTGTTTGCTGAGCAGGGATGAGAGGGGAATTTATAGACCCCAAATGGATTCAAACTTGGAGCCAAAACCAATCTCATCCTGGATCTTCGGGGTACCGATGGTACCACCGCCAGTACTGGGTGGTACTATCGCTTAACACTTTGATACTAGGCAGTACCATCGCCTAGTCTGACGATATTACCGCTTGACAAAGCCTTGGAGACTGGGTCTGGTCAGTACCACTACCTAATCAGATGGTACAACCGCCCAACACAGTCTTAAAGACTGCCTAGGTGGTGCCACCGCCTAGTCTGGGCAGTGCCACCTCCAAACCTTGTATAGGATACTATACGGGCTAAAAATTAAGCCCAATTCAACCTTGATTTAGGCCCAATTGGCCCCTAATTGAGTTGGCATTGTATTACTCTAATATCGACTCAATTAGACCTAAAACTACTTCAATCTAGACAATTATTACAAAGCATTAATCACATGTTGTCCGATATGTCATTGGTTCATCTAGCGCTTCATCTAATCCTTCGGCATATCATCCTCTCCTTTGACATATTGCACAATCGGCATGTTATCTGTTGGGAAATCTTAGGGACGATATTACATACACAATAGAAGAACAAAAAAAATAAAATGCCCAATTTCCCAAAAGATGTGTTCGTCATCATGCGAAGATTGATGCACAAAAATGGCAAAAGTTAAAACTGCGTATACGAAAGATTGTGTTACCTAGGGAGATCGTATATCTCTAAATCTCTATAGATCTGTAGAAGAGGGTGAAGGAGGTCAAGCATGCTTCTCTCTAGCGGTGATTCACACAACAACATTGTGACGATGTTCCTCAAATCTTTAGGCTTGCTATTTGAGGAGGAGAATAGGAGATGGCAACCCAAAAAGGCTCTAGCTTATGAACCATTGGTTCCCTCCTATTTATAGAGGTCCCCTATCAACTTAGCCCCAATAGATTCTACCCTATTGGGTATTGGATCTCCATCCAACTACCTAAGCCTCTTAGATTAGTGGATCTCTATCCAATAATCTCTCATTGACTCTTATTGGATGTCATCTATATGATCCAATAATTTAAAGCCTTATTAGATATCTAATAAGATAGAGGCTCTGACGGATATCTCATATCCTAACATCTACTCATTGCAATGCCTACCATATGTGTATGACCCTCTAGATCCAATATCAAGCTGGCCGTGAGTCATACTTGTCAGAACTCTTTCTAGCTCTATAAATTATTATCTTCATAATAATTCACTAGACTCATCGACTATAGACGTATTAGGCTACTACGCCGTAATCCCTAGACGGTACAAGAGAATCCAAATCTATTAGACTTGTCTATCCTTAATTACCGTGTACCTATAGTCCCTCATCTATCTAATATCCTAGATACCATATATCGGGCATGGTGTTGTCAGACCTATGTAGTTTCTACTCAATCTCGCTCTAATCGGATTCTCTTGAAGAACTCTTTCTCTCTCAATTCGAATGACCATGGCTAGAGATTTCTTTGAGCAAGAATACATGAGATATTTCTCTGATGACACTGAGAGTGGATGATCCTCTATCGACACTTAATAGTCCTCGTAAGATTGGCTACCACTCCTGATGACTAGCTATGCTAAATTTGAAACCTCTGGACCTATAATTCTAGTATCAAATAATGGAGTACTCATACAGGATATCCTTCGTATCTTAAGTCTAAGGACTAGATATACCATTGGGACTACGGAATCGCTGTTTGATAATAAGGCATCATCAACCATCCAACATTCTGTAAGCAGATCAATCAGTGAACTCATTCTTCAATGAGCACCTATATTGTATCCCAAGTGTCCCCACACGAGCAGTATGAGATCAACTACATCCATCATATGGACGGGTATACAATACACTAGTCTATCTGGTTATCTCGATGTCCCTCTTGAGTAACCTATGATGAGATTATTTAGAGTCTGTGTTTAAAGATAAATCCGTCTCATTATCGTGATCTCATCATGATCTGATTCCCATTACACAAATCCAAGGACATCATAATATATACATGTGTATTTGCGCCAACCATTATAAAGTGATAAAATGTCAAAAATTAATAAGCAAAAAGATTGCGTGTCAAGTCACACGTGCCATCACTCACGTGACTGGCTTGTAGGGCACCTATGAGTAGCAATCTCCCACTTGACCTAAAGTCAATCACCTATGTGTCTGATTCCCATCGGACCCCTATGACGCTCAAAGAAAATATGAGAGAACGATTTTGTTTGTAGATCTGCAATGTTATCGTCGGATGGAACTCTTTCCACTACTACATCTCCTTAGGTCACAATCTCTCTAATAAGCTAAAACCTCATCAGAACACATCTAATGAGACTCGGGTTCCCTTATTTGAGCAATCGCCCCATAGTTGTCATAATATAAAGGAATTAGCTCCTCATTGCCTAGCATGACTCCCAAATCTGTGATGAACTTCTTAATCTAGACTCCCTTCTTTGCTACCTCTGCTATAGTAATGTACTCCACCTCTAAGGTCGAGTCAGTAGTAGTATCTTGCATGAAACTCTTCTAAAACGCTGCTCCTCTATTTAGGATGTACACATACCTTGAATTTGACTTGCAATCATTGACATTGGACTGGAAACTCGAGCCCATGTAGCCTTCAACCCTAAGGCTACTACCTCCATATACTAGTAAAAGATCCTTAGTCTTTCTCATGTACTTAAGGATACACTTTACTGTTTTCTAGTGCTCCAAGCCTAGATCCGCCTAATACCTACTCGTGACACTCAAACCATGCACTATATCAAGCCTGGTATATAGCATGACATGCATGATAGACCCTATGACTAAGGCATAGGCTATCCTATCTATGTTTGCTCTTTTTATCAAGAGTCTTCGGGGACATACTCCTAGAAAGCGATATCTCATGTCTCATCAGTATAAGACATCTTTTGAAATTTTTCATGCCAAACCTTTTGATAATGGTATCTATATACTTGGACTGGGATAAGTCAAGCATCCTCTTGGATCTATCTCTATAGATCTGAATCCCAAAGATATAAGATGCTTCCCCTGAGTCCTTCATGGAGAAGTATCTACATAACCAAGCCTTTACTATGGATAGCATTCCTACATCATTCCCAATGATCAGGATGTCATCCATATATAACACTAAGAAGGTGATAGCCCTCCTACTTACCTTCCTATATACACAAGGCTCATCTTCATTCTTAATGAAGTCATAAGATCTGATTGCCTCATAAAATCTTATGTTCCAACTTCGGGAAGGTTGCTTTAGTCCATAAATGGACCTAAGCAACCTACACACCTTATCTGGGTAGTCATTGTACATGAATCCCTCGGGCAATATCATATACACCTCCTCCTCGAGGTTGCCATTGAGGAATGTGGCTTTCAAGTCCATTTGCTAGATCTCATAATTATAGTGTGTTGTAATAGCCAATAGAATTAGGATGGATTTTAGCATAGCTACGGGCGAGAAGGTTTCACCATAGTCAACACCTTGCCTTTGATGATACCCCTTAGCTACTAGCCTTGCTTTATTGGTCTCTACCTTTCTATCTACTCCAATCTTCTTCTTGAATATTCACTTGTAACCGATGGGTACAATACCCTTAGGTGCATCAACTAGGTTCTAAACCTTTTTGGAGTATACAGAATCCATATTAGAATTCATGGCTTCTTGTCACTTCTCGGAGTCTATACTCATAATAACCTCCTTGTAGGTTTGAGGATTAATATCCTTAACATCCCATTCTCTAATATATCCCATATATCTCTCAGGAGGATGGGATACTCTATCGGACTTACGTAAAGTTGGAACTTGGGTGCTAGGTACCTAAACAAACTCAGGCTGTGGAGTGGTGCTTAAGCTAGGTTCTCTAACCTCACTTATCTCTATCATGCTCCCACTCTCTCTGCCAAGAATGTGTTCCTTCTCAAGGAACACTGCTTTCTTGGCTATAAAGACCTTTTGGTCCTCGAGATGATAAAAATAATACCCACAAGTTTCCTTGGGGTATCCCATGAACTTGCACCACTCCCTCCTCGATTCTAACTTATCGGGGTTGTGTCTTTTAACGTAGGTAGGGTAGCCCTAAATCTTAATAACCTTAAGATCAAAATTTTTCCCTTTCCATATCTCATATGGTGTAGACACTACCGATTTAGTTGGAACTTTATTCAAAAGGTAAGCTACAGTCTCTATAGGGCGTATCCCCAAAATGAGATGGGCAAGTCAACGAAATTCATCATAGACCGCACCATATTTAACAGTGTACGATTCCTCCTTTCAGATACACCTTTGAGTTGAGGTGTATAAGGATGTGTCCATTGGAATAGAATCTCATGGTCCTTAAGGAACTGGGTGAACTATGTACTCAAGTACTCACCTCCTCGATCTGATCGAAGAGTCTTGATACTCTTTCCAATCTATTTCTCCACTTTATTCTTATACTCTCTAAATTTCTCAAAGGCCTCGGACTTATACTTCATTAAGTACATATATCCATACCTTGAGAAATTATCAGTAAAGGTAATGAAATAGGAGTAACCACCAATGACATGAGTTGACATGGGTCTACATATATCACTATGTATGAGTTCCAGCACTTCAATGGCTCCCTCTCTAGTTCCACTAAATGGAGAGTTGGTAAATTTTCTATGAAAGCAAGGCTCGCAAGTTGCATATGACTTATAGTCAAATGAATCTAGATATCCATCCTTTAGCAACTTTTGAATCCTTCCCTCACAGATATGACCTAGCCTACAATGCCAAAAGTATACACTGTTCACCTCATCTTGTTTCCTCTTAGACTCACTTACATTCATGATATGTGGAGCAGTGTCTAGCATAAACAAATCATTATGCAATATTCCTCTCGCTAATCTCTAAAGCTTTGTCAGAATCTACAACAAATTACAAATGTAATAAGCAATACCGGTGTCCAATACCAATACACTATCATAAAAATCTGACAACTAGAGATTGATCATGAATGTACTTGAAGCTTCTCCAAGCTTCTATTTCGCCCTCTCTGTAAGGTATTCCTTAATAATGTGGATAGGCCTCGGCCAAAGGCTGCAAGCAGCCATTGCCTAACCTGTGATGGCAGCAACAGTTGCTGCCCTTTCTCACTATTTGCGTCAACGATTTTGATGACAAAAGTCTTCCTAAAGCATAACACACGTAATTTAAAATCAATCTTTCACATGAACAACCTGACTCTGATACCACTATTGAGAAATCTTAGGGGAGACATCACATGCGCGCGGAAGAACATAAAAAATAAAATCCTCAATTTCCTGAAAGATGTGTTCGTCTTCGTGTGAAGACTTTTGTCAAGCGTCAAGGAGGTCAAGCGTCCTCCTTGAATCTACGTATATGAAAGGTGAAACTTAAAACTACGTATATGAAAGATTATGTTACCTAGGGAGATTATATATCCTTGAATCTCTACAGATCTATAGGAGAGGGTGAAGGAGGTCAAGCGTCCTCCTCTTTAGCAGTGATCCACACAGCAGGGCTATGACGTTGTGTCACGCCCCTCAAAAATATCGATAATATTAAAATTTTTATCACAAATCAATCTAGAATCCAAACTAACATTTGAGAATACTAAAAAAAATCAAAACATCTAATAATTCTGAAAAACCTGTGTAGTTTATAACTATACAACACATTACTCGATGATTCATAAAATCCAAACCCAACTCACCAAAATAATAATCACAACATAAATTCACAAGCGTGGGAGCTTATACAATCACAAAACCAACATTTACCATAAATTCATATCATTACATGAATTAAACTTAACATTCCAGAATCCTACACATGAGAGGTTCTTTAAACTTATACAAAATCCACAAGCTTAGATTCACCGTCAACATTTCATTAGTCGCAGAGTATGCTTATACGACAAAAACATATCTACTAATAAAGATCTGCCCAAAATATTTTAGCTAACCACTGCCTCAGCCCAATTTTAACATTTAAGCAAGTGACAAGCTATCTTGAAAAATTTATATAGCAATAGAATGAGCATATAAAGCTCAGCAGGTGACTAACATACCCATTGTAAAAGAGGACAACTTCCAAACAAATAAGGTTTTCAAAATACAAGGCAGAATATAAAGAATTCATAGATGTAATCTCACTAGGTGCAAAATCACAAATGTCATTTTAATCACATATATTTGGTTCATAATAGATGGAGCATAGAGTAATTGGAGTATATTAAAAACCAATGAAATGTTTTGGAGCTTATCAATGACGTATGAAAGATTTCTGAACATATCAATGACAAATAGGACATTCCAGAACATCTCAATAGCATTTGAAATATTTCAAAGCGTATCAATGGTGTACAAACATTTCGGAACATATCAAAGACTGTTATGAAACAGAAGCTGAAACATCGTATTTGACGTTGCATTCATATCTTTCCTATCCAAAGCGCATACAGAAATACATAACCAAAGCTTTGGATATCATATCAAACATACAGAAGGTGTAGTCGGACCACTAACAGAATGTGATTCATCCATTTCTGAATGACCACCAGATAGAAGTTTCCCACGTTTGAGAGCTCCGTCCACCCACGTCTAGGTGAAGTCAGAGGGGGCCGGCAGAGCATCGCAGGCTCTATGCATAACTCCCTTTACCATTTCTAGCAAAGGTTTACATTATCCCACAACCACTAGAGTACAAAAGGCAGTATGAACAATAAATAGTACATATCGGAAGCACACGCGAAACAACAAAATGTACATGTGCCTTTACGAGTCATTACGATGTAAACGAAGAATCTCTCACAAGTGTATATAGATTTAAAAGAAAATGAAGGCAAGAGTACACATGGATCCCAAGCAATCATATTTAGGTCAATTCAAATAAGAAGGTTAGATGAATTCAATATCCAAAGGGATGAAATAGGATGAGGCACATATCGAAAGCAAATGCGGAACAAGGGAATATACATGTGCCTATATGAGTCAATATGTTATAGCATAAACGTGACATGATATGATTTAAGAATGTAAATACTTATAGACAAGCACAAACCAGAATTGAAGCATTAATTTAAAAATTAATTGAGTGAAGGCAACTGAATGCAAATCTATTTCTAGTGAATGAAAACAGAATATGAGAAATCGATCCAAGCTTGATTTCTGACAAAGTTCGAGAGGCACATTGAACAAATACTTTAAATTATCGATTATGCTCCAATACCCTCAAAAAAATTATTGATGAACGATATATCAATCTATTTTCTGATGAAACAAGTTTCGTACGAAACAAGGTTTCCATCAAGGAGTTACCATTGATTTAGTAACCACAGGTCAAAAACAAAATTCACTATTTTGTAGAAAACATAGAGTCGACTTCAATAGATAATAGGATAGTTAATTGAATTCCAAAATTTTCAATCTATATATCAAACGAAAGGTCTAGAAGTCTAGTTTCAAATGAAGTCAGTTTGGTACAAATCAGAATTTAGTACAGGGACTTATAGGTATTTTAGTGTCGAAAGGTCAGAAATTTCGATCCCTGTTTTGCAGCATCCATAGGCTCATTTGAAACAGAATTTTGTGTAAGTATTAAGTGTCCAAAATTTTCAAAATCAGTGTCAAAAGAAAGGTATATGAGTTAATTTCAAATGAAAAAGGTGCTGCTTAAATCCACGTTTGATGCTAAAAATTATGGCTGAAACAATCTATAGGGGTCAGTTTACCGAAAAATTCCAGATCCATAGTTTCGGGGTCTAACAAGAGAAATATCAGGTTCTCAGCCAAAATTGTTCAGATTATTCAGAATTAATATGAGTATAGAGACTAATATTTTTGTAGGATGGGGTTATAATACTTGCCTTTGAGAATTATGACCCTAAATGAGAAGATTTGAGCAAGAAACCTCAAAGCCCCAAATTTTTTTTTCTTCTTCTTCTCCTCTTTTTTTTTTCTCTTCTTCTTTCTTTCTTTCCCTGTTCTTCCACGCAGCTGCCTTCTCTGGTTACTTGAGAACGGAGGCAGAGAGGCTTAAACGGTGGGATTTGTAATTTTATGCATTTTGTAGTTTAGTCCTTGCATTATTATATTTACGATTAGGTCCTTAGGGTTTACATATAGGTCCTTTTTTTTTTTGAACACATCCCCAAATTTTATAAATAAGTTTTCAGATTTATAATTTGGCTCTTTTATCAAATTAAAATGAATTCTTATACTACAACTAGAAATGTATACCAAAATTTAAAAATGAGGGATGTTACACTCTCCCCCCCTTAAAAAAAATTTAGTCCTCTAAATTTATCATACCTCTATCGATGAAAAGATGAGGATAAACCTTTTTCATTTCCTCCTCTAGCTCCCAAGTTGTCTCCTCTCCAAAATGATATAACCAAATTACTTTAACTAGAGGAATAATATAATCTGATTTCTTAGGATCTTTTCCTTCTTATCAATAATTTGGGTAGGCTCTTCCACATAAGATAAATCTTTATCGATCTCTATCAGCTCATACTTAATGATATGAGAAGGATCAGGTATATACTTTCTAATCATCGAAACATGAAATATATTATGGATATGACACAATGATGGTGGCAAGGCAATCTTATAAGCGATAGAACCAACCCTCTCAAGGACCTCAAAAGGTCTAATAAATCTTGGGCTTAACTTTCTTTTCTTCCCAAATCTTACAATGCCTTTGGAAGGGGAGACCTTTAAGAATACAAAATCTCCGATTTCAAACTCTATATCTCATCTTCTATTGTTAGCATACGCAATTACTTTAACTAGAGGAATAATCTGATTTCTTAGGATCTTTTCCTTCTTATCAATAATTTGGGTAGGCTCTTCCACATAAGATAAATCTTTATCGATCTCTATCAGCTCATACTTAATGATATGAGAAGGATCAGGTATATACTTTCTAATCATCGAAACATGAAATATATTATGGATATGACACAATGATGGTGGCAAGGCAATCTTATAAGCGATAGAACCAACCCTCTCAAGGACCTCAAAAGGTCTAATAAATCTTGGGCTTAACTTTCTTTTCTTCCCAAATCTTACAATGCCTTTGGAAGGGGAGACCTTTAAGAATACAAAATCTCCGATTTCAAACTCTATATCTCATCTATTGTGCATAACTTTTTTGATGACTCTGAGCAGTTTTCAACCTTTTTTTTATAACTTGAATTTTCTCGATAATTTCTTGTACCTTGTCTGGTGCTAACAACTTTCTGTCACCGACTTCCTCCCAACATATAGGGGTTATGCATTTTCGCCCATATAAAACTTCATAAGGAGCCATTTGAATACTTGAATGATAACTATTATTATAAGTGAACTCAATAAGTGAAATATCTTTATCCCATTTTCCTTTCCAATCCATAACATCGGCTCTAAGCAAATCCTCAAGTGTTTGAATTATTCTTTTTGACTGACCATCAATTTGAGGATGATATGCAGTGCTAAACTTGACTTTAGTGCCCATAGATTCCTGTAATCTTCTCCAGAATTTAGAGAGAAATCTGGTGTCTCTATTAGAGATGATCTCTTTTGGAATACCATGAAGTCTTACTATTTCACTAACATATAAATCTGCAAGTCTGTCCAGCGAATAAGTCATATTAATCGGTAGGAAATGTGCATATTTTGTTAGCCTATCAATGATAACCCAAATAGCATCATGCTTTCTAGAGGTTCTGGGTAGTCCTGAAACAAAATCCATGGTAACACATTCCCATTTCCATTCAGGAATATTTAAGGTTGCAACAACCCTCCAGATCTTTGGTGTTCTCCTTTGATTTGCTGACAAGTCAAATATTTTGAAACATACATTGCAATTTCCTTCTTCATGCCTTCCCACCAATAATGACTTCGGAGATCTCTATACATCTTAGTGCTCCCAAGATGCATTGTGTACTTTGAAGTATGACTTTCCTTTAGGATTTGGTTCTTGATGTCTGGTTCATTTGGTATACATACTCTATTCCCAAATCTCAATAGGCCATTTTTTGAAACTTGAAAATTTGGCTTCAATTCCTTTTCTACTTCATTCCTCAAGTAGATTAAGCGTGGATCTCGTAATTGTCCTTCTTTAATTTGTTCAGTAAGATCAGATTGCACTTGAATGGAGGCCATCAATATCATTGAGTCTTGCTCTTTCCTCATAGTATTCAAATCAAAATTTTCTTCTAATAACTTCCATTGCTTCACGACTTTGATCAAACAAATCATCAATTCTGGGTATGGGATACCTGTTTTTGATGGTCACCTGATTCAACTATCTATAATCAATACAAAGCCTCAATGTTCCATCCTTCTTCTTCACTAATCGTACCGGAGCACCCCATGGTGAAACGCTGGGTTGTATGAAACCCTTATCTAATAATTCTTGTAGTTGATCAAACAAATCATCAATTCTGGGTATGGGATACCTGTTTTTGATGGTCACCTGATTCAACTATCTATAATCAATACAAAGCCTCAATGTTCCATCCTTCTTCTTCACTAATCGTACCGGAGCACCCCATGGTGAAACGCTGGGTTGTATGAAACCCTTATCTAATAATTCTTGTAGTTGATCAAACAAATCATCAATTCTGGGTATGGGATACCTGTTTTTGATGGTCACCTGATTCAACTATCTATAATCAATACAAAGCCTCAATGTTCCATCCTTCTTCTTCACTAATCGTACCGGAGCACCCCATGGTGAAACGACTAGCCATAAAATTTGTAGATTTTCTACTAAGTGCATCAGCCACAACATTGGCTTTGCCCGGGTGATAACGGATAGTACAATCATAATCCTTTAGAAGTTCTATCCATCTTCGCTGCCTTATGTTTAACTCTTTCTGAGTGAAAATATATTTTAAACTCTTGTGGTCAGTAAAGATTTCAAATTGCTGCCCATACAAGTAATGTCTCCAAATCTTTAGGGCAAAAACAATTACTGCCAATTCCAAATCATGAGTTCGATAATTCAGTTAATAACCTTTTAGTTATCTAAAAGCATGAGCAATCACTCTCTCTTCCTACATCATAACACATCCCAGGCCCTTTCTTGAAGCATCAGTATAAACTACAAATCCCTCACTACCACTTGGAATAGTGAGAATAGGGGCACTAGTCAATCTTCTTTTTAACTCTTGAAAACTTTGCTCACAATCATCATCTCATACAAATTTCACATTCTTTTTAGTGAGTTTGGTGAGAGGTTGAGCGATTCGAGAAAATCCCTCCACAAATCTCCTGTAATAACCTGCCATGCCCAAGAAGCTTCTAACTTCTATTACATTTGTTAGTACTTCCCAATTAACTACAGCTTCTACCTTCTTTGGATCAACAGATATGCCCTTCCTTGAAACAAATGGCCTAAGAAAGCAACTTCATTCAACCAAAATTCACATTTGCTGAACTTTACATACAACTTCTTTTCTCTTAGTATGGACAATACATTTCTCAAGTGTTCCTCATGCTCCTGATTACTCCTTGAACACACCAATATGTCATCAATTAATACAATTACATAGTCATCCAAAAGTGGTTGAAATATCCTATTCATTAGTTCCATAAAAGCTGCAGGGGCATTAGTCAAACCAAAAGGCATCACCAAGAATTCATAGTGACCATATCAGGTTCTAAAAGCTGTTTTTGGAATATCCTCCTCCTTGATCTTCAACTGATAATAACCTGACCTTAGGTCAATCTTATAGAATACTTGTGCACCCTGTAGTTGATCAAACAAATCATCAATTCTGGGTATGGGATACCTGTTTTTGATGGTCACCTGATTCAACTATCTATAATCAATACAAAGCCTCAATGTTCCATCCTTCTTCTTCACTAATCGTACCGGAGCACCCCATGGTGAAACGCTGGGTTGTATGAAACCCTTATCTAATAATTCTTGTAGTTGCTTCTTTAATTCCTCTAGCTCGAGTGGTGCCATTCTGTAAGGAGGCTTAGATATTGGGGTTGTACTAGAGACCAAATCAATAGCAAATTCACCCTCTCTATCTAGAGGTAAACCAGGCAAGTCATCTGGGAATACATCAAGGAACTCTTTGACCACTGAAATTTCATCTAGATAACTTTCTTGATTTGGATGCTCCTTTACACACACCATATAACAAAAACAACCCTTCTGCATAAGACGATAAGCTTGAAGTGCTGATATCAAGCAAGGAGGCAAATCATGCCTAATGCCCTCAAAGTAAAATATAGGTTGATCTAGTATGTAGAAGGTAAGTATTTTTGTGTAGCAATCAATACTAGCGTGATGAGAAGATAACCAATCCATGCCAAGTATAATATCAAAACCCTGGATCTCTAGGAGAATCAAATCAGCAAGGAGTTCGTGTTCTCCAATAGAGATCAAACAAGATGGGTAAACCAAATTTGTTGCCAAAGAATCCCCAACAGCAGTTGTTACATATATCATGTAATCCAGGGGTCTAGGTAGAACATCCAAGTGACAAGCAAAGTATTGTGAAACAAAAGATAAGTTGGAACCAGGATCAAACAAAACTTTTGCATTTCTTTTAGAAACATGAAGAATACCTTCAACCACTAATTTAGAAGCTTTAGAATCTTGTTCAGTGATAGCATATACTCTAGCATGGGCTGAGGGTCTAGGAGATAATGGCTCTTTCTTCTTCCTCAGAGGGCAATTTTTTATTTGATGATCCAGCTTTCCACAAGCAAAACATGCTCCACTCACCCGAAAACACTAACTTGTTTCATGATTTAATCCACATTTTGCACATGACTGAGTCCTCCACAGTGGTTTCCCTTTCTCAAATCTAGATGTCTTGATCCTCTTGTTACTAGCTTCATATTCATTTTCCCTCTTGCTTTTACTAGTAAATTTGTCGATTTTGTTCTTGCCCATGATTTCTTGAATTTCCTCCATGTCTATCTCAATTTTTAAAGCTCTTTCTACCGTATCCGCATATGTTTGTAGTTTTAAAGCAGACATTCGACTTCTTATTGCTGGCTGTAATCCCCTTTCAAACCTTTTTGCTTTTCGAGATTTATGTTCAATCATATGTGTAGCAAACCTAGAGAGCTCAGTGAATTTAGATTCATACCTTATAACCGTCATATTTCCCTGAATAAGATTCAAGAACTCTAATTCTTTTTGATCTCTTATACAGTTTGGAAAATATTTATCGTTAAACTTTTCTTTGAATACCTTCCATGTTATTGGCTCATGTTTGGCTTCAAAAATCCTCTTAGTCATTCTCCACCAGTGTTCAGCCTCTCCTTCCAGCATAAAGGTAGCAAGAGAAACTTTCTGATCATCAGGGTAATTTAAGACATCAAATATTTTCTCTATCTGCATCATCCATCGTTCTGCCATCATTAGATTAGAATCACCACTAAAATTGGGAGGACTAAGCTTCTTAAACTGTTCAATTCCCAACCCCATCTGGTTTGATGCCCCTGTTCCATTATTTCTTCCTTGTTGGACATGTTGTTGTTGCATCACTTGTGCCATAGTCTCTAAAGTCCGCATGATACCACTCGATTGATCAGCAGTAGATGCAATAGGAGAACTAGATGATCTCATCATCCTTGCTTCCTAAAACATCAAAAGAAAGATTTTCTTTGATCAATCTCTAAATGAAAATCAATAAACCTCCATTTTTTTTTTCATCTAGTATATCAAAAAAAAATTCATAGTGATTCTCAAATCATGCTCTGATACCACCTTTGTCACGCCCCTCAAAAATATCGATAATATTAAAATTCTCATCACAAATCAATCCAGGATCCAAACTAACATTTGAGAATACTAAAAAAACATCGAAACATCTAATAATTCTGAAAAACCTGTGCAGTTTATAACTATACAACACATCACTCGATGATTCATAAAATCCGAACCCAACTCACCAAAATAATAATCACAACATAAATTTACAAGTGTGGGAGCTTATACAATCACAAAACCAACATTTACCACAAGTTCACATCATTACACGAATTAAACTTAACATTCCAGAATCCTACACATGAGAGGTTCTTTAAACTTATACAAAATCCACAAGCTTAGATTCACCGTCAACATTTCATTAGTTGCAGAGTATGCTTATACGACAAAAACATATATACTAATAAAGATCTATCCAAAATCTTGTAGCTTTCCACTACCTCAGCCAGTTTTAACATTTAAGCAAGCGACAAGCTATCCTGAAAAATTTATATAGCAACGGAGTGAACATATAAAGCTCAGTAGGTGACTAACATATCCATGGTAAAAGAGGACAACTTCCAAACAAATAAGGTTTTCAAAATACAAGGCAGAATATAAAGAATTCATAGACGTAATCTCACTAGGTGCAGAATCACAAATGTCATTTCAATCACACATATTTGGTTCATAATAGATGGAGCATAGAGTAATTGGAGCATATTAATAACTAATGAAATGTTTTGGAGCTTATCAGTGACATATGGAAGATTTCTGAACATATCAATGGCAAATAGGACATTCCAGTACATCTCAATAGCATATGAAATATTTCAAAGCATATCAATGGTGTACGAACATTTCGGAACATATCAAAGACTGATACGAAACAGAAGCTGAAACATCGTATTTGACGTTGAATTCATATATTTCCTATCCAAAGCGCATACAGAAATACATAACCAAAGCTTTGGATATCATATCAAATATATAGAAGGTGTAGTGGGACCACAGACAGAATATGATTCATCCATTTATGAATGACCACCAGACAGAAGTCTCCCACGTCTGGGAGCTCCATCCACCCACGTCTAGGTGAAGTTAGAGGGGGCCGACAGAGTATCGCAGGCTCTATGCATAACTCCCTTTACCATTTCTGGCAAAGGTTCACATTATCCCACAACCATCAGAGTACAAAAGGTAGTATGAACAATAAATAGCACATATCGGAAGCACACACAGAACAACAAAATGTACATGTGCCTTTACGAGTCATTACGATGCAAACGAATAATCTCTCACAAGTGTATATAGATTTAAAAGAAAACGAAGGCAAGAGTACACACGGATCCCAAGCAATCATATTTAGGTCAATTCAAATAAGAAGGTTAGATGAATTGAATATCCAAAGGGATGAAACAGGATGAGGCACATATCGAAAGCAAATGCGGAACAAGGGAATATACATGTGCCTATATGAGTCAATATGTTATAGCATAAACGTGACATGATATGATTCAAGAATGTAAATACTTATAGACAAGCACAAACCAGAATTCAAGCATTAATTTAAAACTAAATTGAGTGAAGGCAACTGAATGCAAATCTATTTCCAGTGAATGAAAACAGAATATGAGAAATCGATCCAAGCTCGATTTCTGACAGAGTTCGAGAGGCACATTGAACAAATACTTTAAATTATCGATTATACTCCAATACCCTCAAAAAAATTATTGTTGAACGATATATCAATCTTCTTCTGATAAAACAAGTTTCGCATGAAACAAGGTTTCCATCAAGGAGTTACCATTGATTTAGTAACCACAGGTCAAAAACAAAATTCACTGTTTTGTAGAAAACATAGAGTCGGCTTCAATAGATAATAGGATAGGCATTTGAATTCCAAAATTTTCAATCTATATATCAAAAGAAGTTCTAGAAGTCTAGTTTCAAATGAAGTCAGTTTGGTACAAATCAGAATTTCGAACAGGGACTTATAGGCATTTTAGTGTCAAAAGGTCAGAAATTTCGATCCCTATTTTGCAGCATCTATAGGCTCATTTGAAACAGAATTTTGGGTAAGTATTAAGTGTCCAAAATTTTCAAAATTAGTGTCAAAAGAAAAGTATATGAGTTTAATTTCAAATGAAAAAGGTGCTGCTTAAATCCACGTTTGATGCTAAAAATTATGGCCGAAACAATCTATAGGGGTCAGTTTATCGAAAAATTTTAGATCCATAGTTTTGGGGTCTAACAAGAGAAATATTAGGTTGTCAGCCGAAATTGTTCAGATTATTTAGAATTAATATGAGTATAGAGACTAATATTTCTGTAGGATGGGGTTAGAATACTTGCCTTTGAGAATTAGACCCTAAATGAGAAGATTTGAGCAAGAAACCTCAAAGCCCCAAATTTTTTTTTTCTTCTTCTTCTCCTCTTTTTTTTTTCTCTTCTTCTTTCTTTCTTTCCCTATTCTTCGGATTTATAATTTGGTGCATTTTGTAGTTTAGTCCTTGCATTATTATATTTACGATTAGGTCCTTAGGGTTTACATATACATCCTTTTTGTTTTTTGAACAGATCCCCAAATTTTATAAATAAGTTCTCAAATTTATACTTTGGCTCTTTTATCAAATTAAAATGAATTCTTACACTATAACTAGAAATTTATATGAAAATTTAAAAATGAGGGAAGTTACACGTTGCTTCTCAAATCTCTAGTTTTGCTATTTGAGGAGGAGAAGGGGAGAGGATAATAGGATATGGCCACCCAAAAAGGCTCTAGCTTATGAACCATTGGTTCCCTCCTATTTATAGAGGTCCCTTATTAACTTAACCCTAATGGATCCTGCCCTATTAGGTATTATATATATTGAATCTTGAATTTTGATGATGAAATCAATTGATGTGTTTATGATGTGATCTATATTTTAAGTGATGCAGAAAGCTTCGATCAGGGAGAGACAATTAAAGTAGGAAGAATTATGTTGGGCCAAAGTAGAACATGTTAGAAGATTGGACATTAAGCCGAAGGATCGGTCGACATATCAACAAAAGGCTTCAAGCCATGGGTTCAAGTATCGAGCCAAGAAGAGTAAAAATTATACCAAAGAAATTAGAGTTGTAGAGGTCAATTGGTCGATTGGACAATAGGTCGCAAGAGAGGACAATGTGTCAAAGAATCAGACGAGGCATCAACGAACCAATGATATGCTTGACAATATTTGATTTAGCTTTGTAATAATTGCCTAGATCAAAGTAGGTTTCAGGTGTAATTGGGTTGGAATTGGGCCAACTCAATTAGGGGCCAATTGTCCCAAGTTTGGGCTATGTTGGGCCAAGTGAAAGGCCCAAACAATGACCCAACAGGTGGAACCGTCGGTGGTACAATCTTCGAGACAATGTCAAGCGATGGTACCACCCAGACACAATCTCCCAAGTGGTGGTACCAACAAATTGGGTGGTGGTACTGCCTAGTGTCAAAGCTGCAAGAGCTGAGCTGCAAGAGATGGTACCACCCAACATAAGCGGTGGTATCGTCAGGATCTGGGAAACCAGGGACGAGACTTTTTTTTGCTCCAATTTTGAAGCCATTTGTGGTTTATAAATACCCCAGCTATTTCTACATAGAGTAGCAAGAATTAAGTACAAAATTAAGTTGAAAAAGGGGGAAAAATACTTGAGAAAAAATTAAAAAACTCTCTTAGGATTTAGGATCACTTCTTCATAGTATTTAGAAGTATGTCTAAACGGAGAAGTGAGGTCTAAGAAAGAGAGGCTTGTAAGGGTTGTCTCCTAAATTTGTGAAAAGGAGAAAGGGTGTAAAAGGGTAGTTGATCTTCGCCTATTGAAGGAAGATCGTTAGTGGATGCCGGTGGCCTCGATGGAAGAGGAATTGGGAGTGGATGTAGGTCACGATGACCGAACCACTATAAAACTCAATTTACATTTCTATTTATGCAATTTACCTTTACTGTAAATTGTCTTACTTGTTTTACTTTCTCATTACACTCTTTTGTATGCTTTAAAGTCAAGCACATTTTCGATATGATTTTTTATCAAACGAGATTTTCGAACTGACGTCGTTTTTATCTGCTGTACTTATTCTCCCCCTCTCTTAGTGTCGACTCGATCCTAACAGTTGATATCAGAGCCACGTTTTTTCTCATTTGGTTTAACAACCAAGAGAAATGGCTCATTTTGGATTTCAAGAGGGACTTTCTATTATTCGTCCTCCTGTGTCAATGGGATGAACTACACATATTGGAAAACTCGAATAAGAGTTTTCTTGCTTTCTATTAATTTAAATTTATGGAATATGATATAAACGGATTTCAAAAGTCTTCTCTTTCAATGAACGATTGGAATGATTTGAAAAAGAAGACTTTCTCTTTGAACGCCACAACTATAAATGCTTTATTTTGTGCTTTAGATAAAACTGAATTCAATCAAGTTTCTATTTGCGAAACAACTTTGACATTTGGTATATACTTGAAATCACACACGAAGGCACTAGTAAAGTTAAAGATTTAAAAATTAATTTTTTAATACATGATTTTTAATTATTTCGGATGGAACCAAGGGAGACCATTGGAGACAATACACCCGGTTTACGGATGTCATCAATGGTCTAAAAGCACTTAGTAAAGATTTTCTAACTTTAAACTAGTTAAATATTGAGATCCCTTCCAAAGAGTTGAGACCCTAAAGTAACGGCCATTCAAGAGGCCAAGGATTTAAACTATTTTTCACTTGAAGAACTTATCGGATCTTTAATGACCTATAAAATGAGTTGTATGGCACAAAACAAATATGAGAACAATCTTCGAAAGAACAGGAAGGATTTGGAACTTCGAACAATATAATACTACTTGTGTGATAACTCAAGTGATGATGATGATAACTTTGAACTTCTCACTATAAAATTTAAAAAGTTCATGAAATAAGAATTAAAGAATAAAAATAAACTTAAAAAAATATTGTCAAAGAAGAAAAAAGTATTCAAGGTGACTTGAGACGAATCGAGCTCATCCAATGACGAGAAATAAACCAACAAAGACAAGGTGGCGAACAATGCCTTAATGGTTTTTAACAATGAGGTAACCAAAACTCTTTTACTTTATTTTGAAATAACTTGATGCCTTTTCATGAGTTATTTTTAAATTAGTTAGTATAAAAAATAAAAAATAAAAAAAAAATAAAAAAAAATAAATAAAAGGGGATCATGCTTTTCTTTCTAGTGGTTTTAAAAAATTAAAAAATTAATCATGATAATTGCATCTCTTTATGATAAAGGAATAAAATATTAGATTTAAATCTAATGCTTATACACCTATTAAGATTAATCCGATGTATGTTATAAGAAACAATTGTGTGTATCTTGATGATTTTGAATTGCTTTTCGGTTTTAAATATGATGGATGGTTTTTATGTGAAAAACTTAAGCATACTTATATGAAATCAATCACATAAAATGAAACACATAAGAAGAAAAATGTATTATCTTTGGAATCAAATTGATAAATCAAATCGCTTATTTAAAGAAGCCTTATGTTTAATGTGTTATATTTTTTGTCATGATGATTTTGATGATGAAATTTATTTTTTCATTTTAATCAACACTGTATGGATTTGGCATAAAAGAAAAGGGCATGCATGTATGAAATCAATCATATAGGTTAAAATATAAAAGAGGAAAGCATTTTTCTTTAAAATTTCGCAATCCCTACCTTATCGATTTTTCAAAAAAGGAGTTTTATGAATCTATTTGTATCATTTTTGTGAATCTCCTATGCTTCTTCTTGTCATTTACTAAAGAGGAGAATTTTCTAGATGAATCATAAATTTTCAGAATTATTATTATTTTTTGAATTGAGACATTATGCATGAATCAAGTTCTCATGTGAATCTATCTATGTTGCCTTCATTAAATTTTCCAAAACATAATTTTGATGATGATTTTGGATCTATTTTCATATGACTAATGAGATGATATATCCAACTAAATCATCTATCATATTTACGACTTCTAATATATTCAACATGAAACATTTTTCTTGATGCATGTATGATTCACTCTTTTAAGAGAACGTTTATCAAATCGTGATAAGTTGAGATTTTCTTTATATTAATCATGATTTTTCATTATTCTCCCATGATTCTACTTACTATATATTAAAGAGAAGCTTTATTGAAGTTATGATCTTCATTTCTCGTAATTATAATTTGAATTTTCTATTGAATGAATCAAGATTGTTTTCTATTTAAAAGGAGATTTGTCGAAATGATTCATGGTCTTTTGGTATTCACGACTTGATCTTTTATTTTTGATGATTGAAACATTGATGTAAATCTATCCTTGTTATTTATCTTTGTCATAATTCAAAAATTGATGTAAAGGAAAAAGAATTACAATATTATATTCTTCTCTTCTTTATGACAAGGACAAAGGGGGAGAAAGAATTGCTAGCTCAAGATTCAAAATTTGGAAACTTGCACATTGCAAAAAGAGAAAAAACTTGCTAGCTTGCTCATCTCAAAAGATGCAAAAATTTTGCCAACTTTCATATGTAAAAAAACTTGCATGTTCTAAACTTGCTATTTACTATCTCGTATTCTTTTTCAAAAATTTACTTGTTTGAATATCGTAAAGAAAAGCAAACATGCTAACTTGCATATCTAGCAAAATTTACAAACTTACAAAACTCAAAATTGTTACTAGCTTGTATATTATAAAATGATGTAAAATTTTGCTAGCTTGTACTTCTCAAAAAAGAAGAAAGAACTCACTAGCTTACATGTTCTAAAGTGATAGGGAAGTTGCTAAATTACTAAGCTTATACCTCAAATATTGATAGTTGCACTTCTCCTTTTTGTTGATGATAAAGGGGGAGAAGGTATAATGATGATCATGTGTGATATGATGTATTTTTATATTTTAAAAGATTGCATGATTTTCTAAATTTTTAGAGTTCTATCAATATAGCATATTAATAAGGGGAGTTTAGTTTAAACTCCGTCATCGATTGATTATCATCATAAAAAAGGAAGAGATTATTGAATCTCGAATTTTGATGATGAAATTAATTAATATGTTTATGATTTGATCTACATTTTGAGTGATGTAGGAAGCTTTGATCAGGGAGAGATAGTTAAAGTAGGAAGAATCATATTGCGCTAAAGTGGAACATATCAGAAGATTGGACGTCGAGTCGGAGGATCGGTCGACGTATCAGCAGAAGGTTTCGGGCCATGAGTTCCGGTATCGAGCCAAGAAAAGTGAAAATTACGCTAAGAAAATCAGAGTTACGGAGGTCAACTAACTGATTGGGTAATAGGTTGTAAGAGAGAATGATGCACTAACGAATCAAACGAGGCATCGATGAACCAATGACATGCCGGACAACATTTGATTTAGCTTTGTAATAATTGTCTAGATCAAAATAGGTTTTTAGTGTAATTGGGTTGGAATTAGGCCAACTCAATTAGGGGCCAATTGAGTGAAGTGAAAGGCCCAAATAATGACCCAACAGGTTAAACCGTCAGTGGCATAGTCATTGAGACTGTGTCAGGCGGTGGTACTGCCCAGACTTAATCTCCAAGATAGTATCAAACGGTGGTACCACTAGTCTGGGCGATAGTACCACCCAAACACAATCTCCCAAGCAATGGTACTGCTAGACTAGGCAGTGGTATGTTAGGACTCTAGCTAGGAGAGTCCTAATTGATAGGGGCATTCATATAAAACCTACCTAAGTCGACCCTTATTAAAGAGGTGAAGAGGCCAGCTAGGGTTTGGAGGTTATTTCTTAGAGAAGAATTAGGAGTTGTAAAGGAATAGGAGTCTTGAGTAGGAGTCCTATTAGGAGTCTTAAGTAGAAGTCTTAATTGAGTAGGAGTCTTGAGTAGGAGTCCTATTAGTAGTTAGGGTTTAGAAACCCTATAAATAGTCATATATTCATCCTCTTTTGGGAAGCAATAGATGAATCTTTTCTGCAGCCTTTATGCAGCAACTTGGAGGAAGGAACCCCTATAGAGTTCCAAGGAGGCCGATCCCCTAAAGAGATCAACCCCAAGCTTAGAATCTGCAAGGGTTCTAACACTTGGTATCATAGTAGCGTTCTTGGTGTCTCATTACTCTTCCATAGCCATCTATCATCCCTCCACAACCACCCAAAGCAATTCCCACAATTGCTTAAAAGATCGTCATCAAATTCCGTCGTCATCTCCACCACCGCGAATCATCCTTTGATCTCTCCGTGAATTGCAACTTGTTTTAGTTTCCTACCTTACTACTGCTGCAATTTAGTTATCCTTATTTGAAAATCTAAAAAAAATGTTCCTATATTGCTACATAAACTTTTTGTTACAAAGTTTTCATCTCTACGACGAAAGATACATTGTAGAATTTCAACCGCATAGCATAGTCTGTTTGATCTTACTACTGTATTTTTTTTCTATCCAAATCTCTATGAAATTTTTATGACCAGCTTTGACACTTCCTAACAGTAGATTTTCCTTTAGTTTTGTCAAAAAATTCTTAATATAAATTATTGATCTTTTATGTCTAAACTGCTATACTTGAAAATCTACACTATAAAATTCCAACCGCATAGCACAGTTTGTTTGATCTTGCTACTACATTTATTATGTCCAAATCTCTACGAAATTTTTATGATAGCTTTGACACTTCCTAGCAGTGGATTTCCCTTTGGTTTCATCAAAAAATTCTCAATATAAACCATTGATCTTTTACATCCAATCTGCTACACTTGAAAATCTATGCTATAAAAAACTTTTAGTCGCATATTGTTGCCTTAACCGATCTATTTGCAATTTTTTTAAAATAAAATTTCTTATACACTTTATAGATCATCTTGGCTTCCATCTAAAATTAATTTATTAAGGAATTCATCTCTAAAAATGATTTTTTGTTGTTGCAAATTTTTGTCGTAAACCATTGAAATTTTTTCGACGAGGATTCTGCTATTGCAATTTGCACCAATTCCCTTGCTGTTATACTGCCAAAATTTTCTTAATTATATTGTACATCCTTGATGTCATATAAACTGAGATTTTGCTTTCAATTCCCTCCTCAAATCTCTTAAGTTTTTGGTGGAAATTTCATTGAGAAACCGTTGTTTCTTCGACGATAATTCTACTCTTACAAGACAACACAATTCTGCAGCAAACTTCCACTGATTTCTATCAAACCTTTACTATCATCTACCATAGATCTAAAACTTTCATCCACAGTCCTAAAACTCTACCAAACCACACCCTCAAACTTCACCCAAAACAACCGCAAAACAAGCCTAAACCGCAGCCTACATCCACCAATCCACCAACCCTTTTGACCATCACTTCTTTCAACCTATACTTGCCTTTAACCCGACAACAAAAAAGAGATCTTAACATCACAGATTTGGAGGCATATACTATGGCATCTAAGGAGGCAATCAATACTAAATTCAAAGCCTTGGAGGTGTGAATGGAGGATAAGATTCAGACTCTCTTTACCGAACTCAGTTTGGGCCGACCACTAAGCCCAAAGAAATCTTATCAAGGAGAGAGCTCTAACCAATCACACCAAGCCTAAAGAGATGACTTCCCAGAGAGGGGAGATTCTACGATCGATCCCAACTATCCACACATGAGGGTGGACTTTCCTAGATGGGAAGATGGAGACCCGATTGGTTAGATCTCATGCATGGAGTGATATTTTCGATACCACAAAACTGTGAACGCATCTATGGTGGAAATTGCAGCTATACATCTTGAAGGAGATGCCATATAGTGGTTTGACTAGTTTACATGTACTCATGGAGTCTTCTCATGGTGATAATTCAAAGAATGACTATTGATCTGCTTCGAACCAACCGATTACGAGAACATTGACGGACAATTAGCAAAGATCCAACAAACCTCCACAATTCAAGAGTACCAAACCAAGTTTGGAAGGTTATCTAATCAAACTCGTGATTGGTCTCAAAAATAGCTATTGGGGACCTTCATTGAGGGCTTGAAGTTAGAGATCCGGGGAGAAGTTAAAGCACGACAACCGTACACGCTTATGGCAGCCATCTCTTTTACATAATATCAAGAGGAGCGATTGAACCATGAATCCCGGAGGACTAAGATTGCTTCTCAACTTGCAATGCAGAAGCTCTCAGCCCCCCCTACTATCAATCGAGTCCCTGCACCAAAAATAATGACAAGAGAAGAGCTTTGGGAGTGATCTACAAAGGAGTTATGTTGGCACCGTGATGAGCCATGGAGCCGCGAGCATCGCTGTAGAAAAGGAAGACTTCTTATAATTGTACCAGTAGAAGAAGAGGTCATTGAATATTTAGAAGAGAGCCTTGATAATGAAGAAGAAGATGCAAAAGAAGAGCCACAACCGACCGAAGTTACGGTACATGCACTAGCCGGCTACTCAAACCCGCAAACGATAAAAGTTGAAGGCCTTCTCAAACAACAATCGATCATTGTTCTCATCGACACGGGCAGCACTAATAACTTCCTAGATAGTAAGGTTGCTGTCTGGATGGCCTTACCTATCGAGTATTACAGTAGGTTTAACATCAAGTTCACCGACGGACGGATTTTGAAGTGTGATCGTAGGCGCCCGCGGGAGAAACTGTTATTGTAGGACCAAGAGGTAATTGCAGATTTCTTCCTCCTCCCTATTGATGATCATGAGGCCATTGCTCAAAATTGAATGGTTGATGACATTAGGTGATATTTTCAAGAATTTTATAAAACTAATTATGAAATTTTATAGTAAGGGGAAACAGGTGATATTGCACGGGAAACGTGGGGGCGACGTAACGACGATTTGCACACAACAAATGAAGAAAGTTTTACATAAAGCATGCAGCAGCTTTTTGGTATAACTTGAGCAGCAAACTAAGAGAGAGCCAATAGAATTTGAAGATCTAAACCTACTTCCTTTGCTTGTTGAATTTTCAGATATATTTGATGAACCGCGCAACCTACCTCTTGCCTGTCGGCATGATCATTGTATACCGATTCTTTTGGGCAAATCTCCTGCAAATACTTAGCTATATCAACATTTATATTTGTAGAAGGATGAAATAGAAAGGATTGTAAAAGAGATGCCTGAAACAGGAGTTATTCGGCCAAGTTGCAGCCCCTACTCTTTACCGATGCTCTTTATACGAAAGAAGGACGAAACATGCGGAATATGCATTGATTACCGAGCCCTCAATGGCATAACCATCAAGGAAAAATACCCTATTCTAATAGCAGATGAATTGCTAGATGAAAGGGAGCATAAGTCTTCACAAAGCTGGACCTTCGATCCGGGTATCATCAAATATGCGTGTGCAAAGAAGACATACCGAAAACCGCCTTTCGAACACACAACGGGCACTACGAATTTTTGTTTTCTTTACCAAAAGGTGGAATATCTTAGGCATATCATATCAGAGGAAGGTGTGGCAGTGGACCCCTCCAAAATTGTAGCAATGCAGAACTGGCCGACCTCGAGGAACATAAAATTGCTACGTGGCTTTCCCGGTTTAATAGGCTACAATCGCAAGTTCATGAAAAACTATGGAAAGATCAGTGCACCACTTACTTTCTTGCTAAAAAAAGATACTTTCCAATGGTCAGATAAAGCCACCACTGCTTTCGACGAACATAAAACTATAATGACAACAACACTTGACTTCGATAAGACTTTTATTATTGAAGCTGATGCCTTCGGAGTCGGAATTAGTGTTATACTAATGCAAGATGGCTGCTCCCTCACTTATACTAGTTAGACATTATCTCCTTCCTATCTCAAAATGATTATTTATGACAAGGAGATGCTCGGGATTGTGCATGCGGTGGTCAAATGGAGATCGTACTTGATCAGGCGACGCTTTCAAATCAAAACCGACCATAAAAGCCTCAAATATTTCTTGGAGTAGAAGATATCTTCCCCCGAGCAGCAAAAATGGGTAACAAAGCTTCTTCGATATGATTATGAAATAACTTAGAAAAAGGGGAAAGAGAATGTTGTTGCAGATGCGCTTTCACGGCTACCCAAGCAAGCTAAATTTTTGGCCATTTCACTTTCGGCCTGTGACTTCCTTAAGAATATTAAGAGGGAATGGCAAGAAGATCTAGAGACTAGTAAGATTATAAAAAAATTAGAGGAAGCACCAAACTCCATGGCTCATTACAATTAGGACTCAAAAGAATTACGCTATAAGGGACGCATTGTGCTTGTGCCAAATTCTACTTGTATATTCACGAGCAGATTTTGGATAGAGTTATTCCATATATAAGGCGCTAAATTGAAAAGGAGTATGGCGTATCACCTACAAACCGACAGCCAAACGGAAGTGGTAAACTGGTGCTTGGAGACAGCCCAAAGCCACCCACCAAATATGACTATCCAAGGAGAACTTCAGACCCACTCGAGTGACATTATTGATCGACGAATCTTGACTCGATGTTGATGACCCATTACTGAAGTGCTAATACAATGGGTGAACTTACTAGTAGAATGTGCCACTTGGGAGAACTATGATGACTTGAAGATCAAATTCCTAGAATTCATGGATTGTCAGCCTCGAGGACAAGGCTGATTTGAAGAGGGCGGGTCTATTAGGACTCTAGCTAGGAGAATCCTAATTGATAGGGGCATTCATGTAAAACCTACCTAAGCCGACCTTTATTAACGAGGTGAAAAGGCCGGCTAGGGTTTGGAGGTTATTTCTTAGAGAAGAATTAGGAGTTGTAAAGGAATAGGAGTCTTGAGTAGGAGTCCTATTAGGAGTCTTGAGTAAAAGTCTTAATTGAGTAGGAGTTCTATTAGGAGTCAGGGTTTAGAAACCCTATAAATAGTCATGTATTCATCCTCTTTTGGGAAGCAATATATGAATCTTTTCTGCAGCCTTTGTGCAGCAACTTGGAGGAAGGAACCCCTATAGAGTTCCAAGGAAGCTGATCCCCTAAAGAGATCAACCCCAAGCTTAGAATCTGCAAGGGTTCTATCATGGTACTGCCTAGTATCAATGCTGCAGGTGATGGTACTGCCCAATGTTGAATCTCGGATTTTGATGATGAAGTCAATTGTCATTTGTTATCTAATCCATATATTGAGATAAGTATGCAGGATTAACTACAATGAAAGTAAGACATGCAGTAGGAGTTGTGCTAGAGTCAAGAATATGATCACATTGGGAGTTCGAGAGTTCGACGGAAGTCCGGACGGTCGTCGGAGGTTCTACAGGAACAAATCCGAGAAGTCCAGGAGCTTGCCAAAGAAGCTCATCGGAACTCGCCAAGTGGATCATCGTAAGTCCAGGAGTTTGCCGGAAGTCCGCCGGAGCATCGCTGAGGGTTCGTCGGATGTTCGCCGGAAGAAGCGATTGACACACCAAAGCAATCTGCAGTATAAATGTCTTAGAATATCATAGTTAGCATGATGATTAAGTTAGCAATGCGAGGTAATCCCATTAACTTAATCTTGGGGCAATTGGGCTCTTGACAAACCGGCACCACCTAGGAGTTGTCTCCTAGGACAGTTGGGCGGTGGAATTGCCCAGGTCAAGTGATGGCACTGCTTGGGCTTAGTCTCCGAGTGAGGCTGGGCGGTGGTACCGCCCTTGTCAAGCGGTGGTACCGCCCGAGCTCGGTCCCTGAGCTCTGTCAGGCGGTAGTACTGCCCAGTTATGGTGGTAGTACCGCCAGGACCCCGGAAATCCAGGATTTGACATTTTTGAGCTCCAAATTCAAACCAGTTTGGGGCCTATATATACCCCACCCTTTCCTACATGAAAGGGCACCGAAATTTTGATCTTACTCTGTGATTTTTAGAGCTCAAAAGTGTTGTAAAGGTCAAAAGTTCTTCTCCGTCTTTTCTTCCAAGTTTTGATCATTCAAGAGAGGAGTGAAAAATCTGTAAGGGTTGTCTCCTAAGCCCGTCAAAAGGAGTGAAACTATAAAAGGGTGGTTGGCCTTCACCTATTGAAGGAAGGCCTCTAGTGGACGTCGGTGACCTCATCGAAGGAGGAAGCCAAAAGTGGATGTAGGTCAAGATTGATCGAACCACTCTAAATCTCGATTTGCATTTACATTCTGTTCTCTATCTTAATTGCAAACTGCCTCCATAGCCTTACTTTAACTACACTTCACTTGATCTTAAGTTAAAGTAATTTCTGAATCGTCTTTCATACCAAAATCGTTTTTATCGTACGAACTTCACTTTAAATCGTCGAAAGTTTTCCGCTACACTAATTCAACCCCCCTCCCTCTTAGTGCTCTTGATCCTAATACTCAGCACAAGCGATGGTACTGCTAGGACCCGGGAAACCCAAGATAAGACTTTTTTTGGCTCCAATTTTGAAGCCATTTGGGGTCTATAAATACCCAGCTATTCTTGCATGGATTTGCAAGAATTGAGCATGAAATTGAATTAAAAATGGGAAAAAATACTTGAGAAAAAATTGGGAATCTCTCTTAAGATTTAGGATCACTTCTTCCTAGAATTTAAAAGTTTATCTAAACAGAAAAGTGAGGTCCGAAAAAGAGAGTCTTGTATGGGTTGTCTCCTAAGCCCGTCAAAAGGAGTGAAACTATAAAAGGGTGGTTGGCCTTCACCTATTGAAGGAAGGCCTCTAGTGGACGTCGGTGACCTCATCGAAGGAGGAAGCCAAAAGTGGATGTAGGTCAAGATTGATCGAACCACTCTAAATCTCGATTTGCATTTACATTCTGTTCTCTATCTTAATTGCAAACTGCCTCCATAGCCTTACTTTAACTACACTTCACTTGATCTTAAGTTAAAGTAATTTCTGAATCGTCTTTCATACCAAAATCGTTTTTATCGTACGAACTTCACTTTAAATCGTCGAAAGTTTTCCGCTACACTAATTCAACCCCCCTCCCTCTTAGTGCTCTTGATCCTAATACTCAGCACAAGCGATGGTACTGCTAGGACCCGGGAAACCCAAGATAAGACTTTTTTTGGCTCCAATTTTGAAGCCATTTGGGGTCTATAAATACCCAGCTATTCTTGCATGGATTTGCAAGAATTGAGCATGAAATTGAATTAAAAATGGGAAAAAATACTTGAGAAAAAATTGGGAATCTCTCTTAAGATTTAGGATCACTTCTTCCTAGAATTTAAAAGTTTATCTAAACAGAAAAGTGAGGTCCGAAAAAGAGAGTCTTGTATGGGTTGTCTCCTAAACCCATGAAAAAGAGAAAGGGTGTAAAAGGATAGTTGATCTTCGCCTATTGAAGGAAGATCATTAGTGGATGCCAGTGGCATCGACAGAAGAGGAATTGGGAGTGGATGTAGGTCACGACGACCGAACCAATATAAAACTCGGTTTACATTTCTATTTATGCAATTTATGTTTACTGCAAACTACCTTACTTACTTTACTTTCTCATTACACTCTTCTATATACTTTAAAGTCAAGCATATTTCTGATACAGTTTTCTATCAAACAAGATTTTCGAACCGACGTCATTTTTATCCACTGCACTAATTCACCCCCCTCCCTCTTAGTGCTCTTGATCCTAATACTCAGCACAAGCGATGGTACTGCTAGGACCCGGGAAACCCAAGATAAGACTTTTTTTGGCTCCAATTTTGAAGCCATTTGGGGTCTATAAATACCCAGCTATTCTTGCATGGATTTGCAAGAATTGAGCATGAAATTGAATTAAAAATGGGAAAAAATACTTGAGAAAAAATTGGGAATCTCTCTTAAGATTTAGGATCACTTCTTCCTAGAATTTAAAAGTTTATCTAAACAGAAAAGTGAGGTCCGAAAAAGAGAGTCTTGTATGGGTTGTCTCCTAAACCCATGAAAAAGAGAAAGGGTGTAAAAGGATAGTTGATCTTCGCCTATTGAAGGAAGATCATTAGTGGATGCCAGTGGCATCGACAGAAGAGGAATTGGGAGTGGATGTAGGTCACGACGACCGAACCAATATAAAACTCGGTTTACATTTCTATTTATGCAATTTATGTTTACTGCAAACTACCTTACTTACTTTACTTTCTCATTACACTCTTCTATATACTTTAAAGTCAAGCATATTTCTGATACAGTTTTCTATCAAACAAGATTTTCGAACCGACGTCATTTTTATCCACTGCACTAATTCACCCCCCTCCCTCTTAGTGCTCTTGATCCTAATACTCAGCACAAGCGATGGTACTGCTAGGACCCGGGAAACCCAAGATAAGACTTTTTTGGCTCCAATTTTGAAGCCATTTGGGGTCTATAAATACCCAGCTATTCTTGCATGGATTTGCAAGAATTGAGCATGAAATTGAATTAAAAATGGGAAAAAATACTTGAGAAAAAATTGGGAATCTCTCTTAAGATTTAGGATCACTTCTTCCTAGAATTTAAAAGTTTATCTAAACAGAAAGTGAGGTCCGAAAAAGAGAGTCTTGTATGGGTTGTCTCCTAAACCCATGAAAAAGAGAAAGGGTGTAAAGGATAGTTGATCTTCGCCTATTGAAGGAAGATCATTAGTGGATGCCAGTGGCATCGACAGAAGAGGAATTGGGAGTGGATGTAGGTCACGACGACCGAACCAATATAAAACTCGGTTTACATTTCTATTTATGCAATTTATGTTTACTGCAAACTACCTTACTTACTTTACTTTCTCATTACACTCTTCTATATACTTTAAAGTCAAGCATATTCTGATACAGTTTTCTATCAAACAAGATTTTCGAACCGACGTCATTTTTATCCACTGCACTAATTCACCCCCTCTTTTAGTGCCAACTCGATCCTAATAGGATCTCCATCCAACTATACAAGCCTCTTAGATTAGTAGGATCTCTATCCAATAATCTCTCATGGGCATTTACTGGATCTCATCCATAGGATCCAATAATTTCAGGAGTTTATTTAATATCCAATAAGATAGGGGCTCTACGAATATCTCATATCTGAACCTCTACTCATCGCAACACCTACCATATGTGTGTGACCCTCTAGGCTCCAATATCGAGCTAGTCATAAGTCATACATGTTAGAACTCCTTCTGGTTCAGTGAATTATTATCTTCATAATAATTCACTTGACTCATCGACTACGGATGTACTATCGCCACAACGCCGCGGTCCCTCAAACGATACAGGGGAATCCAATCCATTGGACCTATCTATCCTGAGTTACCATATATCTATAGTCCTTGATCCATCTAATATCCCATAGATCGTATACCGAGCATGGTGCTATCAGACCCATATGTTTTTTGCTCGAGTCTCCTTCTAATCAGATTCTCCCGGAGAACTCTTTATCTCTCAATTCGAATGACCCTGGTTAGGAATTTGTTTGAGCAAGAATATGTGAGATATTTCTCTCATGACGCCGAGAGTGGATAATCCTCTAGCGACACTCAAAAGTCCTCATAAGGTTGGATACCACTCCCAATGACCAGGTGTACTAAATCTAGAACTTGTAGACCTATAAGTTCGGTAGAAAAGAGTGGAGCACTCATATTGGACATTCTTCGTGTCTCAAGTCTAAGGACCAAATACAACACTTGAACTACAAAATCACTATCTAACAATAAGGCATCATCAATCATTCAACATTTCATAAGCGGATCAATCAGTGAACTCATTCCCTAATGAGCACCTGTATTGTATCCCTAGTGTCCCCACACGAGCAGCTATGAGACCAGCTATATCCATCATATGGATTGGTATACAACACACCAGTCTGTGCGGTTATCTCAATGTCCCTCTCGAGTAACCTATGACCGAAATTATTTAGGATCTGTGTTTAAAGGTGAATCGATCTCATTATCGTGATCTCATCACAATCCAATTCCCATTACATAGATCCAAGGACGTTACAATGTATATATATATACAATAAGCAATATAAAGTGATAAATGCCAAAATATAATAAGTAAAAATATTGTGTATCAAGTCACACGTGCCATCACTCACGTGATTGGCTTATAAGGCACATATGACTAGCAATCTCTCACTTGACCTAAAGCCAATCACCTATGTACCTAGTCCCCATCAGACCCCTATGACGCTCAAAGACAATATGAGACAATTGTTTTGTCAATGGATCTGCAATGTTATCTTCGGATAGAACTCTTTCCACTCCTACATCTCCTCGGATCATGATCCCTCTAATAAGTTGGAACCTCCTCAAAATACTTCTGATGAGACCTGGTTCCTTTGATTGAGCAATCATCCCGTTATTGTCGCAATATAAGGAAATCAACTCATCGCAACCGAACATGACTCCTAGATCTATGATTAACTTCTTCATCCAGACTCCCTCTTTTGCTACTTTTGCTACAATAATATACTCTGCCTCTATAGTCGAGTCAGAAGTAGTATCTTGCTTGGAACTCTTCCAGCACACTACTCCTCCATTCAAAGTGTACATATACCTCGAATTCGACTTACTATCATCGACATCGGATTAAAAACTCAAGTCCATGTAGCCTTCAACCCTGAGGCTACAACCTTCATATACTAGTAAAAGATCCTTAGTGCTTTTCAAGTACTTAAGGATACACTTTACTGCTTTCTAGTGCTCCAAGCCTAGATCCGCCTGATACCTACTTATAGCACTCAAAACATGTGCTATATCAGGCCTGATACATAGCATGAAATACATGATAGAGCTTATTGTTGATGCATAGGGTATCCTATTCATATTCACCCTCTTTTTAGGAGTCTTTGGGGACATACTCCTAGAAAGCGATATCTTATATCTCATCGGTATGAGACATCTCTTGGAATTTTTCATGCCAAACATTTTGACAATGGTGTATATGTACCTGGACTAGAATAAGCCAAGTATCCTCTTGGATCTATCTCTAAAGATCTGAATCACCAAGATATAGGATGCTTCCCCTAAGTCCTTCATGGAGAAGTATTTAGATAACCAAGCATTTACTATGGGTAGCATTCCTACATCATTCCCAATTATCCGGATGTCATTCACATATAACACCAAGAAGGTGATAGCGCTCCCACTTACCTTCCTGTACACACAATGCTCATCTTCATTCTTAACGAAGTTATAAGATCTGATTGCCCCATCAAATCTTATGTTCCAACTTCGGAAAGCTTGCTTTAGTCTATAAATGGATCTAAGCAACCTACACACCTTATATGGGTAGTTCGTGGACACGAATTCCTCGGGCTGTATTATATACACTTCCTCCTCGAGGTTGCCATTAAGGAATGTCATTTTCATGTCCATCTGTCAGATCTCATAATCATAGTATGCTACAATAGCCAATGGAATTTAGATAGATTTTAGCATGGTTATAGGTGATAAGGTTTCATTACAGTCAACACATTACCTTTGACAATACCCTTTAACCACTAGCCTTGCTTTATAGGTCTCTACCTTTCCATCTACTCAAATCTTTTTCTTAAAGAGCCACTTGCAAGCAATGGATACAATACCCTCGAGCGCATCAACTAGGTTCCAAACCTTATTGGAGTACATGGAATCCATTTGAGAATTCATAAATTCTTACCATTTTTCGGAGTCTATACTCATAATAATCTCCTTGTAGGCATAAGAATCAAATATCCTCAACATCTTCTCCTCCAATATGTCCCACATATCTCTCAGGAGGATGGGATACTCTCTAGACCTACGTAAAGTTGGAACTTATGTATTTGGTATCTAAACAGACATAGGCTATAGAGTGGTGCTTGAGCTAGGTTCTTCAACCTCGCTCAACTCTATCATACTCCCACTATCTCCACCAAGAATGTGTTTCTTCTCGAGGAACACCGCTCTCTTGTCTACAAAGACCTTTTAGTCCTCGAGATGATAGAAATAATACTCATAAGTTTCCTTGGGGTATCCCACGAATTTGTACTGCTCCATCCTTGATTCCAACTTATCGGGGTTGTGTCTTTTAACGTGAGTAGGGCAACCCCAAATCTTAACAACCTTAGGATCGAGCTTCTTCCTTTTTCATATCTCATATAGTGTAGATACTACCGACTTAGTTAGAACTCTGTTTAGAAGGTAAGTTGCAGTCTCTAGGGTATATCCCTAGAATGAGATAGGTAGGTCAGTGAAACACATCATGGACCATACTATGTCTAACAGCATACAATTCCTCCTTTTAGATACACCATTGAGCTGAGGTATATAAGGAGGTGTCCATTATGATAGAATCCCATGGTCCTTGAGGAATCGGATAAACTCTGTACTTAAGTACTCACCTCCTCGATCTGATCGAAGAGTCTTGATACTCTTTCCAATTTAGTTTTTCACTTTATTCTTATACTCTTTGAATTTCTCAAAGGCCTCAGACTTGTACTTTAGTAAGTACACATGTCCATAACTTGAGAAATCATCAGTAAAGGTAATGAAGTAGGAGTAACCACTAATGGCATGAGTTAACATGGGTCCACATACATCACTATGTATGAGTTCCAATAGCTTAGTGGCTCTTTCTCTAGTTCCACTAAATGGGGAGTTGGTCAGTTTTCCACGAAGGCAAGGCTCGTAAGTTGCATATGACTCATAGTCCAATGGATCTAAATATCTATCCTTTAGCAACTTTTGAATCCTTCCTTTATGGATGTGACCTAGCCTATAATGCCATAGGTATGCACTATTCACCTCTTTTCATTTCCTCTTGGACACATCTATATTCATGATATGTAGAGTAGTGTCTAGCATAAACAAACTATTATATAATATTTCTCTTGCCAATCTCCTCAGCTTTGTCAAAATCTATAACAAATTACAGATGTGATAAACAATACCAGTATCCAATACCAATGCACTATCACAAGAGTCTGACAAATGGAGACTGATCATGAATGTACCTGAAGCTTATCTAAGCTTTTATTTCACCTTCTCTGCAAGGTATTCTTTGCAGTTCCTCTTCCAAAGCCTATCTTTTCCGTAGTGAAAGCACTGGCCTTTGTCCTTTGTTAGGTCTTTCTTAGCAACCTTTGCTTTACTTAGTCTACCCTTGCCCTTGCCCTTCTTAAGGGATTTTTCTGCTTTCCTTTTCTTTTTGATCTCACCAGTGTAGAGAACTGGCTTCTCTTTCTTAATAGTGCTGCTCTCTGCCTCCCTTAACATATTGAGGAGCTCCGGGAGAGTCACCTCAAGCTTATTCATATTAAAATTCATTATAAACTATGAAAAGGAATCTGGTAAGGACTAAAGCACAAGATCTATACATAGTTATCCTTTAGGACCATTCCTAGACCTATGAGTTTCTCTATCCACTCAATCATCTTTAGGACATGGTTTTGAACCGGTGTCCCCTCAGTCATCCTAGCATAGAATAGGCTCTTAGATATCTCATATCGTTGAGTCCTTCCCTGTTCCTCAAACAGTTTGTAGACATATAGGAGAATGGAATTGGCGTCCATCTTTTCATATTGTCTCTGTAACTCAGGAGTCATGGAGCCCAACATGTAACACTGAGCAAGAGTGGAGTCATCAATGTACTTCACATAGCGAGTGATCTCATCCTCGCTTGCCCCTTCCTCGAGCGTAGGCATCACTGTATTAAGGATGTACACGATTTTCTCTGCCATGAGAACAATGTTAAGACCCTTTTTCTGAGCTTTTGAATAATATTTATTGAGTCTATTTAGTTTAGTTATTTATTGAGTCTGTTTGGTTCAGTTAGAGTTAGGTAGAGGTTTATTTAATATTTATTTGTTATTAGAGTCCAAATCTTGGTGGACTCTAGGTGGGAAACTCTATAAATAGAGTTGTAACTACTTCTTTTCGATTATCTATGAGAAATCACTATTCAGTCTTTTGACGAACTCTAGGAGGTCGATCCCCTCGAAGCGATCAAGGAGGCTGATCCCCTCGAAGTGATCAATACATTTTCTCTTCTTCATTTTACGATAAGATCTTATGGTCTTACCATTTGGTATTAAAGCCTACGATAAGATTTTAGGGTCTTATCATTTGGTATTAGTGCCTACGATAAGACTTTAGGGTCTTATCATTTGGTTTCAGAGTGGCGATCCTTAGCATCTCGCTGTAGTGATTTAGCTATCATAAAAAAAAAAGAAATTGAGATACGGTGAAGCCGGCAGCCACGCACGCTGTTCCTTCTCAAGCGAGAAGGAACCTTTGCTTCCCAGCACTGACCTCCACTACCTCTTCTCCACCGTCGGCGCTTTGGAAACCAGAATTGAGAATCAGCTAATGGAAGTGTTGGAAACCAGAATTGAGAATCAGCTAATGGAAGTGTTGGAAACCAGAATTGAGAATCAGCTAATGGAAGTGTTGGAAACCAGAATTGAGAATCAGCTAATGGAAGTGTTGGAAACCAGAATTGAGAATCAGCTAATGGAAGTGTTGGAAACCAGAATTGAGAATCAGCTAATGGAAGTGTTGGAAACCAGAATTGAGAATCAGCTAATGGAAGTGTTGGAAACCAGAATTGAGAATCAGCTAATGGAAGTGTTGGAAACCAGAATTGAGAATCAGCTAATGGAAGTGTTGGAAACCAGAATTGAGAATCAGCTAATGGAAGTGTTGGAAACCAGAATTGAGAATCAGCTAATGGAAGTGTTGGAAACCAGAATTGAGAATCAGCTAATGGAAGTGTTGGAAACCAGAATTGAGAATCAGCTAATGGAAGTGTTGGAAACCAGAATTGAGAATCAGCTAATGGAAGTGTTGGAAACCAGAATTGAGAATCAGCTAATGGAAGTGTTGGAAACCAGAATTGAGAATCAGCTAATGGAAGTGTTGGAAACCAGAATTGAGAATCAGCTAATGGAAGTGTTGGAAACCAGAATTGAGAATCAGCTAATGGAAGTGTTGGAAACCAGAATTGAGAATCAGCTAATGGAAGTGTTGGAAACCAGAATTGAGAATCAGCTAATGGAAGTGTTGGAAACCAGAATTGAGAATCAGCTAATGGAAGTGTTGGAAACCAGAATTGAGAATCAGCTAATGGAAGTGTTGGAAACCAGAATTGAGAATCAGCTAATGGAAGTGTTGGAAACCAGAATTGAGAATCAGCTAATGGAAGTGTTGGAAACCAGAATTGAGAATCAGCTAATGGAAGTGTTGGAAACCAGAATTGAGAATCAGCTAATGGAAGTGTTGGAAACCAGAATTGAGAATCAGCTAATGGAAGTGTTGGAAACCAGAATTGAGAATCAGCTAATGGAAGTGTTGGAAACCAGAATTGAGAATCAGCTAATGGAAGTGTTGGAAACCAGAATTGAGAATCAGCTAATGGAAGTGTTGGAAACCAGAATTGAGAATCAGCTAATGGAAGTGTTGGAAACCAGAATTGAGAATCAGCTAATGGAAGTGTTGGAAACCAGAATTGAGAATCAGCTAATGGAAGTGTTGGAAACCAGAATTGAGAATCAGCTAATGGAAGTGTTGGAAACCAGAATTGAGAATCAGCTAATGGAAGTGTTGGAAACCAGAATTGAGAATCAGCTAATGGAAGTGTTGGAAACCAGAATTGAGAATCAGCTAATGGAAGTGTTGGAAACCAGAATTGAGAATCAGCTAATGGAAGTGTTGGAAACCAGAATTGAGAATCAGCTAATGGAAGTGTTGGAAACCAGAATTGAGAATCAGCTAATGGAAGTGTTGGAAACCAGAATTGAGAATCAGCTAATGGAAGTGTTGGAAACCAGAATTGAGAATCAGCTAATGGAAGTGTTGGA
Organism: Musa balbisiana; assembly: GCA_004837865.1. Classification (NCBI taxonomy): domain Eukaryota; kingdom Viridiplantae; phylum Streptophyta; class Magnoliopsida; order Zingiberales; family Musaceae; genus Musa; species Musa balbisiana. Next base: position 4,760,877 of record CM017189.1, read on the forward strand.
AACCAGAATTGAGAATCAGCTAATGGAAGTGTTGGAAACCAGAATTGAGAATCAGCTAATGGAAGTGTTGGAAACCAGAATTGAGAATCAGCTAATGGAAGTGTTGGAAACCAGAATTGAGAATCAGCTAATGGAAGTGTTGGAAACCAGAATTGAGAATCAGCTAATGGAAGTGTTGGAAACCAGAATTGAGAATCAGCTAATGGAAGTGTTGGAAACCAGAATTGAGAATCAGCTAATGGAAGTGTTGGAAACCAGAATTGAGAATCAGCTAATGGAAGTGTTGGAAACCAGAATTGAGAATCAGCTAATGGAAGTGTTGGAAACCAGAATTGAGAATCAGCTAATGGAAGTGTTGGAAACCAGAATTGAGAATCAGCTAATGGAAGTGTTGGAAACCAGAATTGAGAATCAGCTAATGGAAGTGTTGGAAACCAGAATTGAGAATCAGCTAATGGAAGTGTTGGAAACCAGAATTGAGAATCAGCTAATGGAAGTGTTGGAAACCAGAATTGAGAATCAGCTAATGGAAGTGTTGGAAACCAGAATTGAGAATCAGCTAATGGAAGTGTTGGAAACCAGAATTGAGAATCAGCTAATGGAAGTGTTGGAAACCAGAATTGAGAATCAGCTAATGGAAGTGTTGGAAACCAGAATTGAGAATCAGCTAATGGAAGTGTTGGAAACCAGAATTGAGAATCAGCTAATGGAAGTGTTGGAAACCAGAATTGAGAATCAGCTAATGGAAGTGTTGGAAACCAGAATTGAGAATCAGCTAATGGAAGTGTTGGAAACCAGAATTGAGAATCAGCTAATGGAAGTGTTGGAAACCAGAATTGAGAATCAGCTAATGGAAGTGTTGGAAACCAGAATTGAGAATCAGCTAATGGAAGTGTTGGAAACCAGAATTGAGAATCAGCTAATGGAAGTGTTGGAAACCAGAATTGAGAATCAGCTAATGGAAGTGTTGGAAACCAGAATTGACATACTTCTTGGCCAATGACCATTGCCGCCACTGCTCCCTGGCAAGTGCCCACCACCGCCACTATGCCCCCGGCCAGCAACCTTCTCTCCTCGCTTCCCCATCTCGCTGAGTAAGAAGGCCGCGGCCGTTGTTTCCCAGCCAGCGGACCACCCCTCGTAGCCGCCCGTCGGCGACGCTTGCCTTAGCCGCACCACTACTGCTAGCCACCGCTAGTCGTGATCATTCGGCATCATCAGCGGCTTCCCCTATGATGCGATAGAAATAGAGTATCCTTTGTTGTCGCAGCCGCCGATCTCCCCTGCCGTTGTGAGCGTCGGTTGCCTCATAGCCGCTACTTCCCGGCCACTTCAACGCCACCCCCCCTCCTCCCAACCAACCCACCACCACTGCCAGCCATCGTGCGACGACCGCCGCTTGCCTCCCAGCCACCACTCCCCCTTGCTCTGCATCCTTTGTAACCGAAATAGGGCAATCATAGGCAACTCACATTTGTTGCCCTTGTTTCCAACCGCCGCCGTGGCCTCGAGCGTCATCACCATCGCCTTCTAGCCGACCCACCTCTACTGCTAGCCATCATGTGACGAACGCCGCTCGCCTCCCAGCCACTGCTCCCCCTTGCTCTGCATCCTTGGTGACCGAAGTAGGGCAATCATATCTACTGCCGCAGTCGTCGATCCCTTTGCTGCTGTGAACACCGATTGTCACCATCATTGCCTCTACTGCCCAACCAGTGACGACGCTGCTCGCTACCCAGCCATGATCCTTGCAGCCTCCCCCTTGCTCTAGTGACAGAAACAAGGCAAGTGCCCTTGTTCCCCGCAGTGCCTCCTTGCAGCAACCACAACACTGCCCCTAGCGTCCGTTTCCTCGACAGCTTTGCAGTCACAATGCAGATGCCCTTGACTAGATATCAAAAACAAGAACTAGGGATTACCGATTTGCAGTCGTACATAATGGCTGCTGATAACTCTATGAAAGCACAAATGGAAGCGTTGGGAACCAGAATTGAGAATCAGCTAATGGAAGTGTTGGAAACCAGAATTGAGAATCATCTACAAGAAACCCTTCATGATTTCAAAAAGAGCCTGTTAGAGCACTTTAGTGGGTTTCAACAAGATAAGAGTTCAAGTTCTATGTTGAATAGATTAGGAGGTACAGGAAAAGAGCCCCAGGATTGTGACACACACTACCCACGCATTAGGGTAGAATTTCCACAATGAGAAGATGGAGACCCGACCAATTGGATCTCTAGGGCAGAAAATTTTTTCTATTTTCATAAAACTCCAGAAGAATCCAAGGTGGAAATAGCCTCAATCCAACTAGAGGGAGATGCAATCCAGTAGTATGATTGGTACGAAACTTGCCACGAAATCTCCTCATGGGAGCAATTTAAGAGAAGACTTGTTATTCACTTTGGACCATCTGGATACGAGAATGTTGATAGGCAGCTCACCAAAATTCGTCAGACTTCTATAGTGTTGGAATATCAGAGCAGGTTTGAAAGATTATCAAATCAAGCTAGAGATTGGTCGGAACGACAACTTCTAGATATATTTATTGAAGGGCTTAATCTAGAGATTCAGTGTGAAGTTAAGCTCATCAACCCCGCACCATGATAGCTGTGATATCATTCGTATGCTTGCATGAGGAAAAAATCAGCATAGAATATCGTCGAAACAGAGGTGTCAATAAATAGGTGATCAGGAAGTAGCACACCCCATCTACTCCCAGTTGAAATCCTATCACTTGCAGACTAACTTGAGAAGAACTTAAAGAAAGATCAGCGAATAGTTTGTGCTGGCATTGCGATGAAAAGTGGAGTGAGGAGCACCGATGCAAATAGGGAAAACTTTTGATGATTGAGCCGATCGAGGAGGAACCAAAAGTAGAAGAGTTGGGCTCTGATCATGAAGGTGTGGAAATTGATAAAAATATTGAAGCCATCAAACATACAGTGCATGCATTGGCTGGCTACGCTAACACACAAACTGTGAAAATCAGAGGAACTCTAAAGCATCAGCCTGTCACTATTTTGATTGATATGTGCAACACTAATAATTTTATGGTTAGGAAAGTTACAAGCTGATTAGCTTACCACATTGAAGGCTATGATAGATTCGAAGTAAAGATCGCTTATGGACGGATTTTAACTTATGATAGCAAATGTTCAATGATAAAATTGATTATATAGGGCCAAGAGTTTCTTGCAATGATTACTATACTGAAAGACCGACCTGTTGCTTACACTGTCAAAAAGTGGAGACCATACTTATTTGATCAACGGTTTGTGATGCGTTGTAGATAGTCTATGACTGAAGTATTGAAAAAAAAGCTCCTTGAGTTTGATATTGCTCAGCCTTAAGGACAAGGCTGATTTGAAGAGGGAGGAATTATTAAGATCCTTTTTCTAAGCTTTTAAATAATGTTTATTGAGTTTGTTTAGTTCAGTTGTTTATTGAGTTTGTTTGGTTCAATTAGAGTCAGGTCGAGGTTTATTTAATATTTATTTATTATTAGAGTCCAAATCATGGTCGACTTTTGGTGGAACTCTATAAATAGGGTTGTAACTGCTTCTTTTTGGTTATCTATGAAAAATCACTATTTAGTCTTTTGACGAACACTAGGAGGTCAACCCCCTTGAAGCGATCAAGGAGGCCGATCCCCTCAAAGTGATCAATATATTTTCTCTTCTTCTTTTTACGATAAGATCTTAGGGTCTTACCATTTGGTATCAAAGCCTACGATAAGACTTTAGGGTCTTATCAGACAATTCTCAAGTTGCGGAGCCAATCCATATAATTTGGACTAGTGAGGTAGTTAACATCAAGCATGCCACGTAGATTTGAAAGTGATATTTTCTTAAAATAAAGATGCAGTAGAAATAAATAACATACAGATTTTACAAAAAATTAAACAATCAAGATATGGACTTCTATCTTAATATGCTTCCACTATTTTACTTGCGAGTCATGCGACACCCTCAGCACGTGAAACGGAAGTCTCCGACAGACTTCTAGGGGGGATCAGGATCCAATCAGCGTCTTAGTGTAACCTCGAGGGACTCGACTAATCACACTAAGCCCAAAATGTAGGCCACTCTTGCCGATCACAACTCCTTATGATTCCTGTCCTGTTCGGCCTCCGAATCACCATGGTCTCGAGGGACTCAACCAACCATGATGTTCGGTTAAGTCAACACCATCGTTACAAGATGAATCTGATTCGATGATATACCCTCGTGAGACTCGACCAAGCATACCATTTTCTCAAGTTACCAGTGACGTCTGTATGTCGTAGGCAAGATAGCGAATCGTATTATATTTGAGCCTCGAAGGACTCGACCAACTCAATCTACACCGAGAATCGGTCCCTACCTATAATGATAGAAGGCCACGTGAGTCAATCTAATTGTCTCACGTTTACCAACTTAATATTGTCGAGAGAAGGGTTTCTTTGATTTGGTCTCCTAATATGACATGTCACATACATACATATTTAATATATATCTATATCACATACAAATATATATATATATATAAATATATATATATATATATATATATATATATATATATATATATATATATATATACATATCTAGTAGGTGTATAAACAATCACACATCATATGAGCAATTACACTAAATGATCATGGACCACAGCCTAATGTGATCAGACCCGAGCCAGATGACCTAATCACTCACATCAAGATCTATGTGTGTAGCGATGCATCTCCATGTCCTGTGATTGTCCATCTTGTCCTCATCGATTTCGTTGGTATCTCGATGTATCTCCATGCATCGCGATCGTTCGTCTTGTGGGTCTCGCTATCACATCCACGCTCTTACTGCACCTCCTTGTTTGATTACAACTTAATAATAGGCATGCAAGCCCGACAATAAACGAGAAATAAAGTGAAAGCTCATAGGCCCCAATAATAATAATTACAAGTACACACATCACACGGTCCATGATCATCCATCCACATATCATACATCACATGTATAAATCATCATCATGTAGGACTACTAGACAATAATAATCAATTAAACTTTTTTAATTAATTCATATTTTTTTAAATTAGGGACATGTAAGGAATTTTTTGAATTATGAGAGGTATTTTCATAATTTGAAAAAAAAGATAGAATATGGAATTTTCAAAATTCTAAGGGGCAAAACTATCTTTTGCCCAAAAACCCTAATGCCCTTCTCCCTCTCCCCTGCTATTGTCACCACCGCCACCCTACCGGCGGCGGCCTATGCAGCGGGGGGCGGGGGCGCTGCCCATGCTTGCGGGTGACACGCTCACTAGCATCGCCGCCCCTATAGGTGGGTGCCCTTGCGGGTGGCGCTGCCCCCACTAGTGGGCACCCCTACGAGCGTCGCTGCCTCCGCGAGCGGTTTTGCCCACGGGGCAGCGCCCGTAGGTGGTGCTGCCCCACCGAGCGGCGCCCCTATGCTCCTACCGCCCCTACATGCACTAGTGTTCATAGCCTGCTACAGGCAAGTCACCAGCCGCCGACCGTTGGCAACCAGCAACCAACCGCCTATATGTAGATGGCTAGTTGCTGCCCTTCCTCGCCTTTGTCGTTAACGATCTTGACGATAAAATTCCTCCTAAAACATAACACATGCAATTAATAACCAATCTTTCGCACAAATAACTTGGCTCTAATACCATTATTGGGAAATCTTGGGGGCGACATCACATGCACAGTGGAAGAATAAAAAACAAAATCCCTAATTCTCAAAGATATGTTTATCATCGTGCGAAGATTGGTGCGCAAAATCTACGAAACTTAAAACTGCATATAAGATAAATTAGTTACTTAGGTGTTAGAACCCTTGCAGATTCTAAGCTTAGGGTTGATCTCTTTAGGCGATTGGTCTCCTTGGAACTCTATAGGGGTTCCTTCCTCCAAATTGCTGCTCAAAGGCTGCAGAAAAGATTCATTTATTGCTTGAGAAAAGAGGATAAATACATAGCTATTTATAGGGCTTCTAAACCCCAACTCCTAATAGGACTCCTATTCAAGACTCCTATTCCTTTACAACTCCTAATGCTTCTCTAAGAAACAACCTCCTAACCCTAGCCAACCTCTTCACCTCTTTAATAGAGGTTGGCTAGGTAGGTTTTACATGAATACCCCTCTTAATTAGGACTCTCTTAGTTAGAGTCCTAACAGACCCAACCTCTTCAAATCAGCCTTGTCCTCGAGGCTGACGATTTAAGAATTCTGGGAATTTGATCTTCAAGTCATCATTGTTCGCCCAAGTGGCACCTTCTACTAGTAAGTTCGCCCACTGTATTAGCACTTCAGTAGTGGGTCGTCGTCATTGAATCATGATATGTCGATCAATAATAGCACTCAGCTAGGTCTAGAGTTCTCCTTGGAAAGTCATATTTGGTGGATGGCTTTGGGCTATCTCGTTTTATCCCAACTTGAGCTTTAAACATGACACATGGAAGACTGGATGGATTTAGGGGCTAGCGAGTAAGTCCAATCTGTATAATATAACTCTGATGCGCTCCAAAATTTAGCAGGGTCCATAGAACCGAGGTGAAAGCTTCATAGATGCTCTAGTCTAAATTGATGTTTGCTTGTATGGCTGGAGTCGTAGGAAGATCTAATCTCCTACTAAAAACTCTCTTTCCCCTTTGTGTTGATCATATTGTTGTTTTATCCTTGCTTGAGCTACAGTGAGATTATTTTTTAAAAACTTTAGCATTTTGTCTCTGTCTTGTAGTTCCCTAACTACTTGTTCCACTTTAAAGATGCTCAACACATATTTTGGGATCACATAGGGAGGTCGATCATATAAAGCCTCATAGGGAGTATATTTTGTGGATAAATGATAAATTGTATTATACCACCATTTAGCCCAGGGAAGCTACTTTGTCCACTCTTTTGGTTAATCGTTGATGAATCATTTGAGGTATGTCTCCAAGCACTTGTTCACCACTTCAGTCTGGTCATCGGTTTGTGGGTGATACATCATACTCCTTTTTAATTTAGTGCCTTGCATTTGGAATAACTCTGTCCAAAATCTACTCGTGAAGATGCAAGTAGAATTTGGCACAAGCACAATGCGTCCCTTATAGCACAATTCTTTTGAGTCCCAATTGTAATGAGCCATGGAGCTTGGTGCTTCCTCTAATTTTTTTATGATATTACTAGTATAAGCGAGGGGGCGGCCATCTTACATTAGTACAACATCAATTCCGACTCCAGAGGCATCGGCTTCAATAACGAAAGTCTTATCGAAGTCAGGTAGCGCTAGTATGGGCGTTGTCGTCATTACGGCTTTAAGTTTGTCAAAGGTGATGGTGGCTTTGTCCACTCATTGGAAAGCATCTTTTTTCAGCAAGGAAGTAAGTGGCGTACTAATCTTTCCATATTTTTTCACGAACTTACGATAGTAGCCTATTAAACCGAGAAAGCCACGTAGTAATTTTATGTTCCTCGGGGTCAACCAGTTTTGCATTGCTTGAATTTTGGAGGGGTCCACTGCCACACCTTCCTCTGATATGATATGCCCAAGATATTTCACCTTCTATTAAAGAAAGCAAAAATTTGTAATGGTCGTTGTGTGTTCAAAAGGCGATTTTCGGTATGTCTTCTTTGCACACTCGTATTTGATGATACCTAGATCAAAGGTCCAGCTTTGTGAAAATTTATGCTCACTTTCATCTAGCAATTCATCTACTACTAGAATAGGGTATTTGTCCTTGACAATTATGCCGTTGAGAGCTCGGTAATCAACACATATTCACCATGTTCCATCCTTTCGTACGAAGAGCACCGATGAAGAGTAAGGGCTGCAACTTGGCTGAATAAGTCCTATTTCAAGCATCTCTTTTGTAATCCTTTCTATTTCATCCTTTTTAAGATGTGGATACCGATATGGCTGAGTATTTGCTGGAGGTTTGCCTGGAAGAATCATTATACAATGATCATGCCGATGGGTAAGAGGTATATTGCGCGGTTTGTCAAATATATCTGAAAATTCAGCAAGCAAAGGAAGTAGGTTTGCATCTTCAAATTTTGTTGGCTCTTCCTTAGTTTACTGCTTAAGTTGCACCAAAAAGCCGCTGCATGCTTTATGCAAAACCTTCTCTATTTGTTGTGTGCAAATCGTCGTTACTTCGCTTCTGCGCTTATCGCATAGGATGATCTATTTGCCTTTGCAATAAAACTTCATAATTAATTTGGAGAAGTTTCAAGAGACATCACCTAGCATTGTTAGTCATTTTATGTCAAGCACGGCCTCATAGTCATCAATTGGTAGGAGGAAGAAGTTGGTGACAATTTCTTAGTCTTGTAGTAATAGTTTCACCTGCAGACATCTTTGGTCGCACTTTAGGATTCTTCCATCAGCGACCTTTACATTGAACTTACTGCAACCTTCGATGTGGAGTGCCATCCGAGTAGCAACCTTACTATTTAGGAATTTATTAGTGCTGCCCGTGTCGATGAGAATAGTGATCAGCTGTTGTTTGAGAAGGCCTCCAACTTTCATCATTTGCAGGTTTGAGTAGCCAGCTAGTGCGTGTACTATAACATCGGTCGATTGTGGCTCTTCTTCCACAACTTCTTCATAATTAGGGCTCTCTTTAGGATGTTCAATGACCTTTTCTTCTACTGGTTCAATCATAAGAAGTCTCCCTTTTCTACAGCAATGCTCGTGGCTCCATGGCTCGTCGTAGTGCCAATTGGAAGTCATCTTTTCGGGCTTGGTGTGATTGGTTAGAGCTCTCTCCTTGATGTGATTTCTTCGGGTTTGGTGGTCAGCCCAAACTGAGTTCGGTAAAGAGAGTCCGAATCTTATCCTCCATTCGCGCCTCGAAGGCTTCGAATTTAGCATTTATTGCCTCCTCAGATGCTATAGTATATGCCTCTAAATCTGTGATGTTAAGATCTCTCTTTTGTTGTCAGGTTAAATGCATGTATAGGTTGAGAGAAGTGATAGTCGAAAGGGTTAGTGGATTGGTGGATGTAGGCTACAGTTTAGGCTTGTTTTGTGGCTGTTTTGGGTGCAGTTTGAGGGTGTGGTTTGATAGAGTTTTAGGGCTGTGATGGTAGTGGATGAAAGTTAGGGAAAAAGGTTTTAGATTTATGGTAGATGGTAGTAAAGGTTTGATAGAAATCAATGGAAGTAGCTATAGGTATGTGTTGTCTCATGAGAGCAGAATTGTCGTCGAAGAAATAGCAGTTTTTTGACAAAATTTTTAGCAAAAACCAAGAGATTTGCGGAGCAAATTCGATAGCAAAATCTTGGTTTATATAACAATAAGGATGACCAATTTAATCAAGAAAATTTTGGCAGTATAATAATAAGGAAATTGGTGGAAGTTACGATAGCAGAATTCTCGTCGAAAAATTCAACGGTTTGCGACGAAAATTTACAACAACACAAGAACATTTTTAGAGATGAATTTCATAATAGATCAATCTTAGATGGAAGCCAAGATGATCTATAAAGCATATAATAAATTTCATTCAAAAAGGGTTGCAAATAGATCAATTAAAGGTAACAATATGCGGCTGAAATTTTCTACAGTAATCCTTCGTTCGCAAAGATGCTAACTTTTGTGACGAAAAGAGTTTGCAACAATATATGAATGACTTTTGTTGGATTTTTGAATAAGGATAACTAAATTATAGCAGTAGTAAGGTATGAAACCAGAACCTATTGCAATACATAGGGAGATCAAAGGATGATCCGCGGTGGTGGAGATTATGGCGGAATTTGGCGACGATCTTTTAAGCAATTGTGGGAATTGCTTTGGGCAATTGTGGAGGGCTGATGGATGGCTATGGAATGGCAATGAGATGCTAAAAATGTTGCTTTGATACCAGGTGATAGAACCCTTGCAGATTCTAAGCTTAGGGTTGATCTCTTTAGGGGATCAACCTCCTTGGAACTCTATAGGGGTTCCTTCCTCCAAATTGCTGCTCAAAGGCTGCAAGAAAGATTCATCTATTGCTTGAGAAAAGAGGATGAATACATGGCTATTTATATAACTTCTAAACCCCAACTCCTAATAGGACTCCTACTCAAGACTCCTACTTAATTAGGACTCCTAATAAGAATCTTACTCAAGACTCCTATTCCTTTATAACTCCTAATGCTTCTCTAAGAAACAATCTCCTAACCCTAGCCGATCTCTTCACCTCTTTTATAGAGGTCAGCTAGGTAGGTTTTACATGAATGCCCCTCTCAATTAGGACTCTCTTAGCTAGAGTCCTAACACTAGGGAGATCATATATCCTTGAATCATTGCAGATCCCTAGGAGAGGGTGAAGGAGGTCAAGCACCCACCTCTCTAGTGGTGATCCACACAACAGCGCTACAATGACGCTCCTCAAAATTTCAGGCCTGCTTTGAGGTGGAGAGGGGTAGGAGAATAGGAGAGGCATGCAAAGGCTCTAACCTATGAACCACTAATTCCTTCCTATTTATAGATGTCCCCTGTCAACTTAACCCTAATAGATCCTCCCCTATTATGTATTGGATCTCCATGCAACTACCCAAGCCTCTTAGATTAGTGGATCTCTATCTAATAATCTCTCATGGGCACTTATTGGAACTCATCCATAAGATCCAATAATTTTAGGGGCTTATTGGATATCCAATAAGATAGGGGCTCCAACGGATATCTCATATCCGAACCTCTACTCATCATAATGTTTACCATAGGTGTGTGACCCTCTAGGCCCAATATCAAGCTAGTCGTAAGTCATACCTATCAGAACTCCTTCTAGCTTAGTGAATTATTATCTCCATAATAATTCACTTGACTTATCAACTACGAATGTACTAGACCACTACACCACAATCCCCAAATGATACAAGGGAATCCAATCCATTGGACATGTCTGTCATTAGTTACCATGTACCTATAGCCCCTCATCCATCTAATATCCCAGAGATTGTTTATCAAGCATGGTGCTGTCAGACCCATACGGTTTCTAATCGAGTCTCGCTCTAATCAGAGTCTCGCTCTAATCAGATTCTCCCGGAGGATAGTCCTCTCATGACACCGAGAGTGGATGATCCTCTATCGATACTTAATAGCCCTTATAAGGTTGACTACCACTCCCGATGACCGGTTGTCCTAGATCCGGGATATCCAAACCTATAAGTCCGATATCAAAGAGTGGAGCACTCATATAGGGCATCTTTGGTGTCTCAAGTCTAAGGACCAGATACACCACTAGGACTACGGAATCGATGTTTGACAATAAGGCATCATCAACCATTCAGCATTCTGCAAGCGGATCAATCAGTGAACTCATTCCCTAATGAGCACCTGTATTGTATCCCTAGTATTCCCACATGAGCAGCTATGGAACTAGTTGCATCCATCATATGGACGAGTATACAACACACTAGTTTGTCCAGTTATCTCGATGTCCCTCTCGAGTAACCTATGACCGAGATTAATTAGGATCTGTGTTTAAAGACGAATCGATCTCATTATCGTGATCTCATCACGATCTGATTCCCGTTGCATAAATCCAAGGACATCACAATATATATATATACATATGTATATGTTTATATACACATACATGTATGTGTATATACACATGTATATATACACATGTATACATGTGTATATATACATATACATGTATTTGTATATATACATATACATATATATGTATATATATATACATATGTATATATATATATAAGCAAAAATATAATGTGTTAAGTCACATGTGTCATTACTCACGTGATTGGCTTGCAGGACACATATGACTAGCATCCCCACATGAATAACAATAAGACCAGTTGCATCTATCATATAGATGGATATGTAGTACACCAATCTGTCCGATTATCTTAATGTCCCTCTCAAGTAACCTATGACCAGGATTATTTAGGGTGTGTGTTTAAAGGTGAATCGGTCTCATTATTATGATTTCATTATGATCTGATTCCCATTGCACAGATCTAAGAACATCACAATATATACATGTGTATTTACAACAATCAATATAAAGTGATAAAATACCAAAAATTAATAAGCAAAAAGATTATGTGTCAAGTTACACGTGTCATCACTCATGTGATTTGCTTGCAGGGTACCTATGACTAGCATTATCTTCCCGCAACATTTGATTTCCTTGGTAAAATGTCTGATCTTCTTGGCTCGATACCCGAACTCATGACACAAAGCCTTTTGTCGATATATTGACCGATCCTTCGGCTCAACGTCCAATCTTCTAAAATGTTCTATTTCGGCCCAATATTGATTATTCTTGCTTTAATCAAAATTGACTCTCCATGATCGAAGCTAGTCTTGCATCACTTAAAACGCATATTAGATCACAAACTTATCAATTGATTTCATCATTAAAATATGATATTCAACAATCTCCCCCTTTTTGATGATGACAACCAATTGATGACAAAGTTTAACTAAACTTCCCCTATCAATATGTCATATTGATAGAACCTCAACATGTCATATCAAAATAATCATGTGCAGCAAGTCATTACATTCGTCAATGTATACATCATTCAAAATTTTAAAATCATCATTACATGCATGATTCCAAATCATCGTACATAATTTCAAATCATCATTTTAGGCATATTGTATATGATTATCATCATACCTTCTCCCCCTTTATCATCAACAAAATGGAGAAGTGCAACTAGTAAGTTTTTAGATATGCAAGCTAGTAAGATAGCATGTTTTTAACATACAAGCTAGTAAGATTTACACATATAAAAATTAGCAAAATTTTTGCATCTTTTAAAATGTACAAGATAGCATGTTGTTGCATCTTCTTGAAATGTGCAAGCTAGCGAACTTTGCTTCTCTTTTGAGATGAGCAAGCTAGCAATTTTAGCAAGTTTTATATCATGTAAGCTAGCAAATTCTACATCATTTTACAATATGTAAGCTAGCAAATTTCACATCATTTTAGAATATGCAAGCTATCAAGTTTTATTCTTTTTGAAATATGCAAGTTAGCAATATTTTCTCCTCCTTTGTTATTGTCAAAAAGAAGGGAAGAATACAATATTATAGTTCATTTCCCTTTACATCAATTATCAAATCATTACATAAAGAATATCAAGAAAAATTAGTTTGGTGATGAGATATACACTTTATAAATACAAAGGAGTACTAAAATAACTTTTAAGTTGTTAATTAAATATCAAAAAAATGAAGAGGAAAATTATGATTCATTTGGATAAATCAAATAGTGAAAAGAAGAATCATAGTAAACAATCTTGATTCATATAAAGAAAATCTTAAGTTATAATTCTGATAAAATAAGTTCATAATTTGGATTAATAACTCATTCATATTCAAATCATCAAATCATCAAAATCACTTTCAAGAGATTCAAAATGACATAAATAGATTTATCAATCTCTTGAAATACTAGCAATTTTCTTTCTCTCCTTTGTCATTGTAAACAAGAAATAAGAAGAGGGGAATCATATAATGGTGCAATTCATTTCCTTTTATATCAATACTCCACTAATAACATAAGGTTTACAACCATAAATATAAAGAAATTATTCATAATGAAAATCATGTCACGAAAGATAATATCAAAGATCATGTGAATACTAAAAGACATGATTCATTTTAATAAATATCCTCTTAAATAATAAAAAAAAATCTTAGGAGATCAAAGAGTAATTAAAATCTTAAGTCATGAATTCTGAAAATGATATTCTCTTTAGTAAATAGTGAATAGAATCATAGGAGATCCAATAAGAGATCTTGATTTACATAAAATAAATCTCAAAGCATTAATGTTGAGAATCAAGTTTCGTTTAGATAAGTCTTCTCTCAGAAGATATATTCATACGAGAACGAAGTGATTTATATAAAATACATCTCATGTCGAATAAATCAAGTGTTTGGATAAATGAGAAAATAAATTATCAAATCCAAAATAATCATCAAAATCAGTTTTCTTTCATTCGAGAAATTTATTGAAAGTAACGTAGATTGATTCTTATAAGATTAAAAGTAGCTAATGTTCTTTTAGTTCCAAATTTTGTGATTGATTTTATGCTCTAGTCTTCCATACGAAAGCCATGCATTATCATTTAAAATCAAAAAGCAATATGAAAATTATAAAGATATACATTATTGTTTCTTAAAACATACATAGGTTTAATCTTATTAGGTGTACATGCATTAATTTAAATCTAACATTTTGTTCCTTTATCATAAAATATGCAACTGTCATGATCATTTTTTTCAAAATCACTAGAAAAAAAAGCATGATTTTTTTAATATTTTTTTATTTCTTACTAACTAATTTAAAAATAACTTATGAAAAGTATCAAAAAATTTCTTAGTAAGGTAAAGGAGTTTTGGTTGAGTCACATGCCTCCTTGTCGAAAGTTACCAAAGGAGTTCGCCACTTTATCTTTGTTAGTTTGCTCCTCATCTTTGGATATACTTGATTCATCCCAAGTCACCTTGAATGTCTTCTTAGGCAACTTCTTCTTCAATTTTGTATCTTCATCTTTAGAGTGCCTTGGCTTCTTGCATTCATAACAAGTGGTTGTATCATTTTTTAGTTTATTTTTATTTTTTGATTTTTGTTTTATGAATATTTTAAATTTTCTTATCAAAAGTTCCATATTATCATCACTTGAGCTTTCGCTCAAGTGGTCTCCTATTATTCGAAATATCAAATCCTTCCTGTTCTTTAGAAGGTTGTTCTCATGTTCATCAAGTTCATCACGTGCCTTGCAAAATATTTCATAGGTCATTAATAACCCGATAAGTTCTTTAAGTGAAAACTTGTTTAAGTCTTTTGCCTCTTGTATTGCAGTTACTTTTGAATCCCAGTTTTTAGGAAGAGAACATAAAATTTTATTTACAAGTTTAAAATTCAAAAAACTTTTACTATGTGTATTTAAATCATTGACGACATCCATAAAATAGATGTACATGTCTCCAATGGTTTCACTTGGTTTCATACGAAACAATTCAAAATCATGCATCAAAAAATTAACTTTAGAATCTTTAATCCTACTTGTGCCTTCATGTGTGACTTCAAGATTGTGCCAAATGTCATATGCAGTTTTACAAGTCGAAATACGATTAAACTCGTTTTTATCCAAAGTACAAAACAAAGCATTCATAGCTTTCATATTTAAAGAAAACATTTTTTTCTTAAAGTCATTCCATTCATTCATAGGTTTAGAGGGAGTTTAAAAACCAAGTTCAATAATATTCCATAAATCAAAGTTCAAAGAAAGTAAGAAAACTCTCATCCGAGTTTTCTAATAAGTATAGTCTATCCCATTGAACATAGAGGACAAGTGATAGAAAGACCCTCTTGAAAGCCAAAAATGTCATTTCTCTTGGGTGTTAAACCAAATGATAAAAACGTGACTCTGATACCAACTGTTAGGATCGAGTCAATACTAAGTGAGGGGTGAATTGGTGCTTATGATAAAAACATCGGTTTTAAAAACTTTGTTCGATGAAATCGTATCGAAAAGACATTCAAACTTAAAACATTTGCAAGAGTAGTAATGAGTAGGTAAAGCAGTTACAAAATAAGTAAACAAGAAGAGAAAGGAAGGCACACCAAGTTTATAGTGGTTCGGTCATCGTGACCTATATCCACTATCGATTCCTCTTCCGTCGAGGCCATCAACATCCACTAACAGTCTTCCTTCAATGGGTTAGGACCAACTATCCTTATAACTCTATTCTCCTTTTGACATGCTCAAGAGAGGACTTTTACAACCCCACTCACTCCTTTCTTAAACAAAAATCAACACTTAGACTAGAGGAGAAGAACTCTCACAAGATTACAATAGAGTTTTCCCTTATTTTTGTTCTTAGTTCTTATATTTGCTGAGCAGGGATAAGAAGGGTATTTATAGGCCCCAAACAAATATAAACTTAGAGCCAAAACTAGTCTCATCTCGGGTCTTCGGGGTACTAGCGGTACCACCGTTAGTATTGGGCGATATCATCGCCAGTATTGGATCGTACTTTCGCTTGACACTCTGATATTAGACGGTACCACCACCTAGTCTAGCGGTACTACTGCTTAATAGAGCCTCGGAGACTAGGGGGTGGGCCTAGTCTGACGATACCACCGCCTAACACAATCTTGAAGACTATCTGGGCAATGCCATAGCCTTGAATCTGGCCCAAACCAGTCCAATTATGGGCCCAGTTGGTCCTTAACAAGGTTAATGGGATTATCTCCCAAACTTAACTCTAATTATGTGCTAATTATAGTTTTTAAGGTATATACTAAACAAAACAAGCTCGGTAAGTCTAGGTTTCTTCTGGCAAGCTTCCGACCAATGAGACCTGAAAGGCTTATGAGCCCTTGATCATGTGGTGCACATGGAAAGAATGAGCATACCTACATAATTTTACCTCAAAAATAAGAGAGACATGAGAGACTTATGAACCCTTGATTTTCTAATTACTTAATTAATATTAAACTAAATGATCTCTCGAAAAGATCTAAGATTGGAACTCTAGCCTCGTAAAGAAAGCTGGTAGATGCACTTCTAACCCATATCCCGATGAACAATTGGGTATCTAACAAAGGTATCAAAAGATTCGGAAAAAACAGTGAAAGATATCTTCTAAAACTCTACCAACTCCATCCAAAAACTTAACCATATTACTGGGGACAATGTTAACTGACTCAAAGCACATGAAGGTCTAGGTTTGAATGACCTCAATACCTTTAAATTCACTATAGTTGCCAAGAGAATACTCCCTCTGCTCAATCAAGATAACATCATGGAGGTCAATCTTTCGACTGCCAAATATGGCCAAATCAATTCATGGAATCTCAATGTCCTTAAAAATGTTTCTCGATCCTAGAGAAAAATCATAACCATGGTCGATAAATTTAAGGGCGCCTTAGAATTCATACGTAACTTCTCTATTACCAAAATTTGAGACTCACCTTGGATTCACAATGTTCCTTTTTCCAAATAGTCAACTTTTATCAATATTGAGGAAATGAATAACTTTAAATATATTTCAAATCTGATTACGGACAACCAACGAAATTCCACCATCTTATATAACATATTTCATGTTGCACTTGCTAATTGAATCGAAGGCATTATTATTTATGTACTTCCCGATGATGCCTATTGGATCTGGATCTTTCATCCATTAAGGCAAAGCTTAAACACTTAAGCCCAAGGTTGGGAAGGTTGGAAGGCAGTTTGGAAACTCAATATGCTGCCTAAAGTCCATATATTCTTATGAAAACTACTATGGCGAAAATTACCCACTTCTGCGTGGACTTCCCAATTTTATCATAACCAACTGACTCCTGCCATGTGTATAATCTTTATACTGACTCAATCTCTCACATGTTTTTGTGAGTGTTCTTTCATCAAATATTATTGGGATTATATTCAATCCAAGCTTCAAATCTCTTTTGCTTTTCTGGATATGAAGAGACTAGCTCCTCGGCACCAATGGCCTGCCTTTTTATCAAATTTTGTTCTCATTGTTAGGTCGATAGCACACAAGTTCAGTTTATAGTGGGCTTTAACAGTTTATAACTCATCTTCCTTTTAATCTAACCCTAAATCTAATAAGGGAGGTATGGTGGCTACAAAAAATTAGGAGAAAAAGCTACAACAACAAGAGAAAAAAACTGTAACAATAAGGTAGAAAATTGCAACAGGAACTTGATTCAAAAAAGAGAAGAAAAGAGTAAAAAACAAGAGAAGGAAAGGGAAGAAGATAAGACAACGTAAAGAGACTGTTCTCAATCATCAAGGCAGTATTCTCATCTTAGGTTATATTAGATCTACAGTAAATTCTTGCTGTGATTACTTTGGGAGAATTTGGATATTGTGCACAATGACGTAATCCTTGTGTCACAGTTCTCTTGAGATTGTTGCTTCGGTTTTGGACAAAAGATTCTAAGATTTATATATTCATTATCCTTATAGTGGATTATCTCTAGTTTGCCTTGTGGTTTTTACCCTTCATGTTGGAGGGGTTTTCCACATAAATCTTGGTGTTCTATTTTATTGTGATTTTCATTTAATTCCGTTGTGTTATAGCCTGCTTATAATTATTCATATACAAAAGTTTATTTCTCTTTTTATATCCTATCCACTGGTATTAGGTAGGGTTTTGGTAATTTAATTTTTGTATTTGAACATAGAAGCCGATAGTGTTTCTCGCATGATTAGCTCGAATAGAAACAATTGGATGATATGTGTTAGGATCGAAGCGACACTAAGAGGGGGGGGTGAATTAGTGCAGCGGATTAAACTTGTAAGTTTGAAAACGATTTCTTAAAATGCAAGGAGATTTCGTTTCGATAGTAACTTGAGTAAAGTGAAAAACGAAAACTTGCTGTTATGTAGATAATGATTGCTGAAAAGTAAGAACTTGGTATGTAGATAATGATTGCAGAAAAGTAAGAATTCACACATTCAAGGAACACACCAATTTAAAGTGGTTTGGTCAAAATGACCTACATCCACTTGCGAAGCCTTCTTCGATGAGGCTCCCAACTTCCACTAGCAAATCTCTTTGAAGGGGAAGGACAAATACCCCTCTTACAACCTTTTATAAGTGGTTCACACTCTTACAAGTTTTCAAAGAGAAAGAAGGAGGTGAACACTCAAGCAATTGAAAGCAAGACTTGCTAAAGACTTTCCTAAGGCTTTATCTTAATTTCTTACACCTCAAAGGTTGTCATCTCTGTTGAGAATTGAGGGGTATTTATAGGCCTCAAGAGGATTCAAATTTGGGCTCCAAAATTTGAATTCTCTTCGGTTCCCGAAGCTAGCGGTGCCACCGCCTGTCAGTTCTGACACTGACAGTGTACTGGGCGGTGCTACCGCCCAGTCCAGCGATGCCACCGCCTAGCTCTCGGGTGCTGGGCGGTGCCACCGCCTAGACCGGCGGTTCCACCGCCTAGCTCTCGGGTGTTGGGCGGTGCCACCGCCCAGACAGGCGGTTCCACCACCCGACCTTACTAGTCACTGGTTGGGCTTTAAGTCCGGCCCAAACCAGGTTTCATTTTGGGCCCAATTGGCCCCTAATCAAGATATAGGATTATTTCTTAATCCTAACCTTAATTACATTCAAACTACGTAACTAAAGACATATTCCTAAGCAAGTTTTTAACCGGCGAACTTCAAGTCTTGTTCCGGCGAGCTTTCCGGCGATCTTCCAACGGACTTCCGATACGCCCTTGGATTTCTTCCGACGGACTCCCAGCTGGCTCCCGATCTTGTGGCGAAGTCAACGAGTAGCCGAGCCTTCTCGGTGATCTCTGCCAACCTCCGATGATCTCTTCGGCGGACTTCCGAAAACTCCGATAAGTCCCCGATTTCTTCTCGATTGGTTCCGGCAGCATCTCCGACGAATCTTCGGACTCTCAATGGACTCTCGAACACCCATCGAACTTGACTCCGGTAGACTTGCTTTATGTCTTTAAGCTAACGTAGTTAATCCTGCATACTTATCTCAACATATGGATTAGATAAAACATGACAATTGAATTCATCATCAAAATTCGAAATTCAACAATCTCCCCCTTTTTGATGATGACAATCAATTGATAACGGAGTTAACCTTAACTCCCCCTATCTATATGCCATACTTGAGATAAGACATTCTTGAATTCAAAGCCTTTGAATTCAACAGACATATTGATAAGTTAAGATGCTTAACCTTATCAATACTCCATCATGATTCCTATCATGATGTATCTCTCTGAAAATGATGTCAAGGCTTGACATCCATTTTCAATTTTTACATTTCAAGTGTAAAAGATAGTAATCGAAGCGATTTATCATATGGTAAGATATCAACATGTAAGATTGCAATGCAAGTTCTTGATATCTTAACATGATGCAATCATGGCATAATGCAAATTTGGCAATTATAGCATCAATTCATGTAAAAATTTCTCATTCAAATATGGCACTCATAGCATCAATTCATATATTTCTCCCCCTTTGTCATCAACAAAATGGAGAACAATATAAGCAAATTTTAAATATAAGTGAGATGCCATAAGCAAGTTCATGTCATTTTTCAACAAAGAATGATAGGATACCAAATATACAAACATCTCAAGGAAGACATGACATGGAGATAGCTTTGAAAACTTCTTCCTTTTTATTTGTTATTATTATTATTATTTTTTTACATGATAAGTTTATGAGAGATGCATTTGCTAATTGATTCCATATGTCAAAAATCAATGATATGAATCAAACTCGATATGACATATGCTTATGAAAGCTACATTAAGTTGGAAGAGAATGATGTATCAAGAAAATCTGATTGTTAGGATCAAGAAGATACCAAATCTGAAATTTAACATTTTCATGCATTTGGACAAGGTTTTTCTATAGATTTTCAAAACACAATCACGAAGATAAAACATGCTTATTATCATGGAAATTTTTATATCCAAAACACAAAATTTCCAACATGTTATTAAGGCATGTAGAATCATCATAGCAATTAAGTGATTTGATCATTGAATCAAGAAAGTCCGAAAAATAAATTTAATGAATTCAAGTATTCGGACACATTAACATTCCTAATTCTCTTCTAATGAAATCAAATTGTTCTTCACTTAAAGGCTTTCTAAAAATATCAGCTAGTTGATGTTTAGTATCAATGAACTCTATTACTACATCATGATTAGTGACATGATCTCGTATAAAGTGATGTCTAATATCAATATGTTTTGTTCTTGAGTGTTGAATGGGATTCTTTGTTAAACATATAGCACTTGTGTTATCACATTTAATGGGAATATTTTTAAGATGAACTTGATAATCTTCTAAGGTGTTTTTCATCGACACAACTTGTGCACAGCATGCACTAGCTGCAATATACTCAGCTTCGGTTGTTGATAGTGCAACCGAGTTTTGTTTCTTAGATGACCAGGAAACAAGAGAATGTCCCAAAAATTGACATGTTCCTGATGTGCTTTTTCTATCTAATCTACACCCACCAAAATCTGCATCAGCATAAGCAATTAACTCAAACTTCTCGGTTTTTGGATACCATAATCCTAGATTTGTGGTACCTTTAAGATATCTAAGTATTCTTTTAACCGCTTTGAGATGAGATATCTTAGGGTTTGATTGAAACCTAGCACAAAGTCCTACACTGAACATGATATCTGGTCTAGTTGCAGTGAGGTAAAGTAAACTTCCTATCATACCCCTATAAGTTTTTTGATCGAAACTTTCTCCACTTTCATCAACTTCTAATTTAGTGGAGGTGCTTGATAAAAAGAATAGAAGATAAGAACAATTATTGAAGAAGCTTTATTAAAAAGGTGAAATAGCTTAGCTTAAATACATTAACATGTTCCTCTCCTATTTATACAGAATATACAGATTAGGAGGGAGGATTTTCCTCAACAGAATAGAGGATTTTCCTCAACAGAATAGATAAGATTTCCTCATATAGTTGGGGAAATCTTATCTTCTATCATGCCCCCGCAAGATGGTGCTCCTGACAAGGATACCAATCTTGGATCGATGTAAAGAATGGTTTACGAACGAGACGCTTTGTGAGTAGGGCAAAAGCAGATCGCTGCTGCTGTTGTTGTTACTGCGGCTGCGACGGCGATGGCTACGGTTGCGATGGCAACGGTGGTTACGATTGCGACGGCGGTAGCTGCAACGGCCACAACTGCGATGACGACGGCGATGGCTGCGATTGCGACGACGGTAGTTGCAACGGCCACAACTGCGACTGCGACGGCGACGACTACGGCTGCTGTAGTAGAGGAGGTAGCTGCAACAGAGGAGAAAGCTGCAGCGATGCTACAATAGAGGAGAAAGCTGCAATATAGGAGGAAGCTACAGTATAGGAGAAAGCTGCAGCATAGGAGGAAGCTGCAGCATAGGAGAAAGCTGCAGCAGAGGAGAAAGCTGCAGCGATGCTACAATAGAGGAGAAAGCTGCAATATAGGAGGAAGCTGCAGCAGAGGAGGAAGCTGCAGCAGAGGAGGAAGCTGCCTTTTCTTTTGTCACCGGAGGTGGAGAAGCAACAGTGACGAATCGGCAGCGAGAAGAAAGCTTGCCCTAGGCAAGCGGCTCTGATACCATGATAAAAATAATAGAAGATAAGAACAATTATTGAAGAAGCTTTATTAAAAAGGTGAAATAGCTTAGCTTAAATGCATTAACATATTCCTCTCCTATTTATACAGATATACAGATTAGGAGGGAGGATTTTCCTCAACAGAATAGATAAGATTTCCTCATATAGTTGGGGAAATCTTATCTTCTATCAGTGCTTATAGGAGTGTTAATAGCTTTTGAGCTTTCCATATTAAATCTTTTTAGCAAATCTAAAGCATATTTAGTTTGACTAATAAAGATGCCATTTCTTAGTTGCTTAATTTGTAAGCCTAAGAAAAAGGTTAATTCTCCCATCAAACTCATTTCAAATTCAAGACTCATGGTTTTAGCAAAAGATTCACAAAGAGATTCATTTGTAGAGCCAAAGATAATATCATCAACATAAATCTGAACAATGAGAAAATTATTTTCAAAATTCTTGATAAACAATGTAGTATCAACCTTGCCTTTTGTGAAATTATTTTCAATAAGAAAAGAACTAAATCTCTCATACCAAGCCCTTGGGGCTTGTTTTAAACCATAGAGAGCTTTAGTTAATTTAAACACATGATTAGGGAGGCGAGGCTATTATTTTCAAATCTGGGAGGTTGTTCAACATAAACTTCTTTGGAAATAAAGCCATTTAGAAAAGCACTTTTAGCATCCATTTGAAACAACTTAAAATTATTATTACTAGCATAGGCAAGGAGCATCCTTATGGCTTTTAATCGAGCCACAGGAGCGAAGGTTTCTTTATAATCGATACCTTCTTCTTGGTTGAAACCTTTGGCCACTAATCTAGCCTTGT
Organism: Musa balbisiana; assembly: GCA_004837865.1. Lineage (NCBI taxonomy): Eukaryota > Viridiplantae > Streptophyta > Magnoliopsida > Zingiberales > Musaceae > Musa > Musa balbisiana. The sequence continues at coordinate 4,783,789 of CM017189.1, forward strand.
TTCTAACCACGATACCATATTCATCTTGCTTGTTTCTAAAGACCCATTTAGTACCAATAACTAAATGGTCATTTGGCCTAGGAACAAGCTTCCACACCTTATTTCTCTCAAATTGATTTAACTCATCATGCATTGCGATAATCCATGAATCATCTTTCATAGCTTCGTCAATACATTTAGGTTCAATTTGGGAGAGAAAAGCGGTGTTGGCACAAAAATTTTTAAGAGAAGAACATGTTTGAACCCCCTTAGATGTGTCTCCTAGGATTAGCTCCTTAGGATGAGCATCTACATGCTTCCAATCCTTGGGTAAGGATGTTTCGGAAGTGGATGCATCCAAGTTGCTAGTTGGAGAAGGGGTTTCATTTAAATTCAAGGAATCGAAATTAACATCATCATCAAGATCATTTTTCTTGATTTCGGAAATCTCATTGAAAACAACATGAATGGATTCTTCTATAATTAAAGTTCTTTTATTGAAGATACGAAAAGCTTTAGAAATCGAAGAGTAACCAAGAAAAATTCCTTCATCGGATTTAGCATCAAATTTTCCTAAGGCATCTTTTTCATTCAAGATAAAACACTTACACCCAAAAACTTTAAAATATGAAACATTAGGTTTTTTGTTTTTCCACAACTCATAGGGAGTTTTGGTGAGTAAAGGTCTTACTAGAACTCTATTCAAAATATAGCATGCAGTGTTTACGGCTTCGGCCCAAAAATATTTGGATAGGTTATGTTCATTCAACATGGTTCTCGCCATTTCTTGTAAATTTCTATTTTTTCTTTCTACTACTCCATTTTGTTGAGGATTTCTTGGAGTAGAGAAGTTGTGATTGCATCCATTAAATTCACAAAATTCTTGAAAATCACAGTTTTGAAATTCACCACCATGATCACTTCTAATTGACGAAATCATAGAACCCTTTTCATTTTGGACAAGTTTACAAAACTTGGTAAAATATCTAAAGCATTCATTTTTGTGTTTTAAGAAATAAGTCCATGTGTATCTACTATAGTCATCTACAATGACAAAGGCGTATTTGCTACCTCCTAGACTTGATGTAGAGATAGGTCCAAACAAGTCCATATGGATCAATTGTAAGGGCCTAGAGGTACTTATTTGATTCTTAGATTTGAAACTACTCTTAATTTGTTTTCCTAATTGACAAGCATCACACACATTATCTTTGATGAACTTGATATGAGGAATTCCTCTTACAAGTTCTTTGGATGATATTTGAGTGATTAGTTTCATGCTAGCATGACCTAATCTCCTATGCCAAAGCCAAGCATCCTCATTCAAAACCGTGAAACACATTTCATTACAAAGATCATTGATGTCAATAGTGTATACGTTATTTTGTTTTAATGCAATCATAGATGTGTTTTTGTATGGTTTTTCAATGATGCAAGCATTAGATTCAAATTTGACAATATATCCTTTATCACATAATTGACTAATGCTCAAGAGGTTATGTTTTAAACCATCAACTAACAAAACATCTTCAATAAAGAAGTTGGATTTGTTACCTATGGTTCCTTTGCTAATGATTTTACCCTTGTTGTTGTCTCCGAAGGTGACATAGCCTTCGTCTATGCTAGTGAGCTTAGAGAATTGAGATGGATCTCCGGTCATATGCCTTGAGCATCCACTATCAAGGTACTATCTCTTGCTCCTAGCTTGTGATGGTGTATGTTTCTACAAGAAAGGATTATTTTTAGGAACCCATTTACTTTTGGGTGCCTCAAAAACTGATCTAACTTGTTTATCATGTTGCATAGAATTGATTATGGTTCCTTTAGGAACCCAAATCAGTTTGTTCGGACTAGTTTTCTTGAATGGACATTGATAAGTTTTATGTCCATATTTGCAACAAAAGTTGCATTTGCTTTGGTGCCGAACATGTAAGATAGGGCCTTTTATGAAGGTGGTTGGATTTTGGTGAGGACTTCTCACAAATCCGATTCCACTTCTTTTAGGAACGTGACCCTTATTTGTAAGGATCATGTTCAAAGACTTTCTTCAAGTTGTCCTTAAGTAGCAAGTTCTCCTTTTGGAGAGTTTCTAGATCATGGCATTTTATACATGGAGCTAAACTATCATGATATTCAGATTTTAATTTATCGAAATTACAAGTAAGACTATTATGCTCCTTTTTTAGCAATTTGTATTTTCTACTAATAGTTTTGCATTCATCAAATAAGTCATGGAAGGCATTTAATAATTCATCAAATGATAAATCTGCATCAATTAAATTGGTTACTTCCTCTCCGATGGCCATTAGGGCATAGTAACTTGCTCGGTGTTGGACTCCTCTTCTTCGGACGCGCTTGAGTCATCCCACGTTGCTTTGAGTGCCTTCTTCTTTGGTGTTCTTTTCTTGACTTGGGGACATTCACTTTTGTAGTGTCCCGGTTTCTTGCATTCATAGCAAATAACTTAGTCCTTCTTGGGTTCAAATTTATTTTTTGTGTCATTTTTAAACTTGTTTCTTTTAATGAATTTTTTAAATCTTCTTGTTAGAAGTGCCAAGTCATCGTCAAAGTCCTCATCACTTGAGTTCTCTCTCAAGTGGTCTTCTTGAGTTCTAAGTGCCATATCCTTCCTGTTCTTTGGAAGGATGTCTTCTTGCTCTTCATGAGCTTTGCAAGTCATTTCGTAGGTCATTAATGACCCGATTAATTCTTCAAGAGGGAAGTTGTTTAAATCTTTAGCCTCTTGAATAGTAGTGACTTTAGGGTCCCAACTCTTAGGAAGGGATCTTAGAATCTTATTTACGAGCTCAAAATCCAAAAAACTTTTACCGAGTCCTTTTAGACCATTGACGACATCCGTGAAATGGGTGTACATGTCGCCAATAGTCTCGCTCGGTTTCATCCGGAAAAGTTCAAATGAATGTATCAAAAGGTTGATTTTTTACTCTTTCACTCTACTTGTGCCTTCGTGAGTCACTTCGAGTGTATGCCAAATATCAAACGCGGTTTCACAAACCGAAACACGGTTGAACTCGTTTTTATCAAGCGCACAAAATAAGGCATTCATAGCCTTTGCATTAAGAGTGAAAGTCTTCTTTTCCAATTCATTCCAATCGATCATTGGAAGAGAAGACTTCGAAAATCCATTTTCGACAAGATTCCAAATTTCAAAATCCATAGAAATAAGGAAGATCCTCATTCGGGTCTTCCAATAGGTGTAGTTCGTCCCATTGAACATGGGTGGACGTGTGATAGAATGACCCTCTTGGTTTCCGGCGTATGCCATCTCTCTTGGGTTTTAATCCGTTTGAGAGTTAACCCCGCTCTGATACCAATTGTTAGGATTAGAGCGACACTAAGAGGGGGGGGGGGTGAATTAGTGCAGCGGATTAAACTTGTAAGTTTGAAAACGATTTCTTAAAATGCAAGGAGATTTCGTTTCGATAGTAACTTGAGTAAAGTGAAAAATGAAAACTTGCTGCTATGTAGATAATGATTGCTGAAAAGTAAGAACTTGGTATGAAGATAATGATTACAGAAAAGTAAGAACTCACACATTCAAGGAACACACCAATTTAAAGTGGTTCAGTCAAAATGACCTACATCCACTTGCGAAGCCTTCTTCGATGAGGCTCCCAACTTCCACTAGCATATCTCTTTGAAGGGGAAGGACAAATACCCCTCTTACAACCTTTTACAAGTGGTTCACACTCTTACAAGTTTTCAAAGAGAAAGAAGGAGGTGAACACTCAAGCAATTGAAAGCAAGACTTGCTAAAGACTTTCCTAAGGCTTTATCTCAATTTCTTACACCTCAAAGGTTGTCATCTCTGTCGAGAATTGAGGGGTATTTATAGGCCTCAAGAGGATTCAAATTTGGGCTCCAAAATTTGAATTCTCTTCGGTTCCCGAAGCTAGCGGTGCCACCGCCTGTCAGTTCTGACACTGACAGTGTACTGGGCGGTACTACCGCCCAGTCCAGCGGTGCCACCGCCTAGCTCTCGGGTGCTGGGCGGTGCCACCGCCCGACCTTACTAGTCACTGGTTGGGCTTTAAGTCCGGCCCAAACCAGGTTTCATTTTGGGCCCAATTGGCCCCTAATCAAGATATAGGATTATTTCTTAATCCTAACCTTAATTACATTCAAACTACATAACTAAAGACATACTCCTAAGCAAGTTTTTAACCGGCGAACTTCAAGTCTTGTTCCGGCGAGCTTTCCGACGATCTTCCGATGGACTTCCGATACACCCTTGGATTTCTTCCGACGAACTCCCAACTAGCTCCCGATCTTGTGGCGAAGTCAACGAGTAGCCGAGCCTTCTCGGTGATCTCTGCGAACCTCCGATGATCTCTTCGGCGGACTTCCGAAAACTTCGATAAGTCCCCGATTTCTTCTCGATTGGTTCCGGCAGCATCTCCGACGAATCTTCGGACTCTCAACGGACTCTCGAACACCCATCGAACTTGACTCCGGTAGACTTGCTTTATGTCTTCAAGCTAACGTAGTTAATCCTGCATACTTATCTCAGCATATGGATTAGATAAAACATGACAATTGAATTCATCATCAAAATCCGAGATTCAACAATATGAAAACTAAGAATGGAAAATCTCTTGTATTGCAAAGGTTTGTATGAACCTTTGCAAGGGGATAGTGCAAAGCCCATAACTATGACAGATGATGAGTGGAAAAGGTTAGACTGAAAAATAGTTTGGTTTATTCGATAGTAGCTCGATGACAGTGTCTTTCACCATGTTTCTACTGAAAGTTCTGCATATTCTCTTTGGAAAAAGTTGGAAGGTCTCTATAAAAGAAAAATAACTAGCAACAAAGCTTTCTTGATTAGAAAACTTGTAAACTTGAAATATAAAGAGGGTGCTTTTATTGCTGAGCATTTAAATAAAATACAAAGTATCACTAACCAGTTATCCTCTATGAAAATGTCTCTTAATGATGAGTTGCAAGCATTATTATTTCTCAATTCTTCACGAGAAAGTTGGGAGACACTAGTGGTTTCCCTTAGTAATTCTACGCCAGATGGTGTTATCACTATGAGTCAAGTAATAAGCAGTTTGTTGAATGAGTTGAAAAGAAAGAATTCAGCAATATCTCAGAATGATTCATAAGCACTTATCTTAAAGAACAAAGGAAGATCAAAGTCTAAGGATAGAAACAGTTCACACATGGATAGAAGTAAGTCAAGATCAAGAAAAGATATTGTTTGTTATAACTGCGATAAGAAAGGACATTACAAGAACAAATGCAAGCAACCTAAGAAGAACAAGAAAAATGGAAAAGAAGTAGAGCCTACAAAGTCAAAAGATAATACCACAACTATAGTGCAAGGTGGTGATTATTTGATTTTGTCTCCTTCTGATGATATTTTTTCTTGTGCGTGTCAAGATCTTGAGTGAATGATTGACATAGGTACTTCTTATCATATTACACCACGGAGGGAGTTTTTTGCTACCTATAGGTCTGAAAATTTTGATGTTGTCAAGATGGGCAACTATGACACAGCAAACATCATTGGCATAGGTGATATCCACATAAAAACCAACCTTTGTTGCAAGTTGGTACTTAAGGATGTAATGCATGTGGTTGACTTGAAGCTGAATTTAATTTCAGTTAGAAGGCTAGATGATGAAGAGTATATAGTAGATTTCACAGAGAGAAATGGAAGCTTAGTAAGGGTTCTCTTGTTATAGCTACTGGAAAGAAATGTCACATCTTATATAGGTTGCAGGTCAAAGCTTATGGTAAGCAGCTAAATGCTATAGAGAAAGACTTTAGCATAGAGTTATGGCATAGGCAACTAAGACACATGAGCAAAAAGGGACTACAAGCTCTTTCCAAGAGATAGATATTGTCAGACCTTAAAGATACACATCTAAACCCTTGTATTGATTATTTGGTTGGTAAACAACATAGAGTTTTATTTGCTAGTCCTGCTTTGTTTAGAAAAATGCATGTCTTAGACCATGTTTATATAGATGTATGTAGTCCTTTGAGGATAAAAACTCCTGGTGGATCTATTAATGTTCCTAGTATTAGTGGTACACTTTATTTTATCACTTTTATATATGACTTTTCCAAAAAAGTTTGGGCCTATGCTATGAAGACCAAATATCAGGTTATTAATGTCTTTAAAGAGTTTCATGCCAAAGTTGAAAGAGAGACAGAAAGATAATTGAAATGTATAAGATCAGATAATGGTAGTGAGTACATAGGATTGTTTAATGATTATTGCAGGTCACATGACATCCAATATGAGATGACAGTTCCTGGTACACCTCAACATAATGCTATTGTAGAGAGGATGAATCGCACCATCATGGAAAAGATCAAATGTATGCTTTCATAGGCCAAGCTACCCAAAAAATTTTGGGTTGAAGCTTTGAGGACTATAGTTGATATAATCAACTTGTCACCATATACAGCCCTAGATTGTGATGTTGCATAGCATATATTGTCAAGGAAAGATATTTCCTGTAGGCATTTGAGAGTATTTGGTTGCTATGCATTTGCACATATTCCAAACAATGAGAGGTCCAAGTTAGATGGTAAGACAAAAGAATATATTTTTCTTGACTACTCACATGATCAGTTTGTTTATAAGCTTTGGGATCTAAAAAAGTAGAAGGTGTTTAGAAGCTGAGATGTGATCTTCTTTGAGGATCAAACTCTGGAGGATTTGAAGAATAAGGCACTAGCCAAGACTTGTACAGAAGGATTAGCATATCGTAACCCAGTTATTCCTACAATACATCAGGATGATGGGGGAGATGTACAAGAAGATGGTGTATAGCCTGATATTGATCTACCTGTAGGATATATTGAGCAAGAAGAAGTTGGGGAGCAACTTTCCACAGAACCTCAGTTGAAAATATCTTCTACACAACATCAACTTTCTAAAAGATACTCTACAGATGAGTATGTGATGCTGATGCAGGTGAACTAGAGAGTTACCGAGAAGCAGTTGAAAGTGAGTAGAAAAAAAAATAATTAGTTACTATACAGGAAGAGATGGATGCTCTGCAGAAGAACCACACATATGATTTGGTGCAACTACCAAAAAGAATGAAGGCCTTAAAGAATAAGTGGTTTCCAGGTTGAAGACTCAAGAATATTGTTCTTAACCAAAGTACAAAGCTAAATTGGTTGTGAAAGGCTTTGGTCAAAAGAAATGTATTGACTTTGAAAAGATTTTTTCTACAATTGTTAAAATTTCTTTTATTTGTATTGCTCTTGGTATTGCTACTAGTCAAGACTTGGAGGTTGAGCAGCTAGATGTGAAAACAAAGCCACCAAGTACCGCTAAGAGTTGGGCGATACCTGGGATGGGGAAATCCCCCAGAAGTGAAGATAATCCCTAATGACAGGGTGCATTGGAAACCGCTGGCCGGCTTTGAGCGCCCCCACCATCAGACCAAACCCATCAGGGAATCGGTCATACGACCGCTGCCCCGGACAAGGGGCGTGCAGGTCGTAGCACTCCAGGATGCAGTAGTGATCCTAAAGCATTCTCAAAAGGTCCTCAGCTACAACTGAGTCCACATCATGCAAGGACTTGAGGGCCTCAAGCTCGGTGGGACACTTTGAGGCCTCTGAAGAGGCGCCACCCGAAGATACGCTCACTACTTCATCCCGAGGACTCGCAGAAGGACAAGGTGAAGGCGAGGGAGAAGGAGTGGAAAGGGGGGACGAAAAGGAAGACAAAGGTGAAGATGAAGACATCCTGACCTCGGAGTTGCGGGAAAGAATCCCGGTTGCCAGGGCCAAGAGTTGAAGCAAAGAGGGCGGCGAGGTTGCAACGACGGAGCTGAAGCACGGAACAAAGGATTAATCGCAAGAGTGATGATAACCGCCCTAGATGGGGACTATATGATGGGCGCAACCCATGGTAAGGCAACGATTAGGGCCTCCTAAGGATAGCAACAGTTGCGGCATTTAAGACCCATTATAATCCCTCGGATCCGCCAGATTCACTCGCCTCAGACTCCTCACCAGAGACGTCCCATCACCCGAGACCCCCTACCGAGCGCCGCTCAAAATAAAGTTTCCCGCCAGGCCCCGTGGCGCTTCGCTTGGCCCAACACATGGCGCGACGGCGTTCAGGTATGACTCGGCAACTCAAATTCGATCCCTACTCGAGTCATTCTAGATCGCTCCTGACTAGCGACCCATCGGTACTCCAAGCACGACCCCTGCTCGAGTCGCTTCAGATTGCTCCTGACCGACAAGCGACCCGTCGGCAACCCAAGTTCGATCCCTGCCCGGGTCGCTCCAGGTCGTTCCCGACTAGCGACCCGTCGGCAACCCAAGTTCGATCCCTGCCCGGGTCGCTCCAGGTCGTTCCCGACTAGCGACCCGTCGGCAACCCAAGTTCGATCCCTGCCCGGGTCGCTCCAGATTGCTCCCGACAAGCGACCCGTCGGCAACCCAAGTTCGATCCCTGCCCGGGTCGCTCCAGATTGCTCCCGACAAGCGACCCGTCGGCAACCCAAGTTCGATCCCTGCCCGGGTCGCTCCAGGTCGTTCCCGACTAGCGACCCGTCGGCAACCCAAGTTCGATCCCTGCCCGGGTCGCTCCAGATTGCTCCCGACAAGCGACCCGTCGGCAACCCAAGTTCGATCCCTGCCCGGGTCGCTCCAGGTCGTTCCCGACTAGCGACCCGTCGGCAACCCAAGTTCGATCCCTGCCCGGGTCGCTCCAGGTCGTTCCCGACTAGCGACCTCACTCTCGATAGCGACTCCCATCGGCAACCAAGCACAAACCTACCGAGTCGCTCCAGATCACTCCCGGCAGGCGACCCGTCAGCAACCCAAATTCGATCCTGGCGAGTCGCTCCAGATCACTCCCGACTGGCGACCCATCGGCAATCCAAGCATGACCCTGCCTAGGTCGCTCCAGATTGCTCACGACAAGCGACCCGTCGGCAACCCAAGTTCGATCCCTGCCCGGGTCGCTCCAGGTCGTTCCCGACTAGCGACCGTCGACAACCCAAATTCGATCCTGCACGGGTCACTCCAGATTGCTCCCAACAAGCGACCCATCGGCAACCCAAGTTTGATCCCGCCCGGGTCACTCTAGGTCGCTCCTGACTGGCGACCCATCGATAACCCAAATTCAATCCCTGCTCGGGTCGCTCCAGATTGCTCCCGACAAGCGACTCGTCGACGATCCAAGTACAGAGTCGAGCTCACAACTTGGTCCCCAAAATCAATACGGAGCCGAGCTCACAACTCGGTCTCCAGAATCAATATGGAGCCGAGCTCACAAACTCGGTCCCCAGACTTAATTCAGAACCGAGCTCACAACTCGGTCCCCAAACTTAATTCGAAGTCGAGCTCATAACTCGATCCCTAGACTCAATTCGAAGCCGAGCTCACAACTCGGTCCCCAAACTCGATTCAAAGCCGAATCTACCCACTCGACACCTGCACCCGGCTTCCGACCAAAGCGTGCTAAATCGCACTCGGTTTGCAACCCGCTGGCATTAAAACCCAAGTCTGGGCACAGGTGCTCGATCCCTGGCCCTGATCCCAACGACCGAGCCACACCTTACGACTAAGTTGTGTCCCGCTATTTGAGTCATCCCATGACGACCACGACTCACCCACATTGACGCCTCGGTTTCACTTCGTAGCGCCCCTACCCTATAGGATCAGTCATGCCCACACCTCGGGGTCATATCCCCCTAAATCACCCCTGACGAGCCAATTCATTCCTCCCATAGAAAAGCCCAGCGTAGTCACATCCCTCAAACCCTGTAACATCCCTCATTTAAAAAAAAAATACTTATATATTACTTTAATAGTTCAGTTTATTATATCAATATTAAATTATATGGAGGACTTGTGGCATTAGCAAGGATGAGCCACTTGCACTTATTCTAAAGTTGACACCTAAACCTCCATGCATGCTTGCCACCTCACTATTTTAGCATGAGCCAAACCTAAGTAATTTAAGGCACAACTAAGGGAAACTTTGCAGCCAACGTAACTTGAGAAGAGGAGAAGGAATTGAAGGAGAAGAGAAAGAGAAAGAATTGAAGAAGAAGAAGTTTTATCTTAGCTTAAGGCTTTGCATCAATTCCCCCACATTTGGAAATCAAAACTTTTTAAGGCAAGTGTTCTAACCCCATCCAACAGAATCCTAATCTCTGTTTTCTTTTCAATTCTACAAAATTTTGAAAGATTTCAGCTGAGAACCAAACATTTCTTTCGTTTTGATACAAGCCATGAATTTGTAATTTTTTGGTAATCTGACCTCCATGCATTGTTTTGGTCCTAACTTTTTGTACTAAACTCTGATTTAGGCAAAACCTGTTCCTTTAAAAGTAGACTCGAAGACCTTTATTTTGATACCTAGATTGAATGATTTGGAGTTGAAATGCCTAATATGACTTCTATTGCAATTAACCCTACAGATTCTACAAAATAGGGACTATAATTTCGGACCTTCTGATACTAAATTGCTCATAACTCTCTAGTGAAAATTCTGAATTATGCAAAACTAATTCTTTGTGAAATAAATTCTTATATCTTTCTTTTGACACCTAGTTTGGAAATTTTGAAGTACGTTTGCCTTCTAAAACATCTGTTTAAATTGATGCTATCTATTCTGCAAAACAGAGATGATCAATTCTGACCTTCTGTTACTAAATTGCTCATAACTCTTTAGTGAAAATTCTGAATTATGAAAAAACTTGATTCTTTGGGAACTAGATTCGCATATCTTTCTTTTGACACCTATTTTTAGTGAATTGGAGCATGGTTTGTCACTCAAACAAATCAGGAAATGTGCCATTCAAATTCTGCCAGAATTTGAAAACTTTGTTGAATTTTGCCTATTCGAGTCTCATTCTGTTGGAAGTTTGATTTCTATTAAATTCTTTTGTAGTCCTTTGAAAATTCTTGTATTATTCATCCTGAAATTGTTGTATATCTGAAATTTATTATGTAATGTTTTGTTGGCATTTCCTTGTTTGATAAAGGCACACGCATATTTCCATTGTTTCCGCATGTGCTTCCGATATATGCCAATGTCATTGTTCATGCTACCCTTTTGTACTCTGGTGTCTTGTGGGATATTGTGAACCTTTGCCAGAAATGGTAAAGGGAGTTATGCATAGAGCCCGCGATGCTCTGCCGGCCCCATTGACTTCACTCAGACGTGGGTGGATGGTGCTCCCAGACGTGGGAGACTTATGCTTGGTGGTCATCCTGAAATGGATGAATCACATTATGTATGTGGTCCCACAGCGCCCTCTATGTTTTTGATATGATATCCAAAGCTTTGCTAATGAGTTTATATTTAGGCTTTGGATAAAAAATGGAATGCATGCTACCTCAAAAATGACATACAAGCTTGTATTTACTATTCGGTTCACTTGTTATACTTTGGAGTGTTTCGTATGTCATTGTTATGCTCTCAAACACTCTTACGCCTTTGATATACACTGAAATGCTTTAGGTGCCATTTGATACATGCCTAAATGCTTATTTTGCCAATGAAATGCTCCAATTTCCTTTCTCGTATTGTTATGTCTAACGCTTGTTTTCGAATGAGGAAACCCTTTGTGATTTTTATACCAAATGAGATGATTTCAAATGAACACTTGTATTTCTGCTTTTGTTGTCTTGATACTTAGCCTGCTTGAATTTCTCCTACCGCCATGGATATGTTAGTCGCTTGCTGAGCTCTTTATGCTCATCCCGTTGTTATATAAATTTTTCAGGGTAGCTTGTCACGCACTGAAAAGCTAGAATTGGGTTGAAGCACTGAAAGGCTAGAAGATTTTGGACTAATCTTTGTTGGTTGATAGGTTTTTGTTGTATAGTATACTTTACTTCTAATGAAATGTTAAGGATATATTGATACTTATGTGTTGTAAAAGTTTAAAGGACTGCTCATGTTTATGGAATGATAAGCTTATGTTGTATAAGTATATGAACTCATGGTGAATAATATTTTTGTGATGGTATATATTTCTACGAATATGGATTTGTGTTGTGGTTGATGTTTAGTTGAGTTGCCTTTGGATTTTATGAATCTCTAAGTGAAGTGGAGTATGATTTATGAAATGTACAGGTTTATGAATTGTGAATATTAATTTGAATGGTTCTTAGTATCCTTAAATGTTAGATTGGATCCTGGATTGATTTGTGATGATGAATTATAATATTATTGATTTTAGACAGGGTCACACCTCCTGAATGGATTAAATTCGGGGGGCGTGATAAACCCAAGCATGCCTCTCGGACCACCAGCGAGCCGTCGACACACCCTGGAAGGGGGGGAAAAGTGATAGGATGTATTTTGGCCCTAAATGAATCTCCAACGAATGTTACAAACTAACAACCATGAATGCAATGTTGTACGCCACCAGAACCACGGGGTGCATGCCATGTCAAGTTTCAATTGTGCAACCATACGACCTGACCACCCCAAGAGCTTGGGGCAGTGTCATCTGTTGCCGCTCAAGCACCCCCGAAGACACCATCTCGTCAGAAGGGTTATCCCCCCCCTCCCCCGCAAGTCAACGACCATGCCGAACCAGGGTGCAACCAACTCCCGCACGCAAGTATAAAAACCCCCGGTCGATCCCAAGAAAGGGGGAGAAGAAAAAATCCGAACCAATCTGACTTGCTCGTCGGAGGGACCAAAGTCGAGAATCCTCTGATGAAGACCGTTTTGTATGGAGGCGAGCACTATCAAGCTAGTAGAGTCTTCACCCCGAAGTAGTCACCCAATACGCCAAAGGAGAATGACCCAGCGGTTCGGACCCCGACCAACGCCAGCCCGCCTCTCTCATCCCAAGGAGGTGCCCACGTCTCGAGGAAGATCGATAACTATCCCGAGGGTGAGAGGACACACCTCGCCATAAACAACGCTCGGGTCGATTAGCTTTGGAGTGCTAACCCCCAGCGAGGACCTGACCGAGTCCTATCACCTCGACCTTCGCCGAGACACTCGAGGGGTGCAACCACCTCATCAACCCACTTATTCCATTAGAAGTTCCCGACGTCGGCACGTGAGCTTAACCGTGCTGACTCATATACTTTGTTTATCATAACTATCTATGAGCAGCTCTAAAGAACTTACTTTCAAATTGTCTTACATTTGTATCCCCCCAAACTCAATGTTCTCAGTTGAAAAAGAGAAAATAACATTGCTGCTCATGATCTAGCATACCTAGTTATAATCACTCACTGGGAATAACAAACAGCAACCTCATGCATACTACCGTTTAAGTATAAAATTCTAAAAAAATAAATAAATGAGACAGCTCATTAGTTTATGTGCTTTGGTTTTTCCTTTTTTTTTCTTTTACAGTTGGTCAACCCAAAAGAAAAATAAAAATAAATAAACAAATAACCGAACTGAGTCGATTTAATTTAGAAAATTTCTTTTCTCCCCCCCTCTTCCTTTCTCGCTTCCCCAACCTCTCTCCACCAACTCCCGCCGAAAGCCGGTGCGGAACGATATGTCCACTTTTTTAATTCACTGGTTGAACTTGGATGGCCATGTCTATTCTGTATTCATTATTATTAGATTGAACGTGCATGATGATGATCTCTGATGATTAACCCGGCAATAGAATAAAACAATCGCTTATAGTTACTAATTAATATGTGAGACAAATAATAATTTGTCTCATAGACTAAAGATAGCTATTGCATAAAACATATTAAACATCTTACCTATAATAATAATAATAATATAGGAAACAACTCGCCATAAACAACGCTCGGGTCGATTAGCTTTGGAGTGCTAACCCCCAGCGAGGACCTGACCGATCCTATCACTCGACCTTCGCCGGAGACACTCGAGGGGTGCAACCACCTCATCAACCCCACTTATTCCATTAGAAGTTCCCGACGTCGGCACGTGAGCTTAACCGTGATGACTCATATACTTTTGTTTATCAATAACTATGCTATGAGCAGCTCTAAAGAACTTACTTTCAAATTGTCTTACCAGTTGTATCCCCCCAACCCCAAACTCAATGTTCTCAGTTGAAAAAGAGAAAATAACATTGCTGCTCATGATCTAGCATACCTAGTTATAATCACTCACTGGGAATAACAAACAGCAACCTCATGCATACTACCGTTTAAGTATAAAATTCTAAAAAATAAATAAATGAGACAGCTCATTAGTTTATGTGCTTTGGTTTTTCCTTTTTTTTTCTTTTACAGTTGGTCAACCCAAAAGAAAAATAAAAATAAATAAACAAATAACCGAACTGAGTCGATTTAATTTAGAAAATTTCTTTTCTCCCCCCCTCTTCCTTTCTCGCTTCCCCAACCTCTCCCACCAACTCCCGCCGAAAGCCGGTGCGGAACGATATGTCCACTTTTTTAAAACTATCACCAATAATCATTTTTTATGAGAATCAATAATAATAATAATAATATAATAATAATAATAATAATAATAATAATAATAATAATATAATAATAATAATAATAATAATAATAATAATAATAATATAATAATAATAATATAATAATAATAATAATAATAATAATAATAATAATATAATAATAATAATAATAATAATAATAATAATATAATAATAATAATAATATAATAATAATAATAATATAATAATAATAATAATAATAATAATAGGTAATAGTCTTTCAATACCTATTGCATAAAACATAATAAAATGATTTTTTTATCTTTTAAATAAAATATTTAAAAAAAATTATTACCTAAACTATATATGTAAGATGTTTAGGGAGACTCATCGCTTATGCAATAGAATACTAACCCTCAGGATGTCTCAACAGAGATGATATTATTTGTTATTAACTCAACATTATAATCTAACATTTAACAATTTACCAAACATGACTAGTAAAAACAGAAAATAACTCAAAGGTAAAAAAAATATTCTCTGGCAAAATCACAAGAGAAAATATGAATGTCGAGTATGGAGAGAACATATTATTAAATAAGCACTCAAGCATTCAGGAGTCAACCAAATGTTAAATCGAGTATTGTTGATTGGATATTTTATTTTCAGTTTGTAATTTTTAATGTTGTAATGTAATAGAGAGATCTAGACGTGGAAGCTTTCAAAGTAAAGGCTCTAAAAGAAAAGGAGCAATCACCACAATGGAAACATCTTCAATAATAGAATTTGCATAAATCGATCATAAATATAAATAATTACATATAGTAAAATGTATAATTTAGTGATAAATACATCTTTTTCGTGAAAAATAATATTCTGATAAAATCCTTAATTATGAAAACTATCACCAATAATCATTTTTTATGAGAATCAATAATAATAATAATAATAATAATAATAATAATAATAATAATAATAATAATAAATCAATCATAATGCAACTGTTATCATAACATTCAAGAATATTAATAAAGCTAAGATCGTCTCATCTTTACGTAAAAGACTCTAAAATTATGAGTAGTTTGATGAGTTGTTAAGATCCAAGGGTACCACGAATTGTAATATTTTTTTAATAATATAAAATTAAGCTTTTTAAATTACGAAACATCTCTTAGGGAGAGACGAAGAAGCTCGTAAAGTAATATTATATTACCTCATACAAACATGAATCTATAAATCGCTATCGATATTTAGCTTTTATTCAACATACACTCGTTTTGTACAACATGTTACTTGTTCAACAAGGAATTACCGTTCACCTACAAGCAAAAACGCACAAACTAGTAGGATGATAACTCCAAATCATTAATTAAATTATATATATATCCTGACACTTCACCGAAAAAGCTTTTAGAACAAGTTTCATGGAAGAAGAAATTAGCAATGGTCCGTACAACACCATATCTCTCATCCACCCCGAACTCTCTCTTATGCCCCAGTACGTATACAAAAAGTCGAAGTTAGAATAATATTGAACTTGATAAAAAGGGATAAAGTTATCAAATAGAAAAAAAGTATGATAAGTTTCAATTTTCTATGGTTCTCTTAAGAAAACTCTTTATAATTTCAAAAACTTTATCTCTTCATGACCCAACATATGGGGTTTATACAGTCCCCAAAGATACATTACATTAATTATATTCAAGATGAATAATTATTTTTCAAGAAACCCTTTCAAGAACCAATAACCAATTTGATTTATCTTTCCATAGACTTGTAATCTATTTTTTCTTCTTGAGGTAATGAATCTCCCTCTTAATGCAATGAACCTCTTTGTAACATTTGAACAAGATTAATTCCAACACTCTCTCTCCTTAAACTTGTTCTATCTAATATGCCAAGTTTCTTTCGAAGTTGTTGAAATATTTCAAATTTGAGAGGTTTTGTAAGTATATCGGCTACTTGTTCACTTGTCTTGACATGATGTAGCTCCACTTCTTTATTTTTGATATGATCTCATATGAAATAAAATCTTGTGTGATATGCTTCGATCTTTCATGGTAGACTGGATTCTTGGCTAAAGCAATAGTTGATTTATTATCAACATAAATCTTAGTTGACTTCTCCTATGGCATATGAAGTTCTTGGAGTAATCTTTTTAGCCAGATTGCATGACAAACACTAGAAGAAGCCACTATGTATTCTGCTTCACAACTTGATAGAGCAACGATCCGTTATATTTTTTAAGACCAAGTGAGTGTAGCTTCACCAAAATAAAATACAAATTTAATTGTACTCTTTCGATCATTGTAGCTTCTAGCCTAATCACTGTCACTATATCCAATAAACTCCAACCTTTTAGATGATGAATAGAACATTCCATACTAAATTGTTTCTTTAATATATCATAAAATTCTTTTAGCGATATTTAAATGAGATGTCTTAGGAACTTTCATATATCTACTTATTAAACCAACTTCAAATAGTATATCAGGTCGAATGCATGTCAAATACCTTAAATATCCAACTAGACTTTTATAATAAGTTGGATTAATATATTTACCTTCACCTTCCTTGGTCAACTTGGTGCCATATTCAACAAGTATATCTGGTATATCTGTAGGATGATAATCTTCCATAGAAACCTTCTTTAAAACCTCATTTGCATAATTTTCTTGTGAGATAAAAATTCCTCCATTATCTTGCATAATTTCGATACCAAGTAAGTCATTAAATCTAAGTCGATCATCTCAAACTCCTTTTTCATAGAGTGTTTAAAATCTTTAATCATGGAGCTACAATTGTCTGTAAATATTAAATCATCTACATACAGGCATACAAACAAGATATCTCCATTAGAGTTAGATTTTGTATGGAGAACATGTTCATATGGACATTTAAAAAAATTATTTTGAATAAAATAAACATCTATTCGAGAATTCCATACTCGTGGTGCTTGTTTAAGCCCATAAAGAGCTCTCTTTAACTTATATACTATCTTCTTGTTCATGAATAATAAAACCAGGGGGTTGTTAAATATATATCTATTCTTCAAAAACTCCATTAAGAAATACTGATTTGACATCCATTTGTAAAATTTTTCATTTCATTTGAGATGCTAGAGAGATAAGTAATCTTATTATCTCTAGTCGAGCAACTAGTGCAAATACTTCTTCATAGTCAATCATATATTGTTGTTTGTAATCCTTTGCAACCAATCGGGTCTTGTATTTCTTCACCTCTCCTTTTGTATTTCTTTTTGTTTTGAAGATCCACTTAACACCAATAGCCTAGTGGTCCTCTAGAAGTAAGCTCCCATGTATTATTTTTGTTAATGGCATGAATCTCTTCATTCATAACTTGTCATCATTTTTTATCTCTATAAGGTTCTTCGAAGGTTAATGGATCATATCCTGCAAAAAGACAAAATAAAGAAAGTCCATCATTGTTAGTATCAATCATTCGAGTCACATCATATAGCTCCTGAATCGGTCTTGTCCTTCTTATAATTGGACTTTTTGAATCATGTGACCTAGTTGATCTAGGTGATGATTTTGGCAAAATCACTTCAGTGCTTATTTGTATTATATCTTCTTATGAAGCTATAGCTTTCTTATGCTGCTAATCATTTTTCTAGTTCCAAATTTGTTGTTCATCAAACTCAACATCTCTTGACATCACAACTTTATTTGTGATAGGATTATAGAGTTTGTAACTACTATAATTCTCTGAATAACCTAGCAAAATGCATTTTTGACTTTTATCTTCTAATTTTGTTCTCTTTTCTTCTGGTATCTTGGCAAATGCAATACTTCTAAAAATTCTCAAATGATCAAATCTTGGTTTTTGTAAGCTCCATGCTTCTTCTGATGTAACATTACCAATTCGCTTTGTCGGAAACCTGTTAAGTAAATAAACTGCACAAGCAGCAACATCTCTTAAAAATTCTTTAGAAATTTTTCTTTCCTTTAACATGCATCGGACCATATTAAGGATAGTCCTTTTTTTTCTTTCTGAAACACTATTTTGTTGAGGTGTGTATGGAATGGTGAATTGATGTAGAATTCCATTATTTTTATAAAAACTTTCAAATTCATTTGATATATACTCACCACCTCTATCTGTTCTTAAACATTTAATCTTACAACAACTTCGTTTTTCAACCAAATCCTTAAATTTTTTGAATTTACTTAAAACTTCTTTCTTTTCTTTTAACATGTAAACCCAAGTTTTGCCACTATGATCATCAGTGAAAGTAAGAAAATACCTACTTCCTCCAAGTGATACTGGATTGATAGCGCCACAAACATCTGAGTGCACCAGATCAAATCATGTCATGCTCTTTTTGTTCTTTTGACTTTGAAAGACTTTCTTTCTTGCTTACCCATAACACATATTTCACATAATTTTGATAGATGATTAATTTTTGACATTCCTATCACCATATTATACTTCTCTAGAAGTTTCAAAGCCTCAAAATTTAAGTGAGCATATCTAAGATACCAACGTGTAGAAATATCCTCAATATCAACTTTAAAACAATTTGATTGATAAAAAAATACTTAAATGCAGAGGAAACATTCTATTCTTTGTCATTTTCACATGTAATATCAAAGTTTTATTCTTATCACGAATTGAGAGAGTAATATCTTTTATCTCAATATCATAACCTTTTTCAAGTAATTGTCCCAAGCTTAGAATATTATTTTTCATATTAGGAACATAATAAACATCTGAAATACATAATTCTTTGCCATTATTAAGTTCAAGGAGAATTTTACCGCTGCCTCTTACTAGTCTTTGAGACAAATCACCAAATATAATGTTCTCAGAATAACTTGTATCAATTTCTGAAAATAGCTCTTTGATACCACACATGTGATTTGAGGCACTTGTATCAATATACTATGTCATAGACTGATCCTCTTTCAAATTATCATAACTCAGTAGTAAAACTTGATTTTCGTTCTTTTCTTCCTCAACAAAATTTACCTTATCACCTTGATTGTTAAGATTATAATAACATTCATAAGAGTAATGTCCATACCTTTTGCAAATATAACATTGTATTTCAGACCTTTTGGAGTTTTTGCCACGTCCTCGACCATAACCTCAGTTTCTTTGGCTAGAATTTTCTCTAACATCTTCATTGTTTGGAGATTCTTGATTGGTCTGATTTCTGTCTCCTCTTCCTCTTTGTTCTCGTCCTCTTCCTAAATTTGATTCACCTTTATTTTCGAGAGCAAGCTTAGCTTGTAGTGCTTGCTTCATAGTTTTATCTTCTCCTCTTTTTGTAATCTTTTGTTCATGAATTTCAAGAGAACCCATAAAATCTTCTAAAGATATTTTTTTCAAATCTTTAGATTCTTTAATCGCAACAGCAATAAAATCAAAATTTGAATATAGAGATCTCAGTATTTTTTTCTATTACTCTTTGATCACTGATTTGTTCACCATTTCGTCTCATTTGATGAATAATAGAAATGATTTTTGAGAAGTAATCAGAAATAGTTTCAGAAGTACCTTGTTGTAATTTTTCAAACTCAGCTTGTAAAACTTGTAAATGAAAATTTTTTGCCTTATCAATACCACCGAATGTTTTTTGAAGTATTTTCGAAACCTCCTTTAAAGTATTTGCTGGAGCGATGATCTCAAACATCGTATCATCAAGCCCTTGGTAAATCATGAACAAAACCTTTTTCTTCTTCTTCCTTCTTTCTTTGAGTTATTTTTTTCCTTCTACATTCATTGCTCCTTCTTTTACTGGACTTGATTCAACAAATCCATCTTCTACAAACTCCCATACATCTTAGGAACCTAGAAGAACTTGATAGGAAGAAGGGATAGAGTTATTAAATAGAAGAAAAGTATGACAAGCTTCAATTTTCTATATTTCTCTCAAAAAAACTCTTTACAATTTTAGAAATTCTATCTCTTTATGACGAAACATATGGGGTTTATATAGTTTCCAAAGATACATTACATTAATTGTATTCAAGATAAATCATTCTCTCCCAAGAAAACCTTTCAAGAATCAATAATCAATTTGATTTAATGTAATAACTCTCTTTATAACATTTAAACAAGATTAATTCCAACAAATAGTAGATTGTTGATCGCGTGCTAATGCCTCCAAGGCAAAAGAAAAGATTGCAAATATAGCAGACCATCAGCCACTTTTACGTACCTCCAAGCCTTGCTATTCATCAAACCGAAGCCTACCTTTGCTACCCTTTTCTTAGCTCCGTCATGGTCACAGCAAAGCTCTATAACTACTTCTGCCTCAAGGTCAGCTAAATCCATGGTCGCAGAGCAGCAACCCGACGATGGACACGGCAATTTCTCCGAGAACCACAACTCGTTGCTCCCGACCGACGTGCCCTTGCCTACAAAATCCATCAAAGTGAAGGCCTCCCGGCATTCCTTCGTCACCACCATCCAGACCACCCTCAGCTCCTCTCGAGCATCAACCTCTCCACGTTTATAGACTTCACCGATTCTCACCCCGAATCGGAAGATCCCGTGGAGCGACTCGAGCTCTTCTCCTGTAACGGCCAGCGACAGCACGGGCGCGTCGCCGTGGAAAACGTCGACCATGAAAACGAGGTGGCGGAGCGACAGGAGGGGCGGGGAGGGGATCACGAGACGCCGCTTCGACGCAGCGTGTAGAAGCAGAAAGAGATGGCGATGAGAGACGAAGGGCTTGGCGGTGGTCAAGTGGAGGGAGGAGGGGAAGAGGGAGTGGCAGATGGGCTTCCACAGGTGTTCGGAAGAGAAGATGGCGTACCAAGATTTGGAGACACAAGAGGCAACCGCCAGGGTCTTGGGGTCTAACCAGTGGGACAGGAGTTGGATCACCTCCCCTGGAGGAGCGGTTGGGTTGGGACACGGTCTTCCTCTTCGTATGGTCGGTAGAGCAGATGGTGGCACAATCCATGATTTGCTTCTATCCATTACACGCTTCGATTTGTTCTCTCTCTCTCTCTCTCTCTCTGTGTGTGGATCTTTTTCCGCATGAGTGCGTATTTATGGACGATGGGGTTGAGGAGGCGAGAAAATTTGGAAGGTTGGGGTGGGTTGCGGGGGCGGGGGGGGCACATGGAAGGCCACCGATTTGCCAGGTGCTGGAGACACCAGTAGCTGATTGCACGAGGAGAAGGCGTGTCCCACGAACACGAACACGCGCAGTGTTCGTACTTCCCGGCGATCAACACGTGGTGCCTTTCTCACGACTGTTAAAGAACAAAACGTTCTTCGGTCTCTTCTGTGTATCATCTTAATTGGGCGAATTTTCGAAGAAAAAAATCTTTTTTTTTTAATTGGGAGAAACCTCTTCTCAAATTTTTCAAAAGCCGTTATCGTCTTTTCCCAATGTCCACGATATCTATAATCCTAATTTTTTTATATACCAACACACCGATCTACAAAGTGACAATGTCTAATATTTATATTATAATATTTTTGAATAAATTTATAATATTTTTTTATCTTCATCAAAATATTATAAATATATTTTAAAATATTATAATAAATAAAAATCTAATAGAAACTAGTCGATATAAAAAATAAAATTTTAAATATGTATCAGTATTGGTTTAGGAACAAAAAAATAAAGATTTTCATGTTAGTTATAGTAATTTTAATTTCTGTTAGAGTAGTTGAAGGGAAATTTGTTCATCCATCGAACAAACACAACGTATACAACACTGCGTGTGATTTTAAGTTGTCCTATGGTCTTGTTCCTTTTTTAAATAAGTCTAATTCCGTACAAAAATTTCTCTTTTTCATTTAATTTCATGCAGAACTCCGTTGCCCATCGACATCCGTTGGTTTCAGCTCAGCTCAGTTCAAGTATAGTGGGTTTCGTGTAATTTTTAATCCGTTTAAGTTGAATGGGTTTAGGTTGACCTCCTTCTGTTCACCTGTGAATCAACTCTCCTGTCAACTTATCGTGGTTCCAAATCTTATCATAGCCTTTTTGTCCTCCTTTTGTCAATTTATCTCCATCTTCTATTTGACTTTTTGCCTTTGTGATCCTCCTAATCTTTCTTTAGTACCACCCTATGATATATTTTTCTTTATAAGAAATACTTATTAGTTCGAAGAGATCGAATGATCTTTCTCTAGTATTCTCATGATTTGTGTCGTATAATCCCTATTCAATTTTCTCTTGACACATATTTCTTGATATGGGAAGAGTGATATCGTATTATCACATGTCTAACTTCCTAATCCTTTATGAACATATGGATATTGTTGGTGAACAAATGTATCGTAGTTGATGAGTCAGCATGGCTTGGTCCATGGGTCGATGTCAGGAGTCTTCTGTCGACTGAGCTGGATGCTGAGGTGGTCGGGACCTCGGGAAGGGGTGCTGATTAGTGCTTGTCGATCTCCGGGCCGATCGGCAGCTCGCCCCCATGCGCCGGATGGCAACTCGTAGATTGAGATGCTCGCAACTCGAGGGTGGTCGCTCGCCTACAAAAATGACTTTTGTTAGGAGATTCCTGACTTTGGCCCCTTCGACGAGCAAGTCAGTGGTGGGTTGAATTGTTTTGTTTGCTTTTTTTTCCTTGGCAGGAGGCCAGCCAGGGGCTTTTATACCATTGTACGAGGGTTGGTTGCACATGGGTTTGGCGTGGTGGTACGCGGGTCGAACAACGCCTTGGTACAAATTTTGACTTGGCGTGTGTCGAACAGCATCTTGGTATGTGAGTCAAACAGCGCTTTGGTATGGATTCTGATTTGGCGTGTGTCGGGCAATGCCTTGGTATGGGAGTCAAATAGCGCCTTGGTACGGATTCTGACTTGGCGTGCGACATCGACTATGACGTGTCTTGGGCTCAAAATATGCCTTATCAAGGTGTGTCATGGGGTCTTTAAAGGGCCGAGAGGCATGCCTAGGTCGGAATGCTGCGATTGTGTTGATTGCTTGCGAGAGGAAGCGGGATTAACTCGTCGTGGGCAGTTTGGAGGGGCAGTGCCCCGTGCTTCGAGAAGGGCTGCCTCCGCTGATCAGGCGGTCGGGGCCAGATGAGGCGAGAATGGCGCGTCGTAAGTTGGATAACTGGTTTGCCATGGCTCGGAGTCGGGACTAATGAGTCGTGAGTCATGGGTTGTGGTGTGGCGACTTGGCAAACGATCGGTGAGTCACAAATCGAGGATCGAGCTGGAGCGACTTGGTAGAAGGCTCAACCTATGGGCCTAGTGACCGAGCTCGAGCTCAGGTTTTGGTGTCGTCAGGTCGCAGGTCGGTAGTTGATCTAGAGCGACCCAGGCAGGAGCTAGACTTGTGTATCGAGTGACTAAGCTCGGGGTCAGGTTTTGGCTCCGACGAGTTGCAAGTCGGGAGTCGATCTGGAGTGACTCGGGCAGGAGCCGAACTTGTGTGCCGAGTGACTAAGCACGGGCTCAGGTTTTGGCGCCGACAGGTCGCAAGTCGGGAGTCGATCTGGAGCAACCCGGAGAGGAGCTGGACCTGTGAGCTGAGTGACTAAGCTCGAGCTCAGGTTTTGGTACCGGTGGGTCGCAGGTCGGGAGTCAATCTGGAGTGATCCGGGCAGGAGCTAGACCTGTGTACCGAGTGACTAAGCTCAGGCTCAGGTTTTGGTGCTGACGGGTCGCAAGTCAGGAGTCGATCTAGGGCAACCCGGGCAAGAGCTGGACCTGTGTACCGAGTGACTAAGCTCGGGCTCAAGTTTTGGTGCTGACGGGTCGCAGCTCGGGAGTCGATCTGGGGCGACCCGGGCAAGAGTTGGACCTGTGTGCCGATCGACTAAGCTCGGGCTTAGGTTTTGGTGCCGACGGGTTACAAGTCGGGAGTCGATCTGGAGTGATCCGGGCAGGAGCTAGACTTGTGTACCGAGTGACTAAGCTCAGGCTCAGGTTTTGGTGCTGACGGGTCGCAAGTCAGGAGTCGATCTAGGGCAACCCGGGCAAGAGCTGGACCTGTGTACCGAGTGACTAAGCTCGGGCTCAAGTTTTGGTGCTGACGGTCGGGTCGGGAGTCGATCTAGGGCGACCCGGGCAAGAGTTGGACCTGTGTGCCGAGCGACTAAGCTCGGGCTTAGGTTTTGGTGCCGACGGGTTACAAGTCGGGAGTCGATCTGGAGCGACCCAAGCAAGAGCTGGACTATAGGCCAAGTGACTACGCTTGGGCTCAGATTTTGGTGCCGGAGGGTTGCAGGTTGGGAGTCGATCTAGAGCGACTCGGGCAGGAGCTAGACCTATGTGCCGAGTGGACTAAGATCGGGCTCAGGTTTTGGTGCCGACAAGTCGCAGTCGGGAGTCGATCTGGAGCGACCTGGTAGGAGCTGGACCTGTGAGCTGAGTGACTAAGCGCGAGATCAATGTTTGGTGCCGGATCAGTGTTGGTGCCGGCGAGTCGCAGATCGAGAGTCTATCTGTAGCGACTCAAGCAGGAGTTAGACCTGTGTGCCGAGTGGCTAAGCTCAGGATTAGGTTTTTGGTGCTGGTGGGTTGCAGGTCCAGAATCGATCTGGAGCGACGCAGGTAAGAGCTAGACCTATGTGCCGAGTGATTAAGCTTGGGCTCAGGTTTTGGTGCCGACAAGTCGCAAGTCAGGAGTTGTCACGCCCCTCAAAAATATCGATAATATTAAATTTTCCATCACAAAACAATCCAGGATCCAAACTAACATTTGAGGACACTGAAAAACATTCAATCAAATTCAACATCTATAAAAACTATGCAATTTATAATCATATATCACATCACTTCGATAATTCACATTATGAAACCTAAACAACTTAGCAAATATTAACAACACTTATAAATCCACAAGCTAAATAATTTATACAATCAGAGTTTCAACCATTTACCACCAATTCATATCATTGTAAACTAAACTCAACATTATGAAATTCCAAATAAGAGATCTTTTAACACTTTTACACAATGTATCAATTCAGATTCATCGATAACATTTCATTACATACAAAATGCACTTATACAATAATGACCACAATACATCCACCAATATGATTTGCCCACAATTTTGAATAGCTCTCCACTACCACAGCCCAATTCAAACATCTCAAAGAGTGACAAGCTGACCTAAAAGATTTATATAACAACGGAGTGAGCTAAAAACAACTCAGCAAGTGACAAAATATATCTAGAGTGAAAAGGGACAGTTTCAAACAAATAAGGTATCACAATGCAAGGCAGAATACAAGAACTCTTAGGGAACCATATTATTAGATACGGAATCACAAATATCATGTCATTTAAAACACATTTGGTTCATAACAAATGGAGTACAGAGTAATTAGAGCATATCAATAGCGTATGAAACATTCCAGAGCATATCAATGGCATATGGAACATTTCGAAACATAACAATAGTAGATGAAGCATTTCGAAGTATATCAATGGCGTATGAAATGTTTCGAAGCATATCAATAACAAATGAAACATTTTGGAACATGTCAATGGTATATGAAATATTTCAAAGCATAACAACGATATATGAACCATTTCGGAATGTATCAAGAACAATTACGAAACAGAAGTTCAAATGTCGAATTTGACGTTGCATTCATATCATTCTATCCAAAGCACATACAGAAATACATAACCAAAACTCTGGATATCATATTAACATACAGAAGGTGAAGTGGGACCATAACATAATATGGTACATCTATTTCTGATGACCACCAAACATAAGTCTCCTACGTCTAGGAGCTCTCCCATGTCTAGGAGCTCCATCCACCCACGTCTGAGTGAAGTCATAAGGGGCCGACAGAGCATCACAAGCTCTATGCATAACTCCCTTTACCATTTCTGGCAAAGGTTCACAATATCCCACAAACACCAGAGTACAAAAGGACAGTATGAACAATAAATAGCATATATCAGAAGCACACATGGAATAACAAATGTACATGTGCCTTTACAAGTCAATACAATACAGCATAAACTTTACACAATAGATTTCAAGAATACAAATAATTTAAGGATAAGAGAATATAAGAATTCAAAGCATAACAACGATATATGAACCATTTCGGAATGTATCAAAGAACAATTACGAAACAGAAGTTCAAATGTCGAATTTGACGTTGCATTCATATCATTCTTATCCAAAGCACATACAGAAATACATAACCAAAACTCTGGATATCATATTAAACATACAGAAGGTGAAGTGGGACCATAACATAATATGGTACATCTATTTCTGAATGACCACCAAACATAAGTCTCCTACGTCTAGGAGCTCTCCCATGTCTAGGAGCTCCATCCACCCACGTCTGAGTGAAGTCATAAGGGGCCGACAGAGCATCACAAGCTCTATGCATAACTCCCTTTACCATTTCTGGCAAAGGTTCACAATATCCCACAAACACCAGAGTACAAAAGGACAGTATGAACAATAAATAGCATATATCAGAAGCACACATGGAATAACAAAATGTACATGTGCCTTTACAAGTCAATACGATGCAAGCATAATCTTTCACAAATGTATTTAGATTTGAAAGGAAATGAAAGCAAGAACATACAAGGATTCCAAGCAATCACATATAGCTCAATTGAAATAATAAGGTTAGATGAATTTAATGTCTAAGGAAATGAAATTGGAATAGGCACATATCGAAAGCAATTGTGAAACAATGGGATATACATGTGCCTATACAAGTCAATACAATACAGCATAAACTTTACACAATAGATTTCAAGAATACAAATAATTTAAGGATAAGAGAATATAAGAATTCAAAGCAGAAATATAAAGCTCAATTGAACAAAGAAAGCTAAATAAAATCAATTTCCAAAGGAATGAAACCAAAATATGCGAAATCGACCAAAGCTCGATTTCTGGCAAAATTTGAGAGGCACATTGAACAAATAATTCAAGCTATCAATTGTACTCCAATTTACTTGAAAAATATATCATTAGAAAGATATTTCAATCGAGTTTCAGAAACAACAAGTTTCATATGAATCAAATTTTCCAACAAAGAGTTACAACTAATTCAGTAACCAA
The DNA here is from genome assembly GCA_004837865.1 of Musa balbisiana. Taxonomy (NCBI): domain Eukaryota; kingdom Viridiplantae; phylum Streptophyta; class Magnoliopsida; order Zingiberales; family Musaceae; genus Musa; species Musa balbisiana. The sequence continues at coordinate 4,811,161 of CM017189.1, forward strand.
AGGTCAGAAATAAAATCGTCGTTTTGCAGAATTCATAGGGTCGGATTCAATAGATAACTGGGCAAGCAAAATTACTCTGAATTCTTAAAATAAGCTATTAAAAGAAAGCTATATGAGTCTATGTTTAGATCAAATAAGTTTTGTCTAAATCAAAGGTTTGTACATAAAGTTATAACCATAACAAGGTAGAAAGGTTAGAATTTTGGAAGTTTCATAGATTCAAATCGTTACGTCTAAACAGGAGACATATCAAATGCAAGCTAGAACAATTTAAAGTTTTCATATTCAAGGCAAATGCAGAGATAAAATTACAGGAAGGAAAGATCAGGACACTTACAATAGGAAAGATTTGAAAGCTTGCAATAGGAAGGATCGAAACACTTGCCTTTCGCAGATTTTGATTCGAAGATCCGAAGGTGTATGCCCGAATCCATTTTCTATTTTCCTCTGTCTCCTCTCCCTGTTTCGTTTTCTGCATTCATCTTCTTTTTCCCAACCACAGTTGCCATGCCATAGTCGCAACTGTAGCTATAGCCATGGTCGCAGTCGCAGCCGCAACCACCGCCGCAGCCCCTTTCACTACGCTACTTCCTTTCTTCCTTCTCTCATTCCTTCTTTTTCTTTCCCAAACACAGCTGCCGTAGCCACCGCTGCTGTCGCAGCCACGTTGCAGCCTCTGCCGCTGCCACTACACTAGTTCCTTTTCTCCTTTCTCTCATTCTCTTTTTTTCTTCCCCAAACACAACTGCCGCAGCCACCGCCACTGCCGCAGTCACCGCAGTTGCAATCGCAGCCGTAGCCACCACAGCCGCAGCCTCTTCTTCCTCTCCTTCTTCTCTTCTTCTCTTCTTCCCTCTTTTCTCCCTCTTCTTCTTCCTTTCCTTATCTTCTTTCCCAACTGCAACCACTGCAGGCGCAGCCGCAGCCACGGCCGTAGCCACCACAGCCGCAGCCTCTTCTTCCTCTCCTTCTTCTTCTTCTCCTTCTTCTCTTCCAGCTGCAGCTGCCATCGCCGTAGCCGCAGCCCCCTTCTTCTTCTTCTCCTTCTTCTCTTCTTCTTCTTCTCCTTCTTCTTCTTCCTTTCCTTATCTTCTTTCCCAACTGCAACCACTGCAGGCGCAGCCGCAGCCGCAGCCACGGCCGTAGCCACCACAGCCGCAGCCTCTTCTTCCTCTCCTTCTTCTCTTCTTCTTCTTCCTTTCCTTATCTTCTTTCCCAACTGCAACCACTGCAGGCGCAGCCGCAGCCACGGCCGTAGCCACCACAGCCGCAGCCTCTTCTTCCCTCTCTTCTCCTTCTTCTTCTTCCTTTCCTTATCTTCTTTCCCAACTGCAACCACTGCAGGCGCAGCCGCAGCCACGGCCGTAGCCACCACAGCCGCAGCCTCTTCTTCCCTCTCTTCTCCTTCTTCTTCTTCCTTTCCTTATCTTCTTTCCCAACTGCAACCACTGCAGGCGCAGCCGCAGCCACGGCCGTAGCCACCACAGCCGCAGCCTCTTCTTCCCTCTTTTCTCCCTCTTCTTCTTCCTTTCCTTATCTTCTTTCCCAACTGCAACCACTGCAGGCGCAGCCGCAGCCACGGCCGTAGCCACCACAGCCGCAGCCTCTTCTTCCCTCTCTTCTCCTTCTTCTTCTTCTTCCTTTCCTTATCTTCTTTCCCAACTGCAACCACTGCAGGCGCAGCCGCAGCCACGGCCGTAGCCACCACAGCCGCAGCCTCTTCTTCCTCTCCTTCTTCTCTTCTTCTTCTTCTTCTTCTTCCTTTCCTTATCTTCTTTCCCAACTGCAACCACTGCAGGCGCAGCCGCAGCCACGGCCGTAGCCACCACAGCCGCAGCCTCTTCTTCCCTCTCTTCTCCTTCTTCTTCTTCCTTTCCTTATCTTCTTTCCCAACTGCAACCACTGCAGGCGCAGCCGCAGCCACGGCCGTAGCCACCACAGCCGCAGCCTCTTCTTCCCTCTTTTCTCCCTCTTCTTCTTCCTTTCCTTATCTTCTTTCCCAACTGCAACCACTGCAGGCGCAGCCGCAGCCACGGCCGTAGCCACCACAGCCGCAGCCTCTTCTTCCTCTCATTCTTCTCTTCTAGCTGCAGCTGCCATCGCCGTAGCCGCAGCCCCCTTCTTCTTCTTCCCTTCTCCTCCTCTTCTTCTTCTTCTCCTTCTTCTCTTCCAATTGCAGCTGCCACCGCCGCAGCCGCAGCCGCAGCCTCTTCTTCCCTCTTTTCTCCTCTTCTTCTTCTTCCTTTCCTTATCTTCTTTCCCAACTGCAACCACTGCAGGCGCAGCCGCAGCCACGGCCGTAGCCACCACAGCCGCAGCCTCTTCTTCCCTCTCTTCTTCTCTTCCAGTTGTAGTTGCCACCGCAGCAGACGCAATCTCTTCTTCCCTCTCTTCTCCTCTTCTTCTTCTCCTTCTTCTCTTCTTTCCTAGCTACAACTGTCGCAGTCACAGTTGCAGCACTAGCCGCAGCCACCACAGCCACAGCCTCCACAGCCATCTTCCTCCCTGCTATTCCCCGATGCACTGCCCCTCTTCTCCTCTGTTTCCCCCTGCGGGAAACAGAGGTGCCGCAGCCACCTCTTCCCTCCTCTTCTTCTTCTCCTTCTTCTCTTCTTCTCTCTTCTTCTTCTCCTTCTTCTCTTCTTCCCTTCTCCTCCCTGATGCCCAGTGCCTCCTCTCCTCTATTTCCTCCTATAGGAAACAGAGGTGCTGTAGCTCTATTTGCTGCAACTACCTCTCTCTCCTCTCCCTCTTCCCTCTCTTCTCCTTCTTCTTCTTCTTCCTTTCTTCTCTTCTTCTCCTTCTTCTTCTTCTTCTTCTCCTCTTCTTCCATTCTCCCCGATGCCCCACACCTCTGTTTCCTTATGTAGGAAATAGAGGTGCTGCAGCCCTTGCCGCAGCCACCTCTTCCCTCCTCTTCTTCTTCTCCTTCTTCTCTTCTTCCCTCTCTTCTCCTTCTTCTCTTCTTCTCTTCTTCCCTTCTCCTCCCCGACACCCCACACCTCCTCGCTGCAGCCCTTGCCGCAGCCACCCTCCTCTTTTTCTTCTTCTTCTTCTCCTCTTCTTCCCTTCTCCTCCCCGACACCCCACACCTCCTCGCTGCAGCCCTTGCCGCAGCCACCCTCCTCTTTTTCTTCTTCTTCTTCTCTTCTTCCCTTCTCCTCCCCGACACCCCACACCTCCTCGCTGCAGCCCTTGCCGCAGCCACCTCTTCCCTCCTCTTCTTCTTCCCTTCTCCTCCCCGACACCCCACACCTCCTCGCTGCAGCCCTTGCTGCTGTAGCTGCCTCTCTCTCATCTCCCTCTTCTCTTTTTCTTCTTCTCCTCTTCTTCTTCCCTTCTCCTCCCTGATGCCCAGTGCCTCCTCTCCTCTGTTTCCCCCTGCGGGAAACAGAGGTGCTGCAGCCCTTGCCGCAGCCACCTCTTCCCTCCTCTTCTTCTTCTCTTCTTCTCCTCTTCTTCTTCTCCTTCTTCTCTTCTTCTCTTCTTCTCCTCCTTTTCTCCTCTTCTTCCCTCTCTTCTCCTTCTTCTTCTTCTTCCCTTCTCCTCCTCTTCTTCCATTCTCCCCGATGCCCCACACCTCTGTTTCCTTATGTAGGAAATAGAGGTGCTGCAGCCCTAGCTGCAGTCACCTCCCCTTCCTCTCCTTCTTCTCTTCTTCCCTCTCTTCTCCTCTTCTTCTTCTCCTCTTCTTCCCTTCTCCTCCCCGACACCCCACACCTCCTCGCTGCAGCCCTTGCCGCAGCCACCCTCCTCTTTTTCTTCTTCTTCTCCTTCTTCTCTTCTTCTCCTCTTCTTCCCTTCTCCTCCCCGACACCCCACACCTCCTCGCTGCAGCCCTTGCCGCAGCCACCTCTTCCCTCCTCTTCTTCTTCTCTTCTTCTTCTTCTTCCCTTTTCCTCCTCGACGCCCCATGCATCCTCTCCTCTGTTTCCCCCTGCGGGAAACAGAGGTGCTGCAGCCCTTGCCGCAGCCACCTCTTCCCTCCTCTTCTTCTTCTCCTCTTCTTCTTCTCTTCTTCTTCTTCTCCTCTTCTTCCCTTCTCCTCCCGATGAACAGCACCTCCTCTCCTCTGTTTCCCCCTGCGGGAAACAGAGGTGCCGCAGCCACCTCTTCCCTCCTCTTCTTCTTCTCTTCTTCTTCTCTTCTTCTCCTCTTCTTCTTCCCTTCTCCTCCTCTTCTTCTTCTTCTCCTCTTCTTCTTCTCCTCTTCTTCCCTCTCTTCTCCTTCTTCTTCTTCTTCTTCTCCTCTTCTTCCCTTTTCCTCCTCGACGCCCCATGCATCCTCTCCTCTGTTTCCCCCTGCGGGAAACAGAGGTGCTGCAGCCCTTGCCGCAGCCACCTCTTCCCTCCTCTTCTTCTTCTCCTCTTCTTCTTCTTCTCCTCTTCTTCTTCTCTTCTTCTCCTCTTCTTCCCTTCTCCTCCCCGACACCCCACACCTCCTCGCTGCAGCCCTTGCCGCAGCCACCCTCCTCTTTTTCTTCTTCTTCTCCTCTTCTTCCCTTCTCCTCCCCGACACCCCACACCTCCTCGCTACAGCCTTGCCGCAGCTACCATCCTCTCTTCTTCTTCTTCTTCTTCTTCCCTTTTCCTCCTCGACGCCCCATGCATCCTCTCCTCTGTTTCCCCCTGCGGGAAACAGAGGTGCTGCAGCCCTTGCTGCTGTAGCTGCCTCTCTCTCATCTCCCTCTTCTCTTTTTCTTCTTCTTCTCCTCTTCTTCCCTTCTCCTCCCCGACACCCCACACCTCCTCGCTACAGCCTTGCCGCAGCTACCATCCTCTCTTCTTCTTCTTCTTCTTCTTCTTCTTCTTCTTCTTCTTCTTCTTCTTCTTCTTCTTCTTCTTCTTCTTCTTCTTCTCCTCTTCTTCTTCTCTTCTTCTTCCTCAACGCCCCCAGCTCCTCTCTCTCTTTCCCATGGGAAATAGAGAGCATGGTAGGCGGTGGGATAAAATCGAAATTTTAGGTTTTTCTTTTTCATTTCTTTTTTTTTTGTAACTTAACAATTTAGTCCTTGAAATTTCTATATTTACCTATATGTCCTTCGATTTATAAATAAATCAATAAATTTCAAAAGCGAGGGATATTATAGGAGTCGATCTGGAGCGACCCGGGTAGGAGCTGGACTTGTGTGCCGAGTGACTAAGCTCGGGCTCAGGTTTTGGTGCCGACGGGTCGCAAGTCGGGAGTCGATCTGGAGCGACCCGGGTAGGAGCTGGACCTGTGTGCCGAGTGACTAAGCTTGGGCTCAGGTTTTGGTCCCGACGAGTCGCAAGTCGGGAGTCGATCTGGAGCGACTCAGGCAGGAGCTGGACCTGTGTGCCGAGTGACTAAGCTCGGGCTCAGGTTTTGGTGCCGACGGGTCACAAGTCGGGAGTCGATCTAGGGCGACCCGGGCAGGAGCTGGACCTGTGTGCCGAGCAACTAAGCTCGGGCTCAGGTTTTGGTGCCCGCGGGTCACAGGTCGGGAGTCGATCTAGAGCGACCCGGGTAGGAGCTGGACCTGTGTGCCGAGCAACTAAGCTCGGGCTCGGGTTTTGGTGCCGACGGGTCGCAAGTCGAGAGTCGATCTGGAGCGACTCAGGCAGGAGCTGGACCTGTGTGCCGAGTGACTAAGCTTGGGCTCAGGTTTTGGTGCCGACGGGTCACAAGTCGAGAGTCGATCTGGAGCGACCCGGGTAGGAGCTGGACCTGTGTGCCGAGCAACTAAGCTCGGGCTCAGGTTTTGGTGCCGACGGGTCACAAGTCGAGAGTCGATCTGGAGCGACTCAGGCAGGAGCTGGACCTGTGTGCCGAGTGGCTAAGTTCGGGCTAAGGTTTTGGTGTTGACAGGTCGCAAGTCGGAGTCGATCTAGAGCGACCCGGGTAGGAGCTGGACCTGTGTGCCGAGTGACTAAGCTCGGACTCAGGTTTTGGTGCCGACGGGTCACAAGTCGAGAGTCGATCTGGAGCGACTCAGGCAGGAGCTGGACTTGTGTGCCGAGTGACTAAGCTCGGGCTCAGGTTTTGGTGCCGACGGGTCACAAGTCGGGAGTCGATCTAGAGCGACCCGGTAGGAGCTGGACTTGTGTGCCGAGTGACTAAGCTTGGGCTCAGGTTTTGGTGCCGACGGGTCGCAAGTCGGGAGTCGATCTAGAGCGACCCGGGTAGGAGCTGGACTTATGTGCCGAATGACTAAGCTCGGGCTCAGGTTTTGGTGCCGACGGGTCACAAGTCGAGAGTCGATCTGGAGCGACCTGGGCAGGAGCTGGACCTATGTGCTAAGCGACTAAGCTCGGGCTCAGGTTTTGGTGCCGACGGGTCATAAGTCGGGAGTCGATCTGGGGCGACCTTGGTAGGAGCTGGACCTGTGGTCCGAGTGACTAAGCTTGGGCTCAGGTTTTGGTGCCGACGGGTCATAAGTCGGGAGTCGATCTAGAGCGACCCGGTAGGAGCTGGACCTGTGGTCCGAGTGACTAAGCTCGAGCTCAAGTTTTGGTGCCGACGGGTCATAAGTCGGGAGTCGATCTAGAGCGACCCGGTAGGAGCTGGACTTGTGTGCCGAGTGACTAAGCTCGGGCTCAGGTTTTGGTGCCGACGGGTCACAAGTCGGGAGTCGATCTAGGGCGACCCGGGCAGGAGCTGGACCTGTGTGCCGAGTGACTAAGCTCGGGCTCAGGTTTTGGTGCCGACGGGTCACAAGTCGGGAGTCGATCTGGAGCGACCCGGGCAGGAGCTGGACCTGTGTGCCGAGTGACTAAGCTCGGGCTCAGGTTTTGGTGCCGACGGGTCACAAGTCGGGAGTCGATCTAGGGCGACCCGGGCAGGAGCTGGACCTGTGTGCCGAGCAACTAAGCTCGGGCTCAGGTTTTGGTGCCCGCGGGTCACAGGTCGGGAGTCGATCTAGGGCGACCCGAGTAGGAGCTGGACCTGTGTGCCGAGCAACTAAGCTCGGGCTCGGGTTTTGGTGCCGACGGGTCGCAAGTCGAGAGTCGATCTGGAGTGACACGGGTATGAGTTGGACCTGTGGGCCGAGTGACTAAGCTCGAGCTCATGTTTTGGTTCTGGCAGGTCGCAGGTTGGGAGTCGATCTGGAGCGACTCAGGCAGGAGCTGGACCTGTGTGCCGAGTGGCTAAGTTCGGGCTAAGGTTTTGGTGTTGACAGGTCGCAAGTCGGGAGTCGATCTAGAGTCACCCGGGTAGGAGCTAGACTTGTGTGCCAAGTGACTAAACTCGGGCTCAAGTTTTGGTGCCGACTGGTCAGAAGTCGTGAGTCAATCTAGAGCGACCCGGTAGGAGCTGGACTTGTATGCCGAGTGACTAAGCTTGGGCTCAGGTTTTGGTGCTGACGGGTCGCAAGTCGGGAGTCGATCTAGAGCGACCCGGGTAGGAGCTGGACTTATGTGCCGAATGACTAAGCTCGGGCTCAGGTTTTGGTGCCAACAGGTTGCAAGTTGGGAGTCAATCTGGAGCGACCTGGGCAGGAGCTGGACTTGTGTGCCGAGTGACTAAGCTCGAGCTCAGGTTTTGGTGCCGACGGGTCACAAGTCGGGAGTCGATCTGGGGCGACCTTGGTAGGAGCTGGACCTATGTGCTAAGCGACTAAGCTCGGGCTCAGGTTTTGGTGTTGACGGGTCACAAGTCGAGAGTCGATTTGGAGAGACCCGGGCAAGAGCTGGACCTGTGGTCCGAGTGACTAAGCTCGGGCTCAGGTTTTGGTGCCGGCGGGTCACAGGTCGGGAGTCGATCAGGAGCGACCCTGGCAGGAGCTGGACCTATATGTTGAGTGACTAAGCACGAGCTCAAGTTTTGGTGCCGATGGGTAGCAAGTCAGGAGTCAATCTGGAGTGACCCGGGCAGGAGCTGGACCTTTGTGCCGAGTGACTAGGCTCGGGCTCAGGTTTTGGTGCCGACGGGTTGTAAGTCGGGAGTCGATCTGTAGCGACCCGAGCAGGAGCTGGACTTGTGGGCCGAGTAACTAAGCTCAGGCTCAGGTTTTGGTGCCGACGGGTCATAAGTCGGGAGTCGATCTAGGGCGACCCGGGCTGGAGCTAAACCTGTGTGCCAAGCGACTAAGCTCGGGCTCAGGTTTTGGTGCCGACGGGTCATAAGTCGGGAGTCGATCTGGATCAACCCGGGTAGGAGTACTAAGCTCGGGCTCAAGTTTTGGTGTCGGGGGTTGCATGTCAGGAGTCAATCTGGAGCGACCTGGGCAGGAGCTGGACCTGTGTGCCGAGTGACTAAGCTCGAGCTCAAGTTTTGGTGCCGACGGGTCACAAGTCGGGAGTCGATCTGGAGCGACCCGGGCAGGAGCTGGACCTGTGGGTCGAGTGACTAAGCTCGGGCTCAGGTTTTGGTGTCAGCGGGTCGCAGGTCGGGAGTCGATCTGGAGCGACCCGGGCAGGAGCTGGACCTATGTGTTGAGTGGCTTCGTTGGGCGATGCGCTAGGTTTTTCCGAACGCCATTGTGCCATGTGGCGAGCTGAGCGAAGCGACACGGGACATGGCAGGAAACTTTCTGTTTCGTATGGCTTTTGGCAGGGGATTTAGGGTGATGCGACGCCTCTAGCGAGAGCTCCAAGGCTGGCGAATTTGGCAGATCCGAGGGGTTATAATGGGTCTTAAATATGGAGACTATTCCTCTCCTTAGGAAGCCCAATCGCCATCTCGCAACGGTGTAGCCTGTCTTTTATAGGCCCCTTCTAGAGCGGTTGCCCTCACCTTTGCCATCTTCTTCGCCATTATCTTTGCTTCCGTCCTCCATCCCGCGCCCCAACTTCTTTCTTGCAATTTTAAGGTCGGGATGTCTCCATCTTCATCTTCGTCTTCATCTCCGTCTCCATCTCCTTCATCTTCTTCCTTTGGGAGTCCACGGGATGAAGTCGTCAATGTGTCCTCGGGTAGCACCTCCTTGGAGGCCTCAGGGAGTTCCGTCGTGCTTGAGGCTCTCAAGTCATGGCACAATGTGGACTTGGTGGTGACCGAGGATCTTTTGAGGGTACTCTGGGATCATTATCGCATCCCGGAGTGTTATGGTCTTCACGCCCCTTGGCCTGGGCAGTGACTATACGATTAGTTTCCCAATGGGTTTGGGTTGACCATGGGGGCCCTTGAGGCGGGGCTGCGGCTCCCGGTGCACCCTGTCATTGGGGATTGCCTTCGTTACTCGGGGATCTTTTCATCCTAGGTGTCGCCAAACTCTTGGCGCTATCTAGTGGCATTTATCTAGGAGTGTTGGGGGGCTGGGATCGTGCCGTCTTGGACCCTCTTCCTGGCCTGCTTCTGCTTGTGCAAGAGGCAAGGTGGGTATTACTTGACCATCCACAGCGGTTTTAAGATCAGCGGTGCACCTTCCAATAACAAAGGTTGGAAGAAGCACTTCTTCTTTGTTAGTTGTAGTTAAGAGTGGGGCTTTAGCACTGGGTGGGCCTTCTAGACCATCGATAATAACTCCCCATCGCTCTCTGCTAGAGAAACAATGGACATGGATCGGCTAAGGGGTATTTTGTCCTCTTCTCGGGAAATTAGGGAGATGACCGAGGAGTGGATGGTCAAAACAAAACTGAGCCCTGCCACTGGGGGTATGGCCATTTGCATATGATGGCTCGTCTGCTCGTCCCGAACCATCTGACCGACCGATATTCTTTGTAGAGATGGTGGATCTTTGATCGGTGAAGAAGACGCCCAGCATCAAGGCCACTATGCCCCCATCTTAGGACGAGGAGGGTTCCGGAGGTGGGGGTGGCCCCTAGGAGGGCACACCAAAGAGGGCGCCGTTGTCTCGGCAGCGGGTCGCCCTCCAAAGAAGACGAAGACCTTGGTCCAGAGGACACCTTTGGACTTGGCTACTGGCATGAGTGCCATCCCGAGATTGCCCGGAGCTACCTCCCAAGGCGAGGGCTCAAAGAGCGTGAAGGGGAAGTGGTCGACCGGGTTGTCCGGTGGTGACCCTTCTAGGAGGGTGCCGGCACACCCGACGTCGATATGGGAACTATGCCATGTCTACTCTCGGGCTGAAGGTGAGTAGTACCAGGCCCTGAACATGGCTGACCTCCCGGCTGGGGAGCCGGGAACCCCCTACGTCACTCGGTGGGCGACTCTCAAGGCTGACAATCGCATCTAGGGTGACGGGCCAACTGCCCAGGAGTTCATCCAAGGGGCACTCCATCCAACCATAGCCAAGGATCTTTACTGCTCCTCCGAAGTGCTGGTGGAGCGGGCTGTCACGGACTTAGTTGGTTTTGCCTAAGTCGTGCGGCACCCTTGCGTGTCCGTCCGCAAAGGTCAGCCTCCCCGAAACCTCCCATGGTCCCTTAGGACCTACAAAAGAGAAAACGAGTTAGAGAAAATGCCTCACTCAGGATCCACAAGCAATCATCTCCGTAAACACTTTACAAATTACAAACAAACTTTACAAGCTCTGAATGGTTGCACAACAAAGGGGTAAAATGGTCCACTACAGACCGAGAATCTCTCACAAGTGTCCACATGACACAACCTTTATTTACAAGCCTAAAACGACCACCAAACCCAACTAAAATGGGACTATTAAGCCTTCGGCCGTCCCTCTACATGCTATGTAAAGCATGAACATACCAAAAGACACGGACATACATAAGCATTACATCAAACATCATGTTTAGATGTTTGTCCGTGATATTCTCCCCCACTTATTCCTTCGACGTCCTCGTTGAAGCCTTTGCCGACACTGCAACTCTTCGCCTTTGCTGAGTCTTCAATCTTCTACTCCAGTTGCAATATGCCTCTTGGCTCCTAGCTGCTCTCCGTTGTTGTTTTTGAGTAGTCAAACCTTTGATCCGCCATGCTGCTTCAACTCGCCAATGACTGACTCTAATGTGGGGTTCACTGAGTTGTGTTGATCCTTATTGGTTCCTATAGATCCTCTAGATGAAGGAAAAGACCATCCTTACTGTGCACTAGTCTCTCAAATTCCACATGTTGCTTGAACTGGGTAGATGCTTGTTGGAGCTTTAACAAGCATCGCCTCGCAAACTTCGAAAGTTTTGGGTCCTTCCTCCACAAAATTTACTTATCAAATCTTCTTTCACTTAATTGTCACTTCCAAGTAGATTCGCATCACTTCCGCTTTCGATTGGCATTCTGTTGGGAAATGAAGCGGATAATCTACTCTCAGTAGCACTGATCAACATTGGTGAGGATTTGATAACTATTGTCTTTTAAAATCTTCAAAAAGTCTTTGAACCTATGTAGAGCTCCTCTACTAGATAGATAAGAGAATTGGGGTACTCGGTTTCGCCCATTCTCTTAAGAGTTGAGAAAGCAATAGTTACTTGACTTCCCCCACCTCCTCAAGGGTTGTACTTCATGCATCGAGCTGGTTACTGGACTTCGCCTGCTCTTTGCTTACACTTCTGAAGTACTTGAAGTGTTTACATTCCTTGTATTAAGTTAGCTACTGTGATTCACCTTCTCAATACCATCGAACTTTTGGAATGCAGGAAGTTTTCACCCCAACTTGGAGTAAGTCTCTAATAGTTTTGGTCGCCTCTGGCATTGTACCCGTCTTCTTCCGCATACTGCCTGCTTTGTTTCTTGGTCATGCACTCTTGCATGACCCAAAGTCCTTCACTTTCAGCTATCTTGATGAGACGCTCGTCGACACCGGTCTTACGAAGTTCCTCGGCCTCTGCCCTTCAGGACCTACAAAAGAGAAAACGAGTTAGAGAAAATGCCTCACTCAGGATCCACAAGCAATCATCTCCGTAAACACTTTACAAATTACAAACAAACTTTACAAGCTCTGAATGGTTGCACAACAAAGGGGTAAAATGGTCCACTACAGACCGAGAATCTCTCACAAGTGTCCACATGACACAACCTTTATTTACAAGCCTAAAACGACCACCAAACCCAACTAAAATGGGACTATTAAGCCTTCGGCCGTCCCTCTACATGCTATGTAAAGCATGAACATACCAAAGACACGGACATACATAAGCATTACATCAAACATCATGTTTAGATGTTTGTCCGTGATATTCTCCCCCACTTATTCCTTCGACGTCCTCGTTGAAGCCTTTGCCGACACTGCAACTCTTCGCCTTTGCTGAGTCTTCAATCTTCTACTCCAGTTGCAATATGCCTCTTGGCTCCTAGCTGCTCTCCGTTGTTGTTTTTGAGTAGTCAAACCTTTGATCCGCCATGCTGCTTCAACTCGCCAATGACTGACTCTAATGTGGGGTTCACTGAGTTGTGTTGATCCTTATTGGTTCCTATAGATCCTCTAGATGAAGGAAAAGACCATCCTTACTGTGCACTAGTCTCTCAAATTCCACATGTTGCTTGAACTGGGTAGATGCTTGTTGGAGCTTTAACAAGCATCGCCTCGCAAACTTCGAAAGTTTTGGGTCCTTCCTCCACAAAATTTACTTATCAAATCTTCTTTCACTTAATTGTCACTTCCAAGTAGATTCGCATCACTTCCGCTTTCGATTGGCATTCTGTTGGGAAATGAAGCGGATAATCTACTCTCAGTAGCACTGATCAACATTGGTGAGGATTTGATAACTATTGTCTTTTAAAATCTTCAAAAAGTCTTTGAACCTATGTAGAGCTCCTCTACTAGATAGATAAGAGAATTGGGGTACTCGGTTTCGCCCATTCTCTTAAGAGTTGAGAAAGCAATAGTTACTTGACTTCCCCCACCTCCTCAAGGGTTGTACTTCATGCATCGAGCTGGTTACTGGACTTCGCCTGCTCTTTGCTTACACTTCTGAAGTACTTGAAGTGTTTACATTCCTTGTATTAAGTTAGCTACTGTGATTCACCTTCTCAATACCATCGAACTTTTGGAATGCAGGAAGTTTTCACCCCAACTTGGAGTAAGTCTCTAATAGTTTTGGTCGCCTCTGGCATTGTACCGTCTTCTCCATCAACCCTGTCGCCTACTCTACTGAGTAGCAAAGGTACAGCACCGCATACTGCCTGCTTTGTTTCTTGGTCATGCACTCTTGCATGACCCAAAGTCCTTCACTTTCAGCTATCTTGATGAGACGCTCGTCGACACCGGTCTTACGAAGTTCCTCGGCCTCTGCCCTTCAGCCTTGTCCTGGTATTTGGAGTTTTCCTCTGCATGCTCCACCTCCTCGACCCTTTTCACGACCAATTGCTCTCCCTCCATGAGAGCAAGGGATCAATGACCTTCACGGAAGTCTCGCCTCTGCGGTACCATAGCGCTGGCATGCCCATGGCCCTACTATCCGTCGCCTCGTATCTACCTCCCTTTTCTTCACGATCAGTAGATATGTCTCTGTGACACTCCTTCGAGTCCACCTCTATTCTAACTGATGCTTGATTTTGGGTAACTAAGTCCCTCTGGACTCATCGTTGCTTCCTCGCCCTTTTTGACCCCCTGCTTCAACACCTCTGTGTTCTCCAAGCAACTCCCTTTGGTCGATGGAAAGATAGACTGCAACTCCCATGCATAGTCTCTGCCATCATGTTATAGGGTTTGCACCGATTTTGTTCTCCTTAGCTTCCTTGGTAGCAATGTTCGTTTACTCGACCTTGTCCTCTGACTTGCCGAGCTCCCTTAAGCGAATATGGGCTCTAGAGCAGTCCAACTCTCCAGCTGCTTCGATCATACCTCTACATGATCAAGTCCCTCTCATGGGACTCAATGATACTTGCATTCTAACTTTTCCCTTGGTGGAACACAGCCCCCATATGCTAATGACCAAGGCTTTCATCCAATGCAAAATTCGATGCACGCACGGAAGGCCCGCCTCTGCGGTACCATGGCCTTCACTCCTTGAATCCATAGCCCTTCTTGCCGTCATGTTGTTCACCGAAGTGGAGCTGCCAATAGCTCCTGATCATACCTCTGTACGATAAAGTCCCGCACGGGACAACACCCGTGTGTATCGTATTGCCACGAACTATTCCACCACGATCCGCTGTACCATGTCGCCTCCTGGTGACATCTCCATTGCATTCTGATCCTTGTGGGATGAACTCGAATTGTGGTCCCTCCATTTGTGGTCTCTGCCAACATATTACAAGCTCCTTTGGCAATCGACCCTCGTCCACCCACTCTCGGGTCACACCTAGACGAAGCATCGCTCTAGGGCAGTCCATCGCCTAGTAATTCCCGAAGTCCACTGACTTCGCTAGAATTGGTGTATTATTGTCTGGATCCTGGGCTTCTGCCCCTACCAGCATGATCTCCACTGTGCACCGCTCCCTTCATAGCAACTTGAATGGCAACACTGTGGCATATTCTTCAAGAGTACCTGCCTCTACGTCCTCTTGCCCCGTGCCAAGGCTTTTTGAACCCAACTTCGCCTTTGCAAGCTGAGTCGCCTCAGTTCCTCCATCAACTGCTTCTTCGAGATAAGGTGCATGTGCCCAGAAGCTCCCTTCGTCTTTGGCACCATGCAATACGAGTCCGCTCCATCAGCATGAAGGACCCATGGAACAACATGATCCTACTCTTGCCTCTGCAAGAGTTCATGTCCTTAACCTCTGTCCAAGGGAAGCTCTGCGCCTCCGCTTCATGTTCCATCTTCTATGTTAGCTCACTTTATGCAGCTTGGGTACTTCACCAAGTTACACCCAAGTTGCTCCGCTCTTCGTTTTTGTATTGAGTTGATGGTGGCCCTCGCGCCCACCCTTGAGTCTGATCTCTATATCGACTCCAAGTGTGCCTTCATTTGTGTTGCTTTGGGTAGCTCCCCAACTTGATCTCGCAATGCATCCACCAACGCATTCGCTCAAGCGAGATCATGAGATGACTCCTCGCCATTCTTTCGGTCCATTGAGCTTCGTGGAGTTGTTGTTTTTGAGGTACTACTCCTCAACATGTGCGGTCTATTGCACATGATTCTCCCTCTAGAGAGTCAGGACTTATCCCTCCTGGATATCTATCCCGTTGGAGCAACATCACTCTTCATTTCGGAGACCACCATCCCCTTGGACTACTCCGATTTGCTGAACAAACTGTGCATTATTCTGCCTCCTGCAAATGCACTTGCTAGATTGCGACTCCATGTCAATATAGCCCCCGCTGCATTACTCAAGGCCTAGCAACATGCTGAACTTGCTGCACACTTCAACCTCCTACAAACGTATCCTTCACATACCAAAGAGAAAGTTTCAATGCTCCATGATGCCGAGTTTCGGTCGTCTAGGGATGGCCACGAACATTCCATAGTCCGCATATAAGCCCTTTCATGAGTACCGAATTCTTTGAGTTAGCAATTCTCCTCACCTCTGTAAGCTTTGCATAACTCTTTCGGTCGCTGAACAACCCATTCTACCTTACATGGTCTCATTCTTTACCAAGCACCTTGCTTGCCTTGAGCACCATCAAGTATGGTTGCCAACGTTGAGCCATAGCTCAAACTCAACCATCCCAACCTTTATGCGCTATGCATTC
Organism: Musa balbisiana; assembly: GCA_004837865.1. Lineage (NCBI taxonomy): Eukaryota > Viridiplantae > Streptophyta > Magnoliopsida > Zingiberales > Musaceae > Musa > Musa balbisiana. The sequence continues at coordinate 4,826,555 of CM017189.1, forward strand.
TTCCCAGCTTGCTTGTCCTCGTGGTGCCTCTTGCATGAAGGGGTTGGTCATTCCTCTGAACGCCAATCTTAGATGCTCGCTCCTATGAACGACTCCTTTTCCTTACTTCTCCATGCCCATTTTCCCCAAAACAGTCGCTAGTGCTGGCTGCCCTCAATGCAGCCCCGCTAGGTCCCCCACGTTTGCATGCCAAGTGTTTCTATGAGTGCTTGTCCCACTCTGATACCATCTGTCACGGACTTAGATGGTTTTGCCTAAGTCATGCGGCACCCTTGCGTGTCCGTCCACAAAGGTCAGCCTCTCCGAAACCTCCCATGGTCCCTTAGGACCTAGAAAAGAGAAAACGGGTTAGAGAAAACGTCCCACTCGGGATCCACAAGCAATCATCTCCATAAACACTTCTTAGCCAATGCAAATTACAAACTTTACAAGCTCTGAACGGTTGCACAACAAAGGGGTAAAATAGTCCACTACAGACCGAGAATCTCTCACAAGTGTCCACATGACACAATCTTTATTTATAAGCCTAAAATGGCCACCAAACCCAACTAAAATGGGACTATTAAGCCTTCGGTCATCCCTCTATATGCTGTGTAAAGCATGAACATACCAAAAAATACGGACATACATAAGCATTATATCAAACATTATGTTTAAATGTTTGTCCGTGACAAGGCGGCCAAGTCGCTTGTCTGGGTAAGTGCTAGTTTTCTTTCCTTGCTTGATCCCTTCTTGCGTGGGTCCTAATGCCGATCTTTATGCAGGGCCAGCACTACAACATGGCGCTAATCGACTGGGTGCTCGACGTCGGGCGAGTGATCGAGTGCCAGTCAGACACCTACGCTGCCCTTCGCTTGGAGAACCTAGAGCTGAGGGCTCCGGGGGGGCCAACGGCCATTACTGTGGCTGAAGAGCACACCTCGGCTCTAGGTGAGGAGGTGAGCCGTTTGAAGATCGAGCTAAAGGAAAGCCGGTTATGCATCCTATCGCTGGATGACGAGCTACTAACCCTCTCCCACGATGTCGAGACTGCTAGGTCTTCGGCTTGGGCCGCTGAGGAGGTCCTAAAGTAGGAGCGGCTGGCGCTGCCCAAGAAGGTCGAGGAGGCGATCACTGCGTACAAGGCGTCCACTGGGTTCAAGCACGGCCTGGTGAGGTCGGGTCGAGCCACATATGAGCTCAGATACCGAGTGGCCTATGCTCGCTTTTGGGCGAAGTACCCGGACTTGGAACTGGAGTCGGACCTATTTGCCGACCATCCAGTGGATCAGGACGTCGATATGCCAGCGAGCATCCCCTTTGATGATGGGCCCGAGATCCCCACTCTGAGCTGAGGGTCGTACTCCCTTTTTCCTTTTGTTTTGGTCGGGTTGTGTTTGAGACCGTACCGCCCGACCACGATGTGTATTTCTCTTTTATCAAAAAAATACTCTTAGTTTGGAATTATGACTTGTTTTTCCTGATTGTGGATGCACATGCTCCGTGCAACATATATCTTCTCTGCACCTCGACTTGCCTCTCTCATGGGTAGAACTTTTTTAGGTTCGCCACATTCCACATTCTCGGCAGGGGGCTTCCCTCCATAGTCTCGACCCGGTAGGTCCCTTCTTGGACCATGTCGTAGACTTGATAGGGGCCTTCCCAGTTAGGCGCGAGTTTCCCTCTTGCTTGGGTCGGGTCGCTCACCTCTGCTTTTCGGAGAACGAGGTCCCTGACCTTGATTAGTCACAGACGGACTTTACAGTTGTATATCCGAGTCGTTTCCTTCTTGTATGCCAAGGTACGTAGATGTACCTTAGCTCTTCTTTCTTCGAGGAGACCTAGGTTTGCTTGTAGGCCATTCTCGGAGCCTTCTTATTCGTAGTTGGAAGTGCGCAGGGTCGGGAACACCACCTCGGGCGGAAGAACCGCTTTGGTCCTAAACGCCAGGCTAAACGGAGACTCCCCCAAGGCGGTTTTGGGAGTCATTCGCATTGCTCACAAGACAGTAGGGAGCTCGTCCACCCAGGCTCCGTGCGCGCTCGAGATCCTCCTCTTGAGGCCCTCCAGAATCGCCCGATTCATTACTTTAGTCTGGCCGTTAGTTTGGGGGTGCGCGACCGAGTTGAACCTCAACTGGATCCCATATGACTAGCAATAGGCCTTGAACTTAGTATTGTTGAATTGAACTCCGTTTGTTGAATCTTAGATTTTGATGATGAAATCAATTGATGGGTTAATTGATCTAATCCATATTATTGAGTTAAGTGTGTAGGATTAACTATGATAGCTTGAAGACATAAAGCAAGTCTACCAGAGTCAAGTTCGATGGGTGTTCGAGAGTCCGCCAAGAGTCCAAAGATTCGTCGGAAGTGCTACCAGAACCAACCGAGAAGAAATCGAGGACTTGCCGAAGTTTTCGGAAGTCCGCCAAAGAGATCGTCGGAGGTTCGTGGAGATCACCGAGAAGGTTCGTCTACTTGCCAAAGACTCGCTGAACTCACGACAAGATTGGGAGCTTGCTGGGAGTCCGCCGGAAGAAATCCGAGGGTGTATCGGAAGTCCGCCGGAAGATCACCGGAAAGCTCGCTGGAAGGAAACTCGACATTGCCAATTAAAAACATGCTTAGGACTATCTATTAATTTCATAGTTTGCATGTAATTAGAGTTAGGATTAAGAGTTAATCCTATAACTCGGTTAGGGGCCAATTAGGCCCGAGTTCGGATTGGTTTGGGCCAAGTTTGGAGCCCAACCAGTGAGCTGAAATAGTCTAGGCAGTGGCACCGCCCAGAACCCGAGAGTTCTGGCGGTGGCACCGCCAGTACACTGTCAGTATCAGACACTAACAGGCGGTGGCACCGCCAGCATCGGGTAACCCAAAAGAATTCAAATTTGGAACCCAAATTTGAATCCTCTTGGGGCCTATAAATACCCCTCGATTCTCAACAGAGAAGATAACCTTTGAGAAGTTAGAGATTGAGATAAAGCCTTAGCAAAATCTTTAGCAAGTCTTGTTTTCAATAGCTTAAGTGTTCACCACCTTCTTTCTCTTTGAAAATTTGTAAGAGCGTGAACCACTTGTAAAAGGTTGTAAGAGGGGTATTTGTCCTTCCCCTTCAAAGTGATTTGCTAGTGGAAGTTGGGAGCCTCATCGAAGAAGGCTTCGCAAGTGGATGTAGGTCATTTGACCGAACCACTTTAAATTGGTGTGTTCCTTGAATGTGTGAGTATTTCCCTTTCTAAAATCATTATTTATATAGCAGCAAGCTTTCAGTTTTCATCTTCTAACTTTACTCAAGCTACTCTTGCCAAGTTATTCATTCTCGAATCAAAATCTCTACACATTTACGAAATCGTCTTAAAACTTACAAATTTTAATCCGTTGCACTAATTCACCCCCCCCTCTTAGTGCCGCTCCGATCCTAACAATTGGTATCAGAGCTAGGCTCACTCTCATATTTGGTTTAATACCCAAGAGAGATGGCTTACTTCGGCATGCACGAGGGTCATTCTATTACACGTCCGCCTATGTTTAATGGGTCGGATTATACATATTGGAAGACTCGTATGAGGATCTTCCTCATTTCTATGGATTTTGAGCTTTGGACTATTGTCAAAAATGGATTTCAAAAATCTTTTCTTCCGATGAGCGAATGGGATGAATCGGAGAAGAAGGTTTTTGCTTTAAACGCAAAGGCTATGAATGCCTTGTTTTGTGCACTTGACAAAAATGAATTTAATCGCATTTTGATTTGTGATTCGGCTTTTGATATTTGAAGAACTCTTGAGGTCACTCATGAAGGCACTAGCCGAGTGAAAGAGTCCAAAATCAACATTCTTATGCATTCTTATGAACTTTTCCGGATGAAACCAAGTGAGTCCATCGGAGACATGTACACCCGATTCACGGATGTCATCAATAGACTCAAAGCTCTTGGTAAATGTTTTTCTAACTTTGAACTAGTAACTAAAATTTTAAGATCCCTTTCAAAGATTTGGGATCCAAAAGTTACAGCCATTCAAGAGGCCAAGGGCCTTAAAATATTTCCTCTCGAAGAACTTATTGGGTCTCTAATGACCTATGAAATGACGTGCCATGCTCATGAAGAGCTTAAGAACCCCCTTCCAAAGAACAAGAAGGATATGACACTTAGAATACAAGAAGACCACTTGAAAAGCACATCAAGTGATGAGGACAATGACGATGACATTGCACTTTTAACTCGAAAATTTAAAAAATTTATAAGAAAAAATAAATTTGAGAATAATACCAAAAACAAACTTGAACATAAAAATGACCAAGTAATATGCTACGAATGTAAGAAGCCGGGGCACTTCAAAAATAAATACCCCCAAGCCAAGAAGAAGCAACCGAAGAAGAAGAAGCTTTAAAAGCAACTTGGGACGACTCAAGTGATTCCGAGAATGAAGAAGCTAGCAACAAAGAGGAGGCAAACTTCACGCTAATGGCTTTAGGAGGAGAGGTATGTGATTTAATTAATGAAGATTTATCTTTCGATGAAATTTCTATCGCTTTTCATGAATTATTTGATGAGTGTAGAACTATTAGTAAGAAGTTCAATCTATTAAAGAAAGAGCATGCCTTACTACAAAATAAGCTTGATAGTCTTCAAACTCCTCCATGCTCTAAGTGTGAACACTTAGAAGCAATAAAAAATAAGAATTTGCTACTTAAAGAGACCTTAAACAAGTTTAAGGTCGATAGCAAAGGCTTGGACATGATCCTTGCAAATAAGGGTCACGTCGAAAATAGAAGTGGAATTGGTTTTGTGAGAGGATCTCACCAAAATCCTACCACCTTCATTAAAGGACCCACATTACATGTTTCACCTCATTTGAAATGCAACTTTTGTTGCAAATCCGGACATATTATTTACAAATATCCATTTAAGAAAATTAGTCCACATAAGTTGATATGGGTTCTTAAAGGAACTATAAATAATTCAATGATGAATGACAAAATTAGTAGATCAATTTTTGAGGCACCCAAAATCAAATGGGTACCTAAAAACCATCCTCTTTTGTAGATAAACTCACAAGCTAGGAGCAAGAGATGGTATCTTGATAGTGGATGCTCAAGGCACATGACCGGAGATCCATCTCATTTCTCTATGCTCACTAGCAAAGAAGAAGGGTATGTCACCTTCGGAGACAACAACAAAGGTAAAATCATTGGCAAGGGAATCATAGGTAACAAATTAAGTTTTTCAATTGATGATGTGTTGCTAGTTGATGGATTAAAACATAATCTCTTAAGCATTAGTCAATTATGCGATAAAGGTTACATTGTTAGATTTGAATCTAATGTGTGCATTATTGAAAAACCAAACAATAATATATCAATAATTTCCTTAAAACAAAATAATGTCTACACCATCATCCTTGATGAACATAGTAATAAAATGTGCTTTTCCGCTTTAAATGATGATGCTTGGCTTTGGCATAGGAGATTAGGCCATGCAAGTATGAAACTAATATCTAAGATTTCATTTAGAGAGTTAGTACGAGGAATTCCAAATATGAAGTTTGTTAAGGACAAAGTGTGTGATGCTTATCAACTAGGAAAACAAATAAAAACTAGTTTCAAACCAAAAAATCAAATTAGCACAACTAGACCATTGCAATTGATCCATTTGGACTTATTTGGACTAATTAACACAATGAGTCTAGGAGGAAGCAAATATGCCTTTGTAATTATAGATGACTATAGTAGATACACTTGGACCTATTTCTTGGCTCACAAAAGTGATTGTTTCAAATGTTGCCCAAAATTTTGTAAACTTACTCAAAACGAAAAAGGCTTCATGATTTCATCAATTCGGAGTGATCACGGTGGCGAATTTCAAAACCGTGACTTCCAAAGTTTTTGTGAATCCAATGGATATAACCACAACTTCTCCACTCCGAGAAATCCTCAACAAAATGGGTAGTTGAAAGAAAAAATAGAAATTTACAAGAAATGGCAAGAACCATATTAAATGAACATAGTCTACCTAAGTATTTTTGGGCCAAAACCGTTAATATGGCTTGCTATGTTATGAATAGGGTTCTAATAAGACCATCTCTATCAAAAACTCCCTATAAATTATGGAATAACAAAAAACCAAATGTTTCTTATTTTAAAGTTTTCGGTTGCAGATGCTTTATTTTGAATGAAAAGGATGCCTTAGGAAAATTTGATGCTAAATCCGATGAAGACATCTTTCTTGGTTACTCTTCCGTTTCTAAGGTTTTTCGTGTTTTTAACAAAAAGAACCTTAGTTATAGAAGAGTCTATTCATGTAGTTTTCAATGAAATTTTTGAGTTAAATAAAAATGATTTTGATGATAATCTTAGTTTTGATAATTTGAATTTAAATGAACCCCCTCCTCAAATAGCTAATTCTAGGAGATACATCAAAAGGGGTTCAAACTCATTCTTCCTTCAAGAATATTTGTGCTAACGTCGCCTTCCTTTCTCAAATTGAACCTAAATGTATTGACGAGGCCTTGAAAGATGATTCATGGGTCATTGCAATACAAGAGGAATTGAACCAATTTGAGAGGAATGAGGTATGGAAGTTTGTTCCTAGACCTAGTAACCATTTAGTCATTGGTACTAAATGGGTCTTTAGAAACAAGCAAGATGAATGTGGTATTGTGGTTAGAAACAAGGCTAGACTAGTGGCCAAAGGTTTCAACCAAGAAGAAGGTATCGACTATGAAGAAACCTTCGCTCCTGTGGCAAGATTAGAAGCCATTAGGATGGTCCTTGCCTATGCTAGTAGTAATGATTTTAAACTATTTCAAATGGATGTCAAAAGTGCCTTCTTGAATGGTTTTATTTCCGAAGAAGTATATGTCGAACAACCTCCCGGATTTGAAAATTCTCTTCTTCCTAATCATGTATTCAAATTGACTAAGGCTCTCTATGGCTTGAAACAAGCTCCTAGAGCTTGGTATGAAAGGCTTAGTTCCTTTCTCATTTTAAATAATTTTACCAAAGGCAAGGTTGATACTATATTGTTTATCAAACATTTTGAAAATAATTTTCTTATTGTGAAAATTTATATTGACAATATTTTTTTTGGTTTTTCGGATGAATCACTATGTGAATCATTTGCCAAGTGTATGAGTCATGAATTTGAAATGAGCCTAATGAGAGGATTAACCTTCTTTTTAGGATTACAAATTAAACAACTTAGTGATGGTATATTTCTTAATTAGTCTAAATATATATTAGAATTGTTGAAACGATTTAACATAGATGGTTCAAAAGCGATAAACACTCCTATGAGTACTTCGACTAAGTTAGATATGGATGAAAATGGTGAAAAGTTTGATAAAAAAACGTATAGGGGAATGATAGGTAGTCTACTTTACCTCACTGCGACTAGACCGGATATCATATTTAGTGTAGGACTTTGTGCTAGGTTTCAATCTAATCCTAAATTATCTCATCTTAAGAGCGTTAAAAGAATTTTTAGATATCTTAAAAGAACTCCCAATTTAGGATTGTGGTATCCGAAATCCAATAAATTCGATTTAATAGCTTATGCAGATGCCGACTTTGGCGGATGCAGGATAGATAGAAAAAGCACATCCGGAATATGCCAATTTCTGGGACATGAACTTGTTTCTTGAACTTCCAAGAAACAAAATTCAGTTGCACTATCTACGGCGGAAGCTAAATACATTGTTGCAAGTGCATGTTGTGCACAAGTTATTTGAATGAAGAATATATTAGAAGACTATGGAATTCACTTGAAGAACATTCCCATAAAATGTGATAATACAAGTGTCATATGTCTTACCAAAAATCCAATTCAACACTCTAGAACTAAGCATATCGACGTTAGACATCATTTCATATGCGATCATGTCTTTAACAATAATGTCATTCTAGAGTTTATTGACACAAAGCATCAATTAGCAGACATTTTTACAAAAGCCTTAAATGAAGACCAATTTGACTTCATTAGAAGGGAACTAGGCATGTTAAATTGTCCTTGAAAGTAAGCTTGATTATGTGTCTTTTCCGAAAGTTTTTTCATCATCTTTCCGATTTTCGTGGATTTGATTTCTTCCTTCTTTTTCGATTCCAAATAACATCTTAAAGAACAATCCAAGATCCTATCTTGAATCACACACATCTGAAAACAAAAAGGGAGGAAAGAAATTTCTTTTCTTTGGCATGCCAGCGGTGGCACCGCCAAAACCGGCGGTAGCACCGCTTGAGCGCTCGGTCGCTAGGCGATGGCACCACTCGGATTGGCGGTGGCACCGCCCGAGAACTCCCTTGTAAGAGAACGAGTTAGGGCCGACGGTGGAACCACCCCCAACCCGTGAGAACTCTCCCTAGAACTCCCACAATACTCTCTAAACCTCTCTCACCCTCATTCTAACCTTTAGAAGCCTAAAAGAGGGATTCTTATTGGTTCAAGCTCTCTATCTTCTAAGGAATTCTCCATAAGGTAAAATCTGAAATCTTTCCTTCCTCTTCTCATTATTTTGCCTACTCTTCATAGTTTCATATTCTTGATCTATCATCTTGTTTAGATAATGGCTCCTAAGAGATCAACAAGAACAAAAGGGAAGAGGGTGGAAGGAGATTCATATGACCAAAACCTTTTTAGATCTAATGAAGTAGCTCTTAGGTTTCCAAATTTCAAAACAAGAACAACTCAAATCATAGCAAGAGCAAATTCAAATTCAGCAAATTGAAATTTTGAAGGAACTGTGACAAATGAATCAAAAAATAAATGTCATGTATAAGAACTATGGATTTCCTCCTAAGGATTAATCGATATGCCTTCTTATTCTATTACCTTGACATGCGATCCTTGTATGATTACTCTTAATGTCAAGTTAAGGTTTTGCCATCTTCTTTCTTTTGTATGAAAGCCATGCTGTTTCTTTATGAGATGCAACTTTTGATGAATGCTGAATTTTTCTAATGAATTTTGGATGAATGCGGAATTATTCTAATAAATTTTGGATTCTGTTTAATAGGATTAATTTTGTATAATCTTATGAATGCCAAATGATCGATCTTAATGGTGAATTTTTTTAAATCATAAATTATCGGCTTAAAAGTCTCATCTTCTTTTTTGTTGATGACAAAGGGGGAGAAGAATGAGTAAAAGATTGATGAATTGTATGCTAATGTGATAGCATGACTTATTTGAATTACAAAAGCTTGTGTTAATATAAATGTCTTATATGCATCGATAGCATGAGTTATATGAATTACAAGAGCTTGTCTTAATGCAAATGTCTTATATGCATCGCAAAACTCCTTAAGAATATCACAAGTTTTTATACTGGTTGATCATATTAAATCATGTCTTACATTTATATCATGAGATTCATGTTGAAAGTTTACATCTTTTGTCGAAATGATAATTATCTTTTATCATTCGACTTGAAAATAATTTTTATAGCTTCAAATTATGAGAAATATGAAGTTTCGTATTTGCTCATGCTTATTAAGAATAACGATAAGTTCAACGGATAGAACTTATCAGTTTAGGCTTGAATTCAAGTGTTTTTATCTTCTCATAATATGACATATAGATAGGGGGAGTTATGTTTAACTCTGTCATCAATTGATTGTCATCATCAAAAAGGGGGAGATTGTTGAATCTCGGATTTTGATGATGAAATCAATTGATGGGTTAATTGATCTACTCCATATTATTGAGTTAAGTGTGTAGGATTAACTATGATAGCTTGAAGACATAAAGCAAGTCTACCGAAGTCAAGTTTGATAGGTGTTCGAGAGTCCACCAAGAGTCCAAAAAGATTCGTCAGAAGTGCTGCCGGAACCAACCGAGAAGAAATCGGGGACTTGCCGAAGTTTTCGGAAGTTCGCCAAAGAGATTGTCGGAGGTTCGCGGAGATCACTGAGAAGGTTCAATTACTTGCCAAAGACTCGCTAATCTCACCACAAGATCGGGAGCTTGTTGGGAGTCCGCACGAAGAAATCCGAGGGTGTATCGGAAGTCTACTGGAAGATCACCGGAAAGCTCGTCGGAAGGGAACTCGACATTGTCAATTAAAAACATGCTTAGGACTATGTCTTAATTTCATAGTTTGCATGTAATTAGGGTTAGGATTAAGGGTTAATCTTATAACTCGGTTATGGGCCAATTGGGCCCGAGTTCGAACTGGTTTGGGCCAAGTTTGGAGCCTAACCAGTGAGCTAAAATAGTCTAGGTGGTGGCACCGCCAGACTAGGCGGTGGCACTACCCAGAACCTGAGAGTTCTGGTGGTGGCACCGCTAGTACACTATCAGTATTAGACACTAACAGGCGGTGGCACCGCCAGCATTGGGAAACCCAAAAGAATTCAAATTTAGAGCCCAAATTTGAATCCTCTTGGGGCCTATAAATACCCCTCAATTCTCAGCAGAGAAGACAACCTTTGAGAAGTTAGAGATTGAGATAAAGCCTTAGCAAAATCTTTAGCAAGTCTTGTTTTCAATAGCTTAAGTGTTCACCTCTTTCTTTCTCTTTGAAAATTTGTAAGAGTGTGAACGACTTGTAAAAGGTTGTAAGAGGGGTATTTGTCCTTCTCCTTCAAAGTGATTTGCTAGTGGAAGTTGGGAGCCTTATCGAAGAAGGCTTCGTAAGTGGATGTAGGTCATTTGACCGAACCACTTTAAATTGGTGTATTCCTTGAATTTGTGAGTGTTTACCTTTCTGAAATCGTTATTTACATAGCAGCAAGCTTTCGGTTTTCATCTTCTAACTTTACTCAAGCTACTCTTGCCAAGTTATTCATTCTCGAATCAAAATCTCTACGCATTTACGAAATCGTTTTAAAACTTACAAGTTTTAATCCGCTGCACTAATTCACCCCCCCTCTTAGTGCCGCTCCGATCCTAACACCGTTATCAGTGATGATTACCCTTGGGATCCCGAACCGGGTGATGATGTTCTTCCATGTGAAGCTTTGGACTTGCTTCTCAGTAATGGAGGCTAGGCGTTCGGTTTCGACCCACTTCTTGAAGTAGTCGACCCCGACTGTGAGAAAACATTGTTGTCCTGATGCTGGAGGGAAGGGTCCAAGTAGATCGAGTCCCCATTGGGCGAAGGGCCAGGCCACATCCATCGGGGTAAGAGGGGCTGCTGGCTGATGTTGCAGTTGGGCATGCCTTTGGCATTGTTGGCACTGTTGCACATATGACATGGCGTCCCGGTGCATGGTTGACCAGTAGTACCCTTGTCGGAGAGTCTTAAAGGCCAAGGTTCGTCCCCCGATGTGCTCCCCACAGATCCCCTCATGGAGCTCGATGAGAACCATTTCAGCTTCTAATGGTGTGAAGCATCATAAGAGAGGTTGAGAGAAGACCCTTCGGTATAGCTTTCCACTAACAACGCAGTACTAGGCTTGGGTTCATCTAAACCGTTTCGCAGTCGCCGGGTCATCGGGCTCCTTTTCATCCTTCTTGAAGTGGAGGATCTCCTCTATCCGGCTTGATGGTACCTCCATTTTGGGGATCTCATGAGTTGCCATTGTCGGTGTCGTTATGGACTCAGTTGCTGGAGCCAACGCCGTGTCATGGACAAAACTATAAATAGGGTGTTTGATATAATGCTTATGTATGTCCGTGTCTTTTGGTTTATTCATGCTTTGCACACCATATAGAGGGACGGTTGAAGGCTTACCAGCCCTATTTTTACTTAGGCTTGGTGGTCATTTTAGGCTTGTAAATAAAGGTTGTGTCATGTGGACACTTGTGGGAGAGTTCGGTCTGTAGTGGACCATTTTGACCCTTTGTTGTGCAACCGTTCTGAGCTTGTAAAGTCTACTTGTAATTTGTATTGCTTATGAAGTGTTTACGGAGATAATTGCTTGTGGATCCTGAGTGAGGCACTTTCTCTAACATGTTTTCTCTTTTGTAGGTCCTAAGGGACCATGGGAGGTTTCGGGGAGGCTGACCTTTGCGGACGAACACGCAAGGGTGTCGCACGACTTAGGCAAAACCAGCTGAGTCCATGACAGATAGTATCAAAGCGGGACAAGCACTCATAAAAAACACTTGGCATGCAAACATGGGGGACCTAGTGGGGTTGCATTGAGGGCAGCCAGCATGCGCAACCGTTTAGGGGAAAACAGGTATGGAGATGTAGGGAAAAGGAGCCGCTCGGAGGAGCAGGAATCTGAGATTGTCATTCAAAGGAATAGCCAACCCTTCGTGCAAGAGGCGCCACGAGGACAAACAAGCTGGGAAGAATGCGTAGCGCACAAAGATTGGGATGGCTGAGTTTAAGCTATGGCTCAATGTTGGCAACCAAACTTGATGGTGCTCAAGCCAAGCAAGGCGCTTGATAAAGGATGAGACCATGTAAGTTGGAATGAGTTGTTCAGCGATTGAAAAAGTTGTGCAAAGCTCATAGAGGTGAAGGGAATTGCTAACTTGAAAAATTCAGTACTCATGCAAAGGCTTGTATGCGAATGATGGAGTGTTCGTGGCTATCCCAAGGCGACCGAAACTTGGCGCCAAGGAGCTTTGAAACTTTCTCTTCAGCATGTGAAGGATACGTCCATAGGAGGCTGAAGTGTACAGCAAGTTCATCATGTTGCTAGGCCTTGAGGAGTATAGTGGGGGCTGTATTGACGTGGAGTCGCAATCTAACAAGTGCATTTGCAGGAGGTAGAACAATGTACATTTTATTCAGCAAAGTGGAGTAGTCTAAGGGGATGGTGGTCTCCGAAACATTCAAAGAGAAGGAAGCGAAGAGAGAAGTTGCTCCAACGGGATAGATATCCAGGAGGGATAAGTCCCAGCTCTTTAGAGGGAGAACCAAGTGCAACGAACCGCACATGTTGAGGAGGAGTACCTCAAAAACAACTTCACAAAGCTCAACGGATTGAGCGAGCAATAAGAAGTCGTTGCATGATCTCGCTTGAGATATTGCATTGGAGAATGCATTGTGAGATCAAGTGGGAGAGTGATCCAAGGCAACACAAATGAAGGCATACTTGGAATTAATATGGAGATCAGACTCAATGAAGAGCTAACTCGTGGAATGGTGGGCGCGAGGGCCACCATCAACTCAATACAAAACGAGGAGCGGAGCAACTTGGGTGTAACTTGGCGAAGTACCCAAGCCACATGAAGGGAGCCGACATAGAAGATGAGACATGGAGCGGAGGCACAAAGCTTTCCTTGGATAGAGGCTAAAGACATGAACTCTTGCAAAGGCAAGAGTGGGATTATGTTGTTCCATGGATCCTCATTCTGATGGAGCGGGCTCATTCTACATAGTGCCAAAGACGAAGGGAGCTTCGAGGCACATGCAACTTACCTTAGAGAAGCATTTGACGGAGGAACTGAGGCGACTCAACTTGTAGAGGCGAAGTTGGATTCAGAAGGCCTTGGCACGGGGCAAGAGGACGTGGAGGTGGGTACTCTTGAAGAATTTGCCATAGTGCTGCTATTCAAGTTGCCATGAAGGGAGCGGTGCGTAGCAAAGATTGTGCTGGTAGGGGTAGAGGCCCAAGATCTAGACAATGGTACACCAATTTTAGCAAAGTCGATGGACTTCAGGAGTTACTAGGTGATGGACTGTCCTACACCGATGCTTCGTCTAAGTGTGACCCAAGAGCAGGTGGACGAAGGTCGATTGCAAAAGGAGCGAACACAATTGAAAGTGGAAGAAGCCTTGCAATGGGTTGGCAGAGACCACATATTGAGGGATCATAATTCGAGTTCATCTCATAAGGATCAGAATGCAATAGAGATGTCACCAGGAGGCAACATGGTGCAGCGGATCATGGTGGAACAATTCGTGGCAATGTGATACACACGAGTGTAGTCCCGTGAGGGAATATATCATACGAAGGTATGATCGGGAGCTATTGGGAGCTCTACTTTGGTGAACAACATGACGATAAGAAGAGCTATGGATTCAAGGAGTGAAAGCCATGGTACCGCAGAGGCAGGTCTTTCGTGCGTGCATCGAATTTTGCATTTCACCATATGGGGGTTGTGTACCACCGAGGGAAAAGTTTGAATGCAAGTACTAGTGAGTCCCATGGGAGGGACTTGATCATGTAGAGGTATGATCAGAGTAGCTGAAGAGTTGGACTACTCCAGAGCTTATATTCGCTTAAGGGAGCCTAGTAAGTCAGAGGACAAGGCCGCGTAAGCGAACATTGCTACTAATGAAGCTAAGGAAAACAGAATTGGTACGAACCTTACAATATGATGGTAGAGACCATACATGGGAGTTGTAGTCTGTCTTTCCATCGACCAAGGGGAATAGCTTAGAGAACACTGAGCGGTTGAAGTAGGGGGTCGAAAGGGGCGAGGAAGCGACGATGAGTCCAGAGAGACTTGGCTACCCAAAACACAACATCGGTTAGAATGGAGGTGGACTCAAAGGAGTGCCACAGAGATATATCTACCAATTATGAAGAAAGGGATATAGATGTGAGGTGATGGATAGTAGGGCCATGGGTATGGCAGCGCCATGGTACCGTAGAGGCGGGACTTCTGTGAAGTCATCGATTCCCTGGCTCTCATGGAGGGAGAGTGTTTGGTCATGAAAGGGGCTGAGGTGGTGGAGAATATAGAGACAAACTCCAAGTACCAAGACAAGGCTAAAGGGCAGAGGCCAAGGAACTTTGTAAGACTGGTGTCAATGAGTTTCTCATCAAGATAGCTGAAAGTGAAGGACTTTGGGTCATGCAAGAGTGCATGACCAAGGAACAAAGCAAGCAGTACGCAGTGCTGTACCTTTCCTACTCAATGGGGTAGGCAGCAAGGTTGATAGAGGAGATGGTACAATCCCAGAGGCGACCAAAACTATTAGAGACATACTCCAAGTTGGGGTGAAAACTTCCTGCATTCTAGAAGTTCGATGGCATTGAGAAGGTGAATCACACTAACTAACTCATTGCAAGGAGTGCAAACACTTCAAGTACTTTAGAAGTGTAAGCAAAGAGCAGGTGAAGGCCAGTAACCAGCTCGATGCATAGAGTACAACTCTCGATGAGGCAAGCGAAGTCAAGTAACCTTTACCTTCTCAACTCTTAAGAGAATGGGCGAAACTGAGTACCCCAATTCTCTTATCTATCCTGTAGAGGATCTTAGCACAGGTTCAAAGACCCTTCGAAGATAATGGAAGACAATAGTTGTCAGATCCTCACCAAAGATGATCAGTGCTACTAAGAGTAGATTATCCGCTTCATTTCCCAACGGAATGCTAATCAAAAGCGAAAGTGATGTGAATCTACTTGGAAGTGACAACTAAGTAAAAGAAGAGTCGATGGACAAATTTTACGAAGGAAGGACCCAAAAAACTTCAAAAGTTTACGAGGCGGTGCTCGTTAAAGCTCCAACAAGCATCCACCCAGTTCAAGCAGCATGAGGCATTTGAGAAACTAGCGCATAGTAAGGATGGTCTTTTCCTTCATCTGAAGGATTCGTAGAAACCAACAAGGATCAACACAACTCAGCCAACCCCACACCAGAGTCAAAGTTATTGGCGAGTCGAAGCAGTAGGGTGGATCAAAAGTTTGACAACTCAACAATAGCAGCGGAGAGCAACTGGGAGCCAAGAGGTGCATTGCAGCTGGAGCAGAAGATTGAAGACTCAGCAAAGGCAAGGAGTTGCAATATCGGCAAAGGCTTCGCCGAGGACGTCGAAGGGATAAGTGAGGGAGAATGTCAGGGACAAAACTGTAAATAGGGTGTTTGGTGTAATGCTTATGTACGTATGTGTCTTTTAGTTTGTTCATGCTTTGTACAGCATATAGAAGGATGGTCGAAGGCTTACCAGCCCTATTTTTACTTAGGCTTGGTGGCCATTTTAGGCTTGTAAATAAAGGTTGTGTCATGTGGACACTTGTGGGAGAGTTCGGTTTGTAGTGGACCATTTTGACCCTTTGTTGTGCAACCATTCTGAGCTTGTAAAGTCTACTTGTAATTTACATTGTTTATGAAGTGTTTACGGAGATGATTGCTTGTGGATCCTGAGTGAGGTGCTTTCTCTAACCCATTTTCTCTTTTGTAGGTCCTAAGGGACCATGGGAGGTTTCGGGGAGGCTAACCTTTGCGGATGGACATGTAAGGGTGCCGCATGACTTAGGCAAAACTAGCTAAGTCCATGATAGTCGGGCTGCGAGCGGAGGTCGATTTGGCTAGCGCATCGGCCCGCGTGTTCTATGCCTGAGGTATTCTAGCAATTGAGAAGCGGTTGAAATGGTGGGTGAGCCACTTCGCCTCCATTATGTATAATGCCATCGTTGGGTCCCAAGCTTCGTAGCTCCCATTGACGTGTCCCGTCACCAATTGGGAGTCGCTAAAGACTTCGAGGTTGTCCACATGCATCTCCAGAGCGAGGCGCAGGCTGTGAAGTAGCGCCTCATACTCGGCCTCGTTGTTGGTGGCTCGAAATTATAATCGGAGTGACCTCTCGTAGGTTTCTCTGGACGGGCCTTTGAGGATAAGCTTGACCCCAGCTACTCTGGTAGTGGACGAGCCATCCACATACAGGGTCTATGTGCTCTCGTCGTTCTCCTGCCCCATAGCATTGTCTTCACGAGTTAGTTCGGAAATAAAGTCAGCCAGTACCTGAGCTTTGATGGCGGTCTTGGGGGAGTACTGAATGTCGAATTCGTTGAGCTCGATCGACCACCACAGCATATGACCTGATGCATCGAAGTTGGAAAGGATCTGTCGCAACGGTTGGTCGGTGATCACTTTGATTGTGTGGGCTTGGAAATAGGGCCGCAGCTTTCGAGCTGTCTTCATTAGTGCAAGGGTTAGCTTCTCGATTGGAGAGTACCATGCCTCGAGCCCGACGAGGATATGGTTGACATAATATATGGGTTGCTATGTTGGTGGTGTTTCCCGAACTAACACCGAGCTGACTGCCTATGTCGAGGCCGCTAGGTAGAGACCAAGGGTTTCGCCCGGCTCGGGAGAGGTGAGTCGGGGCAAGCGGGCGAGGCACGCCTTCAACTTTTCGAAGGCTTCTTCGCACTCCGAGGTCCATGTAAAGTTGTTGGCCTATCGCAGAGCCTGGAAGAAAGGGAGGCACTTGTCGGCCGAACATGATATGAACCTGCTGAGCGCTGCCAACTTCCCGGCGAGTCGCTGCACCTCCTTGACCGAGCAGGGGGAATGCATCTCGGTTATGGCCCAAACTTTTTCTAGGTTGGCATCTATCCACCTTTGGTGAATGATAAAGCCAAGAAACCTCCCCGAGCTGACCCCAAAGATGCACTTTGCGGGACTCAAATGCATGTTGAACCGTCTAAGCGTTTGGAATGTTTCCGCTAGATCGGTCAAGTGCGCACTCGCGGCCTTGCACTTTACGATCATGTCATCAATGTATACTTCCATATTCCTCCTGAGCTGGTGCTTGAACAACTTGTCAACCATCCTTTGATAAGTTGCCCCAGCGTTCTTCAGACCAAAGGGCATCACTTTGTAGCAATACACCCCTCTGTTAGTGATGAAGGCGGTGCTCTCTTGATCCTGGGTCACCATCCAAATTTGGTTATAGCCCGAGAATGCATCCATGAACGTAAGAAGTTCATAGCCCGTGGTAGTGTCGACTAGTTGGTCTATCCTGGGAAGCGGATAGCAGTCCTTGGGGCATGCTCGGTTGAGATCGGTGTAATCAACGCACATCCTCTAGTTTCTATTGGATTTCTTAATGAGAACTACATTCGATAGCCACCGAGGGTATTTTACCTCAGTAATGAATCTCGCTTCTTTAAGGTGGTCGACCTCGTCGCTGATTGCCTTCTGCCAATTAAGAGCGAACTTCCTCGGTCTTTGTCTCACCGGCCAAGCCTTGGGGTTGATGTTGAGCTAGTGCTAGGCCACTTCCAGGTCAATCCTGGGCATCTCCTCGAGGGACCATATGAACATATCGGCATTCTTCCTCGAGAAGTCGATGAGGTGGAGTTGATCTACCTTGGGGAGCGTTGTCCCAACCTTGACGATCAAATCAGGTCGGTTCCTTTTCAAGGGTACCTCAGTGAGTTACTTAGGAGGCTCCAGCTGCATCGGCGCTATAGGTCCCTCATAGGGTTCGGGGACTTGATGAGGGAGCGATTTCCCTGGGAGAGTAACAACAGTAAGATAGCATCACCTTGACTCTCTCGGATCACTTCGGGATTTCCCATTCCCTACCAAGGTTAGAAACTTGATGGCCCTATGGTAGGTGGATACTATTGCCTTTAACTTGTTGAGCGTCGATCGGTTGAGGATGATGTTGTAGGCCGAGGGCAGATCGACTACCATGAAGGTGGTCATTATCGTCTTCGCCCTCGGCTCTTCCCCGATGGTGATAGGGAGGACAGTGGTCCCGAGCGGGGAGATGGAATCCCCCGTGAATCTAGTGAGTGCCAACGCCGTGGGGGTAAGGTCCTCCTTGGTCAAACCGAGCTTCTTGAAGGCATCGAGATAAAGGGCATCGGTCGTCTGAGGATGACGTTATAGGCTGAGGGCAGATCGACTACCATGAAGGTGGTCATTATCATCTTCGCCTTCCCCGATGGTGACAGGGAGGACGGTGGTCCCGAGCGGGGAGATGGAATCCCCCGTGAATCCAGTGAGTGTCGAAGCCATGGGGGTGAGGTCCTCCTTGGTCAAACCGAGCTTCTTGAAGGCGTCGAGATAAAGGATGTTGGCGGAACTCTCGGTGTTGACCATCACCCTTTTGACTCAAGTGTTGGCGATCCGGATGGAGATCACCAAAGCATCATCATGATGGGAGCGTTCAACTTCTTTAGCCCCGAAAGTGATTTTAGGCTCGAGCTCGGGCCAAGGACGTTTCTCGACCGCGCTACGGGCGTAGGGCTTCCTCGCCATTGAGCTACTACCGCCGGCTGCTAGTCCTTCGGAGATAACATCGATCTATCTTTCGACGAGTCCCCTAGGCCATGGAGTTTCTTCCCAAGGTTCCTTGAGATAGTGCCCGAGGTGACCTCTCCAGATCAGTTCCTCAATTTGATTCTGGAGGTCGCGGCAATCCTCCGTATCATGGCCATAGTCTCGGTAGAACCTATAATATTTAGATCGATCTTTGTGAGTGGTTCTCATGGGATTGGGTTGTCGCAAGAGATCCTTCTCCCTGATTTGGAGAAAGATCTCTATCCGAGACGTGTTCAGGGGGAGAGGCGGGGGCCTCAAGAGCAGTAGCTCTTGTTGATCGGGCCTCCGGCGGGGTTGCACCGGGGCTACTGAGGTCATCCATCGGGATTATTCCGCCCTTGGCCTCTTGCCGTGCATGCACTTTCCCGCCACCAGAGCTTTAGTGTTGACGTATTGGTTGGCGCACTAGAGCATTTCGGAGACGGTTACTGGCGACTTCTCGATCAGTGACCAGAAGAACCTCGAAGGTTTCAAGCCCATCAGAAACACCTGTATGATTAAAGAGGGGTGAGCGTCCGGGAATCCTCGGATGTCAGTGGTGAAACATGCCACAAACTGAGAGAGCGACTCGTCTTCACGCTGAGATAACACAAGCAAGGTGGCCATGGAAGGCATGGGTCGCACGCTAGCGAGGAAATTCTACTTGAACTCTTGGGTGAGCTGGTCGAAGGACGAGACCGAGGACTGGCGCAGCCAGTTGAACCACGCTCATGCCGGTCCTCTGAGGGTGGTCGGGAATGCCCGGTACATTAGTGCATCGGAGGTACCATAGGGAGCCATCTGAGCCCGAAATGCAAAGATGTGCTCCGCGGGATCGGAGCCGCCGTCGTATGTCTCCAATGCCGACAGCCTGAAGTTGAGGGGTATCAGCTTGTCCTATACTTCCTGAGTAAAAGGGGATTTGCCCGAGCCGCCTTTGTTGGACTCACTCCGCGATTTTTAGAACTCGCGTTGGAACTCGTCTAGGCGTTGGTTGACCCGGGACAACTGGGCCCTAAATGAGTCGTCTACCGAGTCAGACAATATGGTGTCAAGCTTGGAGTAGGGCGGTGTGACTCGATAGGGTGTAGGTATGCCTGCTTGGGTGGACCTCTCGGGTCCGTCATTTGCTCTCGGGCTTCTCCCATCCCGACCTGCTCCTTGTTCGGCCTTTGCCAGGTCGGGTCAGTCGGGGGAGCTACTAGCTATATGATCTGGGGAATGAGTGGAACGAGCGTCTACATCATCCCTGCCATAGCTTGGTTAGGCTGAGGAACACCTCGGGTGATACAGCCGAGGGTCCTGTGGTAAGTTCGGGGGGCGACAACCCCGGGTCGTTGAATAGGGGATGGGGAGGGACTAATCGTCGGGCCCGATAGAGGGGTGATCGGTCGATGGTTCTCCCTCAGGGAGAGCTCCTGCTAGATGCTCCTGCGACATGGCCCTCCTAGCATCAAAGATGTTGGTGAACAAATATGTTGTAGCTGATGAGTCAACATGGCTTGGTCCACAGGTCGATGTCTGGAGCCTTCTGTCGATTGAGTTGGATGTCGAGGTGGCCGGGACCTTGGGAAGGGGTGTTGATCAGTGCTTGTCAATCTCCGGGCTGGTCGGCAGCTCGCCCTCGTGCGCCAGATGGCAACTCCTGGATTGAGATGCTCGCGGCTCGAGGGTGGTCGCTCGCCTACAAAAATGGCCTTCGTTGGGTGATTCCCGACTTTGGCCCATTCAACGAGCAAGTCAGTGATGGGTTGAATTGTTTTGTTTATTTTTTTTCCTTGGCCGAAGGCTGGCCATGGGCTTTTATACCATTGTACGAGGGTCGGTTGCACACGGGTTTGGCGTGGTGGTACGTAGGTCGAACATCGCCTTGGTATGAATTCTGATTTGGCGTGTGTCAGACAACGCCTTGGTACGCGGGTCGAACAACACCTTAATATGGATTCTAACTTGGCATGTGTCGAGCAACGCCTTGGTACATGAGTCGAATAGTGCCTTAGTACGGATTCTAACTTGGCGTGCAACATCAGCTGTAACGTGTCTTGGGCCCAAAATATGCCTTATCATATATCATACGATTAACACCTCGATGTCGTAGATCTAACATTTTGACACTATATAACTAACACATCAATGTCATGCATTAGTAGATATAGTGTCATTTCTCTAATATTACAATTGCACATATGATTACTGTACAGTTTTTATATTTGATATAGTACGATCTCACTTGAAATTAGGAAAGGTGAGTAACCATCCTCGCATGTATTTCAATATAACGATCATGAAATCTCACTGTAAAAACGTTCCTTATGTATACTTCCAACTAAGTCTTTCAAGTTTTGATATATTTAATTCAGTACTAAAGTATTCGGCATTTGATTGACACTATACAATCAATCGATGCTAATTTATGCATAGAAAAGATTTTGTCAGATACACTGCAGCACATTTTTTATAAGATTTAGTATATTCTGAATCGAGTGGATTTGATACTTCCCAACACAATGACAAACATAAAATAAAACTTAGATTGGTTCTCAACCAATATTCTAGTTGAATAACCATAATCTTCATTAACAATTTTCAAATGGTACATTAACCTAAATAGCTCCGCTTATAGGACCACTAAGAAATATTCACCATTTTGTCATAACTTACACCTTTGATTTATCCATTCAAATGGAACTATCATTGATTCGATACCCAAAGAATAAAATCTTCGTTTGAACAAAATAACATTTTTCTCTTTTCTCGAATAGTATTCTCCCTCGTAACCTTGAAAATTATTCGAATGTACTCAACATGCTCCTGGAGAGTTCAGCTATAAACAAACGATGATGTCATCCAAGTAGATGATCACAAACTTATTCAAATACTTTTGGAATAGTTGGTTAATGAAAGTGCAAACTATGATCATAACATTGGTTAAACCAAAAAGCATCATTGAGCATTGGTGCTTAGTTTATGCCTCGATCACTTCTTGTTGTGCATCCCATGTTTTAGTTTTGATAGGGCATATTTTGGCATTACCCATGTGTACCCAAGCAAGCAAACACACGTGGAACCTCAAGTATGATGTGGCATGCAGCACACACGTGGCGGGCAACCGCTTGTCGGCCCCTCCATACGAATGACATCATCATGGTATAGCCACCCCGGAAAGCTCGGGGCGACGTCGCGTGGAGCCAATCTGTGTAGGTTGGTCGGTGTTCGTACAGAAACTAAAGTCGGCCACCCGAGAAGCCGGTCGTAGTTAATTTACCCCGTACGACCAACTCATCCTCGCAGGTATAAAAGCTAACCCTCCTTAATCAGGAGGGAGAGGGCTTCGAACTCTCACATCTCATTTCGCCAAACACTGACTTGAGCTTCGACCTTTGTCCAGGAACTAGCAACGAAGCAACAGCCACCCACCGAGGGAGAACTGCACTCAGGAGATGACACTTGGACCCGACCCGACCGGATGTCGACGTTACCCAAGCATCCATGTGAGCGACCTTACGCATCTAGGACTAGACTGAGCTATGCTGACACCTCAACTATGGTATAAAGGTTCACCAACATTTTGGCGCTAGAAGGAGGGTCCCGATGTCGCAAGATCATCCCCAGCCAAGCAATCCAAGCGAACGCCTTGGAGAGGAGCCACTCCCAATGCACTCAACCTTCGGATTCGGAGGACAACTCCCACCTCCTATGAGCCTAGTAGAAAACGCCCCCACTGCAACCCCGAGCCACTATTGGTGGCCATTCATCAACCCTGGGAAGTCACCCCCCAGGGCCACCATGGGACAACTTCTCGTCTCTGTCGAGACGTTCCTTAGCCTCACACATCAAGTTGAAGCCCTGGCAAGAATGATGCAGACCATCATCCCCCTTGTTTCTCAGCTTGCTTAGTAGTCAACGTTACCTCAATTGCCATAATGAGATCTGTCGGCTCCTGTCCCCGCACCACCGTCAGTCGCTCAGCAGCCTGTCGCGGTGGACGTTACCCCATTGCCCAAAGAGCTATCAGGGAATCCAAGGCCGACATATGAGTGCAACGCTCCAGACCTCCAATGATCCTACCCGAGCACCCTCGAGCCCAACACGCTGTCATCCAATTCGGTTGACTCTTTCCAAGCTTAACTACGCTTGGTCAATCGACGTCCTAATAAGGTCCAAAAGGAGTTCAAGCATAACTTCCTAGCTAGTGCGCAGTCGAAGCCATCTGCAGCCATGCTCCTCAGCCTTAGCCAGAAAGACGATGAGCTTTTTGGATGGGCCTGTGACCATCTAGATTGTCCTGGTCATTGGTCGAGCGACCGACAGCAACCGTCCCCGAGATGCTCCAATGCACAAACTAGTACGTTGCTATTGAGATGTTAGAAGCAGGAAAGCACGAAGAGCACAAGAGGCCCCATGCAGAACCATCCCAAGGGTCGGCCTCAAGCCGGCCAAGAAGAAGGCTCGATCGGCTCAACTTGCCGCTCCTGAAGCAACCCTCTGCCAAAGTTAGAAAATCCAGGATAGAAATTTTCCCACCATAGTTAAAAACTCACCCCAGCTGGTTCGGTCGCCATGGACAAAGCAGTTGCTCGGCCTCAATGGTGTGCCTCAGCCAAATAGTGCCCGAGTGATGCACCTCGGCCAAAGAATGCCTCAATGGTGTACCTCGGCCAAACAATGTCTCAATGGTGCACCTCGGCCAAACAATGCCCAAGTTGTGCACCTCGGCCACATAGTACCTGTGTGATACACCTCGGCCAAATAGTGCCTCAATGGTGCACCTCGGCCAAATAGTACCCTTGTGATGCACCTCGGCCAAATAGTACTTTAATGGTGCACCTCGACCAAACAGTGTCCGAGTTATGTACCTTGGCCAAATAGTGCTCGAGTTGTGCACCTCGGTCTAATAGTGCCTTAATGATGCACCTCGACTAAACAGTACCCGAGTTGTGCACCTCGATCGAACAATACCTCAATGGTGCACCTTGGCCAAACAATGCCCGAGTTGTGCACCTCAGCCAAAGAATGCCCCTAATGGTGCACCTCGGCCAAATAGTATATTAATGGTACACCTTGGCCTAAGTTGTGCATCTCAGCCAAACAGTGTGCCTCATTGGTGCACCCCGGCCAAATAGTGCCCGAGTGATGCACCTCGGCCAAAGAATGCCTCAATGGTGCATCTCGGCCAAACAGTGCCCGAGTTGTGCACCTCAGCCAAAAAGTGCCCCCAATGGTGTATCTTGGCCAATCCAACGCCCGAGCCACGCCTCGCGGCCAGTCCAATGCTCGAGCCACGCCTCACGGCCAATCTAATGCCCGAGTCACATCTTGGCTAGTCCAACGCCCGAGCCTCACGGCCAATCTAATTCTCGAGTCACATCTCGGCTAGTCCAACGCCCGAGCCATGTGCCTCATGGCCAGTCTAATTCCTGAGTCACATCTCGGCCAGTCCAAAGCCCAAGTCACATCTCGGCCAGTCCAATGCCCGAGCCACACCTCGCGGCTAGTCTAATTCTTGAGTCACATCTCGGCCTATCCAACATCCGAGTCACATCTCAACTAGCCCAACCCCGAGTCACATCTTAGCCAGTCCAACACCCGAGCCATACCTCACGGCCAATCTAATTGTTGAGTCACATCTCGGCCAGTCCAACGTCCGAGCCATGCCTCGTGGCTAGTCTAATCCTCGAGTCACATCTCGGCCAGTCCAACGCTCAAGTCACATCTCGGCCAGTCCAATGCCCAAGCCACGCCTCACGGCCAGTCTAATGCCCTAGTCACATCTCGACCAAACCAACGCCCGAGCCACGCCTCGCAGCCAATCTAATTCCCGAGTCACATCTCAACTACTCCAACGCCCGAGCCATGCCTCGCGACCAGTCTAATTCCTGAGTCACATCTCGACCAATCTAACTCCTAAGCCACACCTCGTGCCCGAGTGGCATCTTGGCTAATCCAACACCCGGGCCACGCCTCACAGCCAGTCTAATGCCCGAGTCACATCTCGAGCCACGCCTCACAACTAGTCCAATGCCCGAGCCCACTTCGTGGCCAGTCCAATGTGTAAGTTGCATCTCGGCCAGTCCAACGGCCGAGTAGTGTTGCTCGGCCAACCCAGTCCATCTCTCGAATAAAAGCTCCTGATCAACCAATGACCGAACCACTACTCTCAGCACGACAGCCAACCCAGCCAGCAAAAGGCACCAAGCCATGCCCCGAGCCCCATCATGAGGAACTCGACGCATGCCTCTTTTGGGGGTGAGAGAATGATAGGGCATATTTTGGCATTGCCCATGTGGACCCAAGCAAGCAGACACACGTGGAACCTCAAGTATGATGTGGCATGCAGCACACACGTAGAGAGCAGCCGCTTGCTGCCCCCTCTGTATGAACGACATCATCACGGTACAGCCGCCCTAGAAAGCTCGAGGCGGTGCTGCGCGGAGCTGATCCGTGCAGGTCGCTCGGCGCTCGTACAGAAACTAAAGTCGGCCACCCGAGAAGCCAACTCATCCTCACAGGTATAAAAACTAACCCTCCTTAATTAGGAGGGGGAGGACTTCGAACACTCACATTTCATTTCACCAAACACTAACTTGAGTTTCGGAGGGGTCGAGTCGAGAAATCTCCCACCCGACCTCGACCTTTGTGCAGGAACCAACAACGAAGCAGCAACCACCCGCCGAGGGAGAACCGCACTCAGGGCACTCGGGAGACGACGCTTGGACCCGACCCAACCCGACGTCGACGCGACCCAAGCATCCGCGTGGATGACTTTGCACATCCAGGACTGGACCGAGCCATGCTAACACCTCAACTACGGCATAAAGGTTCACCATCAAGTTTCAATTTTCATGCTTGGTATATTGAACTGATATAAAGTTTCTTAAATAAAGTATACATTGGACACACAAATCTTAATTAGTTTGTGCTAGCTAATTCTGTTAATATACTGTCGACACACAATCTTAACGCCCTTGCGCTAGAGCTGAGACTAGTCATTTGCACTTTGCAGTTTTCATGAAGTTTACATTAGAAAGGCTGGTAAAAAAAAACAAATTAGTCAAGTTTGTTTCAGAAGTAAACACATAAAAAACATCTCGCAACTTATACAAGAATTATAATATGGGTTGAAATTGTGTCAAAACTACTTTTTGGATCCATTAAGGCTCTGTTCTCTGGAATGCCTCAAAAAAATTTCTGATATAATATTTTTTATATTTTTCAATAATATTGATAGGAAAAAAAAATTAGACTTCAATTATACTGTTTCTAACATACTATTCAAAATCAATGTATAGTCTTGTTCAAAAATGTTTAACGTTACTTACACCTAAATCTTCCAAATTCACTCATTATCTTGGAAATGAATGATGAAAGCAAGCTTGAACACTTTTATCAATTTTTCTAGTTTAAAATAATTATTTACAATGATTTCAGCAAATTAAAAGATGAAATTACGTCAAAATTGATTTTTAGACCCATCAAAACTTTATCGTGTGAAAATTATGCCTCAAATATTGTTCATTATAATGGTATTATGTTCTCCGATAACTTTGGATGAAAAAATTATGAATTTGAAATTCACTAATTTTATACAAGATCACACTGATCTTGGCTTACTCAAAATTAGTACAACTCTGAACAGTTGGCTAATTTTGTCGGCTGTAAGATCAATCTTACTGCAAAGTTTGTTAATTTTCTCATGTTTATTCTCGTAGATCTCGGTCAACATAATTTCTCATGCAAATGCTGGTTGGTTCCATGGAAGAGCATGCTCCTGCGCAAACCATCATACCATATCACTGGAAACTAATAAACAAAGTAATTCTTAGGCTGCACTACAAAGGAGAGTTGTACTTAACAGCCGACAATAAAATAGAAATTGCACATCTGGAAAGCTTATGATAGCCTTTCAAAACATTAAAAAAAAGAGCAAATTATGTCAGCTACCAGCATATCTTTATATCAGCAGGCACATCTGAAACATCTCATACAACATATCGATAGGTCACATATCTGCCTGCAGTCTCACTAGGTCGGATGATCTTTACGACCTGTCCACGCTTTAGGCCATAATATCTTGCTATTGGATCTGTAACTTGGATTCGAGGAAGCTGAAAGAGAAAAACAATCATAAATAACAATATGGAAAATAGTACACAAACAAAGAGAAAAACAAGTAGACATACATAAAATAAATTCTTATTCACACATCAAATCAATTTTTTTTGTCAATCTTCTCATATATCATATGCATACACTCCCGACTCTAATTTCTCATCTTGATCCTATCCTCTAGTTCAACCAACCACCTTTCTATTTTGAACTCACTGGACACTTTTTTTTTCCTTTTTCAAATCCCCTACATTTAAAAAGGCCTATCTAGAGGAAAATCTCAGCCAACTGTCTTAAAGGAGGAACTTTAAGATGCTAAATATCTTCATGATTGTAGGAAAGAACATTTAACAAGTTCCTTGATCTACCCCTATGAGCAAATTCCTGAGCAACTGTGGACTACCAACAGAACTAGAAAAATGATAAGGAAGAACATCAAGATAAGCAAGAACATAAACCAAGAAAAGAAGATAATTAATAGGGGCAAAAAGCCACCAAAAACTCTTTCAAACTGAATATCTTTGAAACTAGATACTGCAACATGATCTGTTTCCTTTGTTGGAATATCTTTGGTTCTATAGTCAATTGAATCATTGGGATTTTGTAATCCACAACGTAACAATACAAAGTTATAAATGATAAAGGCAATACTGAATGATTACGTCAAAACAACAAAAACACAAAGAAGAGACAAATGAATGAACAGAAATTTTCTCGAGGATGTCCTGCTTGCTCTTACATACGAAAAGAAGGTGTCAAACTTGCTTTTCTACCTAGGGGGATGCATAATATCAGATCAAAGGATCGAGCTTTCCAATTTTCATCTGAGCATAGAAACATGCAACCCCACAGCCTAGATTGAAATTCTAATAACCATGGAAAAGAAGATAATTAATAGGGGCAAAAAGCCACCAAAAACTCTTTCAAACTGAATATCTTTGAAACTAGATACTGCAACATGATCTGTTTCCTTTGTTGGAATATCTTTGGTTCTATAGTCAATTGAATCATTGGGATTTTGTAATCCACAACGTAACAATACAAAGTTATAAATGATAAAGGCAATACTGAATGATTACGTCAAAACAACAAAAACACAAAGAAGAGACAAATGAATGAACAGAAATTTTCTCGAGGATGTCCTGCTTGCTCTTACATACGAAAGAAGGTTGTCAAACTTGCTTTTCTACCTAGGGGGATGCATAATATCAGATCAAAGGATCGAGCTTTCCAATTTTCATCTGAGCATAGAAACATGCAACCCCACAGCCTAGATTGAAATTCTAATAACCATGGAAGGGGATGCATAATAGCAGTCAAAGGATCGAGCTTTCCAATTTTCATCTGAGCATAGAAACATGCAACCCCACAGCCTAGATTGAAATTCTAATAACCATGGAAAAGAAGATACCATTGCGTAATAAAATTTTCTCTGATGCAAAGTTCATAGCAGAATCTAGTTCATGGCAGAATCTAACACAATCTATATCAATAGTATCATAGGCTCATCCAATTTTGATTAAATTATCAGCTTTAATGCAAAATATCATTTAGAATCCATCAATCAATCAACATCAACAGTCATAAAACCAAAATTTGGCCAACTCTAGCTGATTTGCAACAATAATAACGGAGAGAGGAAGCCAATGACTACATAAAGAGAGAAGAAAAGAAAAGTGTGGGAACAACCCATTTGATAATTTTGACCTACACCCATGGTACACCAAGGGTTCGATCTGGTCAGGTTTAATTATCTCTGACCAAAAACAGGATGAGTTTGGCATTTTTCAAAAAGAACCTGATTGGCACAAGGAGTGGACAATATCACTTATACACCACTATCATCCTCACCCAACCCAACCGACAAGAAAATTCCCCATAATAAAATGTCATAAATAATTTTCCATGTTATATTGCAAATATATCAAAACATATGCCAATTATTATGTATAATTTTCAAAAATCATTCACATCAGGGGGGAAGCCAAAAAAATACTACTGTCAGCTTGGTAGATATAAGAATAGATTTTCTTTAAACTAGGATAGGTTTTCTCGCCATATTGTTAGTGGAGACATTTTAATTAAAAATACCTCTTCACATACCACTGAAATTAATTTTCTCACCTCCTCCAAGGACACTCTCCTTGACACCTATCTAAACCATCTTAAATGTTCTTCCTCATCTTGTCTTCTGCAAAGTTACACCTAATTTTTCACAAAAAATCTCATTTTTATACTTTCTAGTAACACAAACTTTTTTGCATGTATGATTTCTTAACATTTGATACTCGGATTCATAGAGCACCACTAGCCTAACAATTATCTTATAATATGATAACACAAACCTCCCTTCATCTATATCCATTTTAACCCATAATTTTTATTCTATGAACAATATATTCACCAATCTCTCCATTTTGTTGAATAACCGATCCAAAATACTTGAAAAATTATCCCAATGTACAATACGAGAGGTACATATCGGTCCGAGCATGGACTGATACTCGAACCACCTCATTTCTGACGATCCAATTAAAATATTAAAAAAAATCAAAAAGTGGTTGGCCCTAATCCATTTCAACATTAAAAAAGAAAAAAAAGAAAATTAGGGTTCACGAACATGAGCACTCTTCTCGCGGATGATGCCGCAGCCCTCGCTGTTGCCACTTCGCTGCTGCGATGCTGCAGCGCTGCCTCTTCGCTGCTGTGATGCTACCACTGCCTTCCCAAGTGTGCTATTGCTGCACTTCTCTCCTCCGCTTCTTCTTCTTACTTCTTTTCTCCTTCCTCTATTCCTCCACCGCCCCTTCCTTTCACCCTTGTTTTCTTCCTCGTTGAAACATCGATACGCACCGACATACCATGTGTTTTTACACCGATACAGACTGGTACATATAGGTTTGACAGATTGCCGAAACAGGTCCGGTACCCGAAAAGGCAAACCTTGCTATGTTGTCAATTTTTCTAAGTTACATGTTATAATTTTAATCTTAGTCCTACTTAATGAAGTCATTAGTGATTATACTTGGTTCCAACACTAGACACACTCTCTCTAGTTCCAACATTATTGATTATACTATAATACATATTTTTATGACATCAATAATGTATGTTCAAATTCTAAAACGACCAGGCACCACTATAGCATTTTAATTGTCATTGTTCAAATTCTAGACCTCTCATATTTTCATTTTATATCAAAATGTACTTATATTTTTATCTTCAAAATTCGACTATGTAACATAGTAAATGTTTACTTTTGATTCTTCTATTTCCTACAACATATATCTAGTACTATCAATCTATGTTCATTCGTTCAACTTTTACCGAGCACAAATTTACAATCCTTATACATAATTCTATCTACTTTTCTGAAGAGAATATTGTAACTAAAAATATGGTCACATAGGTAATCAAATGTTCATTGAACTAAGTATATATAGTAAAATCTAAGATCATACCATTTCTCTCCCTACATTCCAAACCCCCATGGACTCCATTAAATTCACTATATTTTTTGACACATGCCCATTCAAATCCCATCCAATAATATGTTTCTCAATTGAAGGCATTCCTTGAATAATCTTGTCTAAATTTTTCCAGCTTTGTCTTTTGGTTTGTTCATATAATCCAATTTGAGAATCATAAGTACTTATAAAATTTAAAGTCTCCTAGATGAATACAAATTTTAAAATTATAATGTTGTCACCAAATCTCTTTACCTTTGCAACGTGTCCTTAAGATCCTGGTCTGAAACAATATCTACAACATTTCTGTGTTATAACTTTTTCAAGATACCAAACAATATCTACAATGTGTCCTTTAAGACCTTTTCTTTTCACTTAAGTCTCATGCAAACAAATTATGTTGATTATTCTTCTGGTTATTGTATCCACCAAGTTTAGCATTTTTCATAGAAGTGTTTGTACATTCTAAGTTGCTTACTCAATCCTTTGATCTTGAACTAATTTCCTAATTTGCATTAACCCAAAACAATAAAAGAATCCTTGCCTATCTTGTACCACAGCTGGGCAACGATATTATAGACCACTTCCAAAACGACCTTCAAGTCCACCCTTCTGACTTTAACGAACCTGAGTAGTAGAGGTCCCTCACTTCACCTCCAGATGATGACTTAAAGTGATTAAGATCCATGTTCATGATGTAACGAAGTTTTACACTAGCTATCAATAACCATGCAACTCTTTTCTTTTTCATCCGAGACAAGGTCCGTAAGTGACAAGGTTAGCTTATAGATCTATCAAACAAATTATCTAGGGAACAGTTATCAAGTGCTAATCCATGGACATTCAAATGTGTGTGTCATTCTTGATGAGATATGAAGAATTTCATAATCAAGTTTTTGGAGTTCATGACAGATAATCACAGAGAAAGAACTTGATGACAAAAAACTAGATTCATGAACACATATATCAAAATGCCCCAAAAAAACAAGTCCGAATAATTTAATATAGAATCATGATTGATGACATTAGTAATAAGAAGGCTACCATGAGTTCAAGACAACCTAGGCAAAAAGAGGAATTCAAGGCTCAAACAAAGGATGAGTCAAAAGATCAGAAAACACCATAAGTCTACAGGTTAACTAAGAATAGTTATATATATCATTTAAAGTAATCTCTGACAGATCATGTTCTTGGCTATTTTCATCCAGACCTTTTTTTGTTATGGAGGAAACAAACTTGTAAGCTGCAGACATAATAATGAAAACCGATCTCAGGTCATATTGACTTTAGCTCTCATATCTATGTGCATGCTTAGCATGATGAAGTTCTTATGTAAAGATAATATCATCAGATCAATTATGGGAATTCTTTTGATGCTGCACAAAGTGACTTTGTAAGCTGAAGTTCAGGCCACCAAAACAATGTCTCAAGACATAACTCCAGCTCTGTTAGCCATATGCATGCTTAGAATGACAAAGTGCTTATGTAAGCATTATAACACCAATTCAAGATCTTGTCAGAAACTAATTAATGATGCTAGGATACTTGCAAATGCATCAAATAAGCCAACATCAGTTTTACCACCATAAGTATATCATTTTTTATCAATCTTGGCTACCTGAGTTTCCTTCAGTGTATAACGCTCCAGTAATGTCTTCTTTTCCTCACTTGTCAGAACCTGATGCTCTGGAACAAGTACATGGTCCTTGATATTGACAAGAAGCTCTGACTCCTGTGTTTTAATATTATAAGACAAAAATCAATAGATCAATTACCTAATACACTTACCTAAAAAATTAAAAAGAAACAAACCAAAAAAGAAATATGACAAGAAAATTTAAACTTAAACCAATATGAGCTCACTATGAAGCAGCTGCTAGAATTGCAAAAGAGGAAATGATATACCTGAAAGACCTCCAAATGATACTTCTGAGATGCTTCTTGCAGGGATGATCTTGCAAACGGAGTTAGATTTTGTTGAACGACTAATATTGCTCTAAACACATTCTCTTGTTTCATACGCTCAACATACTGCTTTATTTGTTTTACACCAACCTTTGCTTCACTTGGAAAGAAGACATAAATCTGCTATCATGAAGTGAAAAACATAAATGTGGTGTTGTAAATTAGTCATGATGATTAAAATCTTGATTAAGACATTATTAGTCACAAAGTCATAACAGACAGATCATATAGGATCTTAGAACATTCTACAGAGGCTCACAAAATGAATCACCAAGTAACAATTGGAGCTTTAATAACAAAATAAGTGGACATGACTGACCATGAAGATTCAAATACAAAAACAGTATGCAAAAATGCACAAGTACTAGTTTCTGCATGTGTGCAGGTGAGAATCCATAAACCAATTTCCAAAGGCTGAGAAGAAATAGGTTAAGGAGAGTAAAAATGTTAGACAGATCAATTAACATTAACTGTAAATCACTCTGGAAAAAACTCAGTCACAATAAAGAATACAATATATCCAACAAAATCATTTTAGGACAGATTGAAAAGAGGAGATATTGATCCTGTATGGGTCATCTTGAATTTCACCCCTCAAAAAGACACAAAATAATGAGATATGAAAAGTTATCAAAATTAAGTGAAATTCTGTAAGTGTCATTTAAGATATAAAAATCAATGGTAATAAATCCTAGATTATGTAATTAACTGTTGCTAAATCACATCACCTTCAAAGTCTTATGTTCTTTACTGTCATCACAGAAAAGACCAAGGATCAAAGCAACCAATAAACTTCTGCCAAAAAGTATCAAAAACATACAACACCTGATAATCGCTTTGATTTCATGTGTAAAAAAATAAAAAAAAATTGCTACATGATTGCTGTAAAAAGAAACTGTCACTGTTTGTAGCAAGAACAGTAGAAACCTAATCAAGCATATAACTAATTCAAAAAAGAAAAAAGAAACGTGCAGATGAGAACTTCAAACATTGGTTAAAATATGAAGGAAGCCATAGTAAATACAACTATGAATTGCCTTGAATTTACACAACAGGTTCAGCACAATAGACCACAGATTGAATATCTTCCATTTAACAATAACCAAACAAATGATACAATTAAAAATAAAGGCTGACTGCCAGGATTTTGGACATTTTAAGCCATTTCAAAAATCTAAATGGGTCAAAATGATCCTTAGAAGACACTTCCAAATATTTTAGGATCCCCAAAATTTAAGTTCAACAAGGTATAGGGTAATCAAACGAACAAATATCAGCAAAGGAGGCTATGACTGGACTATCAATCCATTAGGTAAATTAGAACAATTAACCACATAGAGTGCAAAAGGTTGACTACTTAAAAACAATGATATAGAAGAAACCTATAATAGAACTTTTCCTAATTAGCAAATCAAGAAACAATATAATGATCATTAGAAGTCAAAAAGATAGCAAAGGCATAATTAAATATAAATAAAAAAGAAGAGTTAATGAAGTATGACAGTGACAAATTCTTCACCATAAACAAAAGATGTAATTGGCTGATGCACAGAAAATAACATACGCCTAATATTCGTTGCAACTGCAACCATTACAAAACAAAGACAATAAAATACGAAAAGAGAAGACTTAAAGCATGTCAACAAGATAATTATCTATAGAAAGGAAAGATCCAGTTTTTTTTTTTTCTCCAGAGAACAACAACAATCGAAGATAACAAAGTGATGGACCTGATCGTTGTTGTCGTTCTTCTTTTGCTTATTGATGACAAGCTCATCCCGCTTAGGGTTCTCCCCATATTTCTCCAAGAACTGGCGCATGTTTATGTCGATGTCTTTAGCAGCAACGACAAGATATCCTCGGTCCCTCAGTATCTGCATCACCGTCCGTCTGATCCGAAACAACCGGCTGACCTCGCCCTCAGAGGTTGCCATCTTCCTCGATAACTAATCATGTTTCACGATTGCCGCAACACATCAGGGAAAGGGGAAAAGGAGAACGAAAGAATCATGAAAGGCATTTATCTTAGCAACAAAAAATTGGGAACAGCCAATGCGAAACTCCAACCAAATCGAAAGAGACTTTAATCAAGTTATTGAATGTTACGACGCAAAGAAAGTTGTATGAAAGACCTCCGAACCCTTGCGCTAGGGTGGTTGCAAGAAGCAAGATGAGAACAGGAGAGAAGGACGCTGAAGTAGCGGCTACCGCAACGATCTCTCAGAGCGGGGGACACAGGAGACGATCCACAAGATGCGAGAGAAGCGGCCTTCGGTATCCCTGTGAATCGTAGGGTTTCGAGGGCGAGCGACCCCGAGAAATAGGGTTTGAAGGGTTCGACGGAGCGGTGCGATCATGAGTGGGGCCCAGAGTTGATTTAGTTTGGACGGACAAATCAATTGGTTGGCTATACCATGATATTTACATCTTATCGTTATTTAGTTTCTTAATCAATTAAAATTGTGCTTTATATTATACGAGGTGACGTTTAACGAAT
Organism: Musa balbisiana; assembly: GCA_004837865.1. Taxonomy (NCBI): domain Eukaryota; kingdom Viridiplantae; phylum Streptophyta; class Magnoliopsida; order Zingiberales; family Musaceae; genus Musa; species Musa balbisiana. The sequence goes on from CM017189.1 coordinate 4,861,454, forward strand.
CAAAATAAATATTATATTGAATCTCATATTTTGATAATAAAATTAATTAATAAATTAATAATCTAATCCATGTGTTGAGATAAGTGACGTAGGACTAACTACGATCGTGAGAAAGGTAAAACGATTAAAGAAGAATCAAAGTTGGGCCGAGTCAATGATCGAGTATCGGATCGAATGAATCGAGAGATACACTAAAGGATCAACTAATGCAGTAAAAGCTCACCAGAGGATCACCGAGAGTTCGTCGAAAGCTCGCTAGAGGTTCTCCGAGAGTTTGCCGAAGGCTCGCCGGAGGTTCATCGAGAGTTCGCCGAATGCTCGTCGGAAGATTGGCAAGAGATCGCTAAAAGTTCATCGAGAGTTCAGTTGAACCATTGACGTGCAGGACAACTTAGATTACAAGTAGAACAATTATTTTAGTCTTAACTATTGTAGTTAGGACTTTAATTTTAGTTAGTTTTGGGAGAAATCCTACTAACTCAATTAGGGGCTAATTGAGCCTTTAACAAGGTTAAATTGGACCGGTTAGATAGCCCATTCAACCACTTGAAGCCACGTCATGCGGTTGCACCACTTGAGGCTCAGCCTCTTAGGTGGTTTGGGCGGTGGTACCATCGATAGTTATTGTTGTCAAGTGGTAGTACCGCCAAAGCCCGATCTCCGAGGCTCTATCAAGTGATAATACCACCCAAACTAAGTAGTGGTACCACCCAATGTCAGTCTTCAAGCGGTGGTACCGCCCAATAATGATGTGGTACCACTAGTACTCCAAAAACCCAGGATGAAATACTTTTTGGCTCCATTTATAAAGCCATTGGGGCCTATAAATATCCTACTCTTTTTTGAAAGAGCAAAAAAGTGTAAACAAAAATCTTAAGATTTTGGGTTATAAAATTGCTAAGTGTCCTCTTCCTCACTTTCTAGTTTTGTAATCATTTAAGAAAAGGTGCGAGGTTTGTAAGGATTGTCTCCTAAACCCGTGTAGAAGAGAAGGTGGTGTAAGTGTTAGGAAATCTGGAGGCGACATCACATACGCAGCGAAAGAACATAAAATCAAAATCCCTAATTTCTAAAGATGTGTTTGTCATCGTGCGAATATTAGTGCGCAAAATCCATGAAACTTAAAACTGCATATATAAAAGATTGTGTTACCTAGGAACATCGTATATCCCTGAATTCCTATAGATCTCTAGGAGATGGTGAAGGAGGTCAAGCTTCCTCCTCTCTAACGATGATCCACACAACAAGGTTGCAACGATGCTCCTAAAATCTCCAGGCTTGCTATCTGAGGAGGAGAAGGGGAGGAGAATAGGAGAGGCAACCCAAAAAGCTCTAGCCTATGAACCATTGGTTCCCCCTTGTTTATAGAGGTCCCTTATCATCTTAACCCTAATGGATCCTGCCCTATTGGGTATTGGATCTCCATCCAACTACCCAAGCCTTTTAGATTAGTGGATCTCTATCCAATAATCTCTTATTGGCTCTTATTGAATCTCATTCATAGGATCCAATAATTCAGGGGATTATTAGATATTTAATAAGATAGGGGCTCCAACAGATATCTAATATCCGAACCTCTACTCATCGCAATGCCTACCATATGTGTGTGACTCTCTAGGCCCAATATCGAGCTGGTCGTGAGTCATACCTGTCAGAACTCTTTCTGGCTTAGTGAATTATTATCTCCATAATAATTCACTTGACTCATCGACTACGGACGTACTAGGCCACTACACCATAGTCCCTAGATGATACAAGAGAATCTAATCTGTTAGACCTGTTTGTCCTCAGTTATCATATACCTATAGTCTCTCATCCATCTAATATCCCAGAGACCATATGTCAGGCATGGTGTTATCAGACCTATACGGTTTCTACTCGAGCCTCACTCTAATTGGATTCTCTCAGAGAACTCTCTCTCTCTCAATCTGAATGACACTAGTTAGGGATTTGTCTGAGCAAAAATACATGAGATATTTCTCTCATGACACCGAGAGCGGATGATCCTCTGTCGACACTCAATAGTCCTCGTAAGATTGACTACCACTCCCAATGATCGGCTGTGCTAGATTTGGAACCTCCAGACCTATAAGTCTGGTATCAAAGAATGAAGTACTCATACAGGATATTCTTGGTATGTCAAGTCTAAAGACTAGATACACCACTAGGACTACGGAATCGCTGTCTAACAATAAGACATTATCAACCATCCAACATTCCGTAAGCGAATCAATCAGTGAACTCATTCTCCAATGAACACTTGTACTGTATCCCTAGTATCCCCACACGAGCAACTATAAGACCAGTTGCATCCATCATATGGAGGGGTACATAGCACACCAGTTTGTCTAGTTATCTCGATGTCCCTCTCGAGTAACCTATAACCGAGATTATTTAAGGTTTGTGTCTAAAGGTGAACCGGTTTTATTATCATGATCTCATCACGATTCGATTCCTATTGCATAGATTCAAAGACATCACAATATTGTATATGCAACAATCAATATAAAGTGATAAAATATCAAAATATAATAAGTAAAAAGACTACATGTTAAGTCACACGTGCCATCACTTATGTGATTGGCTTGCAAGACACCTATGACTAGCGGTAAGAGGGTGGTTAGTCTTTGCCTATTGAAGGAAGATCGCTAGTAGACATCGATGGCCTCAACGAAGGAGGAATCGGAAATAGATGTAAGTCATGACGACCGAACCACTATAAATCCGGTGTGGTTTCTTTCTGTATCATTTCTTTCATGCTTTTCATTCTCATCACTCACTGATTTACTTGCTTATTACCCTCAATCACTTACGAACGTTTTCAAGTTTAAACGTTTTTTCATACAAGCTTTATCAAACGAATTGTTAAACTTGATCCTCACATATTAGTAAGGAGTACGATTCCATAATCAAATTAAAAGTATTAGGATGATTTAAAAAAATATATATCTTTTTAAATTTTTTTTCAAGATATCATAATCTAAATCTAAAATCCAAAACATAAAATTTAATAATATTAAAAATATTTAATTTTCATTCACACATTATAAAATTATAATTTATAATCATTCAATATATTACTTAATAACTCTACAATATTGAAAGACAATTTAAAATTAATAACAATTATTTATAAATTCACAATATCAATGAAATATCATAAATATAAAATCGATCATTCATCACAAATTTACATAAAGATGGAAACTTTAAATTTAATATTCTAAACTTCCAAACCATAATGTCTGTTAGAACAACACACAAATTAATATTTTTGATAATATTGTAAGCATTATTTTTTTATAATAATATCATCCTAAACTATCAAAGACTTCTCATAAACTTTTAGCATTCTAACATGAGTATGGGTAATAAATTAATCTGAAAATTTTATATTGTAATAAAGTGAGCTATAACACTTACTTAGCAAGTAATTATTATACCCAAGACATAAGGATGAGAAATCATATAACATATGGATCAAAATATAAAGTATGAATTCAATAGTCATATTTAGCATTTCATAAGTAATATATAAATAAATCATATTAAAAAGTATAAACTCATGAGGGGCTAATTATATATTACTCTACGTAGTTAGACCTCTTTAGTATGTTAGTCTATATATTTAAATAATTTATATTATAATCACTATAGTTATAAAAGTGAAACATTTAGTCTCATTTATCCTAACATTATTAGTTTTACTGATAAAAGATATAACACATGATAGCTTATGCATAAATAACACAAAAATGATAGGAAAAAAGATAGTTTCAATAGTAGTGGTGAGTTAATTATAAATTATCCTTTGTAGTTAGATCTTTTTAGTCTCCTGATCCCTAAACTTCAAAAATTTATATTGAAATTTTGTTAGAACCCTTGCAGATTCTAAGCTTGGGGTTGATCTTTTTAGGGGATCGACCTTCTTAGAACTCTATAGGAGTTCCTTCCTCTAGGTTACTACTCAAAGGATGCTAAAAAGATTCATCTATTCCTTATGAAAATAGGATGAATACATGACTATTTATAGGGCTTCTAAACCCCAACTCCTAATAGGACCCCATCTAAGAAGCAATCTCCAAACTAATCCTATCCTTAGCCGGTCTCTTCACCTCTTTAATAGCGGTCAACTAGGTAGGTTTTACATGAATGTCCCTTTCAATGAAACTCAATTAGGACTCTCCTAGCTACAGTCCTAACAGACCCACCCTCTTCAAATCAGCCTTGTCCTTGAGGCTAATAATCCATAAATTCTAGGAATTTGATCTTCAAGTCGTCATAGTTCTCCCAAGTGGCATCTTTTGCTGGTAGATTTGCCCACTATATTAGCACTTCAGTAGTGGGTCGTCATCATCAAGTCACGATCTGTTGGCATTCAATTGGGTCTAGAGTTCTCCTTAGGTAGTCATATTTGGTGGATTGCTTTGGGTTGTCTCGTTTTGTCCCGGCTTAAGCTTTAAACACGACGCATGGAAGACTAGATGGATTTGAGAGATGGCGAGTAAGTCTAATCTGTATGCTACCACTTCGATGTGCTCCAAAATTTGGTAGGGTCCATAGAACTGAGTTGAAAGCTTCATAGATACTCTAGTCTGGATTGATGTTTGCTTGTATGGCTGGAGCCGTAGGAAGACCCAATCTCCTACTGAAAATTCTATTTCGCCTTTGTATTGATTATATTGTTATTTCATCTTTGCTTGAGTTATAATGAGATTGTTTTTTTAGCAACTTCAACATTTTATCTCTATCCTGTAGTTTCTTGTCTACTTGTTCTACTTTAGAGATGCCCAACACATATTTTGAGATCACAATGAGAGGCCGACCATACAAAGCCTCATAGGGAGTATATTTTATGGATGAATACCACCACTTTGGCCTAGGAAAGCCACTTTGTCCACTCTTTTGGCTGGTCACTAGTGAAGCATCTGAGGTACGTCTCCAAGCACCTATTCACCACTTTAGTCTGGCCATCAGTTTGTGGGTGATACGCCCTACTCATTTTTAATTTAGTGCCTTACATTTGGAATAACTCTGTCTAAAATCTACTCATGAAGATCCTATCATGATCACTTACAATATATCTTAACATCCCATATAATTTTATAATATTCTCCATAATGATTTGAGCAATACTAGAAGTAGTGTAGGGATTACGAACAGCGCAAAAGTGAATATACTTTGTAAGGCGATCAACCACGATAAGAATTATACATTTTCTTTGTAATGAGGGAAGCCTTTCAATGAAGTCCATTGAGATATCAGTCCATATTGAGTTCGAGATGGGTAAAGGTTGTAGCTTTCCGGGACTTGCCATTGTCTCGCTTTTATGTCATTGACATACATCACATTATGCCACAAATTTAGTAATAATATTTTTCATCCCTACCCAATAAAAATTTTGCTTAATTCTCTTATAGGTTTTAAGGAACCCGGAGTGCCCGACCGTAGGTGTGCAATACATCTTTTGAAGGATGGTCTTTATGCAAGTAGAATTTGGCACAAGCACAATACGTCCCTTAGAGTGCAATTCTTTTGAGTCCCAATTGTAATGAGCCACGAAGCTTAGTATTGCTAGTCATAGGTGCCCAACAAGCCAATCACATGAGTGATAGCACGTGTGACTTGACACGAAATCTTTTTGCTTATTATATTTTAGCATTTATCACTTTATATTGACTATTGTATATTTGCATGTATATATTATGATGTCCTTGGATCTATGTAATAGGAATCGGATCGTGATGAGATTACGATAATGAGACTGATTCACCTTTAAACACAGATCCTAAATAATCCCGGTCATAGGTTACTCAAGAGGGACATCGAGATAACTGGACAGACTGATGTACTGTATACCCGTCCATATGATGGATGCAGTTGGTCTCATAGATACTTGTGTGGGGATACTAGGGATACAATATAGGTGCTCATTGGAGAATGAGTTCACTGATTGATCCGTTTACAGAATGCTAGATGGTTGATGATGCCTTATTGTCAGACAATGATTTCGTAGTCCTAGTGGTGTATCTAGTCCTTAGACTTGAGACACCAAGGATGTCCTGTATGAGTGCTCCACTCTTTGATACAAGACTTATAGGTTTGAATGTCCCAAATCTAGTATAGTTGGTCATTGGGAGTGGCAGTCGACCTTACGAGGGATATTGAGTGTGGATAGAGGATCATCCACTCTTGGCATCATGAGAGGAATATCCCATGTGTTCTTGCTCAAACAAATCCTTGGCTAGGGTCATTCGGATTGAGAAAGAAAGAGTTCTCTAGAAGAATCCGATTAGAGCGAGACTCGAGTATAAACCGTATGGGTCTGATAGCACCATGCCCGATATACGATCTTTGGGTATTAGATGGATAGAGACTATAGGTACACAGTAATTGAGGATAGACAGGTCCAATGGATGGATCCCCTGTATTGTTTGGGGATTATGGCGTAGTGGCCTAGTACATCCGTAGTCGAGATCGAGGTGAATTATTATGGAGATAATAATTCACTAAGCCAGAAGGAGTTTCTGACAGTATGACTTACAACCAACTCGATATTGGGCCTAGAGGGTCACACACATATGGTAGGCATTGCGATGAGTAGAGGTTCGGATATGAGATATTAGCTGGAGCCCCTGTCTTATTGGATATATATAATAAGCCCCTGAATTATTGAATCCTATGGATGAGATCCAATAAAAGCCCATAGAGATTATTGGATAGATATTCACTAATCTAGAGGCTTGGTCTATAAATAGGAGGGATTAAGCTGTTCATAGGCTAGAGCTTTTACTTGCCTCTCCTATTCTCCTCCCCTTCTCTACCTCAAAGCAGGCCTGGAGTCTTGACGAGCATCGTCGCAGCCCTGGTGAGTGGATCACCACTAGAGAGGAGGACGCTTGACCTCCTTCACTCTCTCCCAGAGATCTGCAAGGAAACAGGGATATACGATCTTTGGGATATTAGATGGATGAGAGACTATAGGTACACAGTAATTGAGGATAGACAGGTCCAATGGATTGGATTCCCCTGTATTGTTTGGGGATTATGGCGTAGTGGCCTAGTACATCCGTAGTCGATGAGTCGAGTGAATTATTATGGAGATAATAATTCACTAAGCCAGAAGGAGTTCTGACAGGTATGACTTACAACCAACTCGATATTGGGCCTAGAGGGTCACACACATATGGTAGGCATTGCGATGAGTAGAGGTTCGGATATGAGATATTCGCTGGAGCCCCTGTCTTATTGGATATCTAATAAGCCCCTGAATTATTGAATCCTATGGATGAGATCCAATAAAAGCCCATGAGAGATTATTGGATAGAGATTCACTAATCTAAGAGGCTTGGGTAATTGGATGCAGCTCCAATACCCAATAGGGGAGGACCCATTAGGGTTTTGATAGAGAACCTCTATAAATAGGAGGGATTAAGCTGTTCATAGGCTAGAGCTTTTACTTGCCTCTCCTATTCTCCTCCCCTTCTCTACCTCAAAGCAGGCCTGGAGTCTTGACGAGCATCGTCGCAGCCCTGGTGAGTGGATCACCACTAGAGAGGAGGACGCTTGACCTCCTTCACTCTCTCCCAGAGATCTGCAAGGAAACAGGGATATACGATCTCCCTAGGTAACATAATATATTCTATATGTAATTTATTTTATGAATTTTTGTGCACCAATCTTTGCACGACGACAAACATCTCTTTGGGAATAGGGGATTTTGTTTTTGTTGTTCCGCTGCGCATATGATGTCGCCCCCAAGATTTCCCAACAAGTGTTTCCTCAAATTTTTTTATGATCTTATTGGTCTTCGGATCTTTCTTCCATTCCCTCTTAATATCCTCAAGGAAGTCATTGGCCAGAAGTGAAATAATTAAAAATTCAGCTTGCTCGAGTAGCCACGAAAGCGCATTTGCAATAACATTCTCTTTTCCCTTTTTGTAAATTATTTCATAATCATATCTAAGAAGCTTTATTACCCATTTTTGTTGCTCGAGGGAAGATATCTTCTGCTTCAAGAAATATTTCAGGCTTTTATGGTCGATCTTGATTTGAAAGCATCGCCCGATCAAGTACGGTCTTTATTTAGTCACCGCATGCATAACCGCGAGCATCTCATTATCATAAATAGTCATCTTGAGATGGCAAGAAGATCATGCCTTACTAGTATAAGTGAGGGAGTGGCCATCTTGCATTAGTATAGCACCAATTCCGACTCCGAAGGCATCGGCTTCAATAACAAAAGTCTTGCTGAAGTTGGGTAGCGCTAGTATGGGCGTTGTCATCATTGCAGCTTTAAGTTCTTCGAAGGTGATGGTGGATTTGTCCAACCATTGGAAAGCATCTTTTTTTAGTAAGAAAGTAAAAGGTGCACTAAGTAAAAGTCGCGTAGTGATTTTATGTTTCTCAGGGTCGGCCAGTTCTGCATTATTTCAATTTTGGAAGGGTCTAACGCTACACCTTCATATGACATGATATACCCAAGATATTCCACCTTCTATTGAAGAAAGCTGCACTTCAATTTTTTGACAAAAATAATATGTTCTTGTAAAATCGTCAAAACAAGTCATAAGTACTGAAAATGATTTTCAAGAGAAGAGCTATAAATAAGGATATTATCGAAGAAAACTAGCACAAACTAATAAAGATAATTCCAAAAAATATCATTCATAAGGCTCTAAAAGGTGGAGGGAGCATTGGTGAGACCAAAGGGCATTACCAAAAATTCGTAGTGGCCGTTGTATGTTTAAAAGACGATTTTCGGTATGTCTTCTTCGCACACTCGTATTTGATGATTCCTGGATCAAACTACAGCTTTGTGATGACTCGTGCTCCCTTTAATTCATCAAGCAATTCATCTACTACTGGAATAGGGTATTTGTCTTTGATGGTTATGTTGTTGAGGGCTTAGTAATCAACGCACATTCATCATGTTCCATCCTTCTTTCGTATGAGGAGCACCGGTGAAGAGTAGGGGCTGCAACTTGACCGAATAACTCCTATTTTAAGTATCACTTTTATAATCCTTTCTATTTCATCCTTATAGAGATGTGGATACCGATATGGCCGAGTATTTGCTAGAGGTTTACTCGGAAGAATCGGTATATAATGATCATGTCGACGGGTAGGAGGTAGGTTGCGCGGTTCATCAAATATATCTGAAAATTTAGCAAACAAAGGAAGTAGGTTTGGATCTTCAAATTTTATTAGCTCTCTCTTAGTTTACTACTCAAGTTGTACCCAAAAGCCACTGTATGCATTGTGCAAAACCTTCTTCATTCGTTGTGTGCAAATCGTTGTTACGTTGCCTCCACGTTTCCCATACAATATCACCTATTTCCCCTTACTGTAAAATTTCATAATTAGTTTCACAAAGTTTCAAGAAACATCACCTAATATCATTAGCTATTTGATGTTAAGCATGGCCTCATAATCATCAAGAGGAAGGAGAAAGAAATCTACAATAATCTCTTGGTCCTGTAGTAACAGTTTCACCCACGGGCACCTATGATCACACTTCAAAATTCATCCGTCGGTGACTTTAACATCAAACTTGCTGCAATTCTTGATAAGTAAGGCCATTCGGATAGTAACTTTACTATTCATCAAATTATTAGTACTCCTGGTGTCAATAAGAATGGTGATAGGTTGTTACTTCAGAAGTCCTCCCACTTTCATCGTTTGTGGGTTCACGTAACCGACAAAGGCATGCATCATAATATCAACTAACTGTTGTTCTTCATATGCAACCTCTTCCTCATGCTCCTGGACCTCCTCCTCTATGTCTTCAAGAGGTTCAATCAGTAGGAGGTGGCCCCTTTTGCAACGATGATTGTGGTTCCATGGCTCGTCGCAATGCCAACAAAGACCCTTTGCTGATCAGTCACGTAGTTCTTCTCTTGTCAATTTTTTTAGCAGCAAAGGATGGTTGAGAGCAGAAGGAGGTTTATATGTCATGGGCCTAGGAGAGGTTCTCATCCTTCGAGCATCTTGGTTGAGCTGTTCTTCTTGTATTCGGGTGAAAGAAATCCCAGCGGTCACGGTATGGGGTTGCCACGCCTTAACCTCCCCTTTTATCTCTGGCTTGAGTCCTTTGATGAATGTTCCTAACAATTAATAATCAGTCCAATCATGAGCAAGGTAGGATAGCTTCTCAAATCTAGTTTGGTATTCTTGAATTGTAGAGGTTTGTCAAATCTTTATGAGTTGGCCATCAATATTTTCATACTCCGTAGGTTCGAATTGATTCAGCAGTGCATTCTTAAATTGATTCCACGTCGGAGCCCAATGATTATATTTCAGCTAATTGTACCATTGAATAGCATCTCCTTCAAGATGGATGATAGCAATTTTCACTATAGCATCATCCGACGTTTGGTAGTACTGAAAGTAACGTTCGACGCGCGAAATCCACCCTATCGGGTCTCCTTATTCCCATCATGGGAAGTCCACCCTCATGTGTGGCTGAAGCATGTCCGAGGGTTGTCACTCCTTCTTTGGAGAACTCTCTTAATTCTCTCCTTATTAAAATTTGGTTGGACTCAGTGATTGTCCAATTCTAAATTTTGCAAATAAAGTGTACAATTTGTCCTCCAAGCACGATTCAATCTGAGATTCCAATGCTTCAAATTTGATATCAAATGGATCTTGAGAAGCCATAGCATATGCTTTTAGATTAGAGATATCCCTATCTTTTTTCTATTGATAGGTTAATGGCATGGGGTGGTTGAAGGTTTGAAAAAATTGAGGATCACGGAAAGGTACTACAGTAGGCTTTTACATCTAAAGTGTAGAAGTTTGGATGTAAAAGGTAAGTGGTTTATATTAAGAATTTTTTAATGAAACCAAAGGAAAATTTGTAGTTAGGAAGTGTCAAGGCTATCATAAAAATTTCATAGAGATTTGGATAGAAAAAAATACTATAGAAAGATTAAACAAATTATGCTATGCGGCTAGAATTCTATAGTGCATCTTTCATCGTAAAGATAAAAACTTTCTAACGAAAAGTTTATGTAGTAATATAGGAATAATTTTTTTTTAGATTATTGAATAAGGATAACTAAATTGCAGTAGCAGTAAGGTAGGAAACTAGAACCTATTGTAATTCATAGGGAGATCAAAGGATGATCCGCGGTGGTGGAGATGATGACGGAATTCGGCGACGATTTTTTAAGCAATTGTGGGAATTGCTTTGGGTGACTATGGAGGGTTGATATTGTTGGGAAATCTTGGGGGCGACATCACATGTGCAGTAGAAGAATAAGAAAACAAAATCCCCAATTTTTTAAAAAGATGTTCGTCGTCGTGTGAAGATTGGTGCGTAAAATCTGTGAAATAAACTGCGTATAGAATAGATTGTGTTACCTAGGGAGATCGTATATTCCTATTTCCTTGTAGATCTTTAGGAGAGGGTGAAGGAGATCAATCATCCTCCTTTCTAATGGTGATCCACACAGTAGGGCTGCGACGACGCTCCTCAAAACTCTAGACCTGCTCTGAGGTGGAGAGGGGGAGGAGAATAGGAGAGGCAAGCAAAGGCTCAAGCTTATGAACCACTAAATCCCTTGTTAGGAAAAGAGTCGGCACTAAGAGGGGGGGGGGGGGGGGGGGTGAATTAGTACAGCGGTAAAATAACATCGATTTAATAACTTTGTTTTAATTAAATCCGTTTTTGATATAAAACTATTTCGTAAAGGTAATACTTTGAAAGCATACGTAAGAGAGTAGTGGATGTAATGAGCAAGTAAGGAGGTTTGCAGTTAAAGTAAATTGCTCAAAGAAATGTAAACCAGATTTTAGAGTGGTTCGGTCATTTGACCTATATCCACTTCGCCGATTCCTCTTCTGTCGTGGCCACCGGCATCCACTATTGATCTTCCTTCAATAGGTGAAGACCAACCTCCTCCTTACAACTCGATTCTCCTTTTATCGGGTTTAAGAGACAACCCTTACACCCCCAATCACTTCTCTCTCAAACTATTCTAACACTTAGAATTTTGAGAGGAGCTCATACAAGATTGCAGTAGTGTTTCTATCCTTTTTTACTCTTAATACTTGTGTTGGTTAACCATGGATGGGAGGGGTATTTATAGGCCTTAAGTTGATTCAAACTTGGAGTGTAAAACTTTCCCATCTCGGGTTTCCTAGGTGTGGGCGGTACCACCGCTAGTGTCAGTTTGACACTGACACTGTGCTGGGTGGTACCACCGCCCAGGTTGGTGGTACCATCGCCTACAGCCTTCTTGTAGGCTATGTTTGGGCGGTACCACCGCCTGACATAGTCTCGAAGATTGTGCCACGACGGTGCTACCTCTTGGGTCAATATAGTCCTTACATGGGCCCAACTGGCCCATAATTGGGTTGCCCCAAATCTAATCCCAATTACGTGCTAACTATGAAATCTAAGACATACTTAAGCTAAACAAGTCCCTATGTCTTGGTTTCTTCTGGCGAGCTTCCGGCGATCTTCCGGCAACTTCCGATGATCTCTCGGTAATGTTATGGTAGACTCCTAGTAAGCTCTTAGACTTCTCGATGATCTCCTTGGCAAGTTCTGACGAGCTTCTCTGGCAAGCTCCGAGACTTCTTGGCTGGTTCCGTCGGAACTTCCGACGAACGTCCGGACTTTCGGCGAACTCTCAAACTCCCAATGAAATCGCGTCCTTGACTCTGGGACTTCATTTTGCTTTATGCCTTGCTATTATAGTTAATCCTACACATGTAAAACACACATCGATCTAGACAATTAATACTAAGTATTAATCATGTTGTTCGGCATATCATTGGTCCCTCGACGCTTCATCCGATTCTTCGGCGCATCGTCCTCTCTTGCGACCTATTGTCCAATCGGCCAGTTGACTTTGCAACTCCGATATCCTTGGCGCAATATCCACTCTTCTTGGCCCGATGCCCGAATCCATGGCCCGAACCATTCTGTCGATACGTCGACCGATCCTCTGGCCCGACGTCCAATCTTCTGACATGTTTTCCCCTGGCCCAACATGATTCTTCCTGCTTTAATTATCTCATCCTGATCGAAGCATCCTACGTCACTAAAAACATAGATTAAATTATAAACACTTATCAATTGGTTTCATCATCAAAATCTGAGATTCAACAATCTCCCCCTTTTTGATGATGACAACCAATCGATGACGGAGTTAATCTTAACTCCCGGAGTTTGAACAAACTCCCCCTATCAATATGCCATATTGATAGAACATTGAATTCAAGCTGAATTCAAGTCATTGCAAATTTCATCATGAATATTTGCAACACATTATCATGCATAACATGATCATACTTCTCCCCCTTTATCATCAACAAAAAGGAGAAGTTCAATTCTCATGTGCTTAGAAAAACAAGTTTAAATCATTGCATATTAAACATAATTTCTAATTTGATCATTATGCAAGATAGCAATAAATAAAGATGTGCAAGTTTAGCATTTTTGTTTCTTGAGATAGGCAAGATAACACTTCTTTGTAATGTTCAAGATAGCAAGTTTTACATCATGCAAGCTAGCAAATTAGAGATGTTCAAGAAAGCAACTCTTCTTGAAATATGCAAGTTGCAAGCTAGCAAATTTTTACTTCCTTTGCAATATTTGAGCTAGTAATTTTGCTTCCATTGCAAAGTGCAAGTTAGCATGTTTTGCATCTTGAGTTAGCAATATTTCTCCCCTTTTGTCATTATCAAAAAGAAGGGAAGACCCTTTACATCAATTTTCAAATTATGACAAAGGTAAAGTATCAACCTTATTTCAACACGTTTGTGCTTCATTATAGTTTCAATTTACAACATGCATAATTTTAAAACTTTACATATCATCCTTACTCTATGCATTATACCAAATCATCATTCATAATTATTTCATTATTAGCAACAAATCATAGTATTTTAAATCATGATGGTATTAATTTGTCAAATTGCATCTTACCATGCATGATCATAACTTTTCCCTCTTTTATCATTGTAAACAAGAAAGAATAAGGGAAGAACAAAATAGTGTATAATATTTCAATCATTTCAAGACATACAAACCATAAATACAAAGACATCATATCATGAAAGATAAGACCTCTTGAATTACAAAAGACATGATTCATTTTATTAAATCTTTTCTTTTTATAAATAGCAAAAAGAAACATAGGAGATCAAATGATATAATATCTTGATTCATACATAAGAAATCTCAAGTTATAAATCTCAAAAAATCAAGATAAGTCTCAATCAAATTCAACTCATCAAAATTATTTTCATGAGATTCAAAATGACATAAACAATTTTATTAATCTCTTAGTGAAAAATTGATAAGATAGAGAAAAAAAAATTTTCAAGAAAAATATTTTTATCTTTTTAGTTGTTTTAATTCATGTGATTTATTTCATAGAAGCGTACCTTTTTCATTTATGCCAAAAACATGCATCAACGTTTAAAAACTTAAAAACTCACTTTCATTACCGTAAAAATCGATAATCCATAAATCTCAAGAATCATCATGCATAATTTCGAAATTTAATAAGCATGATCATTATGCATGACATCAAGACATGGTGTCAAAATATTTAATATTTTCATTACATAAATACATCATTATGCATCATCGAAATTGATTTCATAAAGCATTTTCCATCAAGATCATTTTGTTTGTTGTAGTCATGCATTTTTCTTTTTAGGTGAATCTAACTTTTCAAGCTTAGTTTTCGATACAAAATCCATGCATCATCATTAAGCATGATATCAAACTTCTTAATATTTTCACTAAGATATCAAGCGTGGTTTCAATCAAAATCGGAAATTATCAAGATACACATTATTTCTTTTTGAAAAACATTCACAGGATCATCATTAGATTGAATCTATCATTTTATTCCATTAAAATAAAACATGCAATTTTCATTATCATTTTCAAAATTACTAGCATGATCATAATTTTTGCATTTTCATTTTTAAACATGCAATTTTCATTATCATTTTCAAAATTACTAGCATGATCATAATTTTTGCATTTTCATTTTTAAACATGTAATTTTTAAGAAAAATAATTATTTTAAACTAAATTAAAATTAACTCATGAAAAGCATCATGTAATTTCGAAATAAATCAAAAGCATTTTGATTACCTCATCGTCAAAAGCCGTTAAGGCATAGTTTATAACCGCACCTTTGTTGATTTTCTCCTTGTCTTCAGATGAGCTCGATTCATCCCAATTTGTATTCTTCTTCTTGCATTTATAGCAAGTAGATACATTCTTTTTGTTCTTTAATTTTTGTTTCATGAACTTTTTAAATTTTATGAGTAGTTCAAGTTCACCATCACTTGAGCTTATGTTCGAGTGGTCTTCATGTGTTCTAAGTGTCAAATCCTTCCTGTTCTTTGGAAGGTTGTTTTTGAGTTCTTCACGTGCATTGCACGTTAATTCATAGGTCATTAAATACCCTATTAGTTCTTCAATCGGAAAGGTATTCAAATTTTTTGATTCTTGAATTGCTATTACTTTTGAATCCCAATTCTTATTAAGAGAATGTGAAATTTTGTTTACAAGTTCAAAATTTGAAAAACTTCTACCAAGTATTTTTAAACCATTGATAACATCCGTAAAACGGGTGAACATGTCAATAATGGTTTCACTTGGTTTCATTTGAAAAATTTCAAAATCATGCATTAAAAGGTTAATTTTTGAATCTTTAATTTTGCTAGTCCCTTCATATGTGATTTCAAGAGTGCGCCAAATATCAAAAGTCATTTCGCAAGTAGAAACCCGATTAAACTTAATTTTGTCTAAGGTGTAAAATAGAGCATTCATAGCTCTAGCATTTAAAGAAAATATCTTCTTCTTCAAATCATTCCAATAGTTCATTGGAAGAGAAGATAATTGAAAACCAAATTCGACTATGTGCCATAAATCGAGATTAAACGAACATTCGAGTTTTCCAATAAGTGTAGTCCATCCCATTGAAAAAGGGAGAACGAATAAGATAGTGACCTTCTTGAAAGTCGAAAAGAGCCATTTCTGTTTGGGTGTTAAACCAAATTACAAAATGAGGCTCTGATACCAATTGTTAGGAACGGGGTCGACACTAAGAGGGAGGGGTGAATTAGTGCAGTGGTAAAATAAGGTCGGTTTAATAACTTCGTTTCGATTAAATCCGTTTTCAATGTAAAACCGTTTTGTAAAGGTAATACTTTGAAAGCGTACATAAGAGAGTAGTGGTTGTAAAGGGCAAGTAAGGAGGTTTGCAGTTAAAGTAAATTGCTCAAAGAAATGCAAACAAGATTTTAGAGTGGTTCGATCGTCGTGACCTACATTCACTTCATCGATTCCTCTTCCGTCGAGGCCATCGGTATCCACGATCGGGCTTCCTTCAAAAGGTGAAGACCAACCTCCTTCTTACAACTTGATTCTCCTTTTACCGGGTTTAGGAGACAGCCCTAACACCCCCACTCACTCCTCTCTCAAACTATTCTATAACTTAGAACTTTGAGAGGAGATCATATAAGATTGCAACAGCATTTCTATCTTTTTTTACTCTCAATACTTGTGTTGGTTAACCAGGGATGGGAGGGGTATTTATAGGCCTTAAGTTGATTCAAACTTGGAGCCTAAAACTTTCCCATCTCGGGTTTCCTAGGTGCGGGCGGTACCACTGCCCATGTTGGGCAGTACCACCGCTAGTGTCAGTCTGACACTAACACTGTGCTGGGTGGTACCACTGCCCAGGCTGGCGGTACCACTGCCTGCAGCCTTCTCGGAGGCTATGTTTGGGCGGTACCACCGCCTGACACAGTCTCGAAGACTGTGCCACGACGGTGCTGCCTCTTGGGTCATTGTTTGGGCCTCTTATTGGGCCCAACATAGTCCTTACATGGGCCCAACTGGCCTATAATTGGGTTGGCCCAAATCCAATCCCAATTACGTGTTAACTACGAAATCTAATATATACTTAAGCTAAACAAGTCCCTATTGTTGAATCTTGCATTTTGATGATGAAACCAATCGATATGTGTTTATGTTTTAATCTGTGTTTTGAGTAACGCATGATGCTTCGATCAAGATGAGACAATTAAAGCAAGAAAATCATGTTGTGCCAGAGGAACATGTCAGAAGATTGGATGTCGGGCCGGTGAATCGGTCGACGTATCGATAGAAGGCTTCGGGCCGTGGATTCGGGCATCGGGCCAAGAAGAGCGGAGATTATGCCAAGGATATCGGAATTGCGGAGTCAACTGGCCGATTGGGCAATAGGCCGCAAGAGAGGACGATGCACCGAAGAATCGGACGAAGTGTCGAGGGACCAATGACATGCCGGACAACTTGATTAATTGCTTAGGATTAATTGTCTCAATTGAAGTTTTGTTTTAAGTGTGCAGGATTAACTACGATAGCTTGAAGACAAAAAGCAAGTCTACCAAAGTCAAGTTCGATGGGTGTTCGAGAGTCCGCTAAGAGTCCGAAGATTCATCGGAAGTGCTGCCAGAACCAACCAAGAAGAAATCGGGGACTTATCAAAGTTTTTGAAAGTCCACCAAAGAGATTGTTGGAGGTTCGCAGAGATCATCGAGAAGGTTTGGCTACTTTCCAAAGACTCACTGAACTCACCACAAGATTGGGAGCTTGCTGGGAGTCCGCCGGAAGAAATCCGAGGGTGTATCGGAAGTCCGCCGGAAAGCTCACCAAAAGGGAACTCGATGTTGCCGGTTAAAAACCTACTTAGGACTATGTTTTAATTTCATAGTTTGCATGTAATTATGGTTAGGATTAAGGGTTAATCCTATAACCTGGTTAGGGGCTAATTGGGCTCGAGTTTGAATTGGTTTGGACCAAGTTTGGAGCCTAACCAGTTAGCTGAAATAGTCTAGGCGGTGGCACCGCCCAAAACCTGAGAGTTCTGGCGGTGGCACCGCCAGTACACTGTTAGTATCAAATACTGACAAGCGATGGCACCGCCAGCATCAGGAAACCCAAAAGAATTCAAATTTGGAGCCCAAATTTGAATCCTCTTGGGGCCTATAAATACCCCTCAATTCTCAGTAGAGAAGACAACTTTTGAGAAGCAATAGATTGAGATAAAAGCCTTAGCAAAGTCTTGTTTTCAATTGCTTGAGTGTTCACCTCCTTCTTTATCGTTAAAAATTTGTAAGAGTGTGAACCACTTGTAAAAGGTTGTAAGAGGGGTATTTGTCCTTCCCCTTCAAAGTTATTTGCTAGTGGAAGTTGGGAGCCTCATCGAAGAAGGCTTCGCAAGTGGATGTAGGTCATTTGACCGAACCACTTTAAATTGGTGTGTTCTTTGAATGTGTGAGTACTTACCTTTCTGAAATTGTTATTTACATAGTAGCAAGCTTATGGTTTTCATCTTCTCACTTTACTCAAGCTACTTTTATCAAGTCATTCATTGTCTAATCGAAATATCTACGTATTTACGAAATCATTTTCAAACTTACAAGTTTTAATCTACTGCACTAATTCACCCCCCCCCTCTTAGTGCCGCTCCAATCCTAACAATTGGTATCAGAGTGAGGCTCACTCTCATATTTGGTTTAATACCCAAGAGAGATGGCTTACTCCGGCATGCATGAGGGTCATTCTATTACATGTCCACCTATGTTTATAGGTCGAATTACACATATTGGAAGACTCGTATGAGGATCTTCCTCATTTCCATGAATTTTGAGCTTTGGACTATTGTCGAAAATGGATTTCTAAAATCTTCTCTTCCGATGAGCAAATGGAATGAATCGGAGAAGAAGGTTTTTGCTTTAAACACAAAGGCTATGAATGCCTTGTTTTGTGCATTAGACAAAAATGAATTTAATCGCGTTTCAGTTTGTGATTCGGCTTTTGATATTTGGAGAACTCTTGAGGTCACTCATGAAGGCACTAGTTGAGTGAAAGAGTCTAAAATTAACATTCTTGTGCACTCTTATGAACTTTTTCGAATGAAACCAAGTGAGTCCATCGGAGACATGTACACCCGTTTCATAAATGTCATCAATGGACTCAAAGCTCTTGGTAAAGATTTTTCCAACTTTGAACTAGTAACTAAAATCTTAAGATCCCTCCCAAAAGGTTGGGATCCAAAAGTTACGACTATTCAATAGGCCAAGGACGTTAAAATATTTCCTCTTGAAGAACTTATTGGGTCTCTAATGACCTACGAAATGACATGCTATGCTCATGAAGAGCTCGAGAATCCCCTTCCAAAGAACAGGAAGTATATGATGCTTACATCTTAAGAAGACCACTTGAAAGGAACATCAAGTGATGAGGACAGTGACGATGACATTGCACTTTTAGCTCAAAAATTTTAAAAATTTATAAGAAAGAACAAATTTAAAAATAACACCAAAAACAAACTTGAACATAAAAAGGGCCAAGTAATTTGCTACGAATGCAAGAAGCCGGAGCACTTCAAAAATGAATGCCCCCAAGCCAAGAAGAAGCAACCGAAGAAGAAGAAAGATTTAAAAGCGACTTGGGACGATTCAAGTGCTTCAGAAAGCGAAGAAGCTAGCAACAAAGAGGAGGCAAACTTCACGCTAATGACTTTAGGAGAAGAGGTATGTGATTTAATTAATAAAGATTTATCTTTTGATAAACTTTCTATTGCTTTTTACGAACTATTTGATGAGTGTAGAACTATTAGTAAGAAGTTTAATCTATTAAAGAAAGAGCATGCCTTACTACAAAATAAGCTTGATAGTATTCAAACTTCCCCATGCTCTAAGTATGAACACTTAGAAGTAATAAAAAATGAGAATTTGCTACTTACAGAGTCCTTAAACAAGTTTAAGGTCAGTAGCAAAGGCTTGGACATGATCCTTGCAAACAAGGGTCACGTCGCAAATAGAAGTGGAATTGGTTTTGTGAGAAGATCTCACCAAAATCCTGCCACCTTCATTAAAGGACCCACATTAGATGTTTCACCTCATTTGAAATGCAACTTTTGTTGTAAATCCAGACATGTTATTTACAAATGTCCATTTAAGAAGATTAGTTCACATAAGTTGATATGGGTTCCTAAAGGAACTATAAACAGTTCAATGATGAACAACCAAATTAGTAGATCAATTTTTGAGGCACCCAAAATCAAATGGGTACCTAAAAACCATGCTTGATGTCTTAATAAAAATATTAAGAAGTTTAATATCATGCTTAATGATGATGCATGGCTTTTGCATAGAAAACTAAGCATAAAAAGATAGACTCACCTAAAAAGAAAAATGCGTGACTACAACAAATAACAAAATTATTTTGGTTAAAAATATCTTATGCTCAATGAAACCATGATTGATGAATATGCTTTATATTTAATAATTTCTTTGCCTTGTATGTCCTATCATGATGAATATTTTGAAAATAAATGAAATCATGTTTGATTTGAAGTAATACATAATGATCATGCTTAATGAGTTTTCTTTCAAAATGATGCATGATGATTTTTGTGATTATCGAACTTTGCAATCTTTTGAAAGATCTTTTTCGGTGTTAATGAATGATGCATGGATTTGGCATAAAAGAAAAGAACAAGCATGTATAAAATCAATCATTGAGTTGAAATAAAAGGAGGAAAGCATTTTTCTTGAAAATTTTCCTTTTTCTCTATCTTAACGATTTTTCACTAAAAGACCAATAAAATTATTTATACCATTTTGAATCTCTTGAAAGTAACGTTGAGATTTTGATGAATTTGACGATTTGAATTTGAATGAGTTTGTATTCAAATCATGATCTTGATTTCTTGGATTTACTACTTAAGATTTTTTTTTAATCATGATCTCTTCTTTGTACACCTACAATTTTTGTTAAAAGAAGAGATTTGATAAAATGAATCATGGTTTCTCTTGATTTCTCAGAATTATAGCTTGAGTATTCTTTTTGTAAATCAAGATTGTTAATCATGATTCTCTCGTTTTATCAAAGAGAATATTTTTCAAAATGAATAATTAAGCTGTTTTCTCTTGATTTTTTGATTCCCACAATTTGAGAAAATGTACCTTGATGCTTGGAACATTTTATGCATAAATTGATTTTCTTTATGATTCAATACTCCTTTGTAATTATGATATGTTTATCTCATGATATGATTGAATCACTGTTATAAAAGAAAAAGAAAATTGTTAGCTAGCTAATTGCAAAAATATATGCTAGCTTGAATGATAAAATATGAGATTGTCTATAGTGCAAATTTATTGTTCTCGTGATGTGTAGATTGAAATAATGATTGAAATATTGATGTAATTATAAATGATGAAATGAAATTATGCAATAAATACAAATGGGGAGAAGTTTTGATCATGCATGGTAGGATGCAATTTGACAAATTAATACCATCATTATTTAAAACATTTATGATTTGAAATTATGCTTGCAATTGCTTTTTATTGTATGTGATGTATTGAATATGATGTGTATCATGAATGCTTTAAATGATAAATGTTTGGATATCATGATTAATGATTTTGTTTTATGCATGAGATTTTCGAAATTATGCATGATGAATCTTGTAAGTTACGAATTATTGATTTTTACCATAATGAAAGTGCCTTATTGATCCTTGTCGTAATAAATCTCGCACTTTCAGTTTTAAATATGATACATGTTTTTATTTGACATAAAAAAGGGGGCATGCTTGAATGAAATAAATCACATGATTTGAAACAACCAAAAGAGAAGAACATTTCTCTTGAAAATTATTTTTCTCAATCTTATTGATTTTGATGAATCCATTTGTATTATTTTTATGAATCTCATGGATTATGAAAATGATTTGAATTTAATGGGTTTTATTGAAATCATGATCTTGATTTCTCGTAATTATAATTTGAATTTTCTATTGAATGAATCAAGATTGTTTTCTATTTAAAAGGACATTTGTCGAAATGTTTCATGGTCTTTTAGTATTCATGATCTTGATAATTATGTTTTGAAATTTTATGTAAATCAAGATTGTTCATCAAGATTCTCTCGCTTTATAAAAGAAGAGATTTTTTTTGTGAATCATAAGTTTTTATATGCATGAATTGAGATTTTGTTCTCCTACGATTCTTTTTGCTATTAACTAACAAGAAACTTGTTCTTGTAAACTATGATATGCTATTTGACATCTTGATAATTTATAACTTGAGTTTCTTTTTGAATCAAGATTGTTCCCTATCATGCTTTGTATTTACAAAAGAAGAAATTTGTCAAAAATGATATATGTCTTTTAACATTCATTTTTATCTTTGTTAATTACCCTTGTCATGATTTGAAGATTATAGTAAAGGGAAATGAATTACATGATTGTATTGTTATTCCCTTCTATTTGACAATGACATAGGGAGAGCAAATTTTGCTAGCTTGCATACTTCAAGAAGAAGGAAAAGTGCTATCTTGCAAATCTCAAAAGAAGCAATATGTGCCAAGTTACACATTTTGAAAAGAGGCAAAATAGTCCATCTTGGACATCTTTTTGCTAACTTTTTATGTGTAAAAGTTGATACCTTGCATACTATAAATTTGCATACCAAATGTGCAATCTTGCCTATCTCAAGATGCAAAACATACTAATTTGCACTTTGCAACGGAAGCAAAATTGCTAACTCAAACATTGCAAAGGAAGCAAAAGTTTGCTAGCTTGCAACTTGCATATTTCAAGAAGCAAGAGTTGCTTTCTTGAACATCTCTAATTTGCTAGCTAGCATAATGTATAGCTTGCTATCTTGAACATCACAAGCTTGCCTATCTTAAGAAACAAAAATTGCAAAAGTGCTATCTTGCCTATCTCAAGAAGCAAAATTTGCAACTTGCACATTACAATAGGAAGCAAGAATAATGAGCTTACACAAGAAAGCTATCTTGCATTTGCTTTTGAAATTTTTGGTAGCTTATATGTAGTAAAACTTGCATATCGTAAAAGTTGCTAGCTTGTAGTATAAAGAGAAGCAAACAATTGCTATTTCAAGAAAAGCAAACATGCTAAAACTTGCACATCTTTAATTGCTAGATTGCATGATGATACTATGTTTATTATGCAATGATTTGAACTTTTTATCTCTAAACACATAAGAATTGGGACTTCTCCTTTTTGTTGATGACAAAGGGGGAGAAGTAAGTTGATGATGTGCATGATTTGATCATGACATGTTGTTTGGATTTTTGAATCCAAGAGTTTCTATCAATATGGCATATTGATAGGGGGAGTTTGTTTAAACTCTGGGAGTTAAGGTTAACTTCATCATCGATTGGTTGTCATCATCAAAAAGGGGGAGATTGTTGAATCTCGTATTTTGATGATGAAACCAATCGATATGTGTTTATGTTTTAATTTACATTTTAGTAACGTAGGATGCTTCGATCAGGATGAGACAATTAAAGCAGAAAAATCATGTGGTGCCAGAGGAGCATGTCAAAAGATTGGACGTCGGGCCGGTGGATCGATCGACGTATCGATAGAAGGCTTCAGGATGTAGATTCGGGCATCGGGCCAAGAAGAGCAGAAATTGTGCCAAGGATATCGGTGTTGCGGAGTCAACTGGCCGATTGGGCAATAGACCGCAAGAAAGAACGATGCGTCGAAGAATCGGACGAAGCGTCGAGGGACCAATGACATGCTGGACAACTTGATTAATTGCTCAGGATTAATTATCTCGATCGAAGTTTTGTTTTAAGTGTGCAGGATTAACTACGATAGCTTGAAGATATAAAGCAAGTCTACCGAAGTCAAGTTCGATGGGTGTTCGAGAGTCCACCAAGAGTCCGAAGATTCATCGGAAGTGTTGCTGGAACCAATCGAGAAGAAATCAGGGACTTGCCAAAGTTTTTGGAAGTCTGCCAAAGAGATCGTTGGAAGTTCGCAAAGATCACCGAGAAGGTTCGGCTACTTGCCAAAGACTCACTGAACTCACCGCAAGATCGGGAGCTTACTGGGAGTCCGTCGGAAGAAATCCGAGGGTGTATCGGAAGTCCGCCGGAAGATCACCGGAAAGCTCACCGGAAAGAAACTCGACATTGCTGGTTAAAAACCTGCTTAGGACTATGTCTTAATTTCATAGTTTGTATGTAATTAGGGTTAGGATTAAGGGTTAATCCTAAAACCTGGTTAGGGGCCAATTGGGCCCGAGTTCGGACTGGTTTGGGCCAAGTTTGGAGCCCAACCAATGAGCTGAAATAGTCTAGGCGATGGCACCGCTTAGAACATGAGAGTTCTAGCCGTGGGACTGCCAGACTAGGCGGTGGCACCGCCAGTACACTGTCAGTATCAGACACTGACATGCGGTGGCACTGCCAGCATCGGGAAACCTAAAAGAATTCAAATTTGGAGCCCAAATTTGAATCCTCTTAGGGCCTATAAATACCCCTCAATTCTCAGTAGAGAAGACAACGTTTGAGAAGAAATAGATTGATATAAAAGCCTTAGCAAAGTCTTTAGCAAGTCTTGTTTTCAATTGCTTGAGTGTTCACCTCCTTCTTTCTCGTTGAAAATTTGTAAGAGTGTGAACCACCTTTAAAAGGTTGTAAGAGGGGTATTTGTCCTTCCCCTTCAAAGTGATTTGCTAGTGGAAGTTGGGAGCCTCATCGAAGAAGGCTTCGTACTTTAAATTGGTGTGTTCCTTGAATGTGTGAGTACTTACCTTTCTGAAATCGTTATTTACCCAGCTACAAGCTTACGGTTTTCATCTTCTCACTTTACTCGAGCTACTTTTATCAAGTCATTCATTGTCTAATCGAAATATCTACGCATTTACGAAATCATTTTCAAACTTACAAGTTTTAAGCTGCTGCACTAATTCACCCCCCCCTCTTAGTGCTACTTCGATCCTAACACCTATGTCTTGGTTTCTTCCGACGAGTTTCCGGCGATCTTCCAGTGAACTTCCGACGATCTCTCGGTAATGTTCCGACAAACTCCCAACAAGCTCTTGGACTTCTCGAGGATCTCCTTGGCAAGTTCCAATGAGCTTCTCTGGCAAGCTTTGAGACTTCTTGGCTAGTTCCGCCAAATCTTCCGACGAACATCCGGACTTCCGGCGAACTCTCGAACTCCTAACGAAATCACGTCCTTGACTCTAGAATTTCATTTTACTTCATTCCTTGCTATCATAGTTAATCCTACATATGTAAAACACACTTCGATCTAGACAATTAATATTAAGCATTAATCATGTTGTCTGGCATGTCATTGGTCCCTCGACGCTTCGTCTGATTCTTCGGCGCATCGTCCTCTCTTGCGGCTGTTGCCCAATCGGCCAGTTGACTCCGCAACTCCAATATCCTTGGTGTAATATCTGCTCTTCTTAGCTTGATACCCAAATCTATGGCCCAAAGTCTTCTATCGATACGTCGACTGATCCTCCGGCCCGACGTCTAATCTTCTAATATGTTTTCCCCCGGCCCAAGATGATTCTTCCTGTTTTAATTGTCTCATCTTGATCGAAGCATCCTGCATCACTCAAAATGTAGATTAAATCATAAACACTTATCAATTGGTTTCATCATCAAAATCCGATTTTCAACATCCCTCCTATTTATAGAGGTCCCCTATCAAACCCTAATGAATCCTCCCCTATTAGGTGTTGGATCTGCATCCAATTACCCAAGCCTCTTAGTTTAGATCCTCCTCTAATGGTCTTACCTTAATGGATCCTCTCCTATTTAGATCTTTATCCAATAATCTATCATGAGCTTTTATTGAATCTCATTCATAGGATCCAATAATTTAGTAGCTTATTGGATATCTAATAAGATAGGGGTTCCGACGGATATCTCATATCCGAACCTCTACTCATCGCAATGCCTACCATATGTGTGTGACCGTCTAAGCCCAATATCGAGCTGGCCATGAGTCATACCTGTCAGAACTCCTTCTGGCTTAGTGAATTATTATCTCTATAATAATTCACTCGACTCATCGACTACGGATGTACTAGGCCACTACGCCGTAGTCCCCAAACGATACAAGGGAATCCAATCCATTGGACCTATCTGTCCTTAGTTACCGTGTATCTATAATCCCTCATCCATCTAATATCCTAGAGACCGTATACCGGGTATAGTGCTGTCAGACACATATGGTTTCTACTCGAGTATCACTCTAATCAGATTCTCTCGGAGAATTCTTTCTCTCTCAATCCGAATGACCCTGGTCAGGGATTTGTTTGAGCAAGAACATATGGGATATTCCTCTTATGATGTCGAGAGTGGATGATCCTCTATCGACACTCAATAGCCCTCGTAAGGTTGACTACCACTCTTAATGATCGGCCGTACTAGATTTGGGACATCCAAACGTATAAGTCCTGTATCAAAGAATGGAGCACTCATACAGGACATCCTTGATGTCTCAAGTCTAAGGACCAGATACACCACTGGGACTACAAAATCGCTGTCTGACAATAAGGCATCATCAACCATCCAACATTCTGTAAGCGGATCAATCAGTGAATTAATTCTCCAATGAGCACTTATACTATATCCCTAGTGTCCCCACACGAGTAACTATGAGACTAGCTGCATCCATCATATGGATGGGTATACAGCACACCAGTTTGTCCGGTTATCTCGATGTCCCTCTCGAGTAACCTATGACTGGGATTATTTAGGATCTGTGTTTAAAGGTGAATCGGTCTCATTATCGTGATTTCATCACGATTCGATTACCATTGCATAGATCTAAAGGCATCAATATATATATATATATATATATATATATATATATATATATATATATATATAAAGTGATATATAAAGTGATAAATGCTAAAATATAATAAGCAAAAAGATTCCGTGTCAAGTCATACGTGCCATCACTCACGTGATTGGCTTATAGGGCACATATAATTAGCAATCTCCCACTTGACTTAAAGCCAATCACCTATGTGTCTTATCCCCATTAGACCCCAATGACGCTCAAAGACAATCTGAGACAACGCCTTTGTTAGTGGATCTACAATATTATCTTCGGATGAAACTCTTTCCACTACTACATATCCTCGGGTCATGATCTCTCTAATAAGTTGGAACCTCCTCAGAACACTTCTGATGAGACTCGAGTTCCCTTATTTGAGTAATTGCCCCATTGTCGACGTAATATAAGGAATTAGCTCATCACTACTTGGCCCGACTCCTAGATCTGTGATGAACTTCTTCATCCAGACTCTCTCCTTTGTTGCCTCTACTACAGCAATGTATTTCACCTCTATGGTCAAGATAGTAATAGTATCTTGCTTGGAACTCTTCCAGCACACTACTCCTCCATTTAAGGTGTACATATACCTCGAATTCGACTTGCTATCATTGACATCAGATTGAAAACTTGAGTCCGTGTAGCCTTCAACCCTGAGGCTACTGTTGAATCTTGTATTTTGATAATGAAACCAATTGATAAGTATTTATGATTTGATTTATGTTTTGAGTGACGCAGGATGCTTCGATCATGATGAGATAATTAAAGTAGGAAGAATCACGTTGGGCCGGAGAAAAACATGTCAGAAGATTGGATGTCGCACTGAAGGATCGGTCGATATATTGATAGAAGGCTTTGGGCCATGGATTCGAGCATCGGGCCAAGAAGAGCGGATATTGCACCAAGGATATCGGAGTTGCGGAGGTCAACTGGCCGATTGAGCAATAGGCCGCAAGAGAGGACGATGCGTCGAATAATCGAATGAAGCGTCTATGGACCAATGACATGCCGGACAACATAATTCATGCTTAGTAATAATTGTCTAGATCGAAGTGTGTTTTACATGTGTAGGATTAACTATGATAGCAAGGCATAAAGCAAAATGAAGTCCCTGAGTCAAGAACGCGATTTTGTTGGGAGTTTGAGAGTTCATCGGAAGTCCAGATGTTCGTCGGACGTTTTGCTAGAACCAACCGAGAAGTCCTAGAGCTTGCCAAAGAAGGTCGTCAAAACTTGTCAAGAAGATCATCGTGAAGTCTAGGAGCTTGTCGGGAGTCCACTACAAAATTGCCGAGAGACCGTCGGAAGTTCGCCAGAAGATCATCGGAAGAAACTTCACTTACAGACTTATTTAGCTTAGAAAATATCTTAGAATTCGTAGTTAGCACATAATTGAGATTGGATTTGGGCCAACCCAATTAAGGGCCAGTTGGGCTCATGTAAGGACTATGTTGGGCTCAATGAAAGGCCCAAACAGTGACTCAAGAGGTGACACCGTCATAGCACAGTCTCTGAGACAGTGTCAGGTGGTGGTACCACCCAAACAGCCTCCGAGATGCTGTAGGCGGTGGTACCGCAAGTATGGGTGGTGGTACCACCCAACACAACCTCCCAGGTGATGGCACCGCCTAGTGGCAGGGTGCTAGGTGGTGGTACTACCAGTTTGGGTGGTGGTATTATCTAGTGCAGTGTCAGTGTCAGATTGACATTGGTGGTGGCACCGCCCGTACTCAGGAAACACTGGATAGGAAGTTTTTAGGCTCCAAGTTTGAATCAACTTAAGGCCTATAAATACCCCTCTCATCCCTGGGTAAAACACACAAGCACAGAGAACTTAAAAGTGAGAAAACACTATAGAAATTACTTGAGAGATCCCTCCTATAAATTCTAAGTTTAGAATTCTGTTTAGAAATGAGTGAGTGCTTGTAAGGGTTGCCTCCTAAACCTGTGAAAAGGAGAAGTGGGGTGTAAAAGGGTAGTTGATCTTCACCCATTGAAAGAAGATCGATAGTGGGTGTCGGTGGTCTCGACACAAGAGGAATTAGAGAGTGGATGTAGGTCGACGACGACCGAACCACTATAAATCTGGTTTGCTTTTTAATTGTGTAATTTACTTTAACTGTAAACTACCATACTTTATTACTCTACTTGCTTACTACCTTCAACACTCTTCCGTACGCTTTCAAGCTATCTTTCCGAAATCGGTTTTCATCGAACGTATGAACGAAATTTCAGAACCGTCGTTATTTTACTGTTGCATTAATTCACCCCCCCCTCTTAGTGCCGACTGCTTTCCTATCAATTGGTATCAGAGTCTCTTATTTCTCATTTGATTTAACAACTAAGAGAAATGGATCTTTTTGGATTTCAAGAAGACTTTTCTATTGTTTGTCCTCCCATGTTCAATGGGACGGACTACACTTATTGGAAAACTTGAATAAGAGTTTTCTTACTTTTTATGGATTTAAACTTATGGAATATTGTTGAAAATGGATTTCAAAGGTCTTCTCTTCCAATGAACCATTGGAATGATTTGGAGAAGAAGACTTTTTCTTTAAATGCTAGAGCTATGAATGCTCTATTTTGTGCTTTAGACAAAAATGAATTCAATCGGGTTTTTATGTGCGAAACGACTTTTGACATTTGGCATACACCTGAAATCACACATGAAGGCACTAGTCGAGTTAAAGATTCTAGAATTAACTTTTTGACGCATGATTTTGAACTTTTTCATATGAAACCAAACAAAACCATTGGAAATATGTACACCTATTTTACGGATGTCATCAATGGTTTAAAAGCACTTGGTAAAAGTTTTTCGGATTATGAACTTGTAAACAAAATTTTATGTTCTCTTAATAAGAGTTGGGATCCGAAAGTAACCGCAATACAAGAGGCAAAAAATCTTAATAATTTTTCACTTGAAGAACTTTTTGATTTATTAACAACATATGAAATGGCACACAATACACAAAACGAACATGAGAATATCCTTCCAAAGAACAGGAAGGATTTCGGACTTAGAACAATCGAAGACCACTCGAGCATAAGCTCAAGTGATGGTGAACTTGAACTCCTTACTATGAAATTTAAAAAGTTCATGAAACGAACAAAAAGAACGCAACTACTTGCTATAAACACAAGAAGAGGGAAGCACTTTGGGATGAATCAAGCTCATCCGAAGATGAGGAGCAAATCGATGAAGACGAAGTGGCAAACTATACCTTAACAACTTTCGACAATGAGGTAAAATGCTCAAACGAAACCCCCTTAGTTTATTTTGAAATTACATGATGCATTTCATGAATTACTTTTAATTTAGTTTAGAAAAATTATTTTTCTTGAAAATTGCATGTTTAATGATTTAATGAAAATGTAAAAAATTGGGATCATGCTTACCTTTCTAGTGATCATGAAAATTATATATTTTATGATAAAAAATAAAATGATTTTGATTAAAAATGTATTATGAAATAATGCATGATGTTTTAATGACATAATGATATAAGACGTATTGAAAATGTTAAACGATTTTGTATCATTCTTGATGATTTTATATTATGCATGAGAATTTGAAGTAATGATTTGAAATCATATGTTTTAGAATTACATGTTATACTATGAAAACTTAAACCTTGTTTTTGGTATCATACTCAAAGTAATGATGATTTTCTTTTGTGATTTATGGCTTGTTGATCCTTGTTGTGATGAAATTTGATTTTTTGGTTTTACATGTTGATGCATGTTTTTATTTGACATAAATGAAAAAGGCATGCTTCCACAAAATAAATTATATGAATTGAAACAACTAAAAATAGAAAAGTATTTTTCTTGAAAATTCTTTTTCTCTATCTTATTGATTTTGATGAATCTATTTGATCATCTTTTTATGAATCTATTTAAATTTGAATGAGTTTTTACCTATATCATGATTTTGATTCCTTAGAATTACTTGGGATTTGAATTTGAATCATAAAATTTCTTATGCATGAATTGAATTTTTTTTCCCAATGTTTCTTTTTGTGATTTACTAAAGAGAATATCTTTTTTGGAATTCATGACTTAAAATCTCTTTTGAATATCCTTTATAATTTGATCTCCTAAGACTTTTTTTTAATTATTTAAGAGGAGACTTGTCAATATGAATCATGTCTTTTGGTATTTATATGGTCTTATCTTTCATGATATAATTTCTTTATATTTATGGCTTGTATGCCTTGTAATGATTGAAATATTTTATACCATTATGTTCTTCCCTTCTTCTTTCTTGTTTACAATAATAAAATGGGGAGATGTTTTGATTATGTATGGTAGGATGTAATTTGACAAAATTGATACCATCATGATTTGAAATGCTATGATTTGTTACCAAAATGATGTATCATGAATGCTTGAATATCATGTATGATATGCCCATAGCGATTAATTTATTTGTATAATACATGAAGTAAGGATACAAATGTAAAGTTTTAGAATTGTGTATGTTTTAATTTAAAACTAGGATGATGCATAAACATATTGAAAAAAGATTAATACTTTACCTTTATCATAATCTGAAAATTGATATAAAGGGTCTTCCCTTCTTTTTGATAATGACAAAGGGGGAGATAAAAGATGCTAGCTCGCACAATTCAAGAAGAAATAAAAAATTATACTTCTCAAGAGAGAAGAAAGAACTTGCTTCTTGAATATCTCAAAATTGTTAGCTTCCATGTTGTAAAATGACGTAATATTTTGTTAGCTTGTGTTTTTGCAAAGAAAGCAAAAATAATCGCACTTCTCAAAAGAGAAGAAATTGCTATCTTGAACATCACCGATAATTGCTAGCTTGCAATCTCAAGAAGATGCAAAAATATGCTATCTTGCACATCGCAAAGAAAAGCAAATTTGTAAACTTGCATAACTCAAAATTGTTGCTAGCTTGTATGTTGCAAATCTTGTTTTCTTTTTCAAAACTTGCTAGCTTGAACATTGCAAAACAAACATGCTAAACTTGCACATCTAGCAAAATTTACAAACTTGCAAAACTCAAATTTTTGCTAGCTTGCATGATGATAAAACTGAAGATTATGTTTACTATGCAATGACTTGAACTTGTTTATCCTAAACATTTGAAAGTTACACTTCTCCTTTTTGTTGATGACAAAGGGGGAGAAGTATGATCATATTATACATGATGACGTGTTACAAATATTCATGATGAAATTTGCAATGACTTGAATTCAGCTTGAATTCAAGGTTCTATCAATATGGCATATTGATGGGGGAGTTAAAGTTAACTTTGTCATCAATTGGTTGTCATTATCAAAAAGGGTGAGATTGTTGAATCTCATATTTTGATGATGAAACCAATTGATAAGTGTTTATGATTTGATTTACGTTTTGAGTGACAGAGGATGCTTCGATCAGGATGAGACAATTAAAGCAGGAAGAATCATGTTGGGTCGGAGGAAAACATATCAGAAGATTGGACGTCGCATCGAAGGATCGGTCGACGTTTCGACAGAAGGTTTCGAGCCAAGAAGAGTAGATATTGTGCCAAGGATATCAGAGTTGCAGAGGTCAACTGGCTGATTGGGCAATAGGCCGCAAGAGAGGATGATGCACCGAAGAATCGGACGAAGCGTCGATGGACCAATAACATGCTGGACAACATGATTCATGCTTAGTAATAATTGTCTAGATTGAACTGTGTTTTACATGTGCAGGATTAACTATAATAGTAAGGCATAAAACAAAATAAAGTCCCGGAGTTAAGAACGTGATTTTGTTGGGAGTTCGAGAGTTCGTCGGAAGTCGAAACATTCGTCAGAAGTTTTGCCAGAACCAATCGAGAAGTCTTGGAGCTTGCAAAAGAAGCACATCGAAACTCGACTCGCTAAGAAGATTATCATGAAGTCTAGGAGCTTACTAGGAGTCTGCTGCAACATTGCCGAGAGATCGTCGGAAGTTCGCTGGAAGATCGCCGGAACAAACTTCACTTACGGACTTGTTTAGCTTAGAAAATATCTTAGAATTTGTAGTTAGCACATAATTGGGATTGGAATTGGGCCAACCCAATTAGGGGCCAGTTGGGCTCATATAAGGACTGTGTTGAGCCTAATGAAAGGCCCAAACAGTGACCCAAAGGTGACACCATCGTGGCATAGTCTCCGAAACTATGTCAGGCGGTGGTACCATCGGTCTGGGCAGTGGTACCACCCAGACACAGCCTCTAAGACGTTGCAGGCGATGGTACCGCTAGTCTGGGTAATGGTACCGCCCAGTACAGCCTCCTAAGTGGTGGTACTACTAGTCTGGGTAGTGGTACCACCCAGTGGCAGGGTGCCAAGCGATGGTACTGCCAGTCTGGGTGATGGTATCACCTAGTGCAATGTCAGTGTTAGATTGACATTGGCGGTGGCATCGCCCAGCATAGGCCGTAGCACCGCTCATACCTAGGAAACCTAGGATGGGAAGTTTTTATGCTCAAAGTTTAAATCAACTGGAGACCTATAAATACCCCTCTCATCCCTAGGTAAAATATATAAGCACAGATAACTGAAAAGTGAGAAAACGTTGTAGAAATTACTTGAGAGATCCTTCCTCTAAATTCTAAGTTTAGAATTCTGTTTAGAGAGGAGTGAGTGTTTGTAAGGGTTGCCTCCTAAACCTGTGAAAAGGAGAAGTGGGGTGTAAAAGGGTAGTTGATCTTTGCCAATTAAAAAAAGATCGATAATGGGTGCCGGTGGCCTCGACGCAAGAGGAATCAGAGAGTGGATGTAGGTCGACGATGACCGAACCACTATAAATTTAGTTTGCTTTTCAATTGTGCAATTTACTATAACTGCAAACTGCCATACTTCATTACTCTACTTGCTTACTACATTCAACACTCTTCCGTATGCTTTCAAGCTATCTTTCTAAAATCGATTTTCATTGAACGTATGAATAAAATTTCAGAACCGTCGTGATTTTACCACTGCACTAATTCACCCCCCCCTCTTAGTGCCGATTGCTTTCCTAATAGCTACTACCTCCATATACTAGTAAAAGATCCTTAGTCCTTCTCAAGTACTTAAGGATACACTTTACTGATTTCCAGTGATCCAAGCTTGGATCCGCTTGATACCTGCTCGTGACACTTAGAGCATGCGCTATATTAGGCCTAGTATATAGCATGGCATACATGATAGACCCTATCGTTGAGGCATAAGGAATCATATCCATGTTCGCCCTTTCTTTAGGAGTCTTTAGGGACATACTCCTAGAAAGCGATATCCCATGTCTTATTGGTATGAGACATCTCTTGGAATTTTCCATGCCAAACCTTTTGACAATGGTTTCTATGAACCTGGACTAGGACAAGCCAAGCATCCTTTTGGATCTATCTCTATAGATCCGAATCCCCAAAATATAGGATGCTTCCCCTAAGTCATTCATGGAGAAGTATCTAGATAACCAAGCCATTACTACGGATAGCATTCCTATATCATTCCCATTGATCAGGATGTCATCTACATATAATACCAAAAAGGTGACAGCGCTCACATTTACCTTCCTGTACCCATAAGGCTCATCTTCATTCTTAACGAAGTCATAAGATTTGATTGTCTCATCAAATTTTATGTTCCTACTTCGAGAATCTTGCTTTAGTCCATAAATAGATCTAAGTAACTTGCACACCTTATCTAGGCAGTCCTTAGACACGAATCCCTCGGGTTGTATCATATACATCTCCTCCTTGAGGTTCCCATTGAGGAATGTAGTTTTCACATCCATCTGCCAGATCTCCTAATCATAGTGTGCTGCAATAGCCAATAGAATTCGAATGGATTTTAGCATTGCTATAGGTGAGAAGGTTTCATCATAGTTAATACCTTGCCTTTAACGATACTCCTTAGCCACTAGCCTTGCTTTATAGGTCTCTACCTTTCCATCTACTCCGATCTTTTTCTTAAAGATCCACTTGCAACCGATGGGTACAATACCCTCGGGCGTATCAACTAGGTTCCAAATCTTGTTGGAGTATATAGAATCCATCTTAGAATTCATGGCTTTTTGCCACTTCCCAGAGTCTATACTCATAATAGCCTCCTCGTAGGTCTGAAGATCAATATCCTTAACATATTCTCCTCTAATATGTCCCACATATCTCTCAAGAGGATGGGATACTCTACCGGACCTACGTAAAGTTGGAACTTGTGTATTAGGTACTTAAACAAACTCAGGCTGTAGAGTGGTGCTTAAGCTAGGTTCTCCAACCTCTCTCAACTCTATCATGCTCCCACTATCTCCGCCAAGAATGTGTTTCTTCTCAAAGAACACTACTTTTTTTGTTACAAAGACCTTTTGGTGCTCAAGATGATAGAAATAATACCCACAAGTTTCCTTGGGGTATCCCACGAACTTTCACCGCTCTGTCCTCGATTCTAACTTATCGGGGTTATGTCTTTTAACGTGGGCAAGGCAGCCCCAAATTTTAACAACCTTAAGATCAGACTTCTTCTCTTTCTATATCTCATATAGTGTAGACACCACCGACTTAGTTGGAACTCTGTTCAAAAGGTAAGTTGTAGTCTCTAGGGCATATCCCCAGAATGAGATGGGTAGGTCAACGAAACTCATTATGGACTGTACCATGTCTAACAACGTACGATTTCTCCTTTCAAACACACCATTGAACTGAGGTGTATAAGAAGGTGTCCATTGGGATAATATCTCATGGTCCTTAAGGAATTGAGTAAACTCTATACTTAAGTATTCACCTCCTCGATCTAATCGAAGAGTTTTGATACCCTTTACAATCTGGTTCTCCACTTCATTCTTATACTCTTTGAATTTCTTAAAGGCCTTGGACTTGTACTTCATTAAGTACATATATCCATACCTTAAGAAATTATCAGTAAAGGTAATGAAGTAGGAGTAACCACCAATGGCATGAGTTGACATGGGTCCACATATATCACTATGTATGAGTTCCAACAGTTCAGTGGTTCTCTCTCCAGTTCTACTAAATAGAGAGTTGGTTAGTTTTCCACGAAGGCAATGCTCGCAAGTTGCATATGATTCATAGTCGAATGGATCTAGATATCCATCCTTTAGCAACTTTTGAATCCTTCCCTCATGGATGTGACCTAGCCTACAATGTCATAGGTATACACTATTCACCTTATCTCATTTCCTTTTAGACACACTTACATTTATGATATGTGGAGTAGTGTCTAGCATAAACAAACCATTATGCAATGTTCCTTTCTTGATGATCTCATCATTTAATAATATCGAACAACCATTGTTCTCAAAAACTAATTTATATCCACTAATTGTCAAACATGAAATAGAGATAATGTTTTTTATAATAGAAGGAACAAAATAACATGCATCTAATGCAATAATAGCTCCACCAGGCAGATGTTGGGTGACCTCGCTAATAGCTACTATAGTAACTTTTACTCCATTGTCCATCTTAAGGTCCATCTCACCTCTTTCTAGTCTCCTAAGCCTTGCTAGAACCTGCAACAAATTGCATATATGATAAGTACTACCGGTATCCAATACCCATGTGTTATCATAAGAGTTTGACAAATGGAGACTGATCATGAATGTACCTGAAGCTTCTCCAAACTTCTATTTTGCCCTATCTACAAGGTACTCTTTGCAGTTCCTCTTCCAGTGCCCATTTTTGCCATAGTGGAAGCACTAGCCTTTGTCCTTTGCCGGGTATTTCTTAGCAACCTTTGCTTTACCTGGTCTGCCCTTGCCCTTGCCCTTCTTAAGGGACTTTTCTACTTTCCTTTTCTTTCTAGCCTCACTAGTGTAGAGAACTGGCTTCTCCTTTTTGATAGTGCTCTTTGCCTCCCTCAATATATTAAGGAACTCTAGGAGAGTCACCTCAAGCTTGTTCATATTAAAATTCATTATGAACTATGAAAAGAAATCTGGTAGGGATTGAAGCACAATGTCCACACACAAGTTATCCTCTAGGACCATTCCTAGACCTGTGAGTTTTTGCTAGTCATAAGTGCCCAACAAGCTAATCACATGAGTGATGACACGTGTGACTTGACACGGAATCTTTTTGCTTATTATATTTTGGCATTTATTACTTTATATTGTCTATTACATATATGCATATATATATTGTGATGTCCTTGGATCTGTGCAATGGGAATCGGATCGTGATGAGATCACGATAATGAGACCAATTCACCTTTAAACACAGATCCTAAATAATCCCGGTCATAAGTCACTCGA
This sequence comes from Musa balbisiana, assembly GCA_004837865.1. Lineage (NCBI taxonomy): Eukaryota > Viridiplantae > Streptophyta > Magnoliopsida > Zingiberales > Musaceae > Musa > Musa balbisiana. The sequence goes on from CM017189.1 coordinate 4,898,359, forward strand.
GAGGAACATCGTGATAACCGGATAGACTAGTGTGCTGTATACCCGTCCATATGATGGATGCAGTTGGTCTCATAGCTGCTCGTGTGAGGACACTAGGGATACACTACAAGTGCTCATTGGAGAATGAGTTCACTAATTGATCTGGTTACGGAATACTAGATGGTTGATGGTGCCTTATTGTTAGACAGCGATTCTGTAGTCCTAGTAGTGTATCTGGTCCTTAGACTTGAGACACCAAGGATATCCTGTATGAGTGCTCCACTCTTTGATACTAGACTTATAGGTTTGTATGTCCCAAATCTAGTATAATTGGTCATTAGGAGTCGCAGTCGACCTTACGAGGGCTATTGAGTGTCAATAGAGGATCATCCACTCTCGGCGTCATGAGAGGAATATCCCATGTGTTCTTGCTCAGACAAATCCCTAGCCAGGGTTATTCGGGTTGAGAGAAAAAGAGTTCTCCGAGAGAATCCGATTAAAGCGAGACTCGAGTAGAAACCGTATGGGTCTGACAGCACCATGCCCGATATTCGGTCTCTGGGATATTAGATGGATGAGAGACTATAGGTATACGGTAAATGAGGACAGATAGGTCCAATGGATTGGATTCCCCTGTATCGCCTGGGGACTACGGCATAGTGGCCTAGTACGTCCGTAGTTGATGAGTCGAGTGAATTATTATAGAGATAATAATTCACTAAGCCAAAAGGATGACAGCTATGACTCATGGCCAGCTCGATATTGGGCCTAGAGGGTCATACACATATGGTAGGCGTTGCGATGAGTAGAGGTTTGGATATGAGATATCCACCGGAGCCCCTATTTTATTGGATATCCAATAAGTCCCTAAATTATTGGATCCCATGGACAAGATCCAATAAGAGCCCATGAGAGATTATTGGATAGAGATCCACTAATCTAAAAGGCTTAGGTAACTGGATGTAGATCCAGTACCCACTAGGGGAGGATTCATTAGGGTTTGACAAGAGGCCTCTATAAATAAGAGGGATTCAGAGCCTCACAAGCTAGAGCCTTTGCTTGCCTCTCCTATTCTCCCCCCCCCTCTCCACCTCAGAGCAGGCCTGGAGTTTTGAGGAGTGTTGTCGTAGCCCTGTTGTGTGGATCACCGCTAAAGAGGAGGACGCTTGACCTCCTTCACCCTCTCCTAGAGATCTGTATGAAAACAAGGATATATGATCTCCCTAGGTAACACAATCTATTTAATATGCAGTTTGTTTCGCAGATTTTTGCGCACCAATCGTCACACGACGACGAACATCTCTTTGGGAATAGGAGATTTTGTTTTCTTGTTCTTCCGCTATGCATGTGATATCGCCCCCAAGATTTCCCAACAGTGGTATTAGAGCTAGGTTGTTTATGCGATAGATTGGTTTTGAACTGCGTGTGTTGTGTTTTGGAAAAACTTTTGACGTCAAAATCGTTGACACAAAAGCGAGAAAGGGCAGCAACTATTGCTGCCCTCGATCTGCATGCGTGCAACCATAGGCAGCGCAGTGCCGGCGCATGCACAAACGCTGCGCCTACAGCAGCCGGTCGGCGGGGCTGGCAGCCCGTGGGCGCTGCTTGTGGCCACAGTGCCCACAAGAGCAGGCGACGCCGGTAAGCAGGTCGCTTGCATGCGGTAACTGTTGTTGCGCGTAATCGCAGCCGCAGGCAGTCGACCGCCCGTAGGAAGAGCCGCTTGTGGCACGCAAGTGGTGACATCCGCGGGCGCTGCCTGCACGCACAGCGGCAGCAACGGCACTCGCACGTGGGCAAGCGGCCAGCAAGGGCGGCGGCTGCGGGTGCAGCCCCGCCGGTAGAATCGTGGCGGCTCCCAACCACAGGGGAGGCGCCACCCGCAAGCAGGGGCTGCGCCCCCACCCCCCACCCCCTACTACAAAAGCCGCTGCCAGCAGGGTGATGGCGGTGGTAGAAGCAGGGGAGAAGAAGAAGGGCATTAGGGTTTTTTAGGTAAAATACAATTTTGCCCTTGGGAGTTTGAGAAATTCTAGTTTGTATTCTTTGACCAAATTATGAAAATACCCCTCAAAATTTAAAAAATTCCCTACATGTCCTTGATTTCAGAAAAATATTAATTAAATAAAAGATTTAGTTGATTATTATTATTTTATTATTATCTAGTAGTCCTACATGATAATGACTTATACATGTGATGTATGATGTGTGGACGGATGATCATAGACCATGTGATGTGTGTACTTGTGATTATGATTATTGGGGCCTACGAGTCTCCATTATATTTCTCATTTATTGTCGGGCCTGTGTACCTATGATTAAGTTGTAATCACATAAGGAGGCGCAGCGGGAGCGTGGATGCGATAGCGGGACCCACGAGACGGACGATTGCGATGCATGAAAATGCATCGAGATGTTGACAGAACCGACGAGGACGAGATAGACGATCACAAGGTATGGAGATGCACCATTGCACACATAGATCTTGATGTGAGTGATTAGGCCTACTAGCTCAGGCCTGATCACATTAGGTTGTGGTTCATGATCATCTAGTGTGGTTGCTTAAACACATACTAGATATGTATATATATTTACATGCAATGTAGATATATATTAAATATGTATATGTGTGACATGTCATATTAGGAGACCAAATCATAGAAATATCTCTCTCGATAATATTAAGTCGGTAAACGTGAGGCAATTAGATTGACCCACGAGGCCTTCCATCGTTATGGGTAGGAATCGATTCCCGATGTAGGTTGAGTTGGTCGAGTCCCTTAAGACTCACCTATATCGTGATTCGCTATCTTGCTTATGACATAGAGATGTCACTGGTGACTTGAGGAAATGATATATTTGGTCGAGTCCCTCGAGGGTATATCATCAAATCAAACTCATCTTGTAACGAAGGTGTTGACTTAACCGAACATTATGGTTGGTCGAGTCCCTCGAGACCATGGTGATTCGGAGGCCGAACAGGATGGGAATCACAAAGAGTTGTGATCGGCAAGAGTTGTCTACCTTTTAGGTTTAGTGTGAGTGGTCGAGTCCCTCGAGGTTACACTAAGATGCCGATTGGATCCCGATCCCCACTAGAAGTCTACCGGAGACTTCCGTTTTACGTGTTGAGGGTGTCGCGTGACTTGCTAGTAAAATAGTGGGAGCATATTAAGATAGAAGTCCATATCTTGATTGTTTATTTTTTCTAAAACTTGCATGTTATTCATTACTACTGCATCATTATTTTCAGAAAATGTCGTTTTCAAATTCCTTACATGGTATACTTGATGTCAACCGCCTCACTGGTCCAAATTATATGGATTGGCTCCGCAACTTGAGAATTATTCTCACGACGGATAAAATCATGTACGTCCTTAATAAAGTAATGCCTATGCCCAAGGAAGGGGCAAGCGAGGATGAGATCGCTCGCTATGTGAAGTACATTGATGACTCCACTCTTACTCAGTGCTATATGTTGGGCTCTATGACTCCTGAGTTACAGAGACAATATGAAAAGATAGATGCTAGATCCATTCTCCTACATATCTGCAAATTGTTTGAGGAATAGGAAAGCACTCAACAATATAAGATATCCAAGAGCCTCTTCCATACTAGGATGACTGAGGGGACACTGGTTCAAAACCATGTCCTAAAGATGATTGAGTGGATGGAGAAACTCACAGGTCTAGAAATGGTCCTAGAGGATAACTTGTGTGTGGACATTGTGCTTCAGTCTCTACCAGATTCCTTTTCACAGTTCATAATGAATTTTAATATGAAAAAGCTTGAGGTGACTCTCCTAGAGCACCTCAATATGTTGAGGGAGGCAAAGAGTACTATTAGGAAAGAGAAGCCAGTTCTCTACATTGGTGAGACCAGAAAGAAAAGGAAAGCTGAAAAGTCCCTTAAGAAGGGAAAGGGCAAGGGCAGACCAGGAAACGCAAAGGCTGCTAAGAAAGACCCAGCAAAGGACAAAGGCTAGTGCTTCCACTGTGGCAAAGATGGGCATTGGAAGAGGAACTGCAAAGAGTACCTTGTAGAAAAGGCGAAACAAAAGCTTAGTGAAGCTTCAAGTATATTCATAATCAGTCTCCATTTGTCAAACTCTTATGATAACACATGGATATTGGATACCGGTAGTGCTTATTATTTATACAATTCATTGTAGGTTTTGGTAAGGACTAGGAGACTAGAGAGAGGCGAGATGGACCTCAAGATGGGCAATGGAGCAAAAGTTGCTGTAGTAGCCGTTGACGAGGTCGCCCTACATCTGCCTAGTGGAGCTTTTATTGCATTAGATGCATATTATTTTGTTCCTTCTATTATCGGAAACAATATCTCCATTTCATGTTTGATAGTTAGTGGATATAAATTAGTTTTTGAGAACAATAGTTGTTCGATATTATTAGATGATGAGATCATCACAAATGGAACATTGCAAAATGGTTTATTTGTGCTAGACACTACTCCACATATCATGAATATAAGTGTGTCCAAGAGGAAATGGGATGAGAGGAACAGTGCATACCTGTTTGGCATGAAGAAAAAAAAAACAAACCAACGCAAGGCTAGTGCTTCCACTGTGGCAAAGATGGGCATTGGAAGAGGAACTGCAAAGAGTACCTTGTAGAAAAGGCGAAACAAAAGCTTAGTGAAGCTTCAAGTATATTCATAATCAGTCTCCATTTGTCAAACTCTTATGATAACACATGGATATTGGATACCGGTAGTGCTTATTATTTATACAATTCATTGTAGGTTTTGGTAAGGACTAGGAGACTAGAGAGAGGCGAGATGGACCTCAAGATGGGCAATGGAGCAAAGTTGCTGTAGTAGCCGTGACGAGGTCGCCCTACATCTGCCTAGTGGAGCTTTTATTGCATTAGATGCATATTATTTTGTTCCTTCTATTATCGGAAACAATATCTCCATTTCATGTTTGATAGTTAGTGGATATAAATTAGTTTTTGAGAACAATAGTTGTTCGATATTATTAGATGATGAGATCATCACAAATGGAACATTGCAAAATGGTTTATTTGTGCTAGACACTACTCCACATATCATGAATATAAGTGTGTCCAAGAGGAAATGGGATGAGATGAACAGTGCATACCTGTGGCATGAAGAAATGATTCAAAAGTTACTAAATAATGGATATCTAGATCCATTTGATTATGAGTCATATGCAACTTGCGAGTCTTGTCTTTGTGGAAAACTGACTAACTCTCTATTTACTGGAACTGGAGAGAGAGCCATTGAGCTGTTGGAACTCATACATAGTGATATATGTGGACCCATATCAACTCATGCCATTGGTGGTTACTCCTACTTCATTACCTTTACTGATTATTTCTCAAGGTATGGATATGTGTATTTAATGAAGTACAAATCCGAGGACTTTAAGAAATTCAGAGAGTATAAGAATGAGGTGGAGAACCAGACTCGAAAAAGTATCAAAACTCTTCAATCAGATCGAGGAGGTGAGTACTTAAGTACAGAGTTTACTCAATTCCTCAAGGACCATGGGATATTATCCCAATGGGCACCTCCTTAT
>CM017189.1:4908897-5003333 GCA_004837865.1 Musa balbisiana
GTCCTCGAGATGATAGAAATAATACCCACAAGTTTCCTTGGGGTATCCTATGAATTTGCACTGCTCTATCCGCGATTCCAACTTATCGGGGTTGTGTCTTTTAACGTGGGCAGGGCAGCCCCAAATCTTAACAACTTTAAGATTGGGCTTCTTCCCTTTCCATATCTCATATGGTGTAGACACTATCGGCTTAGTTGGAACTCTGTTCAAAAGGTAAGCTGCGGTCTCTAGGGTATATCCCCAGAATGAGATGGGTAGGTTAGCGAAACTCATCATGGATCTTACCATGTCTAACAGCATATGATTTCTCCTTTCAGACACACCATGGAGCTGAGGTGTATAAGGAGGTGTCCATTGGGATAATATCCCATAGTCCTTAAAGAACTAAGTAAACTCTGTACTTAAGTACTCACCTCCTCGATCTGATCGAAGAGTTTTGATACTCTTTCTAGTCTGTTTCTCCACCTCATTCTTATACTCTTTGAATTTCTCAAAGGCCTTGGATTTGTACTTCATTAAGTACACATATCCATACCTTGAAAAATCATTAGTAAAGGTAATAAAGTAGGAGTAACCACCAATGGCATGAGTTGACATGGGTCCACATACATCACTATATATGAGTTCCAACATCTCAGTGGCTCTTTCTCCAGTTCCACTAAATGGAGAGTTGGTCAGTTTTCCACGAAGACAAGGCTTGCAAGTTGCATATGACTCATACTCGAATGGATCTAGATATCCATCCTTTAGCAACTTTTGAATCCTTCCCTCATGGATGTGACCTAGCCTACAATGCCACAGGTATGCACTATTCATCTCATCTCGTTTCCTCTTGAACACACTTACACTCATGATATGTGGGGTCGTGTCTAAGTGTCTAACATAAATAAACCATTATGCAATGTTCTTTTCGTGATGATCTCATCATCTAATAATATTGAACAACTATTGTTCTCAAAAACTAATTTATATCCACTAACTGTCAAGCATGAAATTGAGATAATATTTTTGAGAATAAAAGGAACAAAATAATATGCATCTAATGCAATAAAAGCTCCACCAGGCAAATGTAGGGCGACCTTGCCAATGGTTATTACAGCAACTTTTGCTCCATTGCCCATCTTGAGGTCCATCTCGTCTCTCTCTAGTCTCCTAGGCCTTGCCAGAACCTGCAACGAATTGCATATATGATAAACACTACCGGTATCCAATACCCATGTGTTATTATAAGAGTTTGACAAATGGAGACTAATCATGAATGTACCTGAAGCTTCACCAAGCTTCTGTTTCGCCTTTTCTGCAAGGTACTCTTTGCAGTTCCTCTTCCAGTGCCCATCTTTGCCACAGTGGAAGCACTGGCCTTTGTCCTTTGCTGGGTCTTTCTTAGCTACCTTTGCTTTTCCTAGTCTGCCCTTGCCCTTTTCCTTCTTAAGGGGCTTTTCTGCTATCCTTTTCTTTCTGGTCTCACTAGTGTAGAGAACTGGCTTCTCTTTCCTAATAGTACTCTCTACCTCCCTCAACATATTGAGGAGCTCTGGGAGAGTCACCTCAAGTTTGTTCATATTATAATTCATTATGAATTGTGAAAAGGAATCTGGTAGGGACTGAAGCATGATGTCCACACACAAGTTATCCTCTAGGACCATTCCTAGACTTATGAGTTTCTCTATCCACTCAATCATCTTTAGGATATGATTCCGAACCAGTGTCCCCTTAGTCATCCTAGTGCGGAAGAGGCTCTTGGATATCTTATATCGCTGAGTCCTTCCCTGTTCCTCAAACAATTTACGGATATGTAGGAGAATGGATCTAGCATTCATCTTTTCATGTTGTCTCTGTAACTCAGGAGTCATAGAGCCCAACATATAGCACTGAGCAAGAGTGGAGTCATCAATGTACTTCACGTAGCGAGCGATCCCATCCTCGCTTGTCCCTTCCTCGGGCGTAGGCATCATTGTATCAAGGACATATACGATTTTCTCCGCCGTGAGAACAATTCTCAAGTTGTGGAGCCAATCCGTATAATTTGGACCCGTGAGGCGGTTGACATCAAGTATGTCCTGTAAGGGATTTGAAAGCGACATTTTCTGAAAATAAAGATGTAGCAGGAATAAATAACATGCAGATTTTGCAAGAAATAAACTATCAAGATATGGACTTTTATCTTAATATGCTCCCACTATTTTACTAGCGAGTCACGCGACACCCTCAACACGTGAAACGGAAGTCTTCGGCAGACTTTTAGTGGGGATCAGGATCCAATCAGCGTCTTAGTGTAACCTCAAGGGACTCGACCAATCATACTAAGCCCAAAAGATAGGCAACTCTTGCCAATCACAACTCCTTGTGATTCCTGTCCTGTTCGGCCTCCGAATCACCATGGTCTCGAGGGACTCGACCAACCATGATGTTCGGTTAAGTCAACACCTTCGTTACAAGATGAGTCTGATTTGATGATATACCCTCGAGGGACTTGACCAATCATACCATGCTCTCAGGTCACCGGTGACATCTCTATGTCGTAAGTAAGATAACGAATCGCGATATAGGTGAGCCTCGAGGTACTCGACCAACTCAACCTACACCGGGAATCGGTTCCTACCCATAACGATGGAAGGCCACGTGGGTCAATCTAATTGCCTCACGTTTACCAACTTAATATTTACGAGAGAGATGTTTCTATGATTTGGTCTCGTAATATGACATGTCACACATATACATATTTAATATATATCTACATCGCATGCAAATATATATACATATCTAGTATGTGTATAATCAATCACACTAGATGATCATGGACCATAACCTAATGTGATCAGGCCCGAGCCAGTAGGCCTAATCACTCACATCAAGATCTATGTGTGCAATGGTGCATCTTTATGCCTTGTGATCGTCTATCTTGTCCTCGTTGGTTCCGTCGACATCTCGATGCATCTCCATGCATCGCGATCGTTCGTCTCGTGGGTCCTGCTATCGCATCCACGCTCCCGCTATGCCTCCTCATGTGATTACAACTTAATCATAGGCACGCAGGCTCGACAATAAACGAGAAATATAATGGAGGCTCACAGGCCCTAATAATAATAATCACAAGTACACACATCACACGGTCCATGATCATCCGTCCACACATCATACATCACATGTATAAATCATTATCATGTAGGACTACTAGATAATAATGAAAATAATAATCAACTAAACCTTTTAATTAATTAATATTTTCTGAAATCAGGGACATTTAGGGAATTTTTTGAATTTTGAAGGGGTATTTTCATAGTTTGGTCAAAGGATAGAAACTGAAATTTTGAAAATTCACAAGGGCAAAACTATCTTTTTGCCCAAAACCCTAACCCCTTCTCTCCCTTTTTGCTGCTGCTGCCGCCGCCACCTCCCTGCTAGCGGCGGCTTGTGCGGCGGAGGGCAGGACGCTGCCCTCGCCTGCGGGCAGTGTGCCTACGGGCGGCACCCCCGCTGGCGGGCACCCTAGTGGGTAGCGTTGTCCACCGCAACACCCGCAGGGGCCGCAGCGCCCGCAGGTGCCTCTGCCGCGCGGAGCCTCTGCCCGCAAGCGGAGTCGCACCAGCAGGCCAGCGCCGCCCGTTGGGGCTTGCTGCCGCCATTGTTGGCGGCTTGCGCGCGGGCCCAGCATCGGCTGGCACCGCCTGCGCCCGCGGGTCCAACACCTGAAGGCGCCATCCTTGCGCACGGGCGCAGTGCCAGCGCGCAGGTGGCCGCTGTGCTTGCGGCCCTGCTTGCCGACATCGCCGCAGGCTGCGCCCGCGGGTGGGGCACCTGCGGGCTGCCAGCCCCTCTGGCCCCAAGCCTGCTGCAGGCGTAGCGCCTGTGCATGCGCCGACGCTGCTCTACCTGCGGTTGCACGCACGTAGATCGAGGGCAGCAATAGTTGCTGCCCTTTCTCGCTTTTACGTCAACGATTTTGACATCAAAATTCTTCCTAAACACAACACACGCAGTTCAAAAACCAATCATTCGCACGAACAACCTGGCTCTGATACCACTGTTGGGTAATCTTGGGGGGGACATCACATGCGCTGCGGAAGATCAAGAAAAACAAAATCCACAATTTCCCAAAAGGATGTTCATCATCGTGCGAAGATTGGTGCGCATAAATTCGTGAAACAAACTGCGTATAAGATAAATTGTGTTACCTAGGGAGATCTTATATCCCTATTGTTAGGATCAGAGTGGCATTAAGAGGGGGGGGTGAATTAGTGCAGCGGATTAAAACGTCGGTTTTGGAAACTTTTTCGTACGATAAAAACCGAACTCGAAAGTGCTTAACTTGAAAGCGTGTTCGTAAAGGTGTGCAGCAAAAGTAATAAGGAAGTAAAGCACCTATGAAGGTTTGCAGTAAGGTAAATAGCAATAAGTAAATGCAAACCAGAGAACACGCCAATTTTAAAGTGGTTCGGTCAAAATGACCTACATCCACTTGCAAAGCCTTCTTCGATGAGGCTCCCAACTTCCACTAGCAAATCACTTTGAATGGGACGGACAAATACCCCTCTTACAACTTTTTACAAGTGGTTCACACTCTTACAAAGTTTCAAAGAGAAAGAAGGAGGTGAACACTCAAGCAATTGAAAACAAGACTTGTTAAAGACTTTGCTAAGGCTTTTATCTCAATCTATTGCTTCTCAAAAGTTGTAATCTCTGCTGAGAATTGAGGGGTATTTATAGGCCTTAAGAGGATTCAAATTTGGGCTCCAAAATTTGAATTCTCTTTGGTTCCCGAAGCTAGCGGTGCCACCGCCTGTCAGTTCTGACACTGACAGTGTACTAGGCGGTGCCACCGCCTAGTCTAGCGGTGCCACCACCTAGCTCTTCGGGTGCTGGGCGGTGCCACCGCCTAGACCAACGGTGCTACCGCCTAGCTCTTCGGGTGCTGGGCGGTGCCACCGCCTGGCTCGGGTGCTGGGCGATGCCACTGCCCAGTCTGGCGGTTCCACCACCCAACCTTTCTGGTCCTGGGCGGTGCCACCGCCTAGTCTGGCGGTGCCACTGCCTACACTATTTTAGCTCACTGGTTGGGCTCCAAACTTGGCCCAAACCAGTCCGAACTTGAACCCAATTGGCCCCTACTTGGGTTATAAGATTAACACCTAATCCTAACCCTAATTAACATGCTAACTACGAATTTAAAGACATTTCCTAAGCTATTACAAAGTCCACAAGTCAAGACTTCTTCCAGCGGTCTTCCGAGAAACTCTCGGAAACCATTCTGCGGACTCTCGGCAAGCTCCTAGACTTCACGATTTGATCTTGGCGAGTTCTGACGAGCTTCTTCGACAAGCTATGATCTTTCTCGGTGAGCTCCGTGAACTTCCAACGAACCTTCCGGCGAGCTTCGAAAACCCATCGGCAAGCTCCCTACTCATTCTCGGCTAGTTCTGACAGCATTCCCGACGAACCTTCGGACTTCCGTCGAACTCTCGAACTCCCTATGAATTCTTCGCGCTTGACTCCGGCACTTTGTTTTACTTTATGTCTTCATCGTTATCGTATTTAATCCTGCACACACAAGCCAAAACTCTACTCCAATCTAGACAATTATTACAACGTGAATTGACATTCTGTTGCCCGGCACATCATTGGTTGGCGCTTCGTCCGATTCTTCAGCACATCGTCCTCTCTTGCGGCTTGTTGCCCAATCGGCGGTTGACCTCCACAACCCCGATATCCTTAGTGCAATTCCGCTCTCCTTGGCCCGATGCCCGATGTCCGAAGCGTTCTGCCGTCCAATATCCTAACGTGATCTCCTCCGACGCAATGTCAATTCCTCTTGCGTCAACTGTCTAATCCTGATCGAGTAGACCTGCATCACTCAAAATGCAGTTAAACATCTAAAAACAATCAATTAGTTGTCATCATCAAAATCCGAGATTCAACAATCTCCCCATTTTTGATGATGACAACTAATTGATGACTAATGGAGTTAACCTTAACTCACCGGAGTTTAACCAAACTCCTCCTATCAATATGCCATTGATAGAAACTCTTGGATTCAAAAATCCAAGCAACATGTCATGATCAAATCATGCATGTCATCAACTTACTTCTCCCCCTTTGTTATCAACAAAAAGGAGAAGTCCCAACTCTTATGTGTTTAGAGATATGAGTTCTAATTATTGCATAATAAACACAGTATCCAATTTTATCATCATGCAATTTAGCAATTAAAGATGTGCAAGTTTAGCATGTTTGCTTTTCTTGAGACAGCAACTGTTTGCTTCTCTTTAGACTACAAGCTAGCAATTTTTACGATATGCAAGTTTTGCTACATACAAGCTAGTAAAAAATTTCGAAAGCAAATGCAAGATAGCTTTCTTGTGTAAGCCCATGATTCTTGCTTCCTATTGCAATTTACAAGTTTTTGAAACATCCAAGTTCAACACATTGCATAATTAACATAATCTCCTAGTTTTATCATTATGCAATTTTGCTATCATCATAGATATGCAAGGTAGTATGATAGCAATTTCTATAACATACAAGCTAGCAAATTTTACAATATTTTTAGAACATGCAAGCTAGCAGTTTTGAGATGTTCAAGAAAGCAACCCTTGCTTCTTAAAATATACAAGTTTGCTAGATGTGCACGTTAGCATGTTTTGCTTATTGAGATAGGCAAGATAGTGATGTTCAAGAAGACAACTTTTGCTTCTTGAAATAAGCAAATTAGCAATCTTTGTTACTTAAGATAGGCAAGCTAGCAATCAAGTTTTTGCATCTTCTTGACATGTACAAATTAGCTATCTCCCCCTTTGTCATTGTTAAAAAGAAGGGAAGACCCTTTACATCAAATATGACAAAGTTAAGTATCAATCTTATTTGTGTATCATTATATTTTCAAGTTAGAATATGCACATTTTCAAAAACCTTATATTTCATTCATGCACGATATTGAATAAATCGATCAACATTATGAGGATATCATACATGATACTAAAATTTTTAACTATTTATAAACATTTTGATCATGATACCAAACATTCATCATTTAGAGCATTCATGACACAAAACATTAAATCAACATTTATAATACATCATTTTAGCAACAATTCATAGTATTTTAAATCATGATTTACATCATATGCAATACATCACATCATAATTAGAAAGCACAAGTATTGCATGGATCATTATAAATCATAAATGTTTCATATCATGATGGTATCAACTTGTCAAATTATATCCTACCATGCATGATCAAAACTTTTCATTTGTATGCATCAAAATAATATCAAGAGTATTTCATGCATATTATCAAATCATCGTTTATAATTACATCAATATTCCAATCATTATTTCAGTCTAATCATCATGAGATCAATAAGATAGAGAAAAATATTTTTTTAAGAAAAAAAACATTTTCCTCTTTTTAGTTGTTTCAATTCATATGATTTTATTTCATTTATGCCAAATAAAAAACATGTATCATATTTAAACCTGAAAGTGTAAGATTTATTATAATAAAGATCAATAAGGCACTTTCATTTTGATAAAAATCAATAATATGTAAATCACAAGATTCATCATCATATTTTCAAATTGCACAATTTCAAAACTATACCTTTCATTTTTCATGCATGATACAAATAAATCAATCATCATTATGAGCATATTATACATGATATTCAAGCATTCATGATACATTATTTTGGCAACATGATCATAGCTTTTCAAATGATGGTATCTAAATGTTAAAGTTCATTACATCCTATCATGCATGATAATTAACTTATCATTTGTATTTCATGCATAATTTCATTTCATCATATTAGGAATATCAAGAAGAATTAATTGGGTGATGAGATGAATATTTTCATGAACACAAGCAATTGCATAAAAATCATATCATGAAGGATTAGAATATGTGTATACTAAAAGGCATGATTTCTTTTTGAAGAACCTCCTCATAAATAATCAAAAGAAAATCTTAGGAGATTGATTAAAGAAAAATCTTGATTCATTATAAAATTTCATATATCAAATATCGAGAAATCAAGATAATGATTCATAAAAAATATCACAAGTAATATTTAAGAGAAAATTCATCATTCATTTTCAATTCATTCAATTTGTCAAATCAACATTTCTTGGGTATGCATGATATTAAAACATGGTTTCAAATCTTCAACATATAACATGTATAAATTTAAAAATCGAAGGGAGAAGGGAAAGAATTCAAAGGTACAAAGATTTCAACCATCTCATAAACAAATGAAGGATCAATTCATGAATCCAAAATTCCATGAATCATTTCGACAAATCTCCTTTTAAATAATCAAAATGATCGTCAAAGGAAATCTCATGTTATTCCAAGAAATCAAGATCATGATTTTGATAAAACTCATTTCAAATTTAAATTATCAAAATCATTTTTAAGGTTCACAAAATTAATAACATAAATAGATTCATGATTTCATTGATAATATATTTTCCCCCTTTTTTACGTGTTTCATTTTAAGTGATTGATTTCATGTTAGCATGCTTTTTCATTTATGTCAAATAAAAACATGCATCAACGTTTAGAATTGAAAAATGAATTTCGTCATAAAACCATCAAGACCAATAAATCACAAAAATCATCATGTATAACTTTAAAATTTTATGCATAAAATCGTTATATCATGGTATCAAAACTTTAATATTTTCATTACAACATGAAGCAAGGTTTCATTGAACATAATTTTGAATGATTCTTATAGATACCTAAAACTTCTTTAGTTTTAATTTATATGATTGATTTTATAATAGCATGCTCAAAATTTTGTTCTTATGTCAAAACCATACATCATGTTTGAAAAACAAAGATAATGTACATAAAAAAATATCAAGCCTTTCATACGAAAGCCATACATCTTCATTGAAAAGCAATATGAAAATCATCAAAATACACATTCTTGCTTCTCAAGCACATATATAAGATTAATCTCACTAGGTTTACAATCATTAGATTATATCTAACTTTTTATTCCATTAACATAAAACATGCAATTTTCAAGAAAAATAATTATTAAAAAAAAAAGAAAATGCATCATGGAAAACATCAAGTAATTTCAAAATAAATTAAGGGAGTTGAGTTACTTACCTTGTAGTCGAAGCCCGTCAAAGCCCAATTCGCCGTTTCACCTTTGGAAGTTCTTGATTCATCCTTGGTTGCCTTCCTCTTCTTTAGCCTCTTCCTCCATTCAAGTTCATTATTTATTTTAGATTTTTATTTAATAAACTTATTAAGATTTAGTGTTCGAAGTTCAAGTTCATCATTGTCCTCATCACTTGAGTCATCGCTCAAGTGGTATTCATTTGTCTGGAGTTCCAAATCCTTCATATTCTTTGGAAGGTGGTTCAAGTGCTCATTGGGTTCAAAATGTTCTAAAAGTGTCATTTCATAGGTCATTAATGACCCGATTAATTCTTCTAATGAAAAATCATTTAAATTTTTGGTCTCTTGTATTGCGGTTATTTTAGGATCCCACCTTTTTGGAAGGGATCTTAAGATCTTGCTTACGGGATCAAAATTTGAAAAAGATTTACCAAGAACTCTTAGATTATTGACGACATCCGTGAAACGGGTGTACATGTCACCTATAGTCTCGCTTGGTTGCATTCGAAAAAGCTCAAAATCATGCAATAAAATGTTAACTTTCGAGTCTTTGACTCTACTAGTTCCCTCGTGCGTGATTTCAAGTGTTCGCCAAATATCAAAAGCCGTTTCGCATATAGAAATCCGATTGAACTCATTTTTGTCCAAAGCGCAAAATAAGGCATTCATAGCCTTTGCGTTTAAAGAAAAATGCTTCTTCTCCAAATCCGACCATTCATTCATCGGTTTAGAGGGAAGTTGAAAACCGTTTTGAACAATATTCCATAAATCCAAGTTCATAGAAATCAAGAAAACTCTCATTCGAGTTTTCCAATAAGTGGTCCAATCCGTTAAACAACGGTGGATGAAAAACCGAAAAGCCCTCTTGAAAGCCATGAAGAGCCATTTCTCTTGGGTGTAAATCCGAAATGAGAAATACCGGGCTCTGATACCAATTGTTAGGATCGGAGTGGCACTAAGAGGGGGGGGTGAATTAGTGCAGCGGATTAAAACGTCAGTTTTGGAAACTTTTTCATACGATAAAAACCGAACTCGAAAGTGCTTAACTTGAAAGCGTGTTCATAAAGGTGTGCAGCAAAAGTAATAAGGAAGTAAAGCACGTATGAAGGTTTGCAGTAAGGTAAATAGCAATAAGTAAATGCAAACCAGAGAACAAGCTAATTTTAAAGTGGTTCGGTCAAAATGACCTACATCCACTTGCGAAGCCTTCTTCGATGAGGCTCCCAACTTCCACTAGCAAATCACTTTAAAGGGGAAGGACAAATACCCCTCTTACAACTTTTTACAAGTAGTTCACACTCTTACAAAGTTTCAACGAGAAAGAAGGAGGTGAACACTCAAGCAATTGAAAACAAGACTTGCTAAAGACTTTGCTAAGGCTTTTATCTCAATCTATTGATTCTCAAAAGTTGTAATCTCTGCTGAGAATTGAGGGGTATTTATAGGCCTCAAGAGGATTCAAATTTGGGCTCCAAAATTTGAATTCTCTTTGGTTCCCGAAGCTAGCGGTGCCACCGCTTGTCAGTTCTGACATTGACAGTGTACTAGGCGGTGCCACCGCCTAGTCCAGCGGTGCCACCGCCTAGCTCTTCGGGTGCTGGGCGATGCCACCGCCTAGACTAGTGGTGCCACCGCCTGGCTCGGGTGCTGGGCGGTGCCACCGCCTGGCTCGGGTGCTGGGCGGTGCCACCGCCCAGTCCGACGGTTCCACCACCCAACCTTTCGGGTCCTGGGCGGTGCCACCGCCTAGTCTGGCGGTGCCACCGCCTACACTATTTCAGCTCACTGGTTGGGCTCCAAACTTGGCCTAAACCAGTCCGAACTCGAGCCCAATTTCCCCCTACTTGGGTTATAAGATTAACACCTAATCCTAACCCTAATTAACATGCTAACTATGAATTTAAAGACATTTCATAAGCTATTACAAAGTCCATAAGTCAAGACTTCTTCCGGTGAACTTCCGGCGGTCTTCCGAGAAACTCTCGGAAACCATTCTGCGGACTCCCGGCAAGCTCCTAGACTTCATGATTTGATCCTGGCGAGTTCCGACGAGCTTCTTCGGCAAGCTATGATCTTTCTCAGTGAGCTCCGCGAACTTCCGATGAACCTTCCGACGAGCTTCCGAAAACCCATCGGCAAGCTCCCTACTCATTCTCGGCTAGTTCCGACAGCATTCCCGACGAACCTTCGGACTTCCGTCGAACTCTCGAACTCCCGACGAATCCTTTGCACTTGACTCCGGCACTTTGTTTTACTTTATGTCTTCATCGTTATCGTAGTTAATCCTGCACACACAAGCCAAAACTCTACTCTGATCTAGACAATTATTACAACACAAATTGACATTCTGTTGCCCAGCACGTCATTGGTTGGCGCTTCGTCCGATTCTTCAGTGCATCGTCCTCTCTTGCGACTTGTTGCCCAATCGGCGGTTGACCTCTGCAACCCCGATATCCTTGGTGCAATTCCGCTCTCCTTGGCCCGATGCCCGACGTTCGAAGCGTTCTGCCGTCCAATATCCTAACGTGATCTCCTCCGACGCAACGTCAATTCCTCCTACGTCAACTGTCTAATCCTGATCGAGGAGACCTGCATCACTCAAAATGCAGTTAAACATCTAAACACAATCAATTAGTTGTCATCATCAAAATCTGAGATTCAACACCTATTTCCTTGCAGATCTCTAGCAGAGGATGAAGGAGGTCAAGCGTCCTCCTCTCTATCGGTGATCCACACAGCAAGGCTACGATGACGGGGGGGGGGGGGGGGGGGGGGGGGGGGGGGGGGGGGGGGGGGGGGGGGGGGGGGGGGGGGGGGGGGGGGGGGGGGGGGGGGGGGGGGGGGGGGGGGGGGGGGGGGGGGGGGGGGGGGGGGGGGGGGGGGGGGGGGGGGGGGGGGGGGGGGGGGGGGGGGGGGGGGGGGGGGGGGGGGGGGGGGGGGGGGGGGGGGGGGGGGGGGGGGGGGGGGGGGGGGGGGGGGGGGGGGGGGGGGGGGGGGGGGGGGGGGGGGGGGGGGGGGGGGGGGGGGGGGGGGGGGGGGGGGGGGGGGGGGGGGGGGGGGGGGGGGGGGGGGGGGGGGGGGGGGGGGGGGGGGGGGGGGGGGGGGGGGGGGGGGGGGGGGGGGGGGGGGGGGGGGGGGGGGGGGGGGGGGGGGGGGGGGGGGGGGGGGGGGGGGGGGGGGGGGGGGGGGGGGGGGGGGGGGGGGGGGGGGGGGGGGGGGGGGGGGGGGGGGGGGGGGGGGGGGGGGGGGGGGGAGGAGAATAGGAGAGGCAAGCAAAGGCTCTAGCCTATGAGGCTCTGAATCCCTCCTATTTATAGAGGCCCCCTGTCAAACCCTTACGGATCCTCCCCTAATGGGTATTGGATCTGGATCCAAGCCTTTTAGATTAGTGGATCAATATCCAATAATCTCTCATGGGCTTTTATTGGATCTCGTCCATGGGATCCAATAATTCAGGGGCTTATTGGATATCCAATAAGATAGGGGCTCCAGCGGATATCTCATATCCGAACCTCTACTCATCGCAATGCCTACCATATGTGTGTGACCCTCTAGGCCCAATATCAAGCTGGCTGTGAGTCATAGCTGTCAGAACTCCTTCTGGCTCAGTGAATTATTATCTCTATAATAATTCACTCGACTCATCAACTACGGATATACTAGGCCACTACGCCATAGTCCCCAGACGATACAGGGGAATCCAATCAATTGGACCTGTCTATCCTCAGTTACCGTGTACCTATAGTCTCTCATCCATCTTATATCCCAGAGACCGTATATCAGGCATGGTGCTATCAGACCCATACGATTTCTACTTGAGTCTCGCTCTAATCGAATTCTCCGGGAGAACTCTTTCTCTCTCAACCCGAATGACCCTGGCCAGGGATTTGTTTGAGCAAGAACACATGGGATATTCCTCTCATGACGCCAAGAGTGAATGATCCTCTATCGACACTTAATAGCCCTCGTAAGGTCGACTGCCACTCCCAATGACCAGCTATACTAGATCTAGGACAACCAAACCTATAATTCTGGTATCAAAGAGTGGAGCACCCATATATGACATCCTTGGTGTCTCAAGTCTAAGGACCAGATACACCACTAGGACTACAAAATCGCTGTTTGACAATAAGGCATCATCAACCATCCAGTATTCCGTAAGCGGATCAATCAGTGAACTCATTCTCCGATGAGCCCCTGTACTGTATCCCTAGTTGTAACATCCCTCATTTAAAAAAAACAAAAAATGCTTATATAGTACTTTAATAGTTTAGTTTATTATATCCATATTAAATTATATGGAGGACTTGTGGCATTAGCAAGGATGAGCCACTTGCACTTATTCTAAAGTTGACACCTAAACCTCCATGCATGCTTGCCACCTCACTATTTTAGCATGAGCCAAACCTAAGTAATTTATGGCACAACTAAGGGAAACTTTGCAGCCAACGTAACTTGAGAAGAGGAGAAGGAATTGAAGGAGAAGAGAAGGAGAAAGAATTGAAGAAGAAGAAGTTTTATCTTGGCTTAAGGCTTTGCATCAATTCCCCACATTTGGAAATCAAAACTTTTTAAGGCAAGTATTCTAACCCCATCCAACAGAATCCTAATCTCTGTTTTCTTTTCCATTCTATAAAATTTGAAAGATTTCAGCTGAGAACCAAACATTTCTTTCATTTTGATACAAAGCCATGAATCTGTAATTTTTCGGTAATCTGACCTCCATGCATTGTTTCAGTCCTAACTTTTTGTACTAAACTCTGATTTAGGCAAAACCTATTCCATTTGAAAGTAGACTCGAAGATCTTTATTTTGATACTGGGATTGAATGATTTGGAGTCGAAATTCCTAATATGACTTCTATTGCAATTAACCCTACAGATTCAAATAGGGACTGTAATTTCGGACCTTCTGTTACTAAATTACTCATAATTCTCTAGTAAAAATTTTGAATTATGTAAAACTTGGTTCTTTGGAAACTAGATTTGTATATTTTCTTTTGACACCAATTTGGAAATTTTAAAGTATGTTTGCCTTCTGAAACATCTGTTTAAATTGATTCTATCTATTCTGCAAAACAGAGATGATCAATTCTGACCTTCCGTTACTAAATTGCTCATAACTCTCTAGTGAAAATTCTGAATTCTAAAAAGCATGATTCTTTGGGAACTAGATTCGCATATCGTTCTTTTGACACCTAATTTGGAAATTTTGAAGTACGTTTGTCTTCTGAAACATCTGTTTAAATTGATTCTATCAATTCTGCAAAAACAAAGATGATCAATTCTGACCTTCCTTTACTCTATTTGTTGTAACTTCTTGTTTTGGAAAATAGATTGATGTAACTTTCCCATGACACCTATTTTTAGTGAATTAGAGCATGCTTGGTCACTCAAACAAATCAGGAAATGTACCATTTGAATTCTGCCAGAATTGAAAACTTTGTTGAGTTTTGCCTATTCAAGTCTCATTCTATTGGAAGTTTGATTTCTATTAAATTCTTCTACAGTCCTTTGAAAATTCTTGTATTACTCATCCTGAAATTGTTGTATGTCTAAAATTTATTATGTAATGTTTTGTTTGTACTTCCTTATTTGATAAAGGCACACGCATATTTCCGTTGTTTCCGCATGTGCTTCCGATATGTGCCAATGTCATTGTTCATGCTACCCTTTTGTACTTTAGTGTCTTGTGGGATATTGTGAACCTTTGCCAGAAATGGTAAAGGGAGTTATGCATAGAGCCCGTGATGCTCTGCCGGCCCCATTGACTTCACTCAGATGTGGGTGGATGGAGCTCCCAGACGTGGGAGACTTATGCTTGGTGGTCATCCTGAAATGGATGAATCACATTATGTATGTGGTCCCATAGCACCCTCTATGTTTTTGATATGATATCCAAAGCTTTGCTTATGAGTTTATATTTATGCTTTGGATAAAAATGGAATGCATGCTACATTAAAAATGACATCCAAGCTTGTATTTACTATTCGGTTCACTTGTTATACTTTGGAGTGTTTCGTATGTCATTGTTATGCTCTCAAACACTCTTACGCCTTTGGTATGCACTTAAATGCTTCAGGTGCCATTTGATACATGCCTAAATGCTTATTTTACCAATGAAATGCTCCAATTTCCTTTCTCGTATTGTTATATCTAACGCCTGTTTTCGAATGAGGAAACCCTTTGTGATTTTTATACCAAATGAGATGATTTCAAATGAACACTTGCTGCTTTTCTTATCTTGATACTAAGCTTGCTTGAATTTCTCCTGCCGCCATGGATATGTTAGTCGCTTGCTGAGCTCTTTATGCTCACCCTGTTGTTATATAAATTTTCAGGGTAGCTTGTCATGCACTGAAAAGCTAGAATTGGGTTGAAGCAGTGAAAGGCTAGAAGATTTTGGACTAATCTTTGTTGGTTGATAGGTTTTTGTTGTATAGTATACTTTACTTCTGATGTAATGTTAAGGATATGTTGATACTTATGTGTTGTAAAAGTTTAATGGACCGCTCATGTTTATGGAATGATAAGTTTAAGTTATATAAGGATAAGAACTCATGGTAAATAATTATTTTTTTTGTGATTGTATATATTTCTACGATTATGGATTTGTGTTGTGGTTGATGTTTAGTTGAGCTGCGGATTTTATGAATCTTTGAGTGAAGTGGAGTATGATTTATGGAACGTACAGGTTTATGAATTGTGAATATTGATTTGATGGTTCTGGTATCCTCAATGTTATTGGATATATATATATATATATATATATATATATATATATATATATATATATATATATATATATATATATATATATATATATATATATATATATATATATATATATATATATATATATATATATATATATATATATATATATATATATATATATATATATATATATATATATATATATATATATATATATATATATATATATATATATATATATATATATATATATATATATATATATATATATATATATATATATATATATATATATATATATATATATATATATATATATATATATATATATATATATATATATATATATATATATATATATATATATATATATATATATATATATATATATATATATATATATATATATATATATATATATATATATATATATATATATATATATATATATATATATATATATATATATATATATATATATATATATATATATATATATATATATATATATATATATATATATATATATATACTCCAAGAGAATCCGATTAGAGCGAGACTCGAGAAGAAACCATATGGGTCTGACAGCACCATGCTCGATATACGGTCTCTGGGATATTAGATGGATGAGAGACTATAGGTACATGGTAATTGAGGATAGATAGGTCCATAGATTGGATTCCCCTATATCGTCTAGGGACTAGGGCGTAGTGTCCTAGTACGTCCGTAGTCGATGAGTCGAGTGAATTATTACAGAGATAATAATTCATTGAGCCGGAAGGAGTTCTGATAGCTATGACTCATGACCAGCTCGATATTGGCCAAGAGGGTCACACACATATGGTAGGCATTGCGATGAGTAGAGGTTCGTATATGATATATCCGCCGGAGCCCCTATCTTATTGGATATCCAATAAGTCCCTGAATTATTGGATCCCATGGACGAGATCCAATAAGAGCCCATGAGAGATTATTAGATAGAGATTAACTAATCTAAAAGGCTTGGCCTTGTTATGTGGATTACCGCTAGAGAGGAGGACGCTCGACCTCCTTCACCCTCTCCTAGAGATCTGCAAGGAAACAACGATATACGACCTCCCTAGGTAACATAATCTATTCAATATGCAGTTTGTTTTGCGGATTTTTTGCACACCAATCTATATATATATATATATATATATATATATATATATATATATATATATATATATATATATATATATATATATATATATATATATATATATATATATATATATATATATATATATATATATATATATATATATATATATATATATATATATATATATATATATATATATATATATATATATATATATATATATATATATATATATATATATATATATATATATATATATATATATATATATATATATATATATATATATATATATATATATATATATATATATATATATATATATATATATATATATATATATATATATATATATATATATATATATATATATATATATATATATATATATATATATATATATATATATATATATATATATATATATATATATATATATATATATATATATATATATATATATATATATATATATATATATATATATATATATATATATATATATATATATATATATATATATATATATATAGTTCTCCATAATATGATATGTCATACATATACATATTTAATATATATCTACATCACATGCAAATATATATATATATATATATATATATATATATATATATATATATATATATATATATATATATATATATATATTACTATATATATATATCTAATATGTGTATAAGCAATCACACGAGATGATCATGAATCACAACCTAATGTGATTAGGCCCGAGCCAGTAGGCCTAATCACTCACATCAAGATCTATATATGTAATGGTGCATCTCCATGCCCTATCATCGTCCATCTCATCCTCGTCGGTTCCGTCAATGTCTCGATGTATCTCCATGCATTGCGATCATTTATCTCGTGGGTCCCGCTATCGCATCCACGCTCCCGCTACGCCTCCTCATATGATTATAACTTAATCATAGGCATGCAGGCTAAATAATAAATGAGAAATATAATAGAGGCTCATAGGCCCTAATAATAATAATCACAAGTACACACATCAGCATCTGTCCACACATCTCATACATTACATGCATAAATCATCATTATATAGGACTACTAGATAATAATAAAAATAATAATCAATTAAACCTTTTAATTAATTAATATTTTTGAAATCAGGGACATGTAGGAAATTTTTTAAATTCTAAGGGGGTATTTTCATAATTTGAATAAAAGGATAGAATTGGAATTTATCAAATTTCGAGGGGCAAAACTATCTTTTGCCTATAAAACCCTAAGCCCCTTTGTCCCTTTCCCCTGCTACAGTCGTCGCCGCCGCTGCCACCCTACCGGCGGCAGGATATGCGGTGGAGGGCGGGGGCGCTGCCCTCGCCTACGGGTGGCACGCCCGCAGGCGGCACTACCCTTGTAGGTGGGCGCCCCCGCGGGCATCGTCACCTCTATGGGTGGTTCTACCCACGGGGCAGCGCCCGCAGGTGGTGCTGCCCCGCCAGGCGGCCGCCCCTGCGGGGGGGTTTTGCCCATGGGAGCAGCGACCGTAGGCGCTGTTGCCCCGTGGTGCCTCTGCCTACGTGCTAAGCGGCCGCAAGCGCCTTTGCTCGTGGGCTGCTAGCCCCGCCGACCGCAAGCCTACTGCAAGCAGGCCACTAGCTAGCTACTGTAGACATAGCGCTTGCGCATGTGTCGGTGTTGTGCTACCTGGTTGCGGTTGCAGCTGCAAGTGGCTACAGGCACGCAGATCAAGGGCAGCAACTGTTGCTGCCCTTCCTTGTTTTTGCGTCAACGATTTTGACATCAAAAGTTTCTCCAAAATAATAACACATGCAGTTCAAAACCAATCTATCACACGAACAACATACCTCTGATACCACTATTGGGAAATCTTGGGGGCGACATCACATGCGCAGCGGAAGAACAAGAAAACAAAATCCTTAATTTTTCAAAAAGATGTTCATCATCATGCGAAGATTGGTGCAAAAAATCTATGAAACAAACTGTGTATAGAATAGATTGTGTTACCTAGGGAGATCGTATATCCCTATTTCCTTGCAGATATCTAGGAGAGGGTGAAGGAGGTCAAGCATCCTCCTCTCTAGCGGTGATCCATATAGCAGGGTTGCGACGATGCTCCTCAAAACTCCAGACCTGCTTTGAGGTGGAGAGGGGGAGGAGAATAGGAGAGGCAAGCAAAGGCTTTAGTCTATAAACCATTGAATCCCACCTATTTATAGAGGTTCCCTGTCAAACCCTAATGTATCCTCCCCTATTAGGTATTGGATCTGCATCCAATTACCCAAGCTCTTGGATTAGTGGATCTCTATCCAATAATCTATCATAGGCTTTTATTGGATCTCATCTATAGGATCCAATAATTCAGGGGCTTATTGGATATCCAATAAGATAGGGGCTCCGACGAATATTTTACATCCGAACCTTACTCATCGCAATGCCTACCATATGTGTGTGACCCTCTAGGCGCAATATCGAGCTGGCCGTGAGTCATACCTATCAAAACTCCTTCTGGCTTAGTGAATTATTATCTCCATAATAATTCACTCGACTCGTCGACTATGGACGTACTAGGCCACTACGTCGTAGTCCCCAGACGATACAGGGGAATCTAATCTATTAGACATGTCTATCCTCAGTTACTGTGTACCTATAGTCTCTCATCCATCTAATATCCTAAAGATCATATACCGGGTATGGTATTGTCAGACCCATACGGTTTCTACCAGAGTCTCACTCTAATCGGATTCTCTCGGAGAACTTTTTCTCTCTCAATCCAAATGACCCTAGCCAGGGATTTATCTGAGCAAGAATACATATTATATTCCTCTCATGATGCTGAGAGTGGATGATCCTCTATCGACACTCAATAGCCCTCGTAAGGTCAACTACCACTCTCAATGACCGGTTATACTAGATTTGGGACATCCAAACCTATAAGTCTGATATCAAAGAATAGAGCACTCATATAGGACATCCTTGGTGTCTCAAGTCTAAGGAACAGATACATCACTAGGACTATGAAATCACTATCTAACAATAAGGCATCACCAACCATCTAGCATTCTGTAAGCAGATGAATCAGTGAACTCATTCTCCAATGAGCACCTATATTGTATCCCTAGTATCCCCACACGAGCAACTATAAGACCAACTACATCCATTATATGGATGGGTATACAGTACACTAATCTATCCGGTTATCTCAATGTCCCTCTCGAGTAACCTATGATTGGGATTATTTAGGATCTGTGTTTAAAGATGAATCGGTCTCATTATTATGATCTCATCACGATTTGATTCCCATTACATAGATCCAAGGGCATCACAATATATATATATATATATATATATATATATATATATATATATATATATATATATATATATATATATATATATATATATATATATATATGCATATATGTAATGGTCAATATAAAATAATAAATGCTAAAATATAATAAGCAAAAAGATTCCGTGTCAAATCATATGTGCCATCACTCACGTGATTGGCTTGCTGGGCACACATGACTAGCAAATACATGGCTATGGAAGGGCAGCGAGATGCCAAGAATGCTGCTCTGATACCAAGTGTTAGAACCCTTACAGATTCTAAGCTTGGGGTTGATCTCTTTAGGGGATCAACCTCCTTGGAACTCTATAGGGGTTCCTTCCTTTAGGTTACTACTCAAAGGCTGCTAAAAATATTCATTTATTCCTTATGAAAAGAGGATGAATATATGACTATTTATAGGGTTTCTAAACCCTAACTCTTAATATGACTATTTGCTTTATGTCTTACTAGTATCGTAGTTAATCCTGCATACTTTCCTCAACATATAGATCAGATCAAACAATTTACCAATTGATTTCATCATCAAAATTTGAGATTCAACAATCTCCTCTTTTTTGATGATGACAATTAATTGATGACAGAGTTAACCTTAACTCCCCCTATCTATATGCCATTCTTGAGAAAAGACATTCTTGAATTCAAGGCCTTTGAATTCAAGTATCAAACCAATAAGTCATATTTATTTAAATTTATCAACATGTACATCATGATACTTATCATGATTTACTAATATGATACCATGAATTTATCAATTAAAATGATGTCAAGGCATGATATCCATTTTCAAGTCCAATGATGATAGACAATCATCATTTTTAAATATGATATGAGTTTCGAATATGTAATTTAGCAAGATGATAATTCTCGATAAAAGGTGACAATTCATCATTTTGAGGCATGGTATCAATTGTTAATAGCAAGTTAAGCTCATGATAACTTATCATTATGATAAACATTTATCAAACATTCATGAAATATTTCAAGTATCTATGATACATATGATGCATGCATTTTGAGATATCTACGATAAACATTTCAAATATTCATGTGCAATACATTTTGATATGTTTCAAGTATGTGCAATGTATTTGACGATTCCAATTATATTTGCTCATATTTTAAGCATTCGCAATACATTTTATGCACTTATCTAAGATATTCATTTTGTCATCAATTTGCCACATTTCTCCCCCTTTTTCATCAACAAAAAGGAAGAACAATTAATTCAACAATACAAGTGTGGTAAAAGGTCAAGCAAGTTTCACACCAATGTATCCAAGCAATGAAGGTAACATTTATTCAACTTTTGCATGATAATTTATCTTTAGATAAGCTAACATTTTTACTCAAGGGCTTTTTGGTTCTTCTTGTGCAAGTTTCTTTCTTCCTTTGTCATAGAAGAAGAGGAAGGAAAGAGTCCATTATGAACCAAATTCATGAAGGGATTAGAACCAAGTCAAATTCGAAATGATGAATTTCATTAAATTATGCTTCGATTTCAACAAAGAGAAGGATCAAGTGTATCAAACATAAATCAAATTCGTTACACACTAAATCAAATCCATTACCTACTAAATCAAATTGCCATTCTTGCAAGTGATCATTACACACCAAAAATTCATAAAATGTATTTTTCATGAGAGAGTAAGAAAGAAGCATCAAATGATAGATTAAAAATCCTTGAATAAAACATCATAACTCAAATCTATTTCTCATTAAAAAATTCACAAGCGTGAAATCTGTGAGAGATGCATTTGTCAATGAATTCCATGAGTGAAGGGACTAAGTGTATAAAAAATCATTAAGTGATGGAGCAAGGGTATGAAGTAAACTTGATACCAAGGAAGATAAAACAAAATAAATTCATGAAAGCTTCATTCATGAAATACATTAAGAGAAAGATAGTCTGAAAAAGAAATACAACGAGCTCATGCATTCGGACAATTTAATATCCTTAACTCCCTTCTAATGAAATTAAATTGTTTTTCATTTAAAGGTTTTGTAAAGATATCGGCCAATTGATATTTCATATCAATAAATTCTAGAGATATGTCATAGTAATTGACATGATCTCGTATAAAATAGTGCCTAATATTAATATGTTTAGTTCTAAAATGTTGAATATGATTTTTTGTTAAGCATATTGCACTAGTGTTGTCACACTTTATAGGTATATTTTTCAAGTGAATTCTATAATCCTCTAAAGTATTTTTCATCCATATAACTTGAGCACAGCATGCACCTATTGCTATATACTCAGCTTCGGTTGTAGATAATGCAACCAAGTTTTGTTTCTTGGTAGTCCAAAAGACAAGTGCGTGTCCTAAAAATTGACATGTTATGGATGTGCTTTTTCTATCTATTTGGCAGCTAGCAAAATTAGCATCGACATAACCAAACAATTCAAAGTTTTTTGATGTTGGATACCATAATCCTAATTTAGGAGTTCCGTTTAGGTATCTAAAAATTCTTTTAATGACTTTTAAATGAGATTTCTTGTGGTTAGATTGAAACATAGTACAAAGTCCTACGCTAAACATAATGTCCGGTCTAGTTGTGGTGAGGTATAGTAAACTACCTATCATACCCCTATAAGTTTTTTGGTCAAAGCTTTCTCTACTTTCATCAATGTCTAACTTAGTGGAGGTACTCATAGGAGTATTAATAGCCTTTGAACTATCCATATTAAATCGTTTTAGCAACTTTAGTGCATATTTTGTTTGACTAATAAAAATACCATCACTAAGTTGTTTAATTTGTAAGCATAAAAAGAAAGTTAATTCACCCTTTAACTCATCTCAAACTCTTGGCTCATACTTTTGGCAAATGATTCCCATAAAGATTCATTCATGGAACCAAAAATAATATCATCAACATAAATTTGAACAATAAGAAAATTATTTTTAAAATTTTTATTAAACAATGTGGTATCGACCTTACTTTTAGAGAAATTATTGTGGATAAAAAAGGAGCTAAGTCTTTCATACCAAGCCCTTGGGGCTTGTTTCAATCCATAGAGAGCCTTAGTCAATTTAAACACATGATTAGGAAAATTATCATTCTCAAATCCGGGTGGTTGTTCAACATAAACTTCTTTAGAAATAAAACCATTAAGAAAAGCACTTTTAACATCCATTTGAAATGACTTAAAATTATTACTATTATCATAGGCAAGTAGCATCCTTATGGCTTCTAACTATACCAACGAAGGTTCCTTTATAATCGTACCTTCTTTTTGGTTGAAACCCTTGGCCACTAATCTAGCCTTGTTTCTAACCATGATACCAAATTCATCTTGCTTGTTTTTAAAGACTCATTTAGTACCAATAACTAAATAGTCATTTGGCCTCGAAATAATCTTCCACACCACATTTCTCTCAAATTGATTCAACTCTTCTTGCATTGCGATAACCAATGAATGCGGCATTGGCATAAATATTCTTAAGAGAAGAATGAGTTTGAACCCCTTTTAATGTGTCACCTATGATTAACTCCTTAGTATGAGCATCTACTATTAGGATCAAGAGCGACATTAAGGGGGTGGGGGCTGGGCGGGGGGGGTGAATTGGTGCGGCGAAAAATTCTTCGATTTCGTGTAAAGTTCGTTTCGATTCAAATCATTTCAGAAAGATGTTGAACTTAAAAACTTTCATAAGAATATAAGGAGAAGCTCAAGGAGGTTTGTAGTAAAGTAAATTGCACAAAAGAAAAAGCAAACCAGAATTTAGAGTGGTTCGGTCAATGTGACCTACATCCACTTTTGGATTCCTCCTCTGTCGAGGTCACCAGCGTCCACTAAAGGCCTTCCTTCAATAGGCGAAGACCAACCACCTATTACAACTTTTTCTCCTTTTGCTGGGTCTAGGAGACAACCCTTACAAGTCTCACTCCTCTTTCTTAGATGATTACAAGGCTAAGAGAGGGAGGAGGAGAACTCTTCTTATTTTTACAATACTTTTCACACCCCAAAGACTTAGAATTTTTCACATATATAATAGCACTTAGTTACCTTTTCATATAGAAAAGGATGAGGTATTTATAGGCCCCAATGACTTTAAAAATAGAACAAAAAAGTATCTCATCCTGGATTTTTGGGGTACTGACGATATTACCGCTATTATTGGGCGGTACCATCACCTGACACTAGGCGATACCATCACCTAGTCTGAGCGTACCACCGCTTGTCAGAGCTCAGAAATCGAGCTCTAGTGGTACCACTGCTTGATAAGGGCGGTACCATCATTGGCAGCAATAATTATTGGTGGTACCACCGCCCTGTCTGGGTGGTACCATTGCCCAAACTACTTGGGAGACTAGGTTTTCCAAGCGGTGCCACCACCGACCATGATTTCAGGTATTGAATGAGCTTTTTAATTCAGCTCAATTTAGCCTTGTTAGTGGGATTACCTCCCAATCCTAAATTAATTTTCAATTTAACTACAATAACTAAGACTTAATCAAAGCACTCATGTTCCGGTACATCAATTGCTCTTTCGGCGAGCTTCTAGCGATCTTCTGATGAACTCCCGGTAATGTTCCGACAGACTCTCGACAAGCTCCCAGGCTTTACAATGATATTCTTATCAAGTTCCAATGAGCTTCTTTGGCAAGCTCTTGGACTTCTCGGTTAGTTCCGGTAGAACTTTCGATGAACGTCTGAACTTTCGGCAAACTCTTGAACTCCCAACAAGATCTTAATCTTGACTTCGGCACAACACTTGCTTTATGTCTTACTGTTGTCATAGTTAATCCTGTACACTTTTCTCAACATATAGATTAGATCAAACAATTTACAATTGATTTCATCATCAAAATCCGAGATTCAACAATCTCCCCCTTTTTGATGATGACAATCAATTGATTATAGAGTTAACCTTAACTCCCCCTATCTATATGCCATACTTGAGAAAAGACATTCTTGAATTCAAGTATCAAACTAATAGGTTAAGTTAAACTTATCAATTATGCACATCATGATACTTATCATGATTTGCCAATTCTAAATATGATACCACGTATTTGTCAAAATGATATCAAGGCATGACTTCCATTTTTAAATTCAATGATAATCATCATTGATACAAATTTTGAATAAGAAATTTAGTAAGATAACAAGTCATCATTCCATGACAAGATGGCAAGTTATCAATTAAAGTAGCAAGTTAAGCTCATGATATCTTATCATAATGAAAGATATTTATTAAGTATTCCTGACACATTTCAAGCATTTGTGATATGTTACAATCTTCATTTTGATATGTTTCAAAGCATATAAGCATTTACGATAAGATACATTGCATACATTTACAATGCTAATATGTCATCAATTTACGATATTTTGGTATCATTTCTCCCCCTTTGTCATCAACAAAAAGGAGAACAATTTAATAATGTAAGTGTTGTAAAAACAATTCAAGTATCAAACTAATTTATCAATTGATATTGTGATAACATTCAAAAGTTCTCAACATCAAAAGTTAACAACATTTAAGTGATAGAATCCATCAACTTCTCCCCCTTTGTCATCAAAACATTTGCATGAAGGAGAGGAAGGAAAGCAAGGAGGAAATACATTAAGAACCAAATTTGTGAAGTCAAAAACACTAAATAAGTTTTAGTTAAAACATGCTTTAATCAAAAGAGAAGGGATTCATGAAAAGGATCATACGAAATCAAATCTCCATTCTTGCAAGTGATTATCACGTACTAAAATTTATCTTTCAAAGATCAAGATATCCATGGGAATTTATAAAATTCATCTTTCATGGGAAGAATAAGGAGAGGAGCATCATATGAAGAAGATATTCATAAGTCAAATCTATTTCTCATTAAAAATTCATAAGAGATAAACCCGTGAGAGATGTATTTTATCCATGAAGTGATTAAGTGTATCAAAACTCATTAAGTGATGAAGCAAGGCTATGAAGTAACTTGATACCAAGGAAGATAAAAATGAAATAGATTCATGAAAGCCCCATTTATAAAATAATTTCATGAGAGTTTTAAAGAATCGAGAAAGTTTGGAAAAGAGATACATCAAATTCATGCATTTGGACAACTTAACATTCCTACTCCCTTCTTATAAAATCAAATTATTCTTCATTTAAAGGTTTTATAAAGATATCGGCCAATTGATATTTTGTATCAATGAATTCTAAATTACATTATGATTATTAACATGATCTCGTATAAAATGAGGCCTATGTCAATATGTTTAGTTCTAGAGTGTTGAATGAGATTTTTTGTTAACATATTACACTTGTATTATCACATTTATGGGAGTGTTTCTTAAGGTTAATCTTATAATCCTCTAAAGTGTTTTTCATCTATACAACTTACTGTACAACATTGGCACTCGCAGTTATATATTCGGCTTTGGTTGTAGATAGTGCAACCGAGTTTTATTTCTTATATATTCGGCTTTGGTTGTAGATAGTGCAACCGAGTTTTATTTCTTGAAAAATCAAGAGACAAGTGCATGTCCTAAAATTGACATGTACCGATGTGCTTTTTCTATCTAATCTACATCCAGCAAAATTCATATCAGCATAAGCAATCAATTCAAATTTTGGATTTTGGATACTATAATCCTAGATTAGTGGTTCCTTTAAGATATCTAAGAAATCTTTTAACCGCTTTAAGATGAGATATCTTAGGATTAGATTGAAACCTAGCATAAAGTCCTACACTAAACATGATCTCCGGTCTAGTTGCGGTGAGGTATAGTAAACCACCTATCATACCCCTATAAGCTTTTTGATCAAAGCTTTATCCACTTTCGTCAACATCTAACTCAGTGGAGGTACTCATAGGAGTGTTAATAGCCTTTGAACTATCCATATTAAATCTTTTAAGCAAGTCCAAAGCATATTTTTTTATTAAGAAAAAAATCATTACTAAGTTGTTTAATTTGTAAGCCTAAAAAGAAGGTTAGTTCCCCCATTAGTCTTATTTCAAACTCGAGACTCATACTTTTGACAAATGATTTGCATAAAGATTCATTCGTGGAACCGAAAATAATATCATCAACATAAATTTGAATAATAAGAAAATTATTTTTAAAATTTTTGATAAACAATATAGTATCGACCTTGTCTTTAGAGAAATTATTTCGAATAAGAAATGAGCTAAGTCTCTCATACCAATCCCTTGGAGCTTGTGTCAATCCATAGAGAGCTTTAGTCAGTTTAAACACATGATTAGGGAAATTATCATTCTTAAATCCGGGAGGTTATTCAACATAAACTGTTAGGATCAAGAGCACTAAGAGGGGGGGGGGGTGAATTAGTGCAGCGGATTAAAACGTCGGTTTTGATAAATCTTTCGTACGGCAAAAATTGAACTTGAAAGCGTATTCGTATAGTAGAGCAGCTAAGGTAATGAGTAAATAAAGCAAGTAAGAAAGTTTGCAGTAATGTGAATAGCAACAATGAAATGCAAACCAGAGATTATGCCGTTTTTAAAGTGGTTCGGTCAAATGACCTACATCAACTTGCGAGGCCCCTCTTCGACGAGGCTCCCACCTTCCACTAGCAAATCTCTTGAAATGGAAGGGTAAATACCCCTCTTACAACTCTTTACAAGCAGTTCACACTCTTATAGATTTTCAAGAAAGAAGGAGGTGAACACTAGCAAATTGAAAACCAAGGATTGCTAAGACTTTTCTAAGACCTTTCTCTCAATCACTTGTTGCTCAAAAAGTTGTTCTCTCTGTTGAGAATTGAGGGGTATTTATAGACCTCAAGAGGATTCAAATTTGGGCTCCAAAAATTTGAATTCTCTTATGTTCCCGATGCTAGCGGTGCCACCGCCCAGCCAGGCGGTGCCACCGCCCAGCTCTCGGGTGCTGGGCGGTGCAACCGCCCAGCCTAGGTGGTGCCACCGCCTAGCTCTCGGCCTTTGGGCGGTGCCACCGCCTAGTCTAGGCGGTGCCACCGCCTACACTATTTCAGCTCACTGGTTGGGCTCCAAAATTGGCCCAAACCAGTCCGAACTTGGGCCGAATTGGCCCCTACTTGGGTCATAGGATTAACACCTAATCCTAGCCCTAATTAACGTACTAACTACAAATTTAAAGATATTTTCTAAGCTATTACAAAGTACATAAGTCAAGACTTCTTCCGGCGAGCTTTCGGCAAACTTCCGGCGGTCTTCCGATAAACTCTCGGAAACCATTCTGCGGACTCCCGGCAAGCTCCTAGACTTCACGATTTGATCTTGGCGAGTTCCGACGAGCTTCTTCGGCAAGCTCCGATCTTTCTCGGTGAGCTCCGGGAACTTCCGACGAACCTTTTGGCGAGCTTCCGAAAAACCCTTCAGCAAGCTCCCTACTCATTCTCGGCTAGTTCTGGCAGCATTCCCGACGAACCTTCGGACTTCCGTTGAACTCTCGAACTCCCAATGAATCCTTCACGCTTGACTCTGGCACTTTGTTTCGCTTTATGTCTTCATCGTTATCGTAGTTAATCCTGCACACACAAGCCAAAACTCTACTCCGATCTAGACAATTATTACAACGCGAATTGACATTCTGTTGCCCGGCACGTTATTGGTTGGCGCTTCGTCCGATTCTTCAGCGCATCGTCCACTCTTGCAGCTTATTGCCCAATCGGCGGTTGACCTCCGCAACCCCGATATCCTTGGTGCAATTCCGCTCTCCTTGGCCCGATGCCCGACGTCCGAAGCGTTCTACCGTCCAATATCCTAACGTGATCTCCTCCGGCACAACGTCAATTCCTCCTGCGTCAATTGTCTAATCCTGATCGAGTAGACCTGCATCACTCAAAATGCAGTTAAACGTCTAAACACAATCAATTAGTTTAATCATCAAAATCCGAGATTCAACAATCTCCCCCTTTTTGATGATGACAACTAATTGATGACTACCGGAGTTAACCTTAACAAGGGTGATTGGCCTTTGCCTATTGAAGGGAGGCCTCTAGTGGACATCGGTGACCTCGTCGGAGGGGGAAGCCAAAAGTGGATGTAGGTCAAGATTGACCGAACCACTCTAAATCTTGGTTTGCCTTTACATTCTGCTCTTTATCTTAACTACAAACTGTCTCTGTTGCTTTACATCAACTATACTTCCGTTTTGATCTTAAGTTAAAGTTCTTTCTGAAATGGTTTTCATCGAAAATAGATTTCATCGTACGAAAGTCATTTTAACCGATGAAAGTTTTCGACTGCACTAATTCACCCCCCCCCCCCCTCTTAGTGCTCTTAATCTTAACACCACTATGACCATAGAATCGCTGTCTGACAATAAGGTATCATCAACCATTCGACATTCCTTAAGTGGATCAATCAGTGAACTCATTCTCCAATGTGCACCTATATTGCATCCCTGGTGTCCCCATATGAGCAGCTACGAGACCAGCTGCATCTATCATATGGATAGTTATACAACATACTAGTCTGTCCGGTTATCTCGATGTCCCTCTCGAGTAACCTACGACCGAGATTATTTAGGATCTGTGTTTAAAGGTGAATCATTCTCATTATCATGATCTCATCACGATTCGATTCTCATTATACAGATCTAAGGACATCACAATAAATATATACATATATGCAACAAGCAAAAAAAAGTAATAAAGGCCAAAATATAATAAGCAAAAAGACTACATGTCAAGTCACACGTGCCATCAATCACGTGATTGGCTTGCAGGGCATATATGACTAGTAGTGACTTGAATTGAGAATTTGTTCATTTAACTAGCGACTAAGTTATTCATTATCAAAAACTAGTAGCTAATAATATAATTATACTCTAATAGAGTTAGGGTTTTGTACATTGGTTTGCATTTGTAAAGGAAATTGAAAATCTACCCCTATTACAAGAATTACACATTTAAAATAATAAACCATATAATTGAATAATATCAAAAAAAAATATCCATCTTGTTGGAAATTTTTTGCAACATAATGATATAACTTGATTTCATGTGTTAATAGTGATGTCAAAACTTCTTTTCTTATAAACATGGATGTTTCTATTTCTAGAAATAGAAATAGAGCATTCTTTGATATAATAATAATTGTCATGATTATGAACAATCTATAACTACTCAAAGTTGAAATTTATAATTTCATTTAGTTCATTTTTTCCTCAAGTTGATATCTAACCATATCAATTTTATCAATAGTATTAGAGACTTTTATTTTATCATTTTTATTCATCACATAGTAAGATAATGACAATGCATAATGCATTACAATTTATTTTTTATGATATTAGAAAAGTTAGCTCAAGGAGATATAAGGTGTACTGGATTATAAAGGAGGGGTATGATTAAAGATTTAATATCAATATATTTGATATCATCTCCAACTATCGTCTCTTTGATTGCAATGGCTAAAAAATAAAAGTAATTCATGCTAGTAAAATATTTTGAAAGAAGATCTAAATTTTAATAATCATATGATACTATCTAAAATGTTGAATAATATAGCAAAATTAGTAAAAAAAAAGCTATCTTGATGGCATTAAAAAAACTAGACAAATTTTCACAAACCACTTATCTATATAGTCCACATTGAGGTGAACTTAGTGTTATGAATCATAAATTTTAACATGGAAATAAGTATAATGCTTGATCGTACATTATTCCAAATATCATAGGCAAGTGAAACTGTATTCTTACTAATATATGATTTTAGCAAACTATTCTAATTTTCAAGATGATGTTGGAGCAATCTCTTTATATGCTAGTGCAAAAAATTGTATTATCGTTAAGAGAAGGAAGAATGTTAGGCTAATAAGAAGTTAACTTCAAAACGTGATGGACTAACATTTGATTATTCATGGAAAAAATAAATTTTGCATTATTGAAGTAATGCCTAGATGGATGAATTATTCATCATAGGAGTGAGGTAATATAGCAACTTCCTTTGCTTTTATGTTAATTCTTTTACTCATATCCTAAAAAAGATAAATTTTAATAATGGATTGTTAAAAGGAGTGAACTAAAAAGTCAAACTTATTAAAAATCTAAAATGTCATAATTGTATAAAAATTTTACACAACTTTAGTTCTGCCTACTCTAAGATTATAACCACTTAAAATTTAGGATGAGTATATTTTAATAGTCCAAAGCTAGTTTATCATAGGCAACTAATAAGGTATTTATACTTTCTTTTTATAGGAATGTTTCAACTCATTACCAAAAAGTGATTTGAAATTAAAATTTTTTTATTTAACTATCAAATAAGTTATTCATTATTAAAATATAAGAGCTAGGAATATTGTTATAATATAATGGAGTGAGGATTTTATGTGTTGATCTGCTTTTGTAGTGGAAATTGAAACTCTAACCAACTCTCACGAATTGTCAATTTATGGTAATAGACTATATAATTAAAAAATATTGAGAAACAATATATCATATTAGAACAATTATGCAATATAATGACATAACTATATTTTATATGGTAATAGTTATATCCAACCTTCTTTTCAAGAAAACATAGAACTGATTGTTATAATAATGCTTGTCACGGATGAAAGTTAATATTTGAAATTTCATTTGGGTCATCTTTTCTATAAATTAACACTTAACTATTTTAATTTTATTAATAATATTAGAGAGATATGTATTTTAATATTTTTAGTTTATCTAGAGTTAAAATAATGATAATACATAATGCATGACAGCTTATTGTTTATGATATTAAGACAATGAGCCTATAGGTGTATAGGGTGTATAGGATTATATAGAAGAGAAATGATAAAAGGTTTTATATCAAATGATTTAATGTCATCTCCAAGTATAGCTTCTTTGATAGCAATGACTAAAGAACAAAATTAATTCAAGTTAGTAAAATATTTTGAAACAAGATCTAAATTTTAACAAGCATACGAAGTAATAAAAAATATTATCTTACATAGCAAAATTAGTAAAAGAAATAAGCTTTTAGATTTGCATGAAAAGAATTGAAGATAACTTTTCACTTTACATATTTCCTATATAGTCCACATTTAGTAGAACTTGGTGTTATTTATCATTAGTTTTAATATCAAAACTACTATAATGCTTGATCGAATGCTATTCGAAATACTATAAATAAATAAATAATTTTTACTATTTACCTTAGATTTTTGCTAACTCTTCTAATGGTGAAGATGATGTTAGACTAAGCTCATCAAATGCTATCAAGAAAAATTATATTATCGTTAAGAGGAGGAAGACCATCAGATAATGAGAAGTTGTTATAGAAACATGATGGGCTAACACTTAATTATTTGTAAAAATAATTTACAATATTAAAGTAAAATATCATGATGAATGAAATGTTCATTACAAGAGTAAGATGCTTTGAAGATTTGGATCAATTAAATGTTATGCAAAAGGTTTTATTTTTTGAAATTAAATTATAATATAATTATACTTTCATAGAGTTAGTGTTATGTACATTGGTTTGCATTTGTAGAGGAAATTAAAAATCTACCCCTATTACAAGAATTGCACATTTACAATAATAAACTATATAATTGAATAATATTAAAAAAAATATCTATCTTATTGAAAAATTTCTGCAACATAAAGATATAACATGATTTCATGTGATAATAGTGATGTCAAAACTTCTTTTCTTATAAACCTAGATGTTTCTATTTCTAGAAAAAAAAAGAGCATTCTTTGATATAATAATACTTGTCATGATTATTGACAATCTATAACTGCTCAAAGTTGATATTTATAAATTCATTTGGGTTATTTTTTCCTTAAGTTGACATCTAACCATATCAATTTTATTGATAGTATTAGAGACTTTTATTTTATAATTTTTTATTCACCACATAGTAAGATAATGATCATGCATTATAATTAATTTTTTATGATATAAGGAAAATTAAGTCAAGGAGATGTAAGGTGTACTGGATTATAAAGGGAAGGTATGATTAAAGGTTTCATATTAATAGATCTTATCTCATCTCCAACTATCACCTCTTTTATAGTAATAGTTAAAAAATAAACGTAATTCATGTTATTAAAATATTTTGAAAGAGGATCTAAATTTTAATAATCATACGATACTATTTAAAATGTTGAATAATGTAGCAAAATTAGTAAAAAAAAAAAGCTATCTTGATGGCATTAAAAAAAACAGACAAATTTTCACAAACCACTTATCTATATAGTCCACATTGAGGTGAACTTAATATTATTAATCATAAATTTTAACATCGAAACAAGTATAATGCTTGATTATATATTATTCCAAATATCATAAGTAGGTGAAACTATATTATTATTAATATAAGATTTTAGTCAACTATTCTAATTCTCAAGATGACGTTAGAGAAATCTCTTTATATGCTAGTGCAAAAAATTGCATTATCAATAAGAGAAGGAAGATCATTAGGCCAATAAGAAATTGACTTCAAAACGTGATAGACTAATATTTGATTATTCAATAAATAAATAAATTTTACATTATTGAAGTAATGTCTAGATGGATGAATTATTTATCACAAGAGTGAGGTAATATAAAGATTAGAGTCAATTGAATTTTATGCATAGGGCAATATTATTTTAAAACTGTTCATGCAAATAGAAATCTTCATTATACATAGCAACTTCCTTAATATCTAATAATGTATAAAATAGTAGAAGTGAAATGTATAAAAGTTGAATAAAGAATTATAACATTATATAATTTATAAACAATGCTTGTTATATCCATAAAGTAAATATTTTATAAAAATATTATCATCTTTTAACATGATACTTATACTTTATATAACACTATTAAGATTTAAATTGAAAAAAAAATATTTCATAAATTTCAAGTGCATAAAATAACAAAGAGAGGAATTAGAGTTTACTTTGTGAATTATCAAGTAATACCTTAGTCATTTAATATGTTATGCTCTTCTTGAAATGAAGTATATAAAGCATGGTGTAAAACTCTCCATGCATAGAATTCTTGTTTGAAATGAGAACCAACTTAGTTTTTTATGTGGTCAATTTAGTATTCTTTTAATATGTGAAAGTCTAAATGTGGCTTGAAAATATTAAAATATGAAAGTATTGATTGTCAACTTGACTTATTCGAGTTCTTTGTTGATTATTTTATATCAGAAGAATAATATTTTACAATAAACATCTATTATCTCGTGATAATTTAAATCAAAATATGATGTTATCATTATTGTATTTATGGATAGGAAACCTGAAAATATTTGTAATTATTTATCTTTGCTTTTATGTTAATTTTTTTGCTCATATCCTAAAAACAATAAATTTTAATAATGGATTGTTAAAATGAGTGCACTAAAAAGTCAAACTTATTAAAAATCTAACATATCACAATTGTATAAAAATTTTATAAAACTTTAGTTTTGCCTACAATAAGATTATAACCACTTAAAGTTTAGGATGAGTGTATTTTAATAGTCCTATGCTAGTTTATCATGGGCAACTAATAAGATATTTATACTTTCTTTTATAAGAATGTTTCAACTCATTACCAATCAGTGACTTGAAATTAAAATTTTTTCATTTAACTATCATGTAAGTTATTCATCATTAAAATATAAGAGCTAAGAATATTGTATACAAGCATGGCAAAGTTTGAAATATTTGTAAAAAATATCTTTGTTTTGTGTTAATTTGTTTCCCTCATGTTAAATAACAAAGATGAATTTTAATAATCAATTGTATAAATGACTGAACTAAAAAGTTAAACATAATCAAAATGTAAGAAGACAAAATTGAT
Source organism: Musa balbisiana (assembly GCA_004837865.1). NCBI lineage: Eukaryota > Viridiplantae > Streptophyta > Magnoliopsida > Zingiberales > Musaceae > Musa > Musa balbisiana. The sequence goes on from CM017189.1 coordinate 4,943,955, forward strand.
ATTTTATTAAAATATCTTAAATATTTGTTTTGCATACTTTGACATTACAATCACTTAAATTTTAACATGAGCATATTCTAATGCTCTAAGATTATTTTATTATAGGTCACTTATAATGTATTGACAGTTTCTTTTTGTCGAAATGTTTCGACTTGATATATGATAGTGACTTAAACTGACAATTTGTTCATTAACTAGCAACTAAGTTATTCATTATTAAAACCAAGTAGCTAATAATATAATTGTACTTTAATAGAGTTAGTGTTATGTACAATTGTTTGTTATGTACAATTGTTTGCATTTGTAGAGGAAATTGAAAATCTACCCCTATTACAAGAATTGCACATTTACAATAATAAACTATATAATTATATAATATCAAAAAAATATATCCATCTTGTTGGAAAATTTCTGCAACATAAAGAACAGGGTAAGGTAATGTAAAGAACAGGGTCAATTGAATTTTATGCATAGGGCAATATTATTTTAAAACTGTTCATGCAAATAGAAATCTTCATTATACATAGCAACTTCCTTAATATCTAATAATGTATAAAATAGTAGAAGTGAAAAAAAAAAAAAAAAAAAAAAAAAAAAAAAAAAAAAAAAAAAAAAAAAAAAAAAAAAAAAAAAAAAAAAAAAAAAAAAAAAAAAAAAAAAAAAAAAAAAAAAAAAAAAAAAAAAAAAAAAAAAAAAAAAAAAAAAAAAAAAAAAAAAAAAAAAAAAAAAAAAAAAAAAAAAAAAAAAAAAAAAAAAAAAAAAAAAAAAAAAAAAAAAAAAAAAAAAAAAAAAAAAAAAAAAAAAAAAAAAAAAAAAAAAAAAAAAAAAAAAAAAAAAAAAAAAAAAAAAAAAAAAAAAAAAAAAAAAAAAAAAAAAAAAAAAAAAAAAAAAAAAAAAAAAAAAAAAAAAAAAAAAAAAAAAAAAAAAAAAAAAAAAAAAAAAAAAAAAAAAAAAAAAAAAAAAAAAAAAAAAAAAAAAAAAAAAAAAAAAAAAAAAAAAAAAAAAAAAAAAAAAAAAAAAAAAAAAAAAAAAAAAAAAAAAAAAAAAAAAAAAAAAAAAAAAAAAAAAAAAAAAAAAAAAAAAAAAAAAAAAAAAAAAAAAAAAAAAAAAAAAAAAAAAAAAAAAAAAAAAAAAAAAAAAAAAAAAAAAAAAAAAAAAAAAAAAAAAAAAAAAAAAAAAAAAAAAAAAAAAAAAAAAAAAAAAAAAAAAAAAAAAAAAAAAAAAAAAAAAAAAAAAAAAAAAAAAAAAAAAAAAAAAAAAAAAAAAAAAAAAAAAAAAAAAAAAAAAAAAAAAAAAAAAAAAAAAAAAAAAAAAAAAAAAAAAAAAAAAAAAAAAAAAAAAAAAAAAAAAAAAAAAAAAAAAAAAAAAAAAAAAAAAAAAAAAAAAAAAAAAAAAAAAAAAAAAAAAAAAAAAAAAAAAAAAAAAAAAAAAAAAAAAAAAAAAAAAAAAAAAAAAAAAAAAAAAAAAAAAAAAAAAAAAAAAAAAAAAAAAAAAAAAAAAAAAAAAAAAAAAAAAAAAAAAAAAAAAAAAAAAAAAAAAAAAAAAAAAAAAAAAAAAAAAAAAAAAAAAAAAAAAAAAAAAAAAAAAAAAAAAAAAAAAAAAAAAAAAAAAAAAAAAAAAAAAAAAAAAAAAAAAAAAAAAAAAAAAAAAAAAAAAAAAAAAAAAAAAAAAAAAAAAAAAAAAAAAAAAAAAAAAAAAAAAAATATTTCATAAATTTCAAGTGCATAAAATAACTAAGAGAGGAATTTGAGTTTACTTTGTGAATTACCAAGTAATACATTAGTCGTTTAAAATGTTATGCTTTTCTTGAGATGAAATATATAAAGCATGGTGTAAAACTCTCCATGCATAGAATTCTTGTTTGAAATGAGAACCAACTTAGGTTTTTTATAGGGAACTTATAATGTATTTTAATATGTGAAAGTCTAAATGTGCTTGAAAATATTAAAATATGAAAGTATTGATTGTCAACTTGACTTATTCGAGTTCTTTGTTGATTATTTTATATCAGAAGAATAATATTTTACAATAAACATCTATTATCTCGTGATAATTTAAATCAAAATATGATGTTATCATTATTGTATTTATGGATAGGAAACCTGAAATATTTGTAATTATTTATCTTTGCTTTTATGTTAATTTTTTTGCTCATATCCTAAAAACAATAAATTTTAATAATGGATTGTTAAAATGAGTGCACTAAAAAGTCAAACTTATTAAAAAATCTAACATATCACAATTGTATAAAAATTTTATAAACTTTAGTTTTGCTCAATAAGATTATAACCAACTTAAGTTTAGGATGAGTGTATTTTAATAGTCCTATGCTAGTTTATCATGGGCAACCTAATAAGATATTATACTTTCTTTTATAAGAATGTTTCAACATATCTTTGTTTTGTGTAATTTGTTTCCCTCATGTTAAATAACAAAGATGAATTTTAATAATCAATTGTATAAATGACTGAACTAAAAAGTTAAACATAATCAAAATGTAAGAAGACAAAATTGATATTTTATTAAAATATCTTAAATATTTGTTTTGCATACTTTGACATTACAATCACTTAAATTTTAACATGAGCATATTCTAATGCTCTAAGATTATTTTATTATAGGTCACTTATAATGTATTGACAGTTTCTTTTTGTCGAAATGTTTCGACTTGATATATGATAGTGACTTAAACTGACAATTTGTTCATTTAACTAGCAACTAAGTTATTCATTATTAAAACCAAGTAGCTAATAATATAATTGTACTTTAATAGAGTTAGTGTTATGTACAATTGTTTGTTATGTACAATTGTTTGCATTTGTAGAGGAAATTGAAAATCTACCCCTATTACAAGAATTGCACATTTACAATAATAAACTATATAATTATATAATATCAAAAAAATATATCCATCTTGTTGGAAAATTTCTGCAACATAAAGAACAGGGTAAGGTAATGTAAAGAACAGGGTCAATTGAATTTTATGCATAGGGCAATATTATTTTAAAACTGTCTATGCAAACTGAAATCTTTTTGTATATAGCAACTTTCTTAGTATCTAATAATGTATAAAATGATAGAAATGAAATGTATAAAGTTGAATAAAGAATTATAACATCATACAATTTATAAACTATGCTTGTTATATCCATAAATTAAATATTTTATAAGAATATTATCATCTTTTAACATGATACTTATGCTTCATATAACACTATTAAAATTGTGGTTTGGTAAATTTAAAAAATTTTATTTCATATCTTTCAAGTGCATAAAAGTAACTAAGAGAGGAATTTGAGTTTACTTTGTGAATTACCAAGTAATACATTAGTCGTTTAAAATGTTATGCTTTTCTTGAGATGAAATATATAAAGCATGATATAAAACACTCATTAAATATAATTCTTATTTGAAAAAAGAACCAACTTAGTTTTTTATATGGACAATTTAGTATTCTTGTAATATGTGAAAATCTAATTGTGGATTGAAAATTCTCACTATTATAATTTTTTATTTGAATAATATCTTGTTCACCTTGTCTAGAATATAGTTGATGATTCTCTTCATACAAGTTAAAAATATTATAATATTGATGTATTGATTGTCAAATGGACTTGTTCGAGTCATTTGTTGATTATTTTATATCAAAATAATAATATTTTACAATAAACATCTATTATCTTATGATAATTTAAATCAAAATATGATATTATCATTATTGTACTTATGGATAGCAAACCTGAAAATATTTGTCATTATTTATCTTTGCTTTTATGTTAATTATTTTACTTATATCCTAAAAAAGATTAATTTTAATATTGGATTGTTAAAAGGCGAGAACTAAAATGTCAAACATATTAAAAATCTAAATATGGTGCAAAAATTTTTACTCTTAGAATTTATGATTTGAATAATATCTAGTTCACCTTCTCCATGAACCTAGTTGATGATCCTCTTCGTACAAGTTAAAAATATCAAAATATGGATGAAATTATTATCAATTTAACTTATTTAAGATGTTTGTTTATTATTTTATATCAAAAGCATAAAACATTTCAATAAACATCAAGTATGTTATGATAATTTGAGTCATAATATGATGTTATCATGATTGTATACAAGCATGGCAAAGTTAGAAATATTTGTAAAAAAATATCTTTTGTTTTGTGTTAATTTATTTTCCTCATGATAAATAGCAAAGATGAATTTTAATAATCAATTATGTAAAGGAGTAAACTAAAAAGTCAAATATAATCAAAATTTAATAAGACAAAATTGATATTTTATAAAAATATCTTAAATATTTATTTTGCCTACTTTGACATTACAATCACTTAAATTTCAAGATCAGTAAATTCTAATGCTCTAAAATTATTTTTTTATAGGTAACTTATAATGTATTGACACTTTCTCTTTACATAAATGTTTCAACTTAGTACATGCTAGTGACTTAAAATAAGAATTTGTTCATTTAATTATTGACTAAGTTATTCATTATCAAAACCTAGTAGCTAATAATATAATTATATTTTAATATAGTTAGTTTTATGTACATTGGTTTGCATTTGTAGAAGAAATTGAAAACCTACCCCTATTACAAGAATTTCACATTTACAATAATAAACTATATAATTGAATAATATTGAAAAAATATGCATCTTATTGTAAAATTTCTACAACATAATGATATAACTTGATCTCATGTGGTAATAGTGATGTCCAAACTATTTTTCTTATAAACTTAGTTGTTTCTATTTCTAGAAATCGAAAGAGAGCAGTTTTTGATATAATAATACTTATAATGATTATGGACAATCTGCTCAAATTTGATATTTATAATTTCATTTGGATCATTTTTTTCTCAAGTTGACCTCTAACAATTTCAATTTTATCGATAGTATTAGAGCCTTTTATTTTATCATTTTTTATTCATCATATATTAAGATAATAATAATGCATAATGCATTACAATTTATTTTTTATGATATTAGAAAAGATAGCTCAAGGAGATGTAAGGTGTACAGGATTATAAAGGGCAGGTATGATTAAAGGTTTAATATCAATAGATCTGATCTCATCTCCAACTATCGTCTTTTTGATAGCAATGACTAAAAAATAAAAGTAATTTAAAATATTTTGAAAGCAGATATAAATTTTAATAATCATATGATACTATAAAAAATGTTAAATAATATAGCAAAATAAGTAAAAGAAAAAGTTATCTTGATGGTATTAATATAATTATACTTTCATAGAGTTAGTGTTATGTACATTATTTTGCATTTGTAGAGAAAATTGAAAATCTACCCCTATTACAAGAATTGCACATTTATAATAATAAACTATATAATTGTATAATATCAAAAAAAAATCCATCTTGTTGGAAAATTTCTGTAACATAAAGATATACCCTGATTTCATGTGGTAATAGTGATTTCAAAACTTCTTTTCTTATACACATGGATGTTTCTATTGCTAAAAATAGAAAAGAGCATTCATTGATATAATAATACTTGTCAAGATTATGGACAATCTATAACTGCTCAAAGTTGATATTTATAATTTCATATTGGACATTTTTTCCTCAAGTTGACATCTAACTATATAAATTTTATCGATAGTATTAGAGACTTTTATTTTTTTATTTTTTATTTATCATATATTAAGATAACGATAATGCATGATGGATTACAATTTATTTTTTATGATATTAGAAAAACTTGCTCAAGGAGATGTAAGGTATATTGGATTATAAAAAGGAGGTATGATTAAAGGTTTAATATCAATAGTCTGATCTCATCTTCAACTATCGTCTCTTTGATAGGAATGGCTAAAAAATAAAGGTAATTCATGTTAGTAAAATATTTTGAAAGAAGATCTAAATTTTAGTAATCATACAATATTATAAAAAATGTTGAATAACATAGCAAAATTAGAAAAAGAAAAAGTTATCTTAATGGCATTAAAAAAACTAGATAAATTATCACAAACCACTTATCTGTATGGTCCACATTGATGTGAACTTGGTGTTATTAATCATAAGTTTTAATATTGAAACAAGCATAAAGCTTGATTGTATATTATTCCAAATATCATAAGCAAGTAAAACTATATTATTACTAATATAAGATTTTAGCCTACTATTCTACTTCTGAAGATGATGTTGGAGCAAGCTCTTTATATGCTAGTGAAAAAAATTGTATTGTCGTTAAGAGAAGGAAGATCATTAGGCTAATAAGAAATTGACTTTGATACGTGATAGACTAATATTTGATTACTCATAGAAAAAATAAATTTTACATTATTGACGTAATATCTAAATGGATGATTATTCATCACAAGAGTGTGGTAATATAAAGATTAGGATCAATTGAATTTTATTCATAAGGCTATATTATTTTAAAACTATACATGCAAATTGGAATCTTTATTTTATCGACAATTTTAGATACTTTAATTTTATTATTTTTTATTGATCGCATATTATGATAATGCATAATACATTATAATTTATTTTTTATAATATTAGAAAAATTAGCTTAAGGAGATGTAAGGTGTTCTGGATTATAAAAGGGAGGTATGATTAAAGGTTTAATATCAATAGATCTAATCTCATCTCCAACTATCGCCTCTTTGATAGCAATGAATAAAAAATAAAATTAATTCATATTAGTAAAATATTTTGAAAGAAGATTTAAATTTTAATAATCATATAATACTATCTAAAATGTTGAATAATATTACAAAATTAGTAAAAAATAAAGCTATTTTGATGGCATTAAAAAATCTAGACAAATTTTCACAAACCACTTATCTGTATGGTCCACATTGAGGTGAACTTGGTGTTAATAATCATAAGTTTGAACATCGACACAAGCATAATTTTTTATCATATATTATTCCAAATATCATAAGCAAGTGAAACTATATTATTACTAATACAAGATTTTAGCTAACTATTCTAATTGTCAAGATAATGTTGGAGCAATCTCTTTATATATTAGTGTAAAAAATTGCCTTGTCGTTAAGAGAAGGAAGATCGTTAAGCCAATAAGAAGTTGACCTTGTAACGTGATGGAGTAACATTTGATTCAAAAAGTAATGTCTAGATTGATGAATTGTTCATCACAAGTGTGAGGTAATATAAAGAATAAGATCAACTGAATTTTTCATTGGGCAATATTATTTTAAAACTATCTATGTAAACTGAAATCTTTCTGTATATAGCAACTTTCTTAATATCTAATAATGTATAAAATGGTAGAAGTGAAATGTATAAAAGTTGAATGAAGAATTGTGACATCATACAATTTATAAACTATGCTTGTTATATCCATAAAGTACATATTTTATAAGAATATTATCATCTTTTAACATGATACTTATACATCATATAACACTATTAAGATTTAAATTTTAAAAATTTTATTCCATATCTTTCAAGTGCATAAAATTAACTAAGAGAGGAATTAGAATTTACTTTATGAATTACCAAGTAATACCTTAGTCATTTAATATGTTATGTTCTTCTTGAGATAAAATATTTAAAGCATGGTGTAAAACTCTCTCTGCATATAATTCTTATTTGAAAAAAGAACTAACTTAGTTTTTTATGTGGTCAATTTAGTATTCTTGTAATATGTGAAAATCTAATTGTGGAGTGAAAATTCTCACTATTATAATTTTTTATTTGAATAATATCTTGTTCACCTTGACTAGGAATATAGTTGATGATCCTCATCAAACAAGTTAAAAATATTAAAATATAGATGTATTGATTGTCAACTTGACTTGTTATAGTCCTTTGTTGATTATTTTATATTCAAATAATAATATTTTATAATAAATATCTATTATCTCATGATAATTTAAATCAAAATATGATAATATCATTATTGTGTTTTTGGATAACAAACTTGAAAATATTTGTAATTATTTATCTTTGCTTTTATATTAATTCTTTTACTCATATCCTAAAAAAAATAAATTTTAAAAATGGATTGTTAAAAAGAGTGAACTAAAAATTTAAACATATTAAAAATCTAAAATATCACAATTGTATAAAAATTATACAAAACTTTAGTTTTGCCTACTCTAAGATTATAACCACTTAAAGTTTAGTATGAGTGTATTTTAATGAGCAACTAATAAGGTATTTATACTTTCTTTTTCAATGAATGTTTCAACTCCTTAACAACCAATGAGTTAAAATTAATATTTTTTTATTTAACTGTCATGTAAGTTATTCATCATTAAAATATAAGAGCTAAGAATATTATTATAATATAATGGAGTGAGGATTTTGTGCATTGGTCTACTTTTGTAGTGGAAATTGGAACTCTAACCCGCTCTCACGAATTGTCAATTTATGATAATTGACTATATAATTAAATAATATTGAGAAACAAAACATCATATTGGAATAATTTTGCAATATAATGACATAACTATATTTCTTGTGGTAAAAGATATATCCAACCTTCTTTTGAAGAAAACATAGAACCGATTATTATAATAATGTTTATCACAGATGAAAGTTAATATTTGAAATTTCATTTGGGTTATCTTTTCTACAAGTTCATATTTAACCATTTCAATTTTATCATTAATATTAGAGAGAAATGTATTTTAATAATTTTTAATTAATCTCAAAGTAAAATAATAACAACACATAATGCATTACAGTTTATTGTTTATGATATAAAGACAATGAGCTTATAGTTGTATAGGGTGTATAGAATTATGTGAAGGAGGAATGGTAAAAGGTTTTATATCAAATGATTTGATGTCATCTCCAGCTATAGCCTCTTTGATAGCAATGGCTAAAGAACAAAATTAATTCAAGTTCGTAAAATATTTTGAAATAAGATCTAAATTTTAACAAGCATACAAAGCAATAAACCTATTGTCTAATATAACAAAATTAGTAAAAGAAATAAACTTTAAGATTTGCATGAAAAGAATTGAAGGTAACTTTTCACGTTACATATTTCCTATATGGTCCACATTTAGTATAACTTGGTGTTATTTATCATTAGTTTTAATATCAAAACTACCATAATACTAGATCGTATGCTATTTCAAATACTATAAATAAATAAATGATAATTATTACTGACCTAAGATTTTTGCCAACTCTTCTAGTGTTGAAGATGATGTTGGAGCAAGTTCATTAGACACTACCAGGAAAAATTGCATTGTCGTTAAGAGGATGAAGACAATCAGGCTAATGAGAAGTTGTTTTAGATACATGATGGGCTAACATTTGATTAGTTGTAAAAAAAATTTACAATATTGAAGTAATATATATTGATGGATGAATTGTTCATCACAAGAGTGAGTTGCTTTAAAAGATTAGGATCAATTAAACGTTATGCATAAGGTTTTATTTTTTGAAACTGACCATAACCATCTAGAAATTGAAATCTTCATTGTATATTGTAACTTTCTTTGTATGCAATAACATATCTCATGGTCAAAGTGAAATGTATATAAATTAAATAAAAAATTATGACCTTATACACTATGCTTGTTATATTTATTAATTAAATATTTTATAGAAATAAGATCATCTTTGAACATAATGCTTATACTTTATACAACACTCTAAGATTGTTGTATGGTAAGTTAGAAAAAATCTATTCCATATCCTTCAAGTGCATAAATATAATTGAGAAATGAATAAGCATCTCTTTTGTGAATTGGCTAGTAATCCTTTAGTAATCTAATACTTTATGCTTTTTTTGGGACTAAGTACACGTGGCATGGTTCTAAACTTCACACATAGAAATCTTATTTGAAAATAGAATCAACTTAATTTTTTTGATGATCAACTTTTTTGTAATTTCTGAAAATCTATACATGGTACTAAAATTCTCACTTTTAGAATTTTTGATTTGAATAATATCTATTTCCCCTTTTCCATGAACTTAGTTGATGATCCTCTTCGTACAAGTTAAAAATATTAAAATGTAGATGAAATTATTGTCAATTTGACTTATTTGATATGTTTGTTCGTTATTTTATATCAAAAGCACAAAACATTCCAATAAACATCAAGTATATCATGATAATTTGAGTCATAATATGATGTTTCTCTCTTTCCAAATAACAAAGATGAATTTTAATAATCAATTGTATATAAGAGTGAACTAAAAAGTAAAACACAATCAAAATCTAAGAAGACAAAATGGATATTTCATAAAAATATCTTAAATATTTGTTTTTCCTACTTTGACATTACAATCACTTAAATTTCAAGATTAGCAAATTCTAATGCTCTAAGATTATTTTATTATAGGTAACTTATAATGTATTAAAATTTTTATTTTATAGAAATGCTTCAACTTGGTACATTCTAATGACTTGAACTGAGAATTTGTTCATTTAACTAGTGAATAAGTTATTCATTATCAAAACCTAGTAGCTAATAAGATAATTGTACTTTAATAGAGTTAGTGTTATTTATAATTAATCATTTGCATTTGTAGAGGAAATTGAAAATCTACCCCTATTACAAGAATTACACATTTACAATAATAAACTATATAACTGAATAATAAAAAAAAAAATCCATTTTGTTGGAAAATTTCTGTAACATAATGATATAACTTGATTTCATGTGTTAATAGTGATGTCAAAACTTCTTTTCTTATAAACTAGGATGTTTCTATTTCTAGAAATAGAAATAGAGCATTCTTTGATATAATAATACTTGTCATAATTATGGACAATCTATAACTGCTCAAAGTTAATATTTATAATTTCATTTAGGTCATTTTTTCCTCAACTTGATATCTAACCAAATCAATTTTATTGATAGTATTAGAGGCTTTTTATTTTATCATTTTTTTTATTCATCACATATTAAGATAATGATAATGCATAATGTATTATAATTTATTTTTTATGGTAGTAGAAAATTAGCTCAAAGAGATGTAATGTGTACTGGATTATAAAGGGAAGGTATGATTAAAGGTTTAATATTAATATATCTGATCTCATCTCCAACTATCACCTCTTTGTAGCAATGGCTTAAAAATAAAAGTAATTCATGTTAGTAAAATATTTTGAAAGAAGATCTAAATTTTAATAATCATATGATACTATTTAAAATGTTGAATAATATAGCAAAATTAGTAAAAAAAAAGCTATCTTGATGGCATTAAAAAAATGAGACACATTTTCACAAACCACTTATTTCTATGGTTCATATTAAGGTGAACTTAGTGTTATTAATCATAAGTTTTAATATCGAAACAAGCATAATGCTTGATCGTATATTATTCCAAAGATCATAAGCAAGTGAAACTATATTATTACTAATATAAGATTTTAGTCAACTATTCTAATTATTAAGATGATGTTGGAGCAATCTCTTTATATGTTAGTGCAAAAAATTGCATTGTCATTAAGAGAAGGAAGATTGTTAGGCCAATAAGAAGTTGACATCGAAATGTGATGAACTAGCAATTGATTATTTATAGAAAAAATAATTTTTTTATTATTGAAGTAATGTCTAGTTGGATGAATTATTCATCACAAGAGTGTGGTAATATAAAGACTAGGGTCAATTGAATTTTATGCATAGGGCCATATTAGTTTATAACTATTCATGCAAACTGAAATTTTCATTGTATATAGCAACTTTCTTAGTATTTAATAATATATAAAATGGTAGAAGTGAAATGTATAAAAGTTAAATAAAGAATTGTGATATCATACAATTTATAAACTATGCTTGTTATATCCAAAAAGTAAATATTATATAAGAATATTATCATCTTTTAACATGATACTTATACTTTATATAACACTATAAAGATTTAAATTTAATAAATTTTATTTCATATCTTTCAAGTGTATATAAATAACAAAGAGAGGAATTAGAGTTTACTTTGTGAATTATTAAGTCATACCTTAGTCGTTTAATATGTTATGCTCTTCTTGAGATGAAGCATATAAAGCATGGTGTAAAACTCTCCATGCATAGAATTCTTATTTGAAAAGAGAACCAACTTAGTTTTTTATGTGGTCAATTTAGTATTCTTGTAATATGTGAAAATCTAAATGTGGATTGAAAATTCTCACTATTACAATTTTTTATTTGAATAATATCTTGTTCATCTTGTCTAGGAATATAGTTCATGATCCTCTTCATACAAGTTAAAAATATTAAAATATAAATGTATTGATTGTCCACTTGACTTGTTCGAGTCCTTTGTCGATTATTTTATATCAGAAGAATAATATTTTATAATAAACATCTATCATCTCATGATAATTTAAATCAAAATATAATGTTATCATTATTGTATTTATGGATATCAAACCTGAAAATATTTATAATTATTTATCTTTGCTTTTATGTTAATTCTTTTATTTATATCCTAAAAAAGATAAATTTTAATAATGGATTGTTAAAAGGAGTGAACTAAAAAGTTAAACATATTAAAAATCTAAAATATCATAATTGTATAAAAATTTTACAAAACTTTAGTTTTGCCTACTTTAAGATTATAATCACTTAAAGTTCAGAATAAGTATATTTTAAAGGTCCAATGCTAGTTTATCATGGGCAACTAATAAGATATTTATATTTTCTTTTTATTGAAATGTTTAACTCATTACTAACCAGTGACTTGAAATTAAATTTTTTTTATTTTACTATCATGAAGTTATTCGTCATTAAAATATAAGAGCTATGAATATTATTATAACATAATGGAGTGAGGATTTTGTGTGTTGGTCTGGTTTGGTAGTGGAAATTGAAACTTTAACCCGCTTTCACAAATTATCAATTTATGGTAATAGACTATTTAATTAAATAATATTGAGAAATAATACATCATATTGGAACAATTATGCAATATAATGACATAACTACATTTCATGTGGTAATAGTTATATCCAACATTTTTTTCAAAAAAACATAGAACCGATTGTTATAATAATGCTTATCACGTATGAAAGTTAATATTTGAAATTTCATTTGGGTTATCTTTTCTGTAAGTTCACATTTAACCATTTCAATTTTATCGATAATATTAAATAAATATATATTTTAATAATTTTTAGTTCATCTCGAAGTAAAATAATGACAACGAATAAGGTATTACAGTTTATTGTTTATGATATTAAGATAATTAGCTTATAGGTGTATAGGGTTATATAGAGGAGGAATGATAAAAGGTTTTATATCGAATGATTTGATGTCATCTCCAACTATAGTCTCTTTGATAGCAATAGCTTAAAAACAAAATTAATTTAACTTATTAAAATATTTTAAAATAAGATCTAAATTTTAACAAGCATACGAAGTAATAAAAACTATTGTCAAATATAGCAAAATTAGTAAAAGAAATAAGCTTTTAGATTTGCATGAAAATAATTGAAGATAACTTTTCACGTTACATATTTTCTATATGGTCCACATTTAGTAGAACTTGGTGTTATTTATCATTAGTTTTAATATCAAAACTATCATAATGCTGGATCGTATGCTATTCCAAATACTATAAACAAATAAATAATAATTATTGCTGACCTATGATTTTTTTCAACTCTTCTAATGTTGAAGATGATGTTGGACCATGTTCATCAAACATTACCAAGAAAAATTACATTGTCGTTAAGAGGAAGAAGACCATCAAGCTAATGAGAAATTATCTTAGATACATGATGGGTTAACACTTGATTATTTGTAAAAAAAATTTATAATATTGAAATAATATATCTTGATGAATGAATTATTCATCACAAGAGTGAGTTGCTTTAAAGATTAGGATCAATTAAATGTTCTGCATAAGATTTTAGTTTTTGAAACTAACCATGATTGTCAAAACTAAAATCTTTATTGTATATTGTAATTATCTTTGTATTCAAAAACATATTTCATGGTAGAAGTGAAATATATATAAATTAAATAAAGAATTATGACCTTATAGACTATGCTTGTTATATTTATTAATTAAATATTTTATAGAAATAATATCATCTTTTAGCATAATACTTATACTTTATGTAACACTCTAAGATTGTTGTATAGTAAGTTAGAAAAAAACTATTCCATATCCTTCAAATGCATAAATATAATTGAGAGAGGAATAAGCATATATTTTATGAATTGGCTAGTAATCCTTTATTCATCTAATATTTTATGCTCTTTTTAGGATCATGTATAAGAGGCATTGTTTTAAACTCCACATATAGAAATCTTATTTGAAAATAGAACCAACTTAATTTTTTTTATGATCAACATTCTTGTAATTTTTGAAAATATAAACATGGTGCAAAAATTTTCACTCTTAGAATTTATGATTTGAATAATATCTAGTCCACCTTCTCCATGAACCTAGTTGATGATTCTTTTCGTACAAGTTAAAAATATCAAAATGTAGATGAAATTATTATCAATTTGACTTATTCGAGATATTTGTTCATTATTTTATATCAAAAGTATAAAATATTTCAATAAACATCAAGTATGTCATGATAATTTGAGTCATAATTTGATGTTATCATGATTGTATATAAGAATGTCAAAGTTAGAAATAAGTTAGAAATATTTGTTAAAATATATCTTTTGTTTTGTGTTAATTTGTTTCCCTCATGCTAAATAACAAAGATGAATTTTAATAATCAATAGAATAAAGGAGTGAACTAAAAAGTCAAACATAATGAAAATCTAAGAAAACAAAATTGATATTTTATTAAAATATCTTAAATATTTGTTTTGTCTACTTTGACATTAAAATCACTTAAATTTCAAGATCAATAAATTCTAATGCTCTAAAATTATTTTATTATAGGTAACTTATAATGTATTGATAGTTTCTCTTTACAGAAATGTTTCGATTTAGTACATACTAGTGACTTGAAATGAGAATTTGTTTATTTAACTAGTGACTAAGTTATTCATTATCGAAACTTAATAGCTAATAATATAATTATACTTTAATAGAGTTAGCGTTATGTTCATTGGTTTGCATTTGTAAAGGAAATTGAAAATCTACCCCTATTACAAGAATTACACATTTATAATAATAAAATACATAATTAAATAATATCAAAAAAAATATTCATCTTTTGTAAAATTTCTGTAACATAATGATATAACTTGATTTTAAATGGTAATAGTGATGTCAAAACTTCTTTTCTTATAAACTTGGATGTTTCTATTTCTAGAAATAGAAAAAGAGCATTCTTTGTTATAATAATACTTGTAATGATTATGGACAATCTATAACTGCTCAAAGTTGATATTTATAATTTCATTTGGGTCATTTTTTCCTCAAGTTGACATCTAACAATTTCAATTTTATCGATAGTATTAGAGCCTTTTATTTTATCATTTTTTATTCATCACGTATTAAGATAATGATAATACATAATGCATTATAATTTATTTTTTATGATATTAGAAAAGCTAGCTCAAGGAGATGTAAGGTGTATAGGATTATAAAGGGTAGGTTTTTTTTTTTTTTTTTTTTTTTTTTTTTTTTTTTTTTTTTTTTTTTTTTTTTTTTTTTTTTTTTTTTTTTTTTTTTTTTTTTTTTTTTTTTTTTTTTTTTTTTTTTTTTTTTTTTTTTTTTTTTTTTTTTTTTTTTTTTTTTTTTTTTTTTTTTTTTTTTTTTTTTTTTTTTTTTTTTTTTTTTTTTTTTTTTTTTTTTTTTTTTTTTTTTTTTTTTTTTTTTTTTTTTTTTTTTTTTTTTTTTTTTTTTTTTTTTTTTTTTTTTTTTTTTTTTTTTTTTTTTTTTTTTTTTTTTTTTTTTTTTTTTTTTTTTTTTTTTTTTTTTTTTTTTTTTTTTTTTTTTTTTTTTTTTTTTTTTTTTTTTTTTTTTTTTTTTTTTTTTTTTTTTTTTTTTTTTTTTTTTTTTTTTTTTTTTTTTTTTTTTTTTTTTTTTTTTTTTTTTTTTTTTTTTTTTTTTTTTTTTTTTTTTTTTTTTTTTTTTTTTTTTTTTTTTTTTTTTATAAAGTAATTCATGTTAGTAAAATATTTTGAAAGAAGATATAAATTTTAATAATAATATGATACTATAAAAATGTTGAATAATATAGCAAAATAAGTAAAAGAAAAAGTTATCTTGATGGTATTAAAAAGACTAGATAAATTTTCACAAACCACTTATCTATATGGTCCACATTGATGTGAACTTGGTATTATTAATCATAAGTTTTAACATTGAAATAAGCATAAAGCTTTATCATATATTATTCCAAATATCATAAGCAAGTGAAACTTTATTAGTATTAATATAAGATTTTAGCCAACTATTCTACTTCTGAAAATGATGTTGGAGTAATCTCTTTATATGCTAGTGCAAAATATTGCATTGTCGTTAAGAGAAGGAAGATCGTTAGGCCAATAAGAAGTTGACTTCGAAACATGATAGACTAACATTTGATTATTCGTAGAAAAAATAAATTTTACGTTATTGAAGTAATATCTAGATGGATGATTATTCATCATATAAGTGTGAGGTAATATAAAGATTAGGGTCAATTGAATTTTATTCATAAGGTTATATTATTTTAAAATTATCCATGCAAACTAAAATCTTCATTGTATATAGCAACTTTCTTAGTATCTAATAATGTATAAAATAGTAGAAGTGAAATGTATAAAAGTTAAATAAAGAATTATGATATCATACAATTTATAAACTATGCTTGTTATATCCATAAAGTACATATTTTATAAGAATATTATCATCTTTTAACATGATACTTATACTTTATATAACACTATTAAGATTAAAAAAAATTTATTCCATATCTTTCAAGTGCATAAAATTAACTAAGAGAGGAATTAGAATTTACTTTATGAATTACCAAGTAATACCTTAGTCATTTAATATGTTATGCTTTTCTTGAGATAAAATATATAAAGCATGGTGTAAAACTCTCCATGCATAGAATTCTTATTTGAAAAGAGAACCAACTTAGTTTTTTATATGATCAATTTAGTATTCTTGTAATATGTGAAAATCTAAATGTGGAGTGAAAATTCTCACTATTATAATTTTTTATTTGAATAATATCTTGTTCGCCTTGTCTAGGAATATAGTTAATGATCCTCATGAAACATGTTAAAAATATTAAAATATAGATGTATTGATTGTCAACTTGACTTGTTAGAGTCCTTTGTTGATTATTTTATATCAGAAGAATAATATTTTACAATAAACATCTATTATCTCATGATAATTTTAATCAAAATATGATGTTATCAGTATTGTATTTTTGGATAGCAAACTTGAAAATATTTGTAATTATTTATCTTTGCTTTTATGTTAATTCTTTTACTCATATCCTAAAAAAGATAAATTTTAATAATGGATTATTAAAGGAGTGAACTAAAAAGTTAAATATATTAAAAACCTAAAATGTCACAATTATATAAAAATTGTACAAAACATTAGTTTTGCCTACTCTAAGATTATAACCACTTAAAGTTCAGGATGAGTGTATTTTAATGGTCCAATGCTAGTTTATCATGGACAACTAATAAGGTATTTATACTTTCTTTTTATAGGATGTTTCAACTCATTAACAACCAATGATTTAAAATTAAATTTTTTTCATTTAACTATCATGTAAGTTATTCATCATTAAAATATAAGAGCTAGGAATATTGTTATAATATAATGGAGTGAGGATTTTGTGTGTTGTTCTGTTTTTATATTGGAAATTGGAACTCTAACCCACTCTCATGAATTGACAATTTTGTTGAATCTCGGATTTTGATGATGAAACCAATTGATAAGTTTTTATGATTTGATTTACGTTTTGAGTGATGCAAGATACTTCAATCAGGATAAGACAATTAAAGCAGGAAGAATCATATTAGGTCGGAGGAATATATGTCAGAATATTGGACATCGAGTCGGAGGAACGGTCGACGTATCGACAGAAGGCTTCGGGCCATGGTTTCAGGCATCGGGCCAAGAATAGAGGATATTGTGCTAAGGATATCGGAGTTGTGGAGGTCAACTAGCCAATTGGGCAATAGGTCGCAAGAGAGGACGATGCGCCGAAGAATCGGACGAAGTGTCGATGGACCAATGACATACCGGACAACATGATTCATGCTTAGTAATAATTGTCTAGATCGAAGTGTGTTTTACATGTGCAAGATTAACTACGATAGCAAGGCATAAAGCAAAATGAAATCGCGAAGTCAAGAACGGGATTTTGTTGGGAGTTCGAGAGTTCGTTGGAAGTCCGGACGTTCATTGGAACTTCTGCCGGAACCAACCGAGATATCTTAGACTTGCCAAAGAAGCTCGACGGAACTCACCAAGAAGATCATCATGAAGTCTAGGAGCTTGCTGGGAGTCCACTGGAACATTGCTGAGAGATCGTCGGAAGTTCATTGGAAGATCGCTAGAAGCTCGCGAGAAGAAAACTAGACTTACAAACTTGTTTAGCTTAGTAAATGTCTTAGAATTCATAGTTAGCACATAATTAGTATTGGATTTGGGCCAACCCAATTAGGGGCCAATTGGGCCTATGTAAGGATTGTGTTGGGCCCAATGAAAGGCCCAAATAGTGACTCAACAAGTGGCACCATCATGGCATAGTCTCCGAGACTATGTCAGGCGGTGGTATCGCTAGTCTGGGCGATGGTACCACCCAGCATAGCCTCCCAAGTGGTGGTACCGCCCAACATAGCCTGTCAGGCGGTGGTACTACCAGATTGGGCGGTGGTACTGCCCAGTGGTAGCGCTACAGGCGGTGGTACTACACTCGGGATAAGATGTTTTTAGGCTCTAAGTTTGAATCCACTTGAAGCCTATAAATACCCCTCTCATCCCTGGTTAAGTGACACAAGTATTGAGAGTGAAAAAGAAAGAAAACACTACTGCAATATTGTGTGAACTCCTCTCAAAGTTCTAAGTGATAGAATAGTTTGAGAGAGGAGTAAGTGGGGGTGTAAGGGTTATCTCCTAAACCAGGTAAAAGGTGAATTGAGTTGTAAAAGGTGGTTGGTCTTTACCTATTGAAGGAAGACTAATAGTGGATGCCGGTAGCCTCGACGGAAGAGGAATTGGTGGAGTGGATGTAGGTCATGATGACCGAACCACTATAAAAATCTGGTTTGCATTTCTTTTGTGCAATTTACCTTACTGCAAACCACTTTACTACTTTCAATATGTTTACGAATACGCCTTCAAGTTAAGCATTTCCGAGTTTGGTTTTTATTGTATGAAAAGATTTCTTAAACCGACGTTTTTATCGCTGCACTAATTCACCCCCCCCTCTTAATGCCAACAGCTTTCCTAACAATTGGTATCAGAGCCTTGTTTTTCTCATTTGGTTTAACATCCAACGAGAAATAGCTCTTTTTAGCTTTCAAGAGGGTTACTCTCTCATTCGTCCTCTCTTATTTAATGGGACGGACTACACATATTGGAAAACTCGATTGAGAATTTTCTTGCTTTCCTTAAATCTTAATTTATGGAATATTATTGAAATTGGATTTCAAAGGTTTTCTACTCCAATGAAAGAATGGAATGATTTGGAGAAGAAATTTTTTTCCTTAAATGCTAGAGCTATGAATGCTCTATTCTGTGCTTTGGATAAAATTACTCAAAGCACTTCTTTAAAATTAATGATGATTCGGTGTCTATGCATATTGTAAAGTAATTTGCTAGCTTGTATATTGTAAAACTTGCATATCATAAAATTGCTAGCTTGCAATCTAAAGAAAAGAAAAAAGTTACTATCTCAAGAAGAAAAACATGATAAACTTGCACATTTAGCAAAATTGACAAACTTGCAAAACTCAAAATTATTGCTAGCTTGCATGATGATAAAACTGGAGATTATGCAATAATTTGAACTTATATGTCCTAAACACTTGATAGTTGGGCTTCTCTTTTTTGTTGATGACAAAGGGGAGAAGTATGAATATATTATGCATAAGTTTATGATAACATGCTTGGATTTTTGAATCTAAGAGTTCTATCAATATGACATATTGATAGGGGGAGTTTATTTAAACTCCGGGAGTTAAGATTAACTCCGTCATCAATTGGTTGTCATCATCAAAATGGGGGAGATTGTTGAATCTCGGATTTTGATGATGAAACCAATTGATAAGTTTTTATGATTTGATTTATGTTTTGAGTGATGCAGGATGCTTCAATCAGGATGAGACAATTAAAGCAGGAAGAATCATGTTGGGCCAGAGGAAAACATGTTAGAAGATTGGACGTCGAGCCAGAGGAACAGTCGACGTATCGATAGAAGGCTTCAAGCCATGGTTTTGGGCATTGGGGCAAAAAGAGTAGATATTGTGCCAAGGATATTAAAGTTGCAGAGGTCAACTGGTCGATTGGGCAATAGGCCACAAGAGAGGACAATGCGCCAAAGAATCGGACGAAGCGTCGATTGACTAATCACATATTGGACAACATGATTCATGCTTAGTAATAATTGTTTAGATTGAAGTGTGTTTTACATGTGTAGGATTAACTATGATAGAAATTCATAAAACAAAATGAAGTCTCAAAGTCAAGAATATGATTTCGTTGAGAGTTCGAGAGTTCATCGGAAGTCCAGATGTTCGTCGGAAGTTCTACTAGAACCAACCGAGAAGTCTTAGAGCTTGCCAAAGAAGCTCATTGGAACTTTCCAAGAAGATCATCATAAAGTCCAGGAGCTTGTTGGGAGTCCATTGGAACATTATCGAGAGATCGTCGGAAATTGGCTGGAAGATCGCCAGAAGCTCGCTAGAAGAAAACTAGACTTACAGACTTATTTAGCTTAGTAAATGTCTTAGAATTCGTAGTTAGCACATAATTAGGATTAGATTTGAACCAACCTAATTAAGGGCTAGTTGGGCCTATGTTGTGTTAGGATCAAGAGCGGCACTAAGAGGAGGGGGTGAATTAATGTAGCGATAAAAACAATGTCGGTTCTGAAATTTTCTCGTTCGTTAAAAACTGATCTCGAAAATATGCTTAGAAAGAATATGGAAGAGTGTTGAAGGGAGTAATCAAGTAGAGTAATGAAGTATGGTAGTTTGTAGTTAAAGTAAATTGTACAATTGAAAAGCAAACCAAATTTATAGTGGTTTGGTCGTCGACCTACATCCACTCTCCGATTCCTCTTCCGTCGAGGCCACCGGTATCCACTAACGATCTTCCTTCAATAGGCGAAGACCAACCACCTTTTACACCCCTCTTCTCCTTTTACCAGGTTTAGGAGATAACCCTTACAAGCACTCACACTCCTCTCTAAACAGAATTCTAAGTTTAAGCTAGAGGATGGATTTCTCAAGCGATTTCTATAGCATTTTCTCACTTTAAAACTTTCCGTGCTTATGTTTGTTAACCAGGGATGGGAGGGGTATTCATAGGCCTCAAATTGATTCAAACTTGGAGCCTAAAAATTTTCCATCCTGGGTTTCCTAGGTGCGGGCAATACCACCACTCATGCTGGGCGATACCACCGCTAGTGTCAGTCTGACACTAACACTACGTTGGGTGGTACCACCACCCAAACTAGTGGTACCATTGCTTGCAGCCTCTTGGAGGCTATGTTTGGGTGATACCACCGCCCAGACCGGTGGTACCACTGCTTGACACAATCTTAAAGACTGTGCCACGATAGTGCAGCCTCTTGGGTCACTATTTGGGCCTCTCATTGGGCCCAACACAATCCTTACATGGGCCCAACTAGCCCATAATTGGGTTGGCCCAAATCCAATCCCAATTACATGCTAACTATGAAATCTAAGACATACTTAAGCTAAAACAAGTCCCTATGTCTGGGTTTCCTCCAGCGAACTTCCGACGATCTTCCGGCGAACTCTTGATGATCTTCCAGTGAACTTCCAACGATCTCTCAGCAATGTTCTGACAGACTCCCAACAAGCTCCTGGACTTCACGACGATCTTCTTAGCAAGTTCTGATGAGCTTCTTTGGTAAGCTCTAGGACTTCTCGGTCAATTTCAGTAGACCTTTCGATGAACGTTTGGACTTCCGACGAACTCTCGAACTCCTAACAAAATTGCATCGTAGTTAATCCCGCACATGTAAAAAGCCACTTCGATCTAGATAATTATTACTAAACTTGAATCTAGTGTTGTCCGGTATGTGATTGGTTAATCGGCGCTTCGTCCGAATCTTCGGCGCATCATTCTCTCTTACGACCTATTGCCCAATCGCTAGTTGACCTTCGCAACTTCGATTTACTTAGCGCAATGTCCACTCTTCTTGGCCCGATGCTCGAGATCTCGGCCCAAAGCCTTCTGTTGATATGTTGACCGTTCCTCCGGCCCGACGTCCAATCTTCTAATATTTTCCACTCTAACCCAACATGATTCTTCCTACTTTAATTGTGACTCTTTGATCGAAGCTACCTGCATCACTTAAAATACAAATCAAATCATAAACACTTATCAATTGGTTTCATCATCAAAATCTGAGATTCAACAATCTCCCCCTTTTTAATAATGACAACCAATCGATGACGGAGTTAATCTTAACTCCCAGAATTTGAATAAACTCCCCCTATTAATATGACATATTTGATAGAACTCTTGGATTCAAAAATCCAAGCAACATGTTATCATAAACTTATGCATAACATCATCATACTTCTCCCCCTTTGTCATCAACAAAAAGGAGAAGTTCAATCATCAAGTGTTTTAGGCAAACAAGTTCAAGTCATTACATAATAAATATAATTTCCAGTTTTATCATTATACAAGCTAGCAATAATTGAAGATGTGCAAGTTTAGCATGTTTGCTTTTCTTGAGATAGGCAAAATACCAATCTTTGGTGATGTTCAAGATAGCAAGTTCTTTCTTCTCTTTTGGGAAGTTCGATTTTTGCTTCCTTTGCCAAGTGTAAGCTAGAAATTTTTTTACAAATATTACAACATGCAAGCTAGCAATTTTGCAAGTGTTACATTGTATTCAAATATCCAAGCTAGCAAATTTTTGTGATGTTCATGATAGCAAGTTTCTTCTTGCAAGCTATTAATCTTTCTCCCCCTTTGTCATTGTCAAAAAGAAGGGAATAAAAATACAATGATGCAAATCATTTCCCTTTACAATAATTTCCAAATCATGACAAAGGTAAAGTATCAACCTTATTTCAATATGTTTGTGCATCATTATAGTTTCAAATTAAAACATGCACATATTTAAAATTTTACATTTCATTTTTCATACATGATACCAAAAATAAATCAATCATCACTACAACTCATCATGCACATTATTAAAATGTAAAATCATCGAACATGATACAAATATTTGTTTTCAAAATATTCATCATTATTTTGAGTATATCATCCATGATACTAAGACAATCATAATACATCATTTTAGCAATAAATCATAGTATTTCAAATCATGATGATATCTAAATGTCATTATATCCTATCATGCATGAACATAACTTCTCATTTGTATAATATAATGAGTATTGCATGATTTCATATCATCACATGAAAATTAACAATAAAAATTGGTGATGAGATATACAAATCATGAAGACAAATTGTAAATAACAAGAGACATATTATGATTCATTTTAGATAACTCAAATAGCAAAAAGAACGAATCATAGTAAACAATTTTGATTTATAAAAAGAATTCTCAAGTTATAATTCCAAGAAATCAAGAGAAAATATGATTCATTTTAACAAATCTCCTCTTAAATAAAATGACGAAAAGAATTCTTAGGAGATCATAAAATAAAAGATATTCAAGAGAAATTTTAAGTGAACAATTTCGAAAAAGATATTCTCTTTAGTAAATTGTAAAAGAAACTTAGGTGAAAAAGATTTCAATTCATGCATATAAAATCTTGATTTAAGCATCAGAAATCTCAAGTTACAAATCTTGAAAAATCAAGATTAAGCTCAATCAAATTTAAATCATCAAATCAAAATCATTTTCAAGAGATTCATAAAAGGACATAAATAGATTCATTAATCTCTCAGTTTTAGAAAAATGGTAAGAAGAAACATCTGAGTTCAAAAACTAGATCTTGATTCATAGAGAAATCAAGATGATGATTCATATAAAAAAAATATCACAAGTTATAATCGAAAGAAAAATCATCATTTATCTTCAAATCATTCAACTTGTTAAATCAATAAAGTCATTTTTAAGTGATTCATAAAAATGATACACATAGATTCATCAAAATCAATAAGATAGAGATGTTTCATTTTAAGTTGTTCGTTTGTATGCTTTTATCTTTTTACCAACCAAAAATATGCATCATTTTTAAAACTGAAAAAGTACTTTCATTACGGTAAAAATCGATAGTGCATAAATTGCTAGAATCATCATGCATAATTTCGAAAGATAAACTAATTAAGCATGATCTCAAATCATCATTGTTGAATCTCGAATTTTGATGATGAAATCAATTGATGGGTTAATTGATCTAATCCATATTATTGAGTTAAGTATGCATGATTAACTACGATAGCATGAAAACATAAAGCAAGGATACTGAAGTCAAGTTTGATGGGTGTTTGAGAGTCCGAAGATTCGTCGGAGATGCTGTCGGAGCCAACCGAGAAGAAATCGGGGACTTGTCGGAATTTTCGGAAGTCCGCCAAAGAGATCGTCGGAGGTTCGCAAAGATCACCGAGAAGGCTTGGCTACTCACTGAACGCGTTACAAAATCGGGAGCCTGCTGGGAGTCCGTCGGAAGAAATCCGAGGATGAATCGGAAGTCCGCTGAAAGATCGTCGAAGAGCTCGCCAGAAGGAAACTCGATGTTGTCGGTTAAAAACTTGCTTAGGACTATATTTTTAATTGTGTATTTTACATGTAATTAGGGTTAGGATTAAGGGTTAATCTTGTAACCCAGTTA
This sequence comes from Musa balbisiana, assembly GCA_004837865.1. Lineage (NCBI taxonomy): Eukaryota > Viridiplantae > Streptophyta > Magnoliopsida > Zingiberales > Musaceae > Musa > Musa balbisiana. The sequence goes on from CM017189.1 coordinate 4,968,808, forward strand.
GGGGCCAATTGGGCCCGAGTTTGGACTGGTTTGGGCCAAATTTGGAGCCCAACCAGTGAGCTGAAATAGTGTAGGCGGTGGCACTGCCTAGAGCCTGAAGTATCAGGCGGTGGTATCGTCGGATTGGGCAGTGGCACCGCCCAGAACTTGAGAATTCCGACGGTGGCATCGTCAAAACAATGTCAATGTGAAAATTGACAGGCGATAGCACCGCCATTGACAAGCGGTGGCACCGCCAGTCACTAGTCAGTATGACATTGACAGGTGGTGGCACCACCACCGACAGGCGGTGGCACCGCCAGCCTAGGAAACCCAAGAGAATTCAAAATTTGGAGCCCAAATTTGAATCCTCTTAGGGCCTATAAATACCCCTCAATTCTCAATAGAGAATACAACTTTTTAGAAGCAATAGATTGAGATAAAAGCCTTAGCAAAGTCTTTAGCAAGTCTTGTTTTCAATTGCTTGAGTGTTCACCTCCTTCTTTCTTGTTGAAAATTTGTAAGAGTGTGAACCACTTGTAAAAGCTTGTAAGAGGGGTATTTGTCTTTCCTCTTCAAAGTGATTTGCTAGTAGAAGTTGGGAACCTCATCGAAGAAGGCTTCGCAAGTGGATGTAGGTCATTTTGACCGAACCACTTTAAAATTGACGTGTTCTCTGGTTTGCATTTACTTATTGCTATTTACCTTATAGCAAACTTTCATACGTGCTTTACTTCCTCATTACTTTTGCTGCACACCTTTACGAACATGCTTTCAAGTTAAGCACTTCCGAGTTTGGTTTTTATCGTATGAAAGATTTTCTAAAACCTACGTTTTAATCCGCTGCACTAATTCACCCCCCCTCTTAGTGCCGCTCCGATCCTAAGAATTGGTATCAGAGCTAGGCTCACTCTCATATTTTTTATAATACCCAAGAGAGATGGCTTACTCCGACATGCATGAGGGTCATTCTATTACACGTCCACCTATGTTTAATGGGTCGGATTACAAATATTGGAAGACTCGTATGAGGATCTTCCTCATTTCCATGGATTTTGAGCTTTGGACTATTGTCAAAAATGGATTTCAAAAATCTTCTCTTCCGATGAGCGAATGGAATGAATCGGAGAAGAAGGTTTTTGCTTTAAACGCAAAGGCTATGAATGCCTTGTTTTGTGCACTAGACAAAAATGAATTTGTGTTTCAATTTGTGATTCAGCTTTTAATATTTGGAGAACTCTTGAGGTCACTCATGAAGGGACTAGCCGAGTGAAAGAGTCCAAAATCAACATTCTTGTGCACTCTTACGAACTTTTCCGAATGAAACCAAGTGAGTCCATCGGAGACATGTACACCCGTTTCACGGATGTCATCAATGGACTCAAAGCTCTTGGTAAAGATTTTTCTAACTTTGAACTAGTAACTAAAATCTTAAGATCCCTCCCAAAAAGTTGGGATCCAAAAGTTATGGCCATTCAAGAGGCCAAGGACCTTAAAATATTTCCTCTTGAAGAACTTATTGGGTCTCTAATGACCTACGAAATGAAATGCCATGCTCATGAAGAGCTCGAGAACCCCCTTCCAAAGAACAGGAAGGATATGACACTTATATCACAAGAAGACCACTTGAAAGGAACATCAAGTGATGAGGATAGTGATGATGACATTGCACTTTTAACTCAAAATTTTAAAAAATTTATAAGAAAGAACAAATTTAAAAATAACACCAAAAACAAACTTGAACATAAAAAGGACCAAGTAATATGCTATGAATGCAAGAAGCTGAGGCACTTCAAAAATGAATGCCCCCAAGCCAAGAAGAAGCAACCGAAGAAGAAGAAAGCTTTAAAGGCGACTTGGGATGATTCAAGTGATTCAGAAAGTGAAGAAGCTAGCAACAAAGAGGAGGCAAACTTTGCGCTAATGGCTTTAGGAGAAGAGGTATGTGATTTATTTAATGAAGATTTATCTTTTGATTAACTTTATATCGCTTTTCATGAATTATTTGATGAGTGTAGAACTATTAGTAAGAAGTTTAATCTTTTAAAGAAAGAGCATGTTTTACTTCAAAGTAAGCTTGATAGTATTCAAACTCCTCCATGCTCTAAGTGTAAACACTTAGAAGCAATAAAAAATAAAAATTTGCTGCTTAAAGAGACCTTAAACAAGTTTAAGGTTGGTAGCAAGGGATTGGATATGATCCTTGCAAATAAGGGTTATGTTGCAAATAGAAGTGGAATTAGTTTTGTGAGAGGATCTCACCAAAATCCTATCACTTTCATTAAAGGACCCACATTACACGTTTCACCTTATTTGAAATGTAACTTTTGTTATAAATCTGGACATGTTGCTTACAAATGTCCATTTAGGAAAATTAGTTCACATAAGTTGATATGGGTTCCTAAAAGAACTGTTAATACTTCAATGATGAATAACAAAATTGGTAGATCAATTTTTGAGGCACCCAAAATCAAATGGGTACTTAAAAACCATCCTCTTTTGTAGACAAACCTACAGGCTAGGAGCAAGAGATGGTATCTTGAGAGTGGATGCTCAAGACACATGACTGGAGATCCATCTCATTTCTCTATGCTCACTAGCAAAGAAGAAGGGTATGTCACCTTCAGAGACAACAACAAAGGCAAAATCATTAGTAAGGGAACCATAGGTAACAAATCATGTTTTTCAATTAATGATGTATTACTAGTTGATGGATTAAAACATAATCTCTTAAGTATTAGTCAATTATGTGATAAAGGTTATATCGTTAGATTTGAATCTAATGCGTGCATTATTGAAAAACCAAACAATAACTTGTCAATGATTGCTATAAAACAAAATAATGTCTACACCATCAACCTTGATGAACTAAGTAATGAAATGTGCTTCTCCGCTTTAAATGATGATGCTTGGCTTTGGCATAGGAGATTAGGTAATGCAAGTATGAAACTAATATCTAAGATCTCGAATTAGTATGAGGGATTCCCAATATAAAGTTTGTTAAGGACAAAGTATGTGATGCGTGTCAACTAGGTAAACAAATAAAAACTAGTTTCAAACCAAAAAATCAAATTAGCACCACTAGACCATTACAATTGATCCATTTGGACTTATTTGGACTAATTGACACGATAAGTCTAGGAGGAAGCAAATATGCTTTTGTAATTGTAGATGACTATACTAGATACACTTGGACCTATTTCTTGGCTCACAAAAGTGATTGTTTCCAATGTTTCTCTAAAATTTGTAAACTCACTCAAAATGAAAAAGGCTTCATGATTTCATTAATTCGGAGTGATCACGGTGGCAAATTTCAAAACCGTGACTTCCAAAGTTTTTATGAAGTTAATGGATATAACCACAACTTCTCCACTCCAAGAAATTCTTAACAAAATGGAGTAGTTGAAAGAAAAAATAGAAACCTACAAGAAATGACAAGAACAATGTTGAATGAACATAGTCTACCCAAGTATTTTTGGGTCGAAGCCGTGAATACGGCTTGCCACATCATGAATAGGGTTCTAGTTAGACCGTCTCTATCAAAAACTCCCTATGAATTTTGGAATAACAAAAAAATAAATGTTTCTTATTTTAAAGTTTTTGGTTGCAAATGCTTTATTTTAAATGAAAAGGATGCCTTAGGAAAATTTGATGCTAAATCCGATGAAGGCATCTTTCTTGGTTACTCTTCCGTTTCTAAGGCTTTTTATGTTTTTAACAAAAGAACCTTAGTTATAGAAGAGTCTATTCATGTAGTTTTTAATGAAATTTCCAAGTTAAAGAAAAATGATTTTGATGATGATCTTAGTTTTGATAATTTGAATTTAAAGGATCCCCCTCCTCAAAATAGCAACTTGGATGCATCTTCTTCCGAAATTTCCTTACCCAAGAAATGGAAGTATGTAGATACTCATCCAAAGGAGCAAATTATAGGAGATACATCAAAAGGGGTTCAAACTCGTTCTTCCTTTAAGAATTTTTGTGCTAATGCTGCCTTCCTTTCTCAAATCGAACCTAAATGCATTGACGAGGCCTTGAAAGATGATTCTTGGGTCATTGCAATGCAAGAGAAATTAAACCAATTTGATAGGAACGAGATATGGAAGCTTGTTCCTAGACCTAGTGACCATTTAGTCATTGGTACTAAATGGGTCTTTAGAAACAAGCAAGATGAATGCGGTATCATGGTTAGAAACAAGGCTAGATTAGTGGCCAAAGGTTTCAACCAAGAAGAAGGTATCAACTATAAAGAAAGCTTCGCTCCTGTGGCAAGATTAGAAGCCATTAGGATGCTCCTTGCCTATGCTAGTAGTAATGATTTTAAACTATTTCAAATGGATGTCAAAAGTGCCTTCTTGAATGGTTTTATTTCTGAAGAAGTTTATATCGAACAACCTCCCGGATTTGAAAATTCTCTACTTCTTAATCATGTATTCAAATTGACTAAGGCTCTCTATGGCTTGAAACAAGCTCCTAGAGCTTGGTATGAAAGGCTTAGTTCCTTTTGTTATTTTAAATAATTTTACCAAAGGCAAGATTGATACTACATTGTTTATCAAACACTTTGAAAATAATTTTCTTATTGTGCAAATTTATGTTGATGATATTATTTTTGGTTCTTCGGCTGAATCACTATGTGAATCATTTGCCAAGTGTATGAGTTATGAATTTGAAATGAGTTTAATGGGTGAATTAACTTTCTTTTTATGATTGCAAATTAAACAACTTAGTGATGGTATATTTCTTAACCAATCTAAATATACATTAGAATTGTTAAAATGATTTAACATAGATGGTTCAAAAGCAATAAACACTCCTATGAGTACTTCGACTAAGTTAGATATGGATGAAAATAGTAAAACTTTTGATCAAAAAACGTATAGGGGAATGATAAGTAGTCTACTCTACCTCACCGCGACTAGACCGGATATCATGTTTAGTGTAGGACTTTGTGCTAGGTTTCAATCTAATCCTAAATTATCTTATCTTAAGAGTGTTAAAAGAATATTTAGATATCTTAAAGGAACTCCAAATTTAGGATTGTGGTATCCGAAATCCGATAAATTCAATTTAAGACATGCCAATTAGGAGGGTTAACCAAATCTGCACATTTCTTACCAATCAATATGACTTATTCTCTTGATAGGCTTGTAGATTTGTATGTTGATGAAATAGTAAGACTTCATGGTGTCCCGAAGGAGATCATCTCGGACAAAGACTCTAGATTTCTTTCTAGATTGTGGAGGAGATTACAAGATTCTATGGGCACCAAAGTAAAGTTTAGGACTGCCTATCACCCTCAGACTGATGGTCAATCTGAAAGAACAATTCAAGTACTTGAGGATTTGCTTAGAGCCTATGTTATGGATTGGAGAGGTGAATGAGATAAAGATATTTCTCTTATTGAGTTTACTTATAATAATAGTTACCATTCGAGCATCCAGATGGCTCCTTATGAAGCATTGTATGGGCGAAAGTGTAGAACGCCTATATGTTGGGAGGAAGTTGGTGATAGAAAATTGTTAGCACCAGATAAAGTACAAGAGACTACTGAAAAGATTCAAGTTATCATAAAAAGGCTAAAGGCTGCTCAAAGTCGGCAAAAGAGCTATGCAGACAATAGAAGACGAGATATCGAGTTCCAAGTAGGGGATTTTGTATTCCTAAAGGTCTCCCCTTCCAAAGGCGTTATAAGATTTGGAAAGAAAGGAAAGTTAAACCCAAGGTTCATTGGACCTTTTGAGATCCTCGAAAGAATTGGCTCTGTCGCTTACAAGATTGCCTTGCCACCATCGATGTGTCATATCCATAATATATTTCATGTGTCAATGCTCCGAAAGTATATACCTGATCCATCTCATGTCATTGAGTATGAGCCGATTGCGATTGAGAAAGACTTGTTTTACAAGGAAGAGCCCATTCAGATTATTGATAAAAAGGAAAAGATCTTAAGAAATAGAATCATCACTCTGGTTAAAGTAATTTGGAAGCATCATCCTGCAAATGAAGCGACTTGGGAGCTAGAGGAAGAAATGAAGAAAGCTTATCCTCATCTTTTTCCCGAAAGAGGTATGACAAATTTAGAGGACTAAATTTTTTTTTAAGGAGGGGAGAGTGTAACATCCCTCATTAAAAAAAAAAAAAACTTATATAGTACTTTAATAGTTTAGTTTATTATATCAATATTAAATTATATGGAGGACTTGTGGCATTAGCAAGGATGAGCCACTTGCACTTATTCTAAAGTTGACACCTAAACCTCCATGCATGCTTGCCACCTCATTATTTTAGCATGAGCCAAACTTAAGTAATTTAAGGCACAACTAAGGGAAACTTTGCAGCCAATGTAACTTGAGAAGAGGAGAAGGAATTGAAGGAGAAGAGAAGGAGAAAGAATTGAAGAAGAAGAAGTTTTATCTTAGCTTAAGGATTTGCATCAATTCCCCCACATTTGGAAATCAAAACTTTTTAAGGCAAGTATTCTAACCTAATCCAATAGAATCCTAATCTCTGTTTTCTTTTAAATTCTACAAAATTTTGAAAGATTTCAGCTGAGAACCAAACATTTCTTTCGTTTTGATACAAAGCCATGAATCTGTAATTTTTTGGTAATCTGACCTCCATGCATTGTTTTGGTCCTAACTTTTTGTACTAAACTCTGATTTAGGTAAAACCTTTCCATTTGAAAGTAGACTCAATGACCTTTAGTTTGATACCTAGGTTGAATGATTTGGAGTCGAAATGCCTAATATGACTTCTATTGCAATTAACCCTACAGATTCTACAAAATAGGGACTGTAATTTCTGACCTTCTGTTACTAAATTGCTCATAACTCTCTAGTGAAAATTCTGAATTATGAAATACTTAATTATTTACGAAATAGATTCGTATATCTTTCTTTTGACACCTATTTTGGAAATTTTGAAGAACGTTTGCCTTCTGAAACATCTGTTTAAATTGATGCTATCTATTCTGCAAAACAGAGATGATCAATTCTGACCTTCTGTTACTAAATTGCTCATAACTCTCTAGTGAAAATTCTGAATTATGCAAAACTTAATTCTTTGTGAACTAGATTCGAATATCTTTCTTTTGACACCTATTTTTAGTGAATTGGAGCATGCTTGGTCACTCAAACAAATCAGGAAATGTATCATTCGAATTCTGCCAGAATTGAAAACTTTGTTGAATTTTGCCTATTCGAGTCTCATTCTGTTGGAAGTTTGATTTCTATTAAATTCTTTTGCAGTCCTTTGAAAATTTTTGTATTACTCATCCTGAAATTATTACATGTCTGAAATTTATTATGTAATGTTTTGTTGGCATTTCCTTGTTTGATAAAGGCACACGCATATTTCCGTTGTTTCCGCATGTGCTTCCAATATATGCCAATGTCATTGTTCATGCTACCTTTTTGTACTCTGGTGTCTTGTGGGATATTGTGAACCTTTGCCAGAAATGGTAAAGGGAGTTATGCATAGAGCCCGCGATGCTCTGCCGGCCCCATTGACTTCACTCAGACGTGGGTGGATGGAGCTCCCAGACGTGGGAGACTTTTGCTTGGTGGTCATCCTAAAATGGATGACTCACATTATGTATGTGGTCCCACAGCGCCCTCTATGTTTTTGATATGATATCCAAAGCCTTGCTAATGAGTTTATATTTATGCTTTGGATAAAAATGGAATGCATGCTACCTCAAAAATGACATACAAGCTTGTATTTACTATTCGGTTCACTTGTTATACTTTGGAGTGTTTCGTATGTCATTGTTATGCTCTCAAACACTCTTACGCCTTTGATATACACTGAAATGCTTCAGGTGCCATTTGATACATGCCTAAATGCTTATTTTGCCAATGAAATGCTCCAATTTCCTTTCTCGTATTGTTATGTCTAACGCTTGTTTTCAAATGAGGAAACCCTTTGTGATTTTTATACCAAATAAGATGATTTCAAATGAACACTTGTATTTCTGCTTTTGTTATCTTGATACTAAGCCTGCTTGAACTTCTCCTATCGCCATGGATAAGTTAGTCGCTTGCTGAGCTCTTCATGCTCACCCCGTTGCTATATAAATTTTTCAGGGTAGCTTGTCACGCACTGAAAAGCTAGATTTGGGTTGAAGCACTGAAAGGCTAGAAGATTTTGGACTAATCTTTATTGGTTGATAGGTTTTTGTTGTATAGTATACTTTACTTCTGATGTAATGTTAAGGATATATTAATACTTATGTGTTGTAAAAGTTTAAAGGACTACTCATATTTATGGAATGATAAGCTTACGTTGTATAAGTATATGAACTCATGGTGAATAATATTTTTGTGATGGTATATATTTCTACGAATATGGATTTGTGTTGTGGTTGATGTTTAGTTGAGTTGCCTTTGGATTTTATGAATCTCTAAGTGAAGTGGAGTATGATTTATGAAACGTACAAGTTTATGAATTGTGAATATTGATTTGAATGGTTCTTAGTATCCTTAAATGTTAGATTGGATCCTGGATTGATTTGTGATGATGAATTATAATATTATTGATTTTTAGACAGGGTCACACCTCCTGAATGGATAAAATTCGGGGGGGCGCGACAGAGTTGGTATCAGAGCATTGTTTGAGAATTTCTAAGAATTTTGATATGCTAGATGTATAATAAATTTTGAGGTTTAGTGATTTCTATTTAGAGACTGATCAAAAGTTATCTTTTGCTATTTTTAGGAAGCAAGGATGACGAGGTCATCTGGTACTCCTGTTACATCTACATCTGATCAATTGAGTGGAATTATGAAAACTCTAGAGGCTATGACACAAGTAATGCAACAACAAGTTCGACAAGGAAGAAATGATGAAACGGGGAATTCAAACCAGACTGGTTTGGGAATTGAACAGTTTAAGAAGCTTAGTCCTCCCAGTTTTATTGGTGAGCCTGATCCAATGATAGCAGAACAATGGATGATGTGGATAGAGAAAATATTTGATGTTTTAAATTGCCCAGATGATAAGAAGGTTTCTTTTGCTACCTTCATGCTAGAAGGAGAGGCTGAGCACTGGTGGCGAACCATGACGAGGATTTCTGAAGCTCGATAGGAGCCAATCACTTGGAAGGTATTTACAGAAAAGTTCAATGATAAATACTTTCCAGATTGTATCAGAGAGCAGAAAGAATTGGAGTTCTTGAATCTCATCCAGGGAAATTTGACAGTAGCCAAATACGAGTCTAAATTCACTGAGCTCTCTAGATTTGCCACACATATGATCGATGATGAATATAGGAAAGCAAGAAGATTTGAAAGAGGACTAAGGCCGGCAATAAGAAGTCGGATATCAGCTTTAAAACTCCAGGTATACACTGATGTAGTAGAAAGAGCTTTCATACTTGAAAAAGACTTGGAGGAGATCCAAGAAACCAGGGACAAGAACAACAAGGATAAGTTTGTTGGTAAAAGTAAGAGAGGAAATGAAGCAGAAAGAAGTAATAAGAGGGTAAAGGTACCTAGATTTGAGAAAGGAACTCTATCACAAAGAACTCTATCGTGTACAAAATATGGACGTAATCATGAAACAAGTGAGTGTTATCGGGTGACTGGAGCCTGTTTTGCCTGTGGAAAGTTAGATCATAAAGTCAGGGACTGCCCACTAAACAAGAAGAAAGAGCCACTAACCACTAAGCCAACGACCCATGCTAGAGTATATGCTATCACAGAACAAGATTCCAGAGCCTCTAAATCAGTGGTTGAAGGTATTCTACATGTTTCTAATAGAAATGCAAAAGTTTTGTTTGATCCTGGTTCCAACTTATCCTTTGTTTCACAATATTTTGCTTATCACTTGGGCATTCAACCTAAACCACTAGATTATTTGCTACACGTAACTACTGCTGTTGGGGATTCTTTGACTACAAATCTGGTTTATCCATCTTGTTTGATTTCTATCGGAGAACATGAACTCCTTGCCGATTTGATACTCCTAGAAATCCAAGGTTTTGATATTATACTGGGTATGGATTGGTTATCTTCCTATCATGCTAGTATTGATTGCTATACAAAAATAATTACTTTCTGCATACCAAATCAGCCTATCTTCTACTTTGAGGGTATTAAGCATGATTTGCCTCCTTCCTTAATATCGGCACTTCAAACTCAACACCTTATGCAGAAGGGATGTTCTTGTTATGTTATATGTGTAAAGGAACATTCAGAACAAGAAACTCACCTAAATGAAATTTCCGTGGCTAAAGAGTTCCCTAATGTATTCCCAGAGGATTTGCTTGGACTACCTCCAAACAGAGAAGGTGAATTTGTTATTGATTTAGTCCCTGGGACAACCCCAATATCTAAGCCTCCCTACAGAATGGCACCACTTGAGCTCGAGGAATTGAAGAAGCAAATACAAGAGTTGTTAGATAAGGGTTTTATTCGACCCAGCGTCTCACCATGGGGTGCTCCAGTGCTATTAGTTAAGAAGAAGGATGGGACATTGAGACTTTGTATTGATTATAGACAATTGAATCAGGTGACCATAAAAAACAAGTATCCCCTACCTAGGATTGATGACTTGTTTGATCAATTGCAGGGTGCACAAGTATTCTCCAAGATTGATCTAAGATCAGGCTACTATCAGTTGAAGGTCAAGAAGGAGGATATTCCAAAAACAGCCTTTAGAACTCGATATGGTCACTACGAATTTTTAGTAATGCCTTTTGGCTTGACTAATGCTCCTACAGCTTTTATGGAACTAATGAATAGAATATTTCAGCCACTCTTAGATAATTGTGTAATTGTATTCATTGATGACATATTAGTATATTCAAGGAGTAATCAAGAGCATGATAAACACTTGAGAGATGTATTATCTATACTAAGAGAAAAGAAGCTATATGCAAAGTTCAGCAAATGTGAATTTTGATTGAAGGAAATTGCTTTCTTAGGCCACGTGATTTCAGGAAAGGGCATATCTGTTGATCCAAAGAAGGTGGAAGCAGTAGTTAATTGGGAATTGCCAACAAATGTAATAGAAATTAGAAGTTTTTTGGGCATGGCAGGTTATTACAGGAGATTTGTGGAGGGATTTTCTCAAATTGCTCATCCCCTCACCAAAGTGACTCAAAAGAATGTGAAATTTGAATGGAGTAGTGATTGTGAGCAAAGTTTCCAAGAATTAAAAAGAAGATTGACTAGTGCCCCTATTCTCACTATTCCGAGTGGTAATGAAGGATTTATAGTTTATACTGATGCTTCAAGAAAGGGTCTTGGATGTGTTTTGATGCAAGAAGGGAAAGTAATTGCTTATGCTTCAAGACAGCTAAAGAATTATGAATTGAATTATCCGACTCATGATTTGGAATTGGCAGCAATCATCTTTGCTCTAAAGATTTGGAGACATTACTTGTATGGGCGGACATTTGATATCTTTACTGATCACAAGAGTTTAAAATATATTTTTACGCAGAAGGAGTTAAATATGAGGCAGCGAAGATGGATGGAACTTCTAAAGGATTATGATTGTACCATCCATTATCACCCAGGTAAAGCCAATGTTGTAGCTGATAAACTTAGTAGAAAATCTACAAGTTTTATGGCTAGTCTGGTTGTGAAACAATGGAAGTTATTAGAAAGAAATTATGATTCAAATGTAATGAGAAAAGGGCAAGACTCAATAATGTTGATGGCCTCTATCCAGGTGCAAACTGATCTCATTCAACAAATTAAAGAAGGACAACTACGAGATCCACATTTAATATACTTGAGGAATGAAGTTGATAAGGGACCAAAGTTGAATTTTCAAATTTCAGATGATGGCCTATTGAGATTTGGGGATAGAATATGTGTTCCAAATAACCTAGATATCAAGAACCAAATTTTAAACGAAGGTCACAATTCAAAGTACACCATGCATCCTGGTAGCACGAAAATGTATAGAGATCTCCAAAGTCATTATTGGTGGAAAGGCATGAAGAAGGAGATTGCAATATATGTTTCAAGGTGTTTGACATGTCAGCAAATCAAAGCAGAACACCAGAGACCTGGAGGTTTGTTACAGCCCTTAGATATTCCTGAATGGAAATGAGAATGCATTACTATGGACTTTGTTTCAGGGCTACCCAGAACCTCTAGAAAGCATGATGCTATTTGGGTCATTGTTGATAGGTTAACCAAATCTACACATTTCTTACCAATCAATATGACTTATTCTCTTGATAGGCTTACAGATTTGTATGTTGATGAAATAGTAAGACTTCATGGTGTCCCGAAGGAGATCATCTCGAACAGAGACTCCAGATTTCTTTCTAGATTGTGGAGGAGATTACAAGATTCTATGGGCACTAAAGTAAAGTTTAGCACTGCCTATCACCCTCAGACTGATGGTCAATCTGAAAGAACAATTCAAGTACTTGAGGATTTGCTTAGAGCCTATGTTATGGATTGGAGAGGTGAATGGGATAAAGATATTTCTCTTATTGAGTTTACTTATAATAATAGTTACCATTCGAGCATCCAGATGGCTCCTTATGAAGCATTGTATGGGCGAAAGTGCAGAACGCCTATATGTTGGGAGGAAGTTGGTGATAGAAAATTGTTAGCACCAGATAAAGTACAAGAGACTACTGAAAAGATTCAAGTTATCATAAAAAGGCTAAAGGCTGCTCAAAGTCGGCAAAAGAGCTATGCAGACAACAGAAGACGAGATATCGAGTTCCAAGTAGGGGATTTTGTATTTCTAAAGGTCTCCCCTTCCAAAGGCATTATAAGATTTGGAAAGGAAGGAAAGTTAAACCCAAGTTCATTGGACCTTTTGAGATCCTCGAAAGAATTGGCTTTGTCGCTTACAAGATTGCCTTGCCACCATCGATGTGTCATATCCATAATATATTTCATGTGTCAATGCTCCGAATGTATATACCTGATCCCTCTCATGTCATTGAGTATGAGCCGATTGCGATTGAGAAAGACTTGTTTTACAAGGAAGAGCCCATTCAGATTATTGATAAAAAGGAGAAGATCTTAAGAAATAGAATCATCACTCTGGTTAAAGTAATTTGGAAGCATCATCCTGCAAATGAAGCGACTTGGGAGCTAGAGGAAGAAATGAAGAAAGCTTATCCTCATCTTTTTCCCGAAAGAGGTATGACAAATTTAGAGGACTAAATTTTTTTTAAGGAGGGGAGAGTGTAACATCCCTCATTTAAAAAAAAAAAAAAACTTATATAGTACTTTAATAGTTTAGTTTATTATATCAATATTAAATTATATGGAGGACTTGTGGCATTAGCAAGGATGAGCCACTTGCACTTATTCTAAAGTTGACACCTAAACCTCCATGCATGCTTGCCACCTCATTATTTTAGCATGAGCCAAACTTAAGTAATTTAAGGCACAACAAAGGGAAACTTTGCAGCCAATGTAACTTGAGAAGAGGAGAAGGAATTGAAGGAGAAGAGAAGGAGAAAGAATTGAAGAAGAAGAAGTTTTATCTTAGCTTAAGGCTTTGCATCAATTCCCCCACATTTGGAAATCAAAACTTTTAAAGGCAAGTGTTCTAACCCAATCCAATAGAATCCTAATCTCTGTTTTCTTTTCAATTCTACAAATTTTGAAAGATTTCAGCTGAGAACCAAACATTTCTTTCGTTTTGATACAAAGCCATGAATCTGTAATTTTCGGTAATCTGACCTCCATGCATTGTTTGGTCCTAACTTTTTGTACTAAACACTGATTTAGGTAAAACCTTTCCATTTGAAAGTAGACTCGAAGACCTTTATTTTGATACCTAGATTGAATGATTTGGAGTCGAAATGCCTAATATGACTTCTATTGCAATTAACCCTACAGATTCTACAAAATAGGGACTGTAATTTCTGACCTCCTGTTACTAAATTGCTCATAACTCTCTAGTAAAAATTCTGAATTATACAACACTTAATTCTTTGCAAACTAGATTCGTATTTATTTCTTTTGACACCTAGTTTGGAAATATTGAAGTACGTTTGCCTTCTGAAACATCTGTTTAAATTGATGCTATCTATTCTGCAAAATAGAGATGATCAATTCTGACCTTCTGTATAAAGTGCTATACTCTCTAGTGAAAATTATAATTATGCAAACTTTCTTTTTTTTTTTTTGGTTCTTGGAACAGATTCGCATATCTGTCTTTTGACACACTTTTTAGTGAATGGAGCATGCTTGGTCACACAAAAAAATCCAGGAAAGGTTTAATTTGTATGTTGATGAAATAGTAACTTCTGGTGTCCCGAAGGAGATCATCTCGGACAAAGACTCTCGATTTCTTTCTAGATTGTGGAGGAGATTCAAGATCTATGGGCACCAACTTAAAGTTTAGGACCTGTGCCTATCACCCTCAGACCTGATGGTCCAAGGAAAGACAATCAATTAACTTGAGATTTGCTTAGAGCCTATGTTTCGGGATTGGGAGGTGGAATGAGATAAGATATTTCCTCTATTGATTTTACTTAGATAATGTTAGCAATTCGAGCAATCCTATGCTCCCTTATAAGCATTGTATTGGCGAAAGTGTGAACGCCTATATGTTTGGAGGAAGTTGGTGATAGAAATTGGTACAGCACCATATAAAGTACAAGAGACTACTGAAAAGATGCAGTTATCATAAAAGGGCTAAAGGCTGCTCTTAAAGTCGGCAAAAGAGCCGTTATGCAGACACTGAAGACGAATATCGAGTTCCAGTAGGGGATTTTGTATTCCTAAAGGTCTCCCCTTCCAAGTCGTTTAAATATTTGGAAAGAAAGGAAAGTTAAACCCAAGGTTCATTGGACCTTTTGAGATCCTCGAAAGATTGGCTCTGTGTCCGCTTCAGATTGCCTTCCCCCATCGTCATGTGTCAATCCATAATATTATTTCGTGTGCAAGCTGCTCCGAAGTAGATACCTGAGTCCATCTCATGTCATTGAGTATGAGCCGATTGCGATTGAGAAAGACTTGTTTTACAAGGAAGAGCCCATTTCATATTATTGATAAAAAGGAAAAGATATTAAGAAATAGAATCATCAATCTGGTTAAAGTAATTTGGAAGCATCATCCTGCAAAGGAGCGACTTGGAGCTAGAGGAAGAAATGAAGAAGCTTATCCTCATCTTTTTCCCCCGAAGAGTCTGACAATTTAAGAGGACTAAATTTTTTTTAAGGAGGGAGAGTGTAACATCCCTCATTTAAAAAAAAAAAAAAAAAAAAAAAAAAAAAAAAAAAAAAAAAAAAAAAAAAAAAAAAAAAAAAAAAAAAAAAAAAAAAAAAAAAAAAAAAAAAAAAAAAAAAAAAAAAAAAAAAAAAAAAAAAAAAAAAAAAAAAAAAAAAAAAAAAAAAAAAAAAAAAAAAAAAAAAAAAAAAAAAAAAAAAAAAAAAAAAAAAAAAAAAAAAAAAAAAAAAAAAAAAAAAAAAAAAAAAAAAAAAAAAAAAAAAAAAAAAAAAAAAAAAAAAAAAAAAAAAAAAAAAAAAAAAAAAAAAAAAAAAAAAAAAAAAAAAAAAAAAAAAAAAAAAAAAAAAAAAAAAAAAAAAAAAAAAAAAAAAAAAAAAAAAAAAAAAAAAAAAAAAAAAAAAAAAAAAAAAAAAAAAAAAAAAAAAAAAAAAAAAAAAAAAAAAAAAAAAAAAAAAAAAAAAAAAAAAAAAAAAAAAAAAAAAAAAAAAAAAAAAAAAAAAAAAAAAAAAAAAAAAAAAAAAAAAAAAAAAAAAAAAAAAAAAAAAAAAAAAAAAAAAAAAAAAAAAAAAAAAAAAAAAAAAAAAAAAAAAAAAAAAAAAAAAAAAAAAAAAAAAAAAAAAAAAAAAAAAAAAAAAAAAAAAAAAAAAAAAAAAAAAAAAAAAAAAAAAAAAAAAAAAAAAAAAAAAAAAAAAAAAAAAAAAAAAAAAAAAAAAAAAAAAAAAAAAAAAAAAAAAAAAAAAAAAAAAAAAAAAAAAAAAAAAAAAAAAAAAAAAAAAAAAAAAAAAAAAAAAAAAAAAAAAAAAAAAAAAAAAAAAAAAAAAAAAAAAAAAAAAAAAAAAAAAAAAAAAAAAAAAAAAAAAAAAAAAAAAAAAAAAAAAAAAAAAAAAAAAAAAAAAAAAAAAAAAAAAAAAAAAAAAAAAAAAAAAAAAAAAAAAAAAAAAAAAAAAAAAAAAAAAAAAAAAAAAAAAAACTTATATAGTACTTTATAGTTTAGTTTATTATATCAATATAAATTATATGGAGGACTTGTGGCATTAGCAAGGATGAGCCACTTGCACTTATTCTAAAGTTGACACCTAAACCTCCATGCATGCTTGCCACCTCATTATTTTAGCATGAGCCAAACTAGTAATGTAATGCACAACTAGGGAAACTTTGCAGCCAATGTAACTTGAGAAGAGGAGAAGGAATTGAAGGAGAAGAGAAGGAGAAAGAATTGAAGAAGAAGAAGTTTTATCTTAGCTTAAGGCTTTGCATCAATTCCCCCACATTTGGAAATCAAAACTTTTTAAGGCAAGTATTCTAACCTAATCCAATAGAATCCTAATCTCTGTTTTCTTTTCAATTCTACAAAATTTTGAAAGATTTCAGCTGAGAACCAAACATTTCTTTCGTTTTGATACAACGCCCCCCCAAAAATGAATCTGTATTTTTTGGTAAGCTGACCTCATGCATTGTTTTGGTCCTAACCTTTTTGTACGAACTCTGATTTAGGTAAAACCTTTCCATTTGAAAGTAACTCATGACCTTTAGTTTGATACCAGTTTGAATGATTTGGAGTCTAATGCCTAATATGCTTCTATTGCAATTAACCCTACAGATTCTACAAAATAGGGCCCGGGTATTCTGACCTTCTGTTACTAAATTGCTCATAACTCTCTAGTGAAAATTCTGAATTATGCAACACTTAATTCTTTGTGAACTAGATTCGCATATCTTTCTTTTGACACCTATTTTGGAAATTTTAAGAACGTTTGCCTTCTGAAACATCTGTTTAAATTGATGCTATCTATTCTGCAAAACAGAGATGATCAATTCTGACCTTCTGTTACTAAATTGCTCATAACTCTCTAGTGAAAATTCTGAATTATGCAAAACTTATTCTTTGTGAACTAGATTCGCATATCTTTCTTTTGACACCTATTTTTAGTGAATTGGAGCATGCTTGGTCACTCAAACAAATCAGGAAATGTATCATTCGAATTCTGCCAGAATTGAAAACTTTGTTGAATTTTGCCTATTCGAGTCTCATTCTGTTGGAAGTTTGATTTCTATTAAATTCTTTTGCAGTCCTTTGAAAATTTGTATACTCATCCTGAAATTATTACATGTCTGAAATTTATTATGTAATGTTTTGTTGGCATTTCCTTGTTTGATAAAGGCACACGCATATTTCCGTTGTTTCCGCATGTGCTTCCGATATATGCCAATGTCATTGTTCATGCTACCCTTTTGTACTCTGGTGTCTTGTGGGATATTGTGAACCTTTGCCAGAAATGGTAAAGGGAGTTATGCATAGAGCCCGCGATGCTCTGCCGGCCCCATTGACTTCACTCAGACGTGGGGGATGGAGCTCCCAGACGTGGGAGACTTTTGCTTGGTGGTCATCCTAAAATGGATGACTCACATTATGTATGTGGTCCCACAGCGCCTCTATGTTTTTGATATGATATCCAAAGCTTTGCTAATGAGTTATATTTATGCTTTGGATAAAAATGGAATGCATGCTACCTCAAAAATGACATACAAGCTTGTATTTACTATTCGGTTCACTTGTTATACTTTGGAGTGTTTCGTATGTCATTGTTTACTCTCAACCTCTTACGCCTTTGATATACACTGAAATGCTTCAGGTGCCATTTGATACATGCCTAAATGCTTATTTTGCCAATGAAATGCTCCAATTTCCTTTCTCGTATTGTTATGTCTAACGCTTGTTTTCAAATGAGGAAACCCTTTGTGATTTTTATACCAAATAAGATGATTTCAATGAACACTTGTATTTCTGCTTTTGTTATCTTGATACTAAGCCTGCTTGAACTTCTCCTATCGCCATGGATAAGTTAGTCGCTTGCTGAGCTCTTCATGCTCACCCCGTTGCTATATAAATTTTTCAGGGTAGCTTGTCACGCACTGAAAAGCTAGAATTGGGTTGAAGCACTGAAAGGCTAGAAGATTTTGGACTAATCTTTATTGGTTGATAGGTTTTTGTTGTATTAGTATACTTTACTTCTGATGTAATGTTAAGGATATATTAATACTTATGTGTTGTAAAAGTTTAAAGGACTACTCATATTTATGGAATGATAAGCTGACGTTGTATAAGTATCTGAACTCATGGTGAATAATATTTTTGTGATGGTATATATTTCTACGAATATGGATTTGTGTTGTGGTTGATGTTTAGTTGAGTTGCCTTTGGATTTTATGAATCTCTAAGTGAAGTGGAGTATGATTTATGAAACGTACAAGTTATGAATTGTGAATATTGATTTGAATGGTTCTTAGTATCCTTAAATGTTAGATTGGATCCTGGATTGATTTGTGATGATGAATTATAATATTATTGATTTTTAGACAGGGTCACACCTCCTGAATGGATAAAATTCGGGGGGCGCGACAGAGTTGGTATCAGAGCATTGTTTGAGGATTTCTAAGAATTTTGATATGCTAGATGTATAATAAATTTTGAGGTTTAGTGTTTCTATTTAGAGACTGATCAAAAGTTATCTTTTGCTATTTTTAGGAAGCAAGGATGACGAGGTCATCTGGTACTCCTGTTACATCTACATCTGATCAATTGAGTGGAATTATGAAAACTCTAGAGGCTATGACACAAGTAATGCAACAACAAGTTCGACAAGGAAGAAATGATGAAACGGGGAATTCAAACCAGACTGGTTTGGGAATTGAACAGTTTAAGAAGCTTAGTCCTCCAGTTTTATGGTGAGCCTGATCCAATGATAGCAGAACAATGGATGATGCGGATAGAGAAAATATTTGATGTTTTAAATTGCCCAGATGATAAGAAGGTTTCTCTTGCTACCTTCATGCTAGAAGGAGAGGCTGAGCACTGGTGGCGAACCATGAAGAGGATTTCTGAAGCTCGATAGGAGCCAATCACTTGGAAGGTATTTACAGAAAAGTTCAATGATAAATACTTTCCAGATTGTATCAGAGAGCAGAAAGAATTGGAGTTCTTGAATCTCATCCAGGGAAATTTGACAGTAGCCAAATACGAGTCTAAATTCACTGAGCTCTCTAGATTTGCCACACATATGATCGATGATGAATATAGGAAAGCAAGAAGATTTGAAAGAGGACTAAGGCCGGCAATAAGAAGTCGGATATCAGCTTTAAAACTCCAGGTATACACTGATGTAGTAGAAAGAGCTTTCATACTTGAAAAAGACTTGGAGGAGATCCAAGAAATCAGGGACAAGAACAACAAGGATAAGTTTGTTGGTAAAAGTAAGAGAGGAAATGAAGCAGAAAGAAGTAATAAGAGGGTAAAGGTACCTAGATTTGAGAAAGGAACTCTATCACAAAGAACTCTATCGTGTACAAAATGTGGACGTAATCATGAAACAAGTGAGTGTTATCGGGTGACTGGAGCCTGTTTTGCCTGTGGAAAGTTAGATCATAAAGTCAGGGACTGCCCACTAAACAAGAAGAAAGAGCCACTAACCACTAAGCCAACGACCCATGCTAGAGTATATGCTATCACAGAACAAGATTCCAGAGCCTCTAAATCAGTGGTTGAAGGTATTCTACATGTTTCTAATAGAAATGCAAAGTTTTGTTTGATCCTGGTTCCAACTTATCCTTTGTTTCACAATATTTTGCTTATCACTTGGGCATTCAACCTAAACCACTAGATTATTTGCTACACGTAACTACTGCTGTTGGGGATTCTTTGACTACAAATCTGGTTTATCCATCTTGTTTGATTTCTATCGGAGAACATGAACTCCTTGCCGATTGATACTCCTAGAAATCCAAGGTTTTGATATTATACTGGGTATGGATTGGTTATCTTCCTATCATGCTAGTATTGATTGCTATACAAAAATAATTACTTTCTGCATACCAAAATCCCTATCTCTACTTTGAGTATTAAGCCTGATTTGCCCCTTCCTTATTCGCACTTCAAACGCAACACCTTATGGCGAAGTGGATGAAAAAAAAAAAAAAAAAAAAAAAAAAAAAAAAAAAAAAAAAAAAAAAAAAAAAAAAAAAAAAAAAAAAAAAAAAAAAAAAAAAAAAAAAAAAAAAAAAAAAAAAAAAAAAAAAAAAAAAAAAAAAAAAAAAAAAAAAAAAAAAAAAAAAAAAAAAAAAAAAAAAAAAAAAAAAAAAAAAAAAAAAAAAAAAAAAAAAAAAAAAAAAAAAAAAAAAAAAAAAAAAAAAAAAAAAAAAAAAAAAAAAAAAAAAAAAAAAAAAAAAAAAAAAAAAAAAAAAAAAAAAAAAAAAAAAAAAAAAAAAAAAAAAAAAAAAAAAAAAAAAAAAAAAAAAAAAAAAAAAAAAAAAAAAAAAAAAAAAAAAAAAAAAAAAAAAAAAAAAAAAAAAAAAAAAAAAAAAAAAAAAAAAAAAAAAAAAAAAAAAAAAAAAAAAAAAAAAAAAAAAAAAAAAAAAAAAAAAAAAAAAAAAAAAAAAAAAAAAAAAAAAAAAAAAAAAAAAAAAAAAAAAAAAAAAAAAAAAAAAAAAAAAAAAAAAAAAAAAAAAAAAAAAAAAAAAAAAAAAAAAAAAAAAAAAAAAAAAAAAAAAAAAAAAAAAAAAAAAAAAAAAAAAAAAAAAAAAAAAAAAAAAAAAAAAAAAAAAAAAAAAAAAAAAAAAAAAAAAAAAAAAAAAAAAAAAAAAAAAAAAAAAAAAAAAAAAAAAAAAAAAAAAAAAAAAAAAAAAAAAAAAAAAAAAAAAAAAAAAAAAAAAAAAAAAAAAAAAAAAAAAAAAAAAAAAAAAAAAAAAAAAAAAAAAAAAAAAAAAAAAAAAAAAAAAAAAAAAAAAAAAAAAAAAAAAAAAAAAAAAAAAAAAAAAAAAAAAAAAAAAAAAAAAAAAAAAAAAAAAAAAAAAAAAAAAAAAAAAAAAAAAAAAAAAAAAAAAAAAAAAAAAAAAAAAAAAAAAAAAAAAAAAAAAAAAAAAAAAAAAAAAAAAAAAAAAAAAAAAAAAAAAAAAAAAAAAAAAAAAAAAAAAAAAAAAAAAAAAAAAAAAAAAAAAAAAAAAAAAAAAAAAAAAAAAAAAAAAAAAAAAAAAAAAAAAAAAAAAAAAAAAAAAAAAAAAAAAAAAAAAAAAAAAAAAAAAAAAAAAAAAAAAAAAAAAAAAAAAAAAAAAAAAAAAAAAAAAAAAAAAAAAAAAAAAAAAAAAAAAAAAAAAAAAAAAAAAAAAAAAAAAAAAAAAAAAAAAAAAAAAAAAAAAAAAAAAAAAAAAAAAAAAAAAAAAAAAAAAAAAAAAAAAAAAAAAAAAAAAAAAAAAAAAAAAAAAAAAAAAAAAAAAAAAAAAAAAAAAAAAAAAAAAAAAAAAAAAAAAAAAACAAGTATCCCCTACCTAGGATTGATGACTTGTTTGATCAATTGCAGGGTGCACAAGTATTCTCCAAGATTGATCTAAGATCAGGCTACTATCAGTTGAAGGTCAAGAAGGAGGATATTCCAAAAACAGCCTTTAGAACTCGATATGGTCACTACGAATTTTTAGTAATGCCTTTTGGCTTGACTAATGCTCCTACAGCTTTTATGGAACTAATGAATAGAATATTTCAGCCACTCTTAGATAATTGTGTAATTGTATTCATTGATGACATATTAGTATATTCAAGGAGTAATCAAGAGCATGATAAACACTTGAGAGATGTATTATCTATACTAAGAGAAAAGAAGCTATATGCAAAGTTCAGCAAATGTGAATTTGATTGAAGGAAATTGCTTTCTTAGGCCACGTGATTTCAGGAAAGGGCATATCTGTTGATCCAAAGAAGGTGGAAGCAGTAGTTAATTGGGAATTGCCAACAAATGTAATAGAAATTAGAAGTTTCTTGGGCATGGCAGGTTATTACAGGAGATTTGTGGAGGGATTTTCTCAAATTGCTCATCCCCTCACCAAAGTGACTCAAAAGAATGTGAAATTTGAATGGAGTAGTGATTGTGAGCAAAGTTTCCAAGAATTAAAAAGAAGATTGACTAGTGCCCCTATTCTCACTATTCCGAGTGGTAATGAAGGATTTATAGTTTATACTGATGCTTCAAGAAAGGGTCTTGGATGTGTTTTGATGCAAGAAGGGAAAGTAATTGCTTATGCTTCAAGACAGCTAAAGAATTATGAATTGAATTATCCGACTCATGATTTGGAATTGGCAGCAATCATCTTTGCTCTAAAGATTTGGAGACATTACTTGTATGGGCGGACATTTGATATCTTTACTGATCACAAGAGTTTAAAATATATTTTTACGCAGAAGGAGTTAAATATGAGGCAGCGAAGATGGATGGAACTTCTAAAGGATTATGATTGTACCATCCTTATCACCCAGGTAAAGCCAATGTTGTAGCTGATAAACTTAGTAGAAAATCTACAAGTTTTATGGCTAGTCTGGTTGTGAAACAATGGAAGTTATTAGAAAGAAATTATGATTCAAATGTAATGAGAAAAGGGCAAGACTCAATAATGTTGATGGCCTCTATCCAGGTGCAAACTGATCTCATTCAACAAATTAAAGAAGGACAACTACGAGATCCACATTTAATATACTTGAGGAATGAAGTTGATAAGGGACCAAAGTTGAATTTTCAAATTTCAGATGATGGCCTATTGAGATTTGGGGATAGAATATGTGTTCCAAATAACCCAGATATCAAGAACCAAATTTTAAACGAAGGTCACAATTCAAAGTACACCATGCATCCTGGTAGCACGAAAATGTATAGAGATCTCCAAAGTCATTATTGGTGGAAAGGCATGAAGAAGGAGATTGCAATATATGTTTCAAGGTGTTTGACATGTCAGCAAATCAAAGCAGAACACCAGAGACCTGGAGGTTTGTTACAGCCCTTAGATATTCCTGAATGGAAATGGGAATGCATTACTATGGACTTTGTTTCAGGGCTACCCAGAACCTCTAGAAAGCATGATGCTATTTGGGTCATGTTGATAGGTTAACCAAATCTACACATTTTTTTTTTTTTTTTTTTTTTTTTTTTTTTTTTTTTTTTTTTTTTTTTTTTTTTTTTTTTTTTTTTTTTTTTTTTTTTTTTTTTTTTTTTTTTTTTTTTTTTTTTTTTTTTTTTTTTTTTTTTTTTTTTTTTTTTTTTTTTTTTTTTTTTTTTTTTTTTTTTTTTTTTTTTTTTTTTTTTTTTTTTTTTTTTTTTTTTTTTTTTTTTTTTTTTTTTTTTTTTTTTTTTTTTTTTTTTTTTTTTTTTTTTTTTTTTTTTTTTTTTTTTTTTTTTTTTTTTTTTTTTTTTTTTTTTTTTTTTTTTTTTTTTTTTTTTTTTTTTTTTTTTTTTTTTTTTTTTTTTTTTTTTTTTTTTTTTTTTTTTTTTTTTTTTTTTTTTTTTTTTTTTTTTTTTTTTTTTTTTTTTTTTTTTTTTTTTTTTTTTTTTTTTTTTTTTTTTTTTTTTTTTTTTTTTTTTTTTTTTTTTTTTTTTTTTTTTTTTTTTTTTTTTTTTTTTTTTTTTTTTTTTTTTTTTTTTTTTTTTTTTTTTTTTTTTTTTTTTTTTTTTTTTTTTTTTTTTTTTTTTTTTTTTTTTTTTTTTTTTTTTTTTTTTTTTTTTTTTTTTTTTTTTTTTTTTTTTTTTTTTTTTTTTTTTTTTTTTTTTTTTTTTTTTTTTTTTTTTTTTTTTTTTTTTTTTTTTTTTTTTTTTTTTTTTTTTTTTTTTTTTTTTTTTTTTTTTTTTTTTTTTTTTTTTTTTTTTTTTTTTTTTTTTTTTTTTTTTTTTTTTTTTTTTTTTTTTTTTTTTTTTTTTTTTTTTTTTTTTTTTTTTTTTTTTTTTTTTTTTTTTTTTTTTTTTTTTTTTTTTTTTTTTTTTTTTTTTTTTTTTTTTTTTTTTTTTTTTTTTTTTTTTTTTTTTTTTTTTTTTTTTTTTTTTTTTTTTTTTTTTTTTTTTTTTTTTTTTTTTTTTTTTTTTTTTTTTTTTTTTTTTTTTTTTTTTTTTTTTTTTTTTTTTTTTTTTTTTTTTTTTTTTTTTTTTTTTTTTTTTTTTTTTTTTTTTTTTTTTTTTTTTTTTTTTTTTTTTTTTTTTTTTTTTTTTTTTTTTTTTTTTTTTTTTTTTTTTTTTTTTTTTTTTTTTTTTTTTTTTTTTTTTTTTTTTTTTTTTTTTTTTTTTTTTTTTTTTTTTTTTTTTTTTTTTTTTTTTTTTTTTTTTTTTTTTTTTTTTTTTTTTTTTTTTTTTTTTTTTTTTTTTTTTTTTTTTTTTTTTTTTTTTTTTTTTTTTTTTTTTTTTTTTTTTTTTTTTTTTTTTTTTTTTTTTTTTTTTTTTTTTTTTTTTTTTTTTTTTTTTTTTTTTTTTTTTTTTTTTTTTTTTTTTTTTTTTTTTTTTTTTTTTTTTTTTTTTTTTTTTTTTTTTTTTTTTTTTTTTTTTTTTTTTTTTTTTTTTTTTTTTTTTTTTTTTTTTTTTTTTTTTTTTTTTTTTTTTTTTTTTTTTTTTTTTTTTTTTTTTTTTTTTTTTTTTTTTTTTTTTTTTTTTTTTTTTTTTTTTTTTTTTTTTTTTTTTTTTTTTTTTTTTTTTTTTTTTTTTTTTTTTTTTTTTTTTTTTTTTTTTTTTTTTTTTTTTTTTTTTTTTTTTTTTTTTTTTTTTTTTTTTTTTTTTTTTTTTTTTTTTTTTTTTTTTTTTTTTTTTTTTTTTTTTTTTTTTTTTTTTTTTTTTTTTTTTTTTTTTTTTTTTTTTTTTTTTTTTTTTTTTTTTTTTTTTTTTTTTTTTTTTTTTTTTTTTTTTTTTTTTTTTTTTTTTTTTTTTTTTTTTTTTTTTTTTTTTTTTTTTTTTTTTTTTTTTTTTTTTTTTTTTTTTTTTTTTTTTTTTTTTTTTTTTTTTTTTTTTTTTTTTTTTTTTTTTTTTTTTTTTTTTTTTTTTTTTTTTTTTTTTTTTTTTTTTTTTTTTTTTTTTTTTTTTTTTTTTTTTTTTTTTTTTTTTTTTTTTTTTTTTTTTTTTTTTTAAGGAGGGGAGAGTGTACATCCCTCATTCTCTTGATAGGCTTGCAGATTTGTATGTTGATGAAATAGTAAGACTTCATGGTGTCCCGAAGGAGATCATCTCGAACAGAGACTCCAGATTTCTTTCTAGATTGTGGAGGAGATTACAAGATTCTATGGGCACTAAAGTAAAGTTTAGCACTGCCTATCACCCTCAGACTGATGGTCAATCTGAAAGAACAATTCAAGTACTTGAGGATTTGCTTAGAGCCTATGTTATGGATTGGAGAGGTGAATGGGATAAAGATATTTCTCTTATTGAGTTTACTTATAATAATAGTTACCATTCGAGCATCCAGATGGCTCCTTATGAAGCATTGTATGGGCGAAAGTGCAGAACGCCTATATGTTGGGAGGAAGTTGGTGATAGAAAATTGTTAGCACCAGATAAAGTACAAGAGACTACTGAAAAGATTCAAGTTATCATAAAAAGGCTAAGGCTGCTCAAAGTCGGCAAAAGAGCTATGCAGACAACAGAAGACGAGATATCGAGTTCCAAGTAGGGGATTTTGTATTCCTAAAGGTCTCCCCTTCCAAAGGCATTATAAGATTTGGAAGAAAGGAAAGTTAAACCCAAGGTTCATTGGACCTTTTGAGATCCTCGAAAGAATTGGCTTTGTCGCTTACAAGATTGCCTTGCCACCATCGATGTGTCATATCCATAATATATTTCATGTGTCAATGCTCCGAAAGTATATACCTGATCCTCTCATGTCATTGAGTATGAGCCGATTGCGATTGAGAAAGACTTGTTTTACAAGGAAGAGCCCATTCAGATTATTGATAAAAAGGAGAAGATCTTAAGAAATAGAATCATCACTCTGGTTAAAGTAATTTGGAAGCATCATCCTGCAAATGAAGCGACTTGGGAGCTAGAGGAAGAAATGAAGAAAGCTTATCCTCATCTTTTTCCCGAAAGAGGTATGACAAATTTAGAGGACTAAATTTTTTTTAAGGAGGGGAGAGTGTAACATCCCTCATTTAAAAAAAAAAAAACTTATATAGTACTTTAATAGTTTAGTTTATTATATCAATATTAAATTATATGGAGGACTTGTGGCATTAGCAAGGATGAGCCACTTGCACTTATTCTAAAGTTGACACCTAAACCTCCATGCATGCTTGCCACCTCATTATTTTAGCATGAGCCAAACTTAAGTAATTTAAGGCACAACAAAGGAAACTTTGCAGCCAATGTAACTTGAGAAGAGGAGAAGGAATTGAAGGAGAAGAGAAGGAGAAAGAATTGAAGAAGAAGAAGTTTTATCTTAGCTTAAGGCTTTGCATCAATTCCCCCACATTTGGAAATCAAAACTTTTAAAGGCAAGTGTTCTAACCCAATCCAATAGAATCCTAATCTCTGTTTTCTTTTCAATTCTACAAAATTTTGAAAGATTTCAGCTGAGAACCAAACATTTCTTTCGTTTTGATACAAAGCCATGAATCTGTAATTTTTCGGTAATCTGACCTCCATGCATTGTTTTGGTCCTAACTTTTTGTACTAAACACTGATTTAGGTAAAACCTTTCCATTTGAAAGTAGACTCGAAGACCTTTATTTTGATACCTAGATTGAATGATTGGAGTCGAAATGCCTAATATGACTTCTATTGCAATTAACCCTACAGATTCTACAAAATAGGGACTGTAATTTCTGACCTTCTGTTACTAAATTGCTCATAACTCTCTAGTGAAAATTCTGAATTATACAACACTTAATTCTTTGTGAACTAGATTCGCATATCTTTCTTTTGACACCTAGTTTGGAAATTTTGAAGTACGTTTGCCTTCTGAAACATCTGTTTAAATTGATGCTATCTATTCTGCAAAATAGAGATGATCAATTCTGACCTTCTGTTACTAAATTGCTCATAACTCTCTAGTGAAAATTCTAAATTATGCAAAACTTAGTTCTTTGTGAACTAGATTCGCATATCTTTCTTTTGACACCTATTTTTAGTGAATTGGAGCATGCTTAAAAAAAAAAAAAAAAAAAAAAAAAAAAAAAAAAAAAAAAAAAAAAAAAAAAAAAAAAAAAAAAAAAAAAAAAAAAAAAAAAAAAAAAAAAAAAAAAAAAAAAAAAAAAAAAAAAAAAAAAAAAAAAAAAAAAAAAAAAAAAAAAAAAAAAAAAAAAAAAAAAAAAAAAAAAAAAAAAAAAAAAAAAAAAAAAAAAAAAAAAAAAAAAAAAAAAAAAAAAAAAAAAAAAAAAAAAAAAAAAAAAAAAAAAAAAAAAAAAAAAAAAAAAAAAAAAAATTTTTTTTTTTTTTTTTTTTTTTTTTTTTTTTTTTTTTTTTTTTTTTTTTTTTTTTTTTTTTTTTTTTTTTTTTTTTTTTTTTTTTTTTTTTTTTTTTTTTTTTTTTTTTTTTTTTTTTTTTTTTTTTTTTTTTTTTTTTTTTTTTTTTTTTTTTTTTTTTTTTTTTTTTTTTTTTTTTTTTTTTTTTTTTTTTTTTTTTTTTTTTTTTTTTTTTTTTTTTTTTTTTTTTTTTTTTTTTTTTTTTTTTTTTTTTTTTTTTTTTTTTTTTTTTTTTTTTTTTTTTTTTTTTTTTTTTTTTTTTTTTTTTTTTTTTTTTTTTTTTTTTTTTTTTTTTTTTTTTTTTTTTTTTTTTTTTTTTTTTTTTTTTTTTTTTTTTTTTTTTTTTTTTTTTTTTTTTTTTTTTTTTTTTTTTTTTTTTTTTTTTTTTTTTTTTTTTTTTTTTTTTTTTTTTTTTTTTTTTTTTTTTTTTTTTTTTTTTTTTTTTTTTTTTTTTTTTTTTTTTTTTTTTTTTTTTTTTTTTTTTTTTTTTTTTTTTTTTTTTTTTTTTTTTTTTTTTTTTTTTTTTTTTTTTTTTTTTTTTTTTTTTTTTTTTTTTTTTTTTTTTTTTTTTTTTTTTTTTTTTTTTTTTTTTTTTTTTTTTTTTTTTTTTTTTTTTTTTTTTTTTTTTTTTTTTTTTTTTTTTTTTTTTTTTTTTTTTTTTTTTTTTTTTTTTTTTTTTTTTTTTTTTTTTTTTTTTTTTTTTTTTTTTTTTTTTTTTTTTTTTTTTTTTTTTTTTTTTTTTTTTTTTTTTTTTTTTTTTTTTTTTTTTTTTTTTTTTTTTTTTTTTTTTTTTTTTTTTTTTTTTTTTTTTTTTTTTTTTTTTTTTTTTTTTTTTTTTTTTTTTTTTTTTTTTTTTTTTTTTTTTTTTTTTTTTTTTTTTTTTTTTTTTTTTTTTTTTTTTTTTTTTTTTTTTTTTTTTTTTTTTTTTTTTTTTTTTTTTTTTTTTTTTTTTTTTTTTTTTTTTTTTTTTTTTTTTTTTTTTTTTTTTTTTTTTTTTTTTTTTTTTTTTTTTTTTTTTTTTTTTTTTTTTTTTTTTTTTTTTTTTTTTTTTTTTTTTTTTTTTTTTTTTTTTTTTTTTTTTTTTTTTTTTTTTTTTTTTTTTTTTTTTTTTTTTTTTTTTTTTTTTTTTTTTTTTTTTTTTTTTTTTTTTTTTTTTTTTTTTTTTTTTTTTTTTTTTTTTTTTTTTTTTTTTTTTTTTTTTTTTTTTTTTTTTTTTTTTTTTTTTTTTTTTTTTTTTTTTTTTTTTTTTTTTTTTTTTTTTTTTTTTTTTTTTTTTTTTTTTTTTTTTTTTTTTTTTTTTTTTTTTTTTTTTTTTTTTTTTTTTTTTTTTTTTTTTTTTTTTTTTTTTTTTTTTTTTTTTTTGCCAATGAAATGCTCCAATTTCCTGGCTCCATGTATCTAAATGTCTAACGCTTGTTTCAAATGAGGAAACCCTTTGTGATTTTTATACCAAATAAGATGATTTCAAATGAACACTTGTATTTCTGCTTTTGTTATCTTGATACCAAGCCTGCTTGAACTTCTCCTATCGCCATGGATAAGTTAGTCGCTTGCTGAGCTCTTCATGCTCACCCCGTTGCTATATAAATTTTTCAGGGTAGCTTGTCACGCACTGAAAAGCTAGATTTGGGTTGAAGCACTGAAAGGCTAGAAGATTTTGGACTAATCTTTATTGGTTGATAGGTTTTTGTTGTATAGTATACTTTACTTCTGATGTAATGTTAAGGATATATTAATACTTATGTGTTGTAAAAGTTTAAAGGACTACTCATGTTTATGGAATGATAAGCTATGTTGTATAAGTATATGAACTCATGGTGAATAATATTTTTGTGATGGTATATATTTCTACGAATATGGATTTGTGTTGTGGTTGATGTTTAGTTGAGTTGCCTTTGGATTTTATGAATCTCTAAGTGAAGTGGAGTATGATTTATGAAACGTACATGTTTATGAATTGTGAATATTGAATTTTGAATGAAAGCTGAATTTTTTTTTTTTTTTTTTTTTTTTTTTTTTTTTTTTTTTTTTTTTTTTTTTTTTTTTTTTTTTTTTTTTTTTTTTTTTTTTTTTTTTTTTTTTTTTTTTTTTTTTTTTTTTTTTTTTTTTTTTTTTTTTTTTTTTTTTTTTTTTTTTTTTTTTTTTTTTTTTTTTTTTTTTTTTTTTTTTTTTTTTTTTTTTTTTTTTTTTTTTTTTTTTTTTTTTTTTTTTTTTTTTTTTTTTTTTTTTTTTTTTTTTTTTTTTTTTTTTTTTTTTTTTTTTTTTTTTTTTTTTTTTTTTTTTTTTTTTTTTTTTTTTTTTTTTTTTTTTTTTTTTTTTTTTTTTTTTTTTTTTTTTTTTTTTTTTTTTTTTTTTTTTTTTTTTTCATAATATGGATATAGATAGGGGGAGTTATGTTTCACTCGTCATCAATTGATTGTCATAGTAAAAAAGGGGGAGATTGTTGAATCTCGAATTTTGATGATGAAATCAATTGATGGGTTAATTGATCTAATCCATATTATTGAGTTAAGTGTGCAGGATTAACTACGATAGCCTGAAAACATAAAGCAAGGATACTAAAGTCAAGTTTGATGGGTGTTTGAGAGTCCGAAGATTTGTCGGAGATGCTGCCATAGCCAACCGAGAAGAAATCGGGGACTTGTCGGAATTTTTGGAAGTCCGCCGAAGAGATCGTCGGAGGTTCACAGAGATCACGAGAAGGCTCGGCTACTCGTTGAACTCGTCACAAAATTGGGAGCCTGCTGGGAGTCCACTGGAAGAAATCCGAGGATGTATCGGAAGTCCGCCGAAGATCGCTGAAGAGCTCGCCGGAAGGAAACTCGATGTTGTCGGTTAAAAACTTGCTTAGGACTATGTTTTTACATGTATATTTGCATATAATTAGGGTTAGGATTAGGGCTAATCCTATAACTCGGTGTTCGGGGCTAATTGGGCCGAGTTCGGACTGGTTTGGGCCAAATTTGGAGCCCAACCAGTGAGCTGAAATAGTGTAGGCGGTAGCACCGCCCAGAGCCTGAAGTATCAAGCGGTGGTATCGTCGGACTGGGCGGTGGCACCGCCAGAACCGAGAATTCCGGCGGTGGCACCGCCAGAACACTATTAATATGAAATTGATAGGCGATAGCACCACCACCGACAGGCAGTGGCACCGCCAGTCACTGGTAGTATGACATTGATAGGCGGTGGCACCGCCAGCCTCGGAAACCCAAAAGAATTCAAAATTTGGAGTGCAAATTTGAATCCTCTTGGGGCCTATAAATACCCCTCAATTCTCAGCAGAGAATAAACAACTTTTAGAAGCAAATAGATTGAGATAAAAAGCCTTAGCAAAGTCTTTAGCAAGTCTGGTTTTCAATTGCTTGAGTTTTCACCTTCTTCTTTCTCATTGAAAATTTGTAAGAGTGTGAACCACTTGTAAAAGGTGTAAGAGGGTATTTGCCCTTCCCCTTCAAAGTGATTTGCTAGTGGAAGTTG
Source organism: Musa balbisiana (assembly GCA_004837865.1). Taxonomy (NCBI): domain Eukaryota; kingdom Viridiplantae; phylum Streptophyta; class Magnoliopsida; order Zingiberales; family Musaceae; genus Musa; species Musa balbisiana. The sequence continues at coordinate 4,999,672 of CM017189.1, forward strand.
GGAGCCTCATCGAAGAAGGTTTCGCAATGGATGTTAGTCATTTTGATCGAACCACTTTAAAATTGACGTGTTCTTTGGTTTGCATTTACTTATTGCTATTTATCTTACAGCAAACTTTCATACATGCTTTACTTCCTCATTACTTTTGCTGCACACCTTTCGAACACGCTTTCAAGTTAAGCACTTCCGAGTTCGATTTTTATCGTACGAAAGATTTTCCAAAACCAACGTTTAATCCGCTGCACTAATTCACCCCTCCCTCTTAGTGCCGCTCCGATCCTAACAATCATTACATTATTAAAACATCAAGCATGGTTTTCCTTAATCAAAGCATCTTCAATCAAAATCGAAAAGAAATATGAAAATCAACATGGTTACATATTATTGCTTTTTAAAAACATACATACGATTATTCTTATTAGGTATACAAAGCATAGATTTACATTTTATTATATTTTCATAAAACATTCAATTTTCATGATCATTTTCAAAATTACTAGAAAGATAACATGATTCCTAATTTTACATTTTCATTACATTATTAAACATGCAATTTTCAAGAAAATAAAAATTTTCTAAACTAAAATAACTTATGAAAAAAATATTATATAATTTCAAATAATTAAAGGCATTTTGATTACCTCATCCGTTGAAAGCCATTAAGGCATAGTTTGCCACCTCACCTTTGTTGATTTGTTAGGATTAAGAGCACTAGGGGGGGGGGGGGGATGAATTAGTGTAGCGGAAAACTTTCAATGATTTAAATGATGTTCGTACGATAAAAACGATTTCAGTATGAAAGCCGTTCGAATTACTTTAACTTAAGATCAAGCAAAGTGCAGTTAAAGTAAAGCTATGGAGGCAGTTGCAGTTAAGATAGGAACAAAATATAAATCAAACCCAAGATTTAGAGTGGTTTGGTTAATCTTGACCTACATCCACTTTTGGCTTCCTCCTCCGATGAGGTCACCGACGTCAACTAGAGGCCTTCTTCAATAGGTGAAGGCCAACCACCCTTTTACAACTTTACTCCTTTTGACGGGCTTAGGAGGCACCCCGTATAGATTGTTGCACTCCTCTCTTGAATGATCAAAACTTAGAAGAAAAAAGGGAGAAGAACATTTGGCCTTTTACAACACTTTTAAGCTCTCAAAATCTGAGTATAAATGCTAAGTTTTGATTCCCTTTCATGCATGAAAGGGTGGGGTTTATATAGGCCCCAAACTGGTTTAAATTTGGAGCTTAAATGTGTCATCTCCAAAAATTTCAGGGTCATGGTGGTACTACCACCATAATTGGATGGTACTACCACCTACCAGAGCTTGGAGACTGAGCTCGGACGGTACCACTGCCCAACCTCACCTTGGAGAACCGAGCCCAGGCGGTGCCAACGCCTAACATGGGCGGTTCCACCGCCCAGCTTTCCGCTTACGGCTTCGCTCTGTTGAATCTCCTGAATTTTGATATAAAATTAATTATGTGTTTAGATGTTTAACTACATTTTGAGTGATGCAGGTCTACTCGATCAAGATTAGACAGTTGACGCAGGAGAAATTGACATTGCACCAGAGGAGATCACGTTAGGATATTGGACGGTAGAACGCTTTGGACATCGGCATCGGGCCAAGGAGAGCGGAATTGCACCAAGGATATCGGGGTTGCAGAGGCAACCGCCGGATTGGGCAACAGCCCCAGAGATGATCACTGCGTTGAAGAATCGGACGAAGCGCCAACCAATTACGTGCCGCACATAATGTCAATTCGCGTTGTAATAATTGTCTAGATCGGAGTAGAGTTTTGGCTTGTGTGTGTAGGATTAACTACGATAACGATGAAGAGATAAAGCAAAATAAAGTGCCAGAGTCAAGCGCGAAGGATTCGTTGGAGTTCGAGAGTCTAACGGAAGTCTGAAGGTTCATCGGGAATGCTACCAGAACTAGTCGAGAATGAGTAGGGAGCTTGCCGAAGGGTTTTCGGAAGCTCGCCGGAAAGGTACATCGGAAGTTCGCGGAGCTCGCTAGAAAGATCGTAGCTTGCCGAAGAAGCTTGTCACAAGCGCCAAGATCAATCGTGAAGTCTAGGAGCTTGTCGGGAGTCCGTAGAATAGTTTCCGAGAGTTATCGGAAGACCGCCGAAAGTTCGCCGGAAGAAGTCTTGACTTGCAAACTTTGTAATAGTTTAAGAAATGTCTTTAAATTCATCGTTAGCATGTTAATTAGGGTTAGGATTAGGTGTTAATCTTATAACCCAAGTAGGGGCCAATGGGGCTAGAGTTTGAACTGGTTTGGGCCAAGTTTAGAGCCCACAAGTGAGCTGAAATAGTCAAGGTGGTGGCACCGCAGGACTCGGCGTGGCATAGCCTAGAACCCAAAACGGCTGGGGGGTTGCAACCGCTCAGAGCTGAAGTATCAGGCGGTGGTACAGCCGGACTCGGTGGTGGCACCGCCCAACACTGAGAGTTCGGGCGGTGGCATTGCCCAGAACTTGAGACTTCCGACGGTTGGCTAATACAAGCACACTGTCAATGTGAAAATTGACAAGCGGTAGCACCGCCATCGACAGGCGGTGGGCCCCCCAGGCACTGGCGTTTGTATGACCTTGACAGGCGGTGGCACCGCCCAACACCTGAGAGTTCGGGCGGTGGCATTGCCCAGAACTTGAGAATTCGACGGTGGCACTACCAGAACACTGTCAATGTGAAAATTGACAAGCGGTAGCACCGCCATCGACAGGCGGTGGCACCGCCAGTCACTGTTTATTATGCATTGACAGGCGGTGGCACCGCCACCCTCGAAACCCAAGAGAATTCAAAATTTGGAGCCCAAATTTGAATCCTCTGTGGGGGCCTATTAAATTTACCTCCCAATTATCAGCAGAGAATAAACTTTTGAGAAGCAATAGTTTGAGATAAAAGCCATAGCAAGTCTTTAGCAAGTCTTGTTTCAAGGGCTTGGTGTTCACCTCCTTCTTTCTCATTGAAAATTTGTAAGAGTGTGAACCGCTGTAAAAGGTTGTACGAGGGGTATGTGTCCTTCCCCTTCAAATTGATTTGCTAGTAGAAGTTGGGAGCATCATCGAAGAAGCTTCGCAAGTGGATGTAGGTAATTTAACGACCCACTTTAAAATGGTGTGTATCTGGTTTGAATTACTTATTTGCATTTAATTACTGCAAACCTCGCATACGGCTTTTACTTCCTAATTACTTTTGGCTACCAACCTTTACAAACCCGCTTTAAGTTAAGCACTTTTGGTTCGGTTTTTATCGTACGAAAGATTTTCCAAAACCGACGTTTTAATCTGCTACACTAATTTACCCCCCCACCCCCCCCTCCCTCTCTTAGTGTCGCTCTGATCCTAACAATTGGTATCAGAGCTTGATATTTATCATTTCGGCTTACACCGAGAGGAAATGGCTCTTCATGGCTTTCAAGAGGGCGTTCGGTTGTTCATCTACCGTTGTTTAACGGATTGGACTTACACTTATGGAAAACATCAAATGAGAGTGTTTCTTGATTTCTATGAATTTGGTTTATAGAATATTGTTGGAAACAGTTTTCAGACGTCCTCAAATCGATACCAAAGGTGGATTGGAGAAGAAGACGTATTTTTCTTTAAATGCAAAGGCTGTGATGGTCTTATGTTCGCTCTTGGACAAAAATGAG
>CM017189.1:5003433-5103433 GCA_004837865.1 Musa balbisiana
CCATAAGTCAAGACTTCTTCCGGCGAGCTTTCGGCGAACTTCCGGCGGTCTTCCGATAAACTCTCGGAAACCATTCTGCGGACTCCCGGCAAGCTCCTAGACTTCACGATTTGATCTTGGCGAGTTCCGACGAGCTTCTTCGGCAAGCTCCGATCTTTCTCGGTGAGCTCCGTGAACTTCGACGAACCTTTTGGCGAGCTTCCGAAAAACCCTTCAGCAAGCTCCCTACTCATTCTCGGCTAGTTCCGGCAGCATTCCCGACGAACCTTCGGACTTCCGTCGAACTCTCGAACTCCCAATGAATCCTTCGCGCTTGACTCCGGCACTTTGTTTCGCTTTATGTCTTCATCGTCATTGTAGTTAATCCTGCACAGACAAGCCAAAACTCTACTCCGATCTAGACAGTTATTACAACGCGAATTGACATTCTGTTGCCCGGCACGTTATTGGTTGGCGCTTCGTCCGATTCTTCAGCGCATTGTCCACTCTTGCGGCTTATTGCCAATCGGCGGTTGACCTCCGCAACCCCGATATCCTTGGTGCAATTCCGCTCTCCTTGGCCCGATGCCCGACGTCCGAAGCATTCTACCGTCCAATATCCTAACGTGATCTCCTCCGGCGCAACGTCAATTCCTCCTGCGTCAACTGTCTAATCCTGATCGAGTAGACCTGCATCACTCAAAATGCAGTTAAAACATCTAAGCACAATCAATTAGTTTCATCATCAAAATCCGAGATTCAACAAGAATAAGTAAGCTTGGAAGAATGTGGAGCACACAAAGTTTGGGATGGCTGAGTTTGAGCTATGGCTCAACATTGACAACCATACTTGATGGTGCTCAAGGCAAGCGAGGCGCTTGGTAAAGGATGAGACCACGCAATGTGGAATGAGTTGCTTAGCGACCGAAAGAGTTGTGCAAAGCTCACAGAGGTCAGGGGAATTGCTAACTCGAAGAATTCAGTACTCATGCAAGGGCTTGTATGCAGATGATGGAATGTCCGTGGCCATCCCGAGGTGACCAAAACTCGGCGCTTTGGAGCATTACAACTTTCTCTTCGGCATGTGAAGAATACATCCATAGGAGGCTAAGTGTGCAGCGAGTTCAGCATATTGCTAGGCCTTGTGTGGGGTAGCGGTGGCTGTATTGACGTGGAGTCACAATCTAGCAAGTGCGTTTGCAGGAGGCAGAACAATGCGCAGTTTGTTCAGCAAATCAGAGTAGTCCAAGGGGATGGTGGTCTCCGAAACGAAAAGTGATGTTGCTCCAATGGGATAGATATCCATGAGGGATATGTCACGCCCAATGAGCAACTCTGTCACGCCCCTCCCCCCCCGAATTTAATCCATTCAGGAGGTGTGACCCTGTCTAAAATCAATAATATTATAATTCATCATCACAAATCAATCCAGGATCCAATCTAATATTTGAGGATACCAAGAACCATTCAAATCAATATTCACAATTCATAACCTGTACGTTTCATAAATCATACTCCATATCACTCAAAGATTCATAAAATCCGCAGCTCAACTAAACATCAACCACAACACAAATCTATAATCGTAGAAATATATACAATCACAAAAAAAAAAAAAAAAAAAAAAAAAAAAAAAAAAAAAAAAAAAAAAAAAAAAAAAAAAAAAAAAAAAAAAAAAAAAAAAAAAAAAAAAAAAAAAAAAAAAAAAAAAAAAAAAAAAAAAAAAAAAAAAAAAAAAAAAAAAAAAAAAAAAAAAAAAAAAAAAAAAAAAAAAAAAAAAAAAAAAAAAAAAAAAAAAAAAAAAAAAAAAAAAAAAAAAAAAAAAAAAAAAAAAAAAAAAAAAAAAAAAAAAAAAAAAAAAAAAAAAAAAAAAAAAAAAAAAAAAAAAAAAAAAAAAAAAAAAAAAAAAAAAAAAAAAAAAAAAAAAAAAAAAAAAAAAAAAAAAAAAAAAAAAAAAAAAAAAAAAAAAAAAAAAAAAAAAAAAAAAAAAAAAAAAAAAAAAAAAAAAAAAAAAAAAAAAAAAAAAAAAAAAAAAAAAAAAAAAAAAAAAAAAAAAAAAAAAAAAAAAAAAAAAAAAAAAAAAAAAAAAAAAAAAAAAAAAAAAAAAAAAAAAAAAAAAAAAAAAAAAAAAAAAAAAAAAAAAAAAAAAAAAAAAAAAAAAAAAAAAAAAAAAAAAAAAAAAAAAAAAAAAAAAAAAAAAAAAAAAAAAAAAAAAAAAAAAAAAAAAAAAAAAAAAAAAAAAAAAAAAAAAAAAAAAAAAAAAAAAAAAAAAAAAAAAAAAAAAAAAAAAAAAAAAAAAAAAAAAAAAAAAAAAAAAAAAAAAAAAAAAAAAAAAAAAAAAAAAAAAAAAAAAAAAAAAAAAAAAAAAAAAAAAAAAAAAAAAAAAAAAAAAAAAAAAAAAAAAAAAAAAAAAAAAAAAAAAAAAAAAAAAAAAAAAAAAAAAAAAAAAAAAAAAAAAAAAAAAAAAAAAAAAAAAAAAAAAAAAAAAAAAAAAAAAAAAAAAAAAAAAAAAAAAAAAAAAGCTTTTCACTGCTTCAACCCAATTCTAGCTTTTCAGTGGTGACAAGCTACCCTAAAAAATTTATATAACAACGGGGTGAGCATAAAGAGCTCAGCAAGTGACTAACATATCCATGACGGCAGGAGAAATTTCAAGCAGGCTAGTATCAAGATAACAAAAGCAGAAATACAAGTGTTCATTTGAAATCATCTCATTTGATATAAAAATCACAAAGGGTTTCCTCATTCGAAAACAGGCATTAGACATAACAATACGAGAAAAATTGGAGCATTTCATTGGCAAAATAAGCATTTAGGCATGTATCAAATGACACATGAAGCATTTAAGTGTATATCAAAGGTGTAAGAGTGTTTGAGAGCATAACAATGACATACGAAACACTCCAAAGTATAACAAGTGAACCGAATAGTAAATACAAGCTTGTATGTCATTTTTGATGTAGCATGCATTCCATTTTTATCCAAAGCATAAATATAAACTCATAAGCAAAGCTTTGGATATCATATCAAAAACATAGAGGGCGCTGTGGGACCACATATATAATGTGATTCATCTATTTCAAGATGACCACCAAGCATGAGTCTCCCACGTTTGGGAGCTCCATCCACCCACGTCTGAGTGAAGTCAATGGGGCTGGCAGAGTATCGCGGGCTCTATGCATAACTCCCTTTACTATTTCTGGCAAAGGTTCACAATATCCCACAAGACACCAGTGTACAAAAGGGTAGCATGAACAATGACATTGGCACATATCGGAAGCACATGCGGAAACAATGGAAATATGCGTGTGCCTTTATCAAACAAGGAAATGCAAACAAAACATTATATAATAAATTTCAGACATACAACAATTTCAGGATGAATAATACAAGAATTTTCAAAGGACTACAGAAGAATTTAATAGAAATCAAACTTATAATAGAATGTGACTTGAATAGGCAAAACTCAACAAAGTTTTCAATTCTGGCAGAATTCGAATGGTACATTTCCTAATTTGTTTGAGTGACCAAGCATGCTCCAATTTGCGAAAAATAGGTGTCATGGGAAAGCTATATCAATCTATTTTCCAAAATAGGAAGTTACAACAAATAGAGTAAAGGAAGGTCAGAGTTGATCATCTCTGTTTTTGCAGAATTGATAGAATCAATTTAAACATATGTTTCAGAAGACAAAGGTACTTCAAAATTTCTAAATTAGATGTCAAAAGAAAGATATACGAATCTAGTTTCCAAAGAATTATGTTTTTCGTAATTCAAAATTTTCACTAGAGAGTTATGAGCAATTCAGTAACAGAAGGTCATAATTGATCATCTCTATTTTGCAGAATAGATAGAATCAATTTAAACAGATGTTTCAGAAGGCAAACATACTTTAAAATTTCCAAATTGGTGTCAAAAGAAAACATACAAATCTAGTTTCCAAAGAATTACATAATTTAGAATTTTTACTAGACAATTATGAGTAATTTAGTAATAGAAGGTCCGAAATTACTGTCCCTATTTTGTAGAATCTGTAGGGTTAATTGCAATAGAATTCATATTAGGCATTTCAACTCCAAATCATTCAATCCAGGTACCAAAATAAAGGTCTTCGAGTCTACTTTCAAATGGAATAGGTTTACCTAAATTAGAGTTTAGTACAAAACGTTAGGACCGAAACAATGCATGGAGGTCAGATTACCAAAAAATTACAAATTCATGGCTTTGTATCAAAATGAAAGAAATGTTTGGTTCTCAGCTGAAATCTTTCAAATTTTGTAGAATGGAAAAGAAAATAGAGATTAGGATTCTGTTGGATGGGGTTGGAACACTTGCCTTAAAACGTTTTGATTTCCAAATGTCAGGTAATTGATGCAAAGCCTTAAGCCAAGATAAAACTTCTTCTTCTTCAATTCTTTCTCCTTCTCTTCTCCTTCAATTCCTTCTCCTCTTCTCAAGTTACGTTGGCTGCAAAGTTTCCCTTAGTTGTGCCTTAAATTACTTAGGTTTGGCTCATGCTAAAATAGTGAGGTGGCAAGCATACATGGAGGTTTAGGTGTCAACTTTAGAATAAGTGCAAGTGGCTCATCCTTGCTAATGCCACAAGTCCTCCATATAATTTAATATTGATATAATAAACTGAACTATTAAAGTACTATATAAGCTTTTTTTTTCTTTTTAAATGAGGGATGTTACACTCTCCCCTCCTTAAAAGAAAATTTAGTCCTCTAAATTTGTCATACCTCTTTCGGGAAAAGATGAGGATAAACTTTCTTCATTTCTTCCTCTAGCTCCCAAGTCGCTTCATTTGCAGGATGATGCTTCCAAATTACTTTAACCAGAGTGATGATTCTATTTCTTAAGATCTTCTCCTTTTTATCAATAATCTGAATGGGCTCTTCCTTGTAAAACAAGTCTTTCTCAATCGCAATCGGCTCATACTCAATGACATGAGAGGGATCAGGTATATACTTTCTGAGCATTGACACATGAAATATATTATGGATATGACACATCGATGGTGGCAAGGCAATCTTGTAAGCGACAGAGCCAATTCTTTCGAGGATCTCAAAAGGTCCAATGAACTGTGGGTTTAACTTTCCTTTCTTTCCAAATCTTACAATGCCTTTGGAAGGGGAGACCTTTAGGAATACAAAATCCCCTACTTCGAACTCGATATCTCGTCTTTTGTTGTCTGCATAGCTCTTTTGCCGACTTTGAGCAGCCTTTAGCCTTTTTATGATAACTTGAATCTTTTCAGTAGTCTTTTGTACTTTATCTAGTGCTAATAATTTTCTATCACCAACTTTCTCCCAACATATAGGCGTTCTGCACTTTCGTCCATACAATGCTTCATAAGGAGCCATCTGAATGCTCAAATGGTAACAATTATTATAAGTGAACTCAATAATAGAAATATCTTTATCCCATTCACCTCTCCAATCCATAACATAGGCTCTAAGCAAATCCTCAAGTACTTGAATCCTAAGCAAATCCTCAAGTACTTGATGGTGATAGGCAGTGCTAAATTTTACTTTGGTGCCCATAGAATCTTGTAATCTCCTCCACAATCTAGAAAGAAATATGGAGTCTCTGTCCGAGATGATCTCCTTCGGAACACCATGAAGTCTTACTATTTCATCAACATATAAATCTGCAAGCCTATTAAGAGAATAAGTCATATTGATTGGTAAGAAATGTGCATATTTGGTTAGCCTATCAACAATGACCCAAACAGTATTATGCTTTCTAGAGGTTCTGGGTAGTCCTGAAACAAAGTCCATAGTAATGCATTTCCATTTCCATTCAAGAATATCTAAGGGCTGTAACAAACCTCCAAGTCTCTGGTGTTCTGCTTTGATTTGCTGACATGTCAAACACCTTGAAACATATATTACAATCTCCTTCTTCATGCCTTTCCACCAATAATGACTTTGGAGATCTCTATACATTTTCGTGCTACCAGGATGCATGGTGTACTTTGAATTGTGACCTTCGTTTAAAATTTGGTTCTTGATATCTGGGTTATTTGGAACACATATTCTATCCCCAAATCTCAATAGGCCATCATTTGAAATTTGAAAATTCAACTTCAGTCCCTTTTCAACTTCATTCCTCAAGTATATTAAATGTGGATCTCGTAGTTGTCCTTCTTTAATTTGTTGAATGAGATCAGTTTGCACCTGGATAGAGGCCATCAACATTATTGAGTCTTGCCCATTTCTCATTACATTTGAATCATAATTTCTTTCTAATAGCTTCCATTGTTTCACAACCAGACTAGCCATAAAACTTGTTGATTTTCTACTAAGTGCATCAGCTACAACATTTGCTTTATCTGGGTGATAATGGATGGTACAATCATAATCCTTTAGAAGTTCTATCCATCTTCGCTGCCTCATATTTAACTCCTTCTGTGTAAAAATGTATTTTAAACTCTTGTGATCAGTAAAGATATCAAATATCCGCCCATACAAGTAATGCCTCTAAATCTTTAGAGCAAAGATGATTGCTGCCAATTCCAAATCATGAGTCGGATAATTCAATTCATAATTCTTTAGCTATCTTGAAGCATAAGCAATTACTTTCTCTTTTTGCATCAAAACACATCCAAGACCCTTTCTTGAAGCATCAGTATAAACTACAAATCCTTCATTACCACTCGGAATAGTGAGAATAGGGCCTGTGGAAAGTTAGATCATAAAGTCAGGGACTGCCCACTAAACAAGAAGAAAGAGCTACTAACCCCTAAGCCAACGACCCATGCTAGAGTACATGCTATCATAGAACAAGATTCCAAAGCCTCTAAATCAGTGGTTGAAGGTATTCTACATGTTTCTAATAGAAATGCAAAAGTTTTGTTTGATCCTGGTTCCAACTTATCCTTTGTTTCACAATATTTTACTTATCACTTGGGCATTCAACCTAAACAACTGGATTATTTGCTACACATAACTACTGCTGTTGGGGATTCTTTGACTACAAATCTGGTTTATCCATCTTATTTGATTTCTATCGGAGAACATGAACTCCTTGCCGATTTGATACTCCTAGAAATCCAAGGTTTTGATATTATACTGGGTATGGATTGGTTATCTTCCTATCATGCTAGTATTGATTGCTATACAAAAATAATTACTTTCTGCATACCAAATCAGCCAATCTTCTACTTTGAGGGTATTAGGCATGATTTGCCTCTTTGCTTAATATCGGCACTTCAAACTCAACGCCTTATGTAGTAGGGATGTTCTTGTTATGTTATATGTGTAAAGGAACATTCAGAACAAGAAACTCACCTAAATGAAATTTTCGTGGCTAAAGAGTTCCCTGATGTATTCCCAGAGGATTTGCTTGGACTACCTCCAAACAGAGAAGGTGAATTTGTTATTGATTTAGTCCTTGGGACAGCCCCAATATCTATGCCTCCCTACAGAATGGCACCACTTGAGCTCGAGGAATTGAAGAAGCAAATACAAGAGTTGTTAGATAAGGGTTTTATTCGACCCAGTGTCTCACCATGGGGTGCTCCAGTGCTATTAGTTAAGAAGAAGGATGGGACATTGAGACTTTGTATTGATTATAGACAATTGAATCAGGTGACCATCAAAAACAAGTATCCCCTACCCAGGATTGATGACTTGTTTGATCAATTGCAGGGTGCACAAGTATTCTCCAAGATTGATCTAAGATCAGGCTACTATCGGTTGATGGTCAAGAAGGAGGATATTCCAAAAACAGCCTTTAGAACTCAATATGGTCACTACGAATTTTTAGTAATGCCTTTTGGCTTGACTAATGCTCCTGCAGCTTTTATGGAACTAATGAATAGAATATTTCAGCCACTCTTAGATAATTGTGTAATTGTATTCATTGATGACATATTAGTATATTCAAGGAGTAATCAAGAGCATGATAAACACTTGAGAAATGTATTATCTATACTAAGAGAAAAGAAGCTGTATGCAAAGTTCAGCAAATGTGAATTTTGGTTGAAGGAAATTGCTTTCTTAGGCCACGTGATTTCAGGAAAGGGCATATCTGTTGATCCAAAGAAGGTGGAAGCAGTAGTTAATTGGGAAGTGCCAACAAATGTAACAGAAATTAGAAGTTTCTTGGGCATGGCAGGTTATTACAGGAGATTTGTGGAGGGATTTTCTCAAATTGCTCATCCCCTCACCAAACTGACTCAAAAGAATGTGAAACTTGAATGGAGTAGTGATTATGAGCAAAGTTTCCAAGAATTAAAAAGTTGATTGACTAGTGCCCCTATTCTCACTATTTCAAGTGGTAATGAAGGATTAATAGTTTATACTGATGCTTCAAGAAAGGGTCTTGGATGTGTTTTGATGCAAGAAGGGAAAGTAATTGCTTATGCTTCAAGACAGCTAAAGAATTATGAATTGAATTATCCGACTCATGATTTGGAATTGGCAGCAATCATCTTTGCTCTAAAGATTTGGAGACATTACTTGTATGGGCGGACATTTGATATCTTTACTGATCACAAGAGTTTAAAATACATTTTTACGTAGAAGGAGTTAAATATGAGGCAGCGAAGATGGATAGAACTTCTAAAGGATTATGATTGTACCATCCGTTATCACCCAGGTAAAGCCAATGTTGTAGCTGATGCACTTAGTAGAAAATCTACAAGTTTTATGGCTAGTCTGGTTGTGAAACAATGGAAGCTATTAGAAAGAAATTATGATTCAAATGAAATGAGAAAAGGGCAAGACTCAATAATGTTGATGGCCTCTATCCAGGTGCAAACTGATCTCATTCAACAAATTAAAGAAGGACAACTACGAGATCCACATTTAATATACTTGAGGAATGAAGTTGAAAAGGGACTGAAGTTGAATTTTAAATTTCAGATGATGGCCTATTGAGATTTGGGGATAGAATATGTGTTCCAAATAACCCAGATATCAAGAACCAAATTTTAAACGAAGGTCACAATTCAAAGTCAACCAAGCATCCTGGTAGCACGAAAATGTATAGAGATCTCCAAAGTCATTATTGGTGGAAAGGCATGAAGAAGGAGATTGCAATATATGTTTCAAGGTGTTTGACATGTCAGCAAATCAAAGCAGAACACCAGAGACCTGGAGGTTTGTTACAGCCCTTAGATATTCTTGAATGGAAATGGGAATGCATTACTGTGGACTTTGTTTCAGGACTACCCAGAACCTCTAGAAAGCATGATGCTATTTGGGTCATTGTTGATAGGTTAACCAAATATGCACATTTCTTATCAATCAATATGACTTATTCTCTTAATAGGCTTGCAGATTTGTATGTTGATGAAATAGTAAGACTTCATGGTGTCCCGAAGGAGATCATCTCGGACAGAGACTCCAGATTTCTTTCTAGATTGTGGAGGAGATTATAAGATTCTATGGGCACCAAAGTAAAGTTTAGCACTGCCTATCACCCTCAGACTGATGGTCAATCTGAAAGAACAATTCAAGTACTTGAGGATTTGCTTAGAGCCTATGTTATGGATTAGAGAGGTGAATGGGATAAAGATATTTCTCTTATTGAGTTCACTTACAATAATAGTTTCCATTCGAGCATTCAGATGGCTCCTTATGAAGCATTGTATGGGCGAAAGTGCAGAACGCCTATATGTTGGGAGGAAGTTTGTGGTAGAAAATTGTTAGCATTTGATGGAGGAACTATAGCGACTCAACTTGCGGAGGCGAAGTTGTGTTCAGAAGGCCTTGGCACGGGGCAAGAGGACGCAGAGGCGGGTACTCTTGAAGAATATGCCATAGTGTTGTCATTCAAGTTGCCATGAACAGAGCGGTGTGCAGCGGAGATTGTGCTGGTAGGGGTAGAGGCCCAGGATCCGGACAATAGTGCACCAATTTCAACGAAGTCGGTGGACTTGGGAACTACTAGGCGATTGACTGTCCTAGAGCGATGCTTCGTCTAGGTGTGACCCGAGAGCGGGGGGATGAAGGTCAATTGCCAAAGGAGCGAACACAATTGAAAATGGAAGAGACCCTGCGATGTGTTGGCAGAGGCCACACATTGAGGGATCATAATCCGAGTTCATCCCACAAGGATCAGAATGCAATGGAGATGTCACCAGGAGGTGACATGGTGCAACGGATCGTGGTGGAATAGTTCGTGGGCAATGCATACACATGGGTGTAGTGTCGTGAGGGACTTTGTCATATGGAGGTATGATCAAGAGCTACTGGCAGCTGGATCATGCAGAGGTATAATCGAAGCAGCTGGAGAGTTGGACTGCTCTAGAGCTCATATTCGCTTAAGGGAGCCTGACAAGTCAGAGGACAAGGTCGAGTAAGCGAACGTTGCTACCAATGAAGCTAAGGAGAATAGAATCGGTGCAAACCCTACAAAGTTATGGCAAAGGCCATGCATGAGAGTTGTAGTCTGTCTTTCCATTGACCAAAGGGATCTGCTTGGAGAACACAGAGGTGTTGAAGCAAGGGTCGAAAGTGGTGAGGAAGCGATGATGAGTCCAGAGGGGCTTAGCTACCCAAAATCAAGCATCGGTTAGAATGGAGGTGGACTCGGAGGAGTGTATGGCAGCGCCATGGTACCACAGAAGTGGGACTTCTGTAGAGTCATCGATCCCTTGCTCTCATGAAGGGAGAGCACTTGGTTGTAAATGGGGCCGAGGAGGTGGAGCAAGTAGAGGCAAATCTCCAAGTATCGAGACAAGGCGGAAGGGCAAAGGCTGAGGAACTTTCGTAAGACCAGTGTCAACGAGCTTCTCATCAAGATAGCCGAAAGTGAAGGACTTTGGGTCATGCAAGAGTGTACGACCAAGGAACAAAGCAAGTAGTACGCGATGTTGTACCTTTGCTACTTAGTAGAATAGGCGGGTAGGGTTGATGGAGAAGACGGTACAATCCAAAAGGCAACCAAAACTATTAGAGACTTACTCCAAGTTGGGGTGAAAACTTCCTGTATTCCAGAAGTTCGATGGCATTGAGAAGGTGAATCACAGTAGCTAAGCTCAACACAAGGAGTAGCAAACACTTCGAGTGCTTCAGAAGTGTGAGCAAAGAGTAGGCGAAGACCTAGTAACCAGCTCAATGCAGGGAGTACAACCCTTGAGGAGGCGAGCGAAGTCAAGTAACCATTGCCTTCTCAACTCTTAAGAGAATAGGTGAAACCGAATACCCTAATTCTCTTACCTATCCAGTAGAGGAGCTCTACACAGGTTCAAAGACCCTTCAAAGATATTGGAAGACAATAGTTGTCAAATCCTCACCAATGGTGATCAATGCTACTGAGAGTAGATTATCCGCTTCATTTCCCACAAAATGCCAATCGAAAGCGGAAGTGATGTGAATCTACTTGGAAGCAACAACTAAATGAAAGAAGAGTCGATGGGCAAATTTTGTGGAGGAAGGACCCAAAACATTAAAAGTTTGCAAGGTGATGTTCGTTAAAGCTCCAATAAGCATCCACCTAATTCAAGTAGTATGAGGCATTTGAGAGACTGGCGCATAGTAAGGATGGTCTTTTCCTTCATTTGGAAGATCCACAAGAACTAACAAGGATCAACACAACTTAGCCAACCCCACACTAGAGTCAGAGTCATTGGCAAGTTAAAGTAGCATGGCGGATCAAAGGTTCGACTACTTAAAAACAGCAGTGGAGAGCAGTTGGGAGCCAAGAGGCGCATTGTAGTTAGAGCAGAAGATTGAAGACTTAACAAAGGCGAGGAGTTATAGTGTCAGCAAAGGCTTCGACGAGGATGTCGAAGTAGGAGAGAATGTCATGGACAAACTTTTAAACAGGATGTTTGATGTAATGCTTATGTATGTCCATGTCTTTCAGTATGTTCATGCTTTGCACAACATGTAGAGGGACGACTGAAGGCTTAATAGTCCCATTTTAGTTGGGTTTGGTGGCCGCATTGGGCTTGTAAATAAAGGTTGTGTCATGTGAACACTTGTGAGAGATTTTCGGTTTATAGTGGACTATTTTGCCCCTTTGTTATGCAAATGTTCTGAGCTTGTAAAGTCTACTTATAATTTGCATTGTTTATGAAGTGTTTACGGAGATGATTGCTTGTGGATCCCGAGTGAGGCACTTTCTCTAACCTATCCAGTAGAGGAGCTCTACACAGGTTCAAAGACCCTTCAAAGATATTGGAAGACAATAGTTGTCAAATCCTCACCAATGGTGATCAATGTTACTGAGAGTAGATTATCCACTTCATTTCCCACAAAATGCCAATCGAAAGCGGAAGTGATGTGAATCTACTTGGAAGCAACAACTAAATGAAAGAAGAGTCGATGGGCAAATTTTGTGGAGGAAGGACCCAAAACATTAGAAGTTTGCAAGGTGATGTTCGTTAAAGCTCCAATAAGCATCCACCTAGTTCAAGTAGTATGAGGCATTTGAGAGACTGGCGCATAGTAAGGATGGTCTTTTCCTTCATTTGGAAGATCCACAAGAACTAACAAGGATCAACATAACTTAGCCAACCCCACACTAGAGTCAGAGTCATTGGCAAGTTGAAGTAGCATGGCGGATCAAAGGTTCGACTACTTAAAAACAGCAGTGGAGAGCAGTTGGGAGCCAAGAGGCCGCTTGCAGTTGGAGCAGAAGATTGAAGACTTAGCAAAGGCGAGGAGGTATAGTGTCAGCAAAGGTTTCGACGAGGACGTCGAAGTAGGAGAGAATGTCATGGACAAATTTAAACAGGATGTTGATGTAATGCTTATGTATGTCATGTCTTTCAGTATGTTCATGCTTTGCACAACATGTAGAGGGACGACTGACGGCTTAATAGTCCCATTTTAGTTGGATTGGTGGCCGCATTGGGCTTGTAAATAAAGGTTGTGTTATGTGGACACTTGTGAGAGATTTTTGGTCTATAGTGTACCATTTGCCCCTTTGTTATGCAACTATTCTGAGCTTGTAAAGTCTACTTGTAATTTGCCTTGTTTATGACGTGTTTACCGGAGATGATTGCTTGTGGATCCCCGAGTGAGGCACTTTCTCTAACCTATTTTATCTTTTGTAGGTCCTAAGAGACCATGGGAGGTTTCGAGGAGGTTGACCTTTGCAGACGGACACGCAAGTGTGCCGCACGACTTTTGTAGGTCCTAAGAGACCATGGGAGGTTTCGAGGAGGTTGACCTTTGCAGACGGACACGCAAGTGTGCCGCACGACTTTTGTAGGTCCTAAGAGACCATGGGAGGTTTCGAGGAGGTTGACCTTTGCAGACGGACACGCAAGTGTGCCGCACGACTTTTGTAGGTCCTAAGAGACCATGGGAGGTTTCGAGGAGGTTGACCTTTGCAGACGGACACGCAAGTGTGCCGCACGACTTTTGTAGGTCCTAAGAGACCATGGGAGGTTTCGAGGAGGTTGACCTTTGCAGACGGACACGCAAGTGTGCCGCACGACTTTTGTAGGTCCTAAGAGACCATGGGAGGTTTCGAGGAGGTTGACCTTTGCAGACGGACACGCAAGTGTGCCGCACGACTTTTGTAGGTCCTAAGAGACCATGGGAGGTTTCGAGGAGGTTGACCTTTGCAGACGGACACGCAAGTGTGCCGCACGACTTTTGTAGGTCCTAAGAGACCATGGGAGGTTTCGAGGAGGTTGACCTTTGCAGACGGACACGCAAGTGTGCCGCACGACTTTTGTAGGTCCTAAGAGACCATGGGAGGTTTCGAGGAGGTTGACCTTTGCAGACGGACACGCAAGTGTGCCGCACGACTTTTGTAGGTCCTAAGAGACCATGGGAGGTTTCGAGGAGGTTGACCTTTGCAGACGGACACGCAAGTGTGCCGCACGACTTTTGTAGGTCCTAAGAGACCATGGGAGGTTTCGAGGAGGTTGACCTTTGCAGACGGACACGCAAGTGTGCCGCACGACTTTTGTAGGTCCTAAGAGACCATGGGAGGTTTCGAGGAGGTTGACCTTTGCAGACGGACACGCAAGTGTGCCGCACGACTTTTGTAGGTCCTAAGAGACCATGGGAGGTTTCGAGGAGGTTGACCTTTGCAGACGGACACGCAAGTGTGCCGCACGACTTTTGTAGGTCCTAAGAGACCATGGGAGGTTTCGAGGAGGTTGACCTTTGCAGACGGACACGCAAGTGTGCCGCACGACTTTTGTAGGTCCTAAGAGACCATGGGAGGTTTCGAGGAGGTTGACCTTTGCAGACGGACACGCAAGTGTGCCGCACGACTTTTGTAGGTCCTAAGAGACCATGGGAGGTTTCGAGGAGGTTGACCTTTGCAGACGGACACGCAAGTGTGCCGCACGACTTTTGTAGGTCCTAAGAGACCATGGGAGGTTTCGAGGAGGTTGACCTTTGCAGACGGACACGCAAGTGTGCCGCACGACTTTTGTAGGTCCTAAGAGACCATGGGAGGTTTCGAGGAGGTTGACCTTTGCAGACGGACACGCAAGTGTGCCGCACGACTTTTGTAGGTCCTAAGAGACCATGGGAGGTTTCGAGGAGGTTGACCTTTGCAGACGGACACGCAAGTGTGCCGCACGACTTTTGTAGGTCCTAAGAGACCATGGGAGGTTTCGAGGAGGTTGACCTTTGGTCCACACACAAGTTATCCTCTAAGACCATTCCTAGACCTGTGAGTTTCTCCATCCACTCAATCATCTTTAGGACAGTTCTGAACGGTGTCCTCTCAGTCATCCTAGTGTGGAAGAGGCTCTGGATATCTTATATCGCTGAGTCCTTCCCTATTCCTCAAACAATTTACGGACATGTAGGAGAATGGATCTAGCATCCATCTTTTCATGTTGTCTCTATAATTCAGAAGTCATAGAGCCCAACATATAGCACTAAGCAAGAGTAGAGTCATCAATGTACTTCACGTAGCGAGCGATCTCATCCTCGCTTGTCCCTTCCTGGGTGTAGGCATTACTGTATCACGGACGTATGCGATTTTCTCCACCGTGAGAATAATTTTCAAGTTGTGGAAGCCAATCCGTATAATTTGGACCAGTGAGGCGGTTGACATCAAGTATGCCACGTAAGAGATTTGAAAGCGACATTTTCTGAAAATAAAGATGCAGCAGAAATGAATAACATGCAGATTTTGCAAGAAATAAACTATCAAGATATGGACTTCTATCTTAATATACTCCTACTATTTTACTAGCGAGTCACGCAATACCTTCAACACGTGAAACGGAAGTCTCCGACAGACTTCTAGTAGGGATCAGGATCCAATCAACGTCTTAGTATAACATCGAGGGACTCGACCAATCACACTAAGCCCAAAAGGTAGGCAAATCTTGTCGATCACAACTCCTTGTAATTCCCATCCTATTCGGCTCCTGAATCACTATGGTATCGAGGGACTCGACCAACTATGATGTTCGGTTAAGTCAACACCTTCATTACAAGATGAGTTTGATTTGATGATATACCCTCGAGGGACTCGACCAAGTATACCATGTCCTCAGGTCACTGATGACATCTCTATGTCATAGATAAGATAGCGAATCACAATATAGGTGAGCCTCGAGGGACTAGACCAACTCAACCTACACCGGGAATCGGTTCCTACCTATACCGATGGAAGGCCACGTGAGTCAATCTAATTACCTCATGTTTACTGACTTAATATTATCGAGAGATAAAGGTTTTTATGATTTGGTCTCCTAATATGACATGTCATACATATACATATTTAATATATATTTACATTGCATGCAAATATATATATATATCGAGTAGGTATATAAGCAATCATACATCATATGAGTAATCACACTAGATGATTATGAACCATAGCCTAATGTGATCAGGCCCGAGCCAATAGGCCTAATCACTCACATCAAGATTTATGTGCGCAACGGTGCATCTTCATGCCCTGTGATCGTCCATCTCGTCCTCGTCGATTCCATCGACATCTTGATGCATCTCCATGCATCGCAATCGTTCGTCTCGTGGGTCTCGTTATCACCTCCATGCTCCCACTGTGCCTTCTCATATGATTACAACTTAATCATAGGCACGCAGGCCCAACTTAATGGCAGCGCTTCCACTACAATGATAGCAAGGGCAACAACAGTTACTGCCTTTTTCGCTTTTGCGTCAACGATTTTGACATCAAAATTCTTTCTAAACACAACACACGTAATTCAAAACCAATCATTCGCATGAACAACCTGGCTCTGATACTACTGTTGGAAATCTTGGGGGTGACATCACATGCGCAGCGGAAGAACAAGAAAAACAAGATCCCCAATTTCCCACAAAGATGTTCATTATTATGCGAAGATTGATTTGCAAAAATCCGTGAAACAAACTGTGTATAGAATAAATGTGTTACCTAGGGAGATCTTATATCCTTGTTTCCTTATAGATCTCTAGGAGAGGGTGAAGGAGGTCAAGCATCCTCCTCTCTAGCGGTGATCCACATAGTAGGGCTGCGACGATGCTCCTCAAAACTCCAGGCCTGCTATGAGATGGAGAGGGGGAGGAGAATAGGAGAGGCAAACAAAGGCTCTAGTTATAGAGGCTCTGAATCCCTCCTATTTATAGAGGCTCCTTGTCAAACCCTAATGGATTCTCCCCTAGTGGGTATTGGATGTGCATCCAATTACCCAAGCCTTTTAGATTGATGGATATCTATCCAATAATCTCTCATGGGCTCTTATTGGATCTCGTCCATAGGATCCAATAATTCAGGGGCTTATTGGATATCCAATAAGATAGAGGCTCCGGCGGATATCTCATATCCGAACATCTTACTCATCGCAATGCCTATCATATGTGTGTGACCCTATAGGCCAATATCGAGCTGGTCGTAAGTCATAGCTGTCAGAACTCCTACTGGCTCAGTGAATTATTATCTCTGTAATAATTCACTCGACTCATCGATTATGGACGTACTAGGCCCACTATGTCGTAGTCCCTAGACGATACAGGGAAATCCAATCCCATTGGACCTGTCTGTCCTCAGTTACCATGTATCTGTAGTCTCCCATCTATCTAATATCCTAGAGGACCGTATATCGAGCATGGTGCTGTCAGACCCCTACGATTTCTACTCGAGTCTCGCTCTAATCTGATTCTCCTAGAGAACTCTTTCTCTCTCAACCCGAATGACCCTAGCTAGGGATTTGTCTAAGCAAGAACACATGGGGTATTCCTCTCATGATGCCGAGAGTGGATGATCCTCTATCGACACTCAATAGCCCTCGTAAGATCGATTGCCACTCCCAATGACTAGTTGTACTAGATTTGGGACATCCAAACCTATAAGTCTGGTATCAAAGAGTGGTGGAACACTCATACAGGATATCCTTGGTGTCTAAAGTCTAAGAACCAAATACACCACTAGGTCTACGGAATTGCTATTTGATAATAAGGCATCATCAACTATCCAGTATTCCGTAAGCGGATCAATCAATGAACTAATTCTCCAACGAGCACCTGTACTGTATCCCTAGTGTCCTCACATGAGCAGTTATGAGACCAACTGCATCTATCATATGGACGAGTATACAGCACGCCAGTGACCGGTTATCACGATGTCCCTCTCGAGTAACCTATGACCAGGATTAGTTAGGATCTATGTTTAAGGGTGAATCAGTCTCATTATCGTGATCTCATCATGATCTGATTCCCATTGCATGGATCCAAGGACATCACAATATATATATGCATATATGCAATAGACAATATAAAGTGATAAATGCCAAAATATAATAAGCAAAAAGATTTCGTGTCAAGTCACACGTGTCATCACTCATGTGATTGGCTTGTCTGGTACCTATAACTAGCAATAGCATCATCCGACATTTGGTAGTAGCGAAAGTAACGTTCGACACGCGAAATCCACCCCGCTGGGTCTCCTTCTTCCGATCGCGGAAAGTCCACCCTCATGCATGGCTGAAGCATGTCGGAGGGCTATCTCTTCTTCTTTAGAGGTCTCTTTGAACTCTCGCATATTGCAATTTGGTTGGACTCGGTGGTTGTCCAATTCTGAATTATGCAAACAAAGCGCGTAATTTCTCCTCCAAGCGCGATTGAAGCCGTGATTCAATCCGAGATTCTAATGCTTCAAATTTGGCATCAATTAGATCTTAAAAAGCCATAGCATATACCTATAGATTAGAGATGTCCCTATCCTTTTTTTATTGATGGGTTTAATGGCATGGGTGGTGGAAGGCTCGAAAGAATTGAGGATCACTGAAAGGTACTGTAGTAGATTTTTACATTTAAAGTATAGCAGTTTGTACATAAAAGATCAGTTGTTTGTATTGAGAATTTTTTAATGAAACAAAAGAGAAATCTGCTGATAGGAAGTGTCAATGTTGTTATAAAATTTCAGTAGAGATTTGAATAGAAAAATATAGTAACAAGATCTAACAAACTCTGCTATGCGGTTGGAATTCTACAGTATAGATTTTCAAGTATAGTGGCCTGGACGTAAAATATTAATGGTTTATATTGAGAATTTTTTTTACAAAACCAAAGGAAAATCTGCTAATAGGAAGTGTCAAAGCTGTCATAAAAATTTCATAGAGATTTGGATAGAAAAAATGTAGTAACAAGATCAAACTAATTGTGCTACGCGGTTGGAATTTTACAGTGCAGATTTTCAAGTATAGCAGATTGGATTGAAAAGATCAATAGTTAATATTGAGAATTTTTTGACAAAACTAAAGGAAAATCTGTTGTTAGGAAGTGTCAAAGCTATCATAAGAATTTCATAGAGATTTGGATAAAAAAATGTAGTAACAAGATCAAAATGTGCTATGCGGCTAGAATTTTATAGTGCAGATTTTCAAGTCTAGTAGTTTGGATGTAAAAGATCAATAGTTTATATTAAGAATTTTTTGACAAAACTAAAAGAAAATATATTGTTAGGAATGTCTTAGCTATCATAAAAATTTTGTAGAGATTTGGACAAGAAAAACACAATAGCAAGATCAAATATGCTATATGATTGGAATTGTAACTGTATCTTTCATTAGAGAGATGAAAAACTTTACGACGAAAAGTTTATGCAACAATCTAGGAATAATTTTTTTTGAATAAAGATATTGCAACAGCAGTGAGGTAGGAAACCAGAACTTATTGCAATTCACGGGGAGATCAAGGATGATCCGCGGTGGTGGAGATGATGGCAGAGTTTCACGACGATCTTTTAACAATTGTGGGAATTACTTTGGGTGGCTGTGAAGGGCTTATGGATGACTATGATAGGGTAGCAAGATGCCAAGAACCACTCAGTGCCAAGACACTCTTTGATACCAAGTGTTAGAACTCTTATAGATTTTAAGCTTTGGGGTTGATCTCTTTAGGGGATCGGTCTCCTTAGAACTCTATAGGGGTTCCTTCCTCCAAATTACTGCTCAAAGGCTACAGAAAATATTCATCTATTGCTTGTCAAAAGAGGATGAATACATGATTATTTATAGGGCTTCTAAACCCCAATTCCTAATAGAACTCCTACTCAAGACTCCTACTCAATTAGGACTCCTACTCAAGACTCTTATTCCTTTACAACACCTAATGCTTCTCTAAGAAATACTCTCCTAACCCTAGCCAGCCTCTTTACCTCTTTAATAGGGGTCGGCTAGGTAGGTTTTACATGAACGTTCCTTTCAATAAAACTCAATTTAGGACTCTCCTAGCTAGAGTCCTAATAGGACTCTCCTAGCTAGAGTCCTAATAGGAATTCACATAAAAACATACTCATAAAACGTGATAACACTAGTATAATATGCATAACAAAAAGTCCAATTCAACACTCTAGTACTAAACATATTAACATTAGGCATCACTATATACGAGATCATATTAATAATCAGGATGTAATCTTAGAATTCATTGATACAAAACATCAATTGGCTAATATCTTTACAAAACCTCTAAATGAAGAATAATTTGATTTCATTAAAAGAGAATTAGGGATGTTAAATTGTCCAAATGCGTGAATTTGTTGAATTTCTTGATTTTTTTAATGATCACTCACATGAATCATGAACTTATAGTATGCGTAATGAGCCATATGAATATTTTTTTTATATGAGTTTCATATGATATTTGTGTACAATTTTTATATAATGGATCAAGAATTTATGGTATGCATTGTTCATACGAGTTTTATATGATGTTTAAGTACAAATTTTCTCCTCTTATGATGTCAATTCTACACAATGATGTGTGTATAAATGAGTGTGCACTTCACAATGATAAAAATCTTGCAAGTTCGAACCACTGAATGTTAGGACCACACCACACCACACCACAATGTGAGTAGTGCTCACAGCCTATAGGCGGTGGCACCGCCCAACTGTCAGGGGTGGTAGGCAGTAACACTGCCCAACTGGTAGTAGCACCGCTAGTTGTCACTGGTGGTAGGCGGTAGCACCACCTAGTTGGCGATGTGTTAGGACTCTAGCTAGGAGAGTCCTAATTGAGAGGGACATTCATGTAAAACCTACCTAAGCTGACCCCTAATAAAGAGGTAAAGAGGCCAGCTAGGGTATAGTGGTTATTTTTTAGAGAAGAACTACGAGTTGGTTAGAAGTAGGAGTCTTGAGTAAGAGTCCTATTAGGAGTTAGTTAGAAGTAGGAGTCTTGAGTAGGAGTCCTATTAGGAGTTAGGGTTTAGAAACTCTATAAATAGCCATGTATTCCTCCTCTTTTCATAGGCAATAGATGAATCTTTTCTACAGCCTTTGAGCAGCAACTTGGAGGAAGGAACCCCTATAGAGTTCTTGGAGGCCGATCCCCTAAAGAGATCAACCCTAAGCTTAGAATCTGTAAGGGTTCTAATACTTGGTATCAGAGCAGCGTTCTTGGCATCTCACTGACCTTCCATAGCCATCCATCATCCCTCCACAACTGCCCAAAGCAATTCCCACAATTGCTTAAAAGATCGTCACCAAATCCCGCCATCATCTCCACCACTGCAGATCATCTTTTGATCTACTTGTGAATTGCAACAGCCATCTACCACAAATCTAAAACTTTCATCTATAGCCCTAAAACTCCACCAAACCACACCCTCAAACTGCACCCAAAACAGCCACAAAACAAGCCTAAATCGTAGCCTACATCCACCAATCCACAAACCCTTACGACCATCACTTCTCTCAACCTATACATGCCTTTAACCCGACAACAAAAGAGAGATCTTAATATCATAGGTTTAGAGGCATATAGCATGGTATCTGAGGAGAGAATCAATGCTAAATTTGAAGCCTTCGAGGCACAAAGGAGGATAAGATTCAGACTCTCTTTACGAACTCAGTTTGGGGCCGACCACTAAGCCCGAAGAATTACATCAAGGAGAGAGCTCTAACCAATCGCACCTAGCCCGAAGATATGACTTCCAAGAGAGGGGAGGTTCTATGACTACCTCAACTATCCACGCATGAAGGGTGGACTTCCCTAGATGGGAAGAAGGAGACTCGATTGTTGGATCTCGCATGTGGCGTGATATTTTCGGTACCACAAAACTGTGGTGCATCTATGGTGGAAATTTAGCTATACATCTTGAAGTGGATGCTATATAGTGGTTGACTAGTGATGGGAAGAAGGAGGAATCGATGTTGGAATCTCGCATGTGGAGTGATATTTCGTTACCACAAAAAAGTGGAGGAATCTATGTGGAAAATTATAGCTATACATCTTGAATGGGATGCTATATCCGTGGTTTGACTTAGTTAATTTGAACACACTCATAGAGTACACGTCATGGTGCCAATGCAAGAGAAGGACTGCTAATCCGCTTCGGACCAACCAATTACGAGAACATTGATGGACAACTAGCAAAGATCCGACAAACCTCTACCATTCAGGAGTACCAAACCAGGTTTGAAAGATTATCTAATCAAACTCATGATTAGTCTGAAAAATAGCTATTAGGGACCTTTATTGAGGGCTTGAAGCCGGAGATCTGGGGGGAAGTTAAAGCGTGACAACCATACATGCTTATGGCAGCCATCTCTTTCGCACGACTTTAAGAGGAGCGATTGAACCATGAAGTCCGGAGGATTAGGATCGCTCCTCGACCTGCAATACTAAAGCCCTCAGCCCCCCGTATTATTAACCGAGCACCTGCACCAAAAATGTTGACAAGAGAAGAGCTTCGGGAGCGATCTTCGAAGGGGCTATGTTGGCATTACGACGAGCCATGGAGCCGCGAGCATCGCTGTAGAAAAGGGAGACTTCTTATGATTGAACCAATAGAAGAAAAGGTCATTGAACATCTAGAAGAGAGCCTTGAATATAAAAAGAAGATGTGAAAGAAGAGCCACAACCAACCGACGTTACGGTACACGCATTAGCCGGCTACTCCAACCCGCAAACGATGAAAGTTGGAGGCCTTCTCAAACAACAACCGATCATTGTTCTTATCGACATGGGCAGCACTAATAACTTCCTAAATAATAAGGTTGCTGATCAGATGGCACTACATATAGAAGGTTGCAGCAAGTTCGATGTAAAGGTTGCCGACAGCAAAATCCTAAAGTGCGACCAAAGATGCCTACAAGTGAAACTATTGCTGCAAGACCAAGAAATTATGACCAACTTCTTCCTCCTACCAATTGATGACTATGAGGCCATGCTTGGAATAGACTATGCTAGGTGATGTCTCTTGGAACTTTTCCAAATTAATTATGAAATTCTACTGCAAAGGCAAACAGATCATCCTACACGGGAAGCGCAGAAGCAACGTAACCACCGTTTCAACCCAACGAATGGAGAAAGTTTTGCACAAGGTAAATGGTGGCTTTTTGATGCATCTCTAATAGCAACCAGAAGGGAAGAAAATAGAAATTGAAGATCAAAATCTTGCCCAATTGCTTGCTGAATTTGCTGACATTTTTGCTGAACCACGTAGTCTTCCTCCTTCTCGGCAACATGACCATCGGATTCCAATGCTTCCGGGCAAGCCACCAGCGAACACTCGACCATATCGATATCCCCACCTCCAGAAGGATGAAATTGAAAACATCATAATGGAGATGCTTGAAACAGGAGTGATTCGGCCAAGTTGTAGCCCCTATTCCTCACCGGTGATACTTGTACGCAAGAAGGACGGAACTTGGCGGATGTGCATCGACTACCGAGCTTTAAATGGCATCACTGTCAAGGACAAGTACCCAATACCAGTTGTGGATGAACTTCTTGATGAATTAAAAGGAGCTAGAGTCTTCACAAAGTTAGACCTCCGATCCGGTTACCACCAAATTCGAGTATGTGAAGACGACATTCCAAAAACTGCATTCCACACACATGATGGCTATTATGAATTCTTGGTAATGCCTTTTGGACTCACTAATGCTCCTTCAACCTTTTAAAGTATCATAAACGATATTTTTCAGAGCTTTCTTCGCAAATTTGTGTTGGTATTTTTTGATGATATTCTCATTTATAGCCCTTCTCTTGAGAGTCACTTTTAGCATTTACGGATTGTTTTGACGATCCTTCGGGAGAATACTCCTTTTGTTAGGCAACCAAAGTGTAGCTTTCTCTAGCAAAAAGTAGAGTATCATGGGCACATAATATCATAAGAAGGGGTGGCGGTAGACCCAACAAAAATTGAGGCAATGCAAGGCTGGCCGAAACCTACAAACGTGAAATTACTGCGTGGGTTCCTTGGACTAACGGGCTACTGCCGAAAATTTATTAAGGACTATGAGAAAATCAGCGCACCCCTCACTTCTCTACTGAAAAAAGATATCTTCCAATGGTCGGATAAAGCCTCCGCTGCCTTCGACAAACTTAACGCAGCCATGACAATGACGCCGGTGTTAACACTACCAGATTTCAGCTGACCCTTCATCATTGAGGCCGACGCATCTGGAGTCAGAATTGGAGCCATTCTCATGCAAGATGGTCGACCACTCGCATACATTAGCAAGGCATTGTCTCCCTCCCATCAAAGTATATCAGTATATGATAAGGAGATGCTAGCCATTGTGCATGCAGTAACGAGGTGGAGACCCTACCTGATTGGCCGGCGATTTCAAATTAAAACCGACCATAGAAGTCTCAAGTACTTTTTGGAGCAAAAGATATCATCCCCTGAGCAGCAAAAATGGGTAACCAAACTTCTTGGATTTGATTATGAAATTATTTACAAAAAGGGGAAAGAAAACATTGTTGCAGATGCACTCTCAAGGCTACCTGAGCAAGCTAAGGTTTCAGCCATCTCCCTTCCTACCACCAGTCTCCTTGAGGACATTAGGGAAGAATGGAAGAAGGATCCAGAGATCAGCAACACCATAAAAAAATTGGAGGAGGATCCAAATGCAATAGCCCACTACACTTAGGATTCGAGGGATCTACGCTACAAAGGTCGCATTGTGCTTATACCTGACTCCCCTTGCATCACAATTATCCTGCATGAAATGCACTCCACACCTTTAGCAGGGCACTTCGGATTTCTGAGAACCTACAAAAGAGTGAAGCAAAATTTTTATTGGAGAGGGATGAAAAATATTATTGCTGAATATGTGGCACAATGTGATGTATGTCAACAGCACAACGGTGAAACAGTGGCAAATCCAGGGAAGCTACAACCACTACCCATACCAAACTCAGTGTGGACTGACATATCCATGGACTTCATCGAAGGGCTGCCACCTTCCAAAGGTAAAAGCACAATTCTCATGGTGGTTGATCGACTTATGAAATATGCTCATTTTTGTGCTATGAGAAATCCCTACACTACTGCTAGTATTGCCCAGATTTTCATAGAAAATATTATTAAACTGCATGAGATGCCAAGGTCCATTATAAGTGATCGTGACAAGATCTTCACTAGTAAATTTTGGACCAAGTCATTTCAGTTACAAGGCACCAAACTCTAGATGAGCACAGCATATCATCCACAAATTGACGGCCAAACAAAGGTGGTAAACAGGTGTTTAGAGACGTACCTTCGGTGTTTCGCTAGTGATCGACCAAAAGAGTGGGCGAAATGGCTTCCCTGGGCCGAATGGTGGTATAATACTACATATCATTCATCTATAAAATGTGCCCCTTATGAAGCATTGTATAGTCGGCCAGCCCTTGTGATTCCAAAGTATGTAATTGGCTCAATCAAGGTAGATCAGGTTGACCAAGAATTGATTGACAGGGACAAACTCCTACAGCTATTAAAGGATAATCTCTCTACCACTCAAGCCAGAATGAAGCAGCAAGCTGACACACGATGAAGCGAAAGAGAATTTTTAGTAGGATATTGGGTTTATCTTCGCCTACAGCCATACAAGCAACTCTCCATCAAAACTCGAGCCTCCATGAAGCTATCCCCACATTTTTATGGGCCCTACCAGATCACAAAGCGTATTGGAGCCATGGTGTACAAACTTAAATTGCCTGAGGATGCCAAAATTCACCCTGTCTTCCACGTGTCATGCTTGAAGCCCAAGTGGGAACAACACGAGTCACCTCAAATCCAACTACCCAACACCACTGAGGATGGAGTTATTCAAGCCCAACCACAAGTCATCCTCAATCGCAGGATCGTGTTGCGTCGCCGACGTCCCTCTACTGAAGTACTAGTGCATTGGAATAATTTACCGCTTGAAGATGCCACATGGGAACTATATGATGAGCTGAAGACCCGGTTCCCTGAGTTTATGGAATCTTAGCCTTGAGGGCAAGACTGATTTAAAGAGAGCGAGTCTGTTAAGACTCTAGCTAGGAGAGTCCTAATTGAGAGGGACATTCATGTAAAACCTACCTAAGCCAACCCCTAATAAAGAGGTAAAGAGGTCAGCTAGGGTATGGTGGTTATTTCTTAGAGAAGAACTAGGAGTTGGTTAGAAGTAGGAGTCTTGAGTAGGAGTCCTATTAGGTGTTAGTTAGAAGTAGAAGTCTTGAGTAGGAGTCATATTAGGAGTTAGGGTTTAGAAACCCTATAAATAGCCATGTATTCCTCCTCTTTTCATAGGCAATAGATGAATCTTTTCTGTAGCCTTTGAGCAGCAACTTGGAGAAAGGAACCCCTATAGAGTTCCAGGAGGCCGATCCCCTAAAGAGATCAACCCTAAGCTTAGAATCTATAAGGGTTCTAACATGATGCCACCGCCCGCAACCTACCCTTTATAAACAACAAGTTAGGGTCGGCGGTAGAACCGACCCCAACCCATTATG
This sequence comes from Musa balbisiana, assembly GCA_004837865.1. NCBI lineage: Eukaryota > Viridiplantae > Streptophyta > Magnoliopsida > Zingiberales > Musaceae > Musa > Musa balbisiana. The sequence continues at coordinate 5,029,527 of CM017189.1, forward strand.
CACTTCTCCAAATAGTACCCAACCTCTTGAATCTCTTGCTCTCCCTCTAGCAACTCCAAAATCCCCTCTTCCTATTAAATCAAGGATCAATCTCCGACATCCTTTTGGAGATCACTAGAGGGAAAAAATACTAAGGTAATCTCTAAACCAAATTGATTCCCCTTTGTATTACTTGTTCTTGCTCCTTATTTGTCTTCATAATTGTAGTCTCAATGAGTTCTAGAAGATCCTCTAAGGATAAGGGGAAGAGGAGATTAGATGAAAACTATGACTGCCTACTTTTCGATTCTAATCAACATACCTTTAAATTTTCATCCATAGAGTCTAGACATGTTCATAAGGCTAAATATGTTGATTTAGAGAAATTAAGTGATTTGAAACCTATTCAATAGTTTGCTAATCTAGACATTCTTCCAATCCTTCAAATAAGTGAACCTATCTACCATAGACTTGTTAGGCTATTTTACAACAATTTACATGTAGATGAAAACAAAAGGGTATCTACCTATCTCTAAGGACATCATATACTCATTACAGATAGCATAATTTGCATCCTCATAGAAATTATAGAAAAAAAAAGGGTGTTATTTTAGAGGACAATGGGATGAAGAATCAATTGGGACTACTTACACTGATGCCTTAGGAATAATTTTTGGTAATCCTAACTTAACAATTCTTCCAAAAAGCTGTGAACATTTACTACCTTTAAGCACCAAAATGTTTCATCACATCTTGATAAGTATTATTCTCCCAAAATAATATCATCATAGAAAAGTAAGATAAATGGAATTAGGTACCATATATTAGATTATGATGGTACATAACAATTATTTTGATTACCTAATCCAATAGAACATGATTGAACTATCAAAAAAAGACATGATGCTTTCATATGGTGGCCTAATCATAAGACTACTCCATGCTTATGACATAGTTATCCCACCTGACGAAGAAGTTATGAAACTAGATAGATTTAATATCATAAATAGAAACTTACTTTGACAGTTGAGGTGTACATTCAGAAATGGTATATGGACTAGACTACCTAGAAAGACTAATCCCCTCTAACCTCCCTCATCTATCGACAACATAGGGACTCAGATTGATCGATTTGAACAACGTCAAGATACACTTGAACAATGCCAAGATCAAATTTTAACGGAGTTGCAGCAGATTCATCAATAACTCAATATCTTGTTTAGACATTTTGACTTGCCACCACCGGAATAGTCGTATATATCTTTTTATTGATGACAAAGGGGGAGAAGTGGACAAAATCTATCTCTTTTATTCTACTTACTTTGATGTTCTAATCCTATGTTGTTTACCTTGATGTTGTAAGCTTAAAATGCTGCTTACTTTGATGTTGAATTTCTGTGCTTTGATGCTGAAAATTTCTATGATGAGCATGTTATCATACAATGATGCAATATCATACTTACTTTGATGCTGAAAATTTCTATGATGATTGTGATCTCTTTTAATTACTGAGAATTTTTAATCATACATGATGCAATATCGGATTCTTTAGATTATCAACTTTTGAGTGCTACAATACAATAATGATAATACCTCATGCAAGTAGTGATGAAAGGCTATGCTGAAACATTTTATCATGTATGAAGTAATTAGGCACTTAAATATCTTGATGACTTAAAATTATGATTTCGATCAAAGCATGAATTCAAGGTTATGAATTCAAGTTTATATTTTCTTAAGAATGACATATAGATAGGGAGAGTTAAGATTAACTCCATCATCAATTGATTGTCATCATAAAAAAGGGAGAGATTGTTAAATCTCGAAATTTGATGATGAAATCGATTGGTGAATTGCTTTGATCTAATCTATATGTTGAGAAAACTATGAAGGATTGACCATGATAGTTGTAAGACATAAATCAAATGTTGTGCCAGATTTAAAATCGAGATTTCATTGGGAGTTAGAGAGTTCGTCGGAAGTCCGGACGCTCGTCGGAAGTGCTGCTAGAAGTGACAAAGACGTCCAAGCACTTACCAAAGAAGCTCATTAGAACTTGCCAAGAAGATCATTGTAAAGTCTAGAAGCTTGCCAGGTATCCATTGGAACATTACCGAGAGATCGTCGGAAGTTCATCGGAAGAACGTCAAAAGCTTGCTAGAGGAAATCAAGACTGATCGGATTTTAATTTGCTTAGAATATGTCTTAAAAATCATAGTTAAAGGTTGGTTTGGGAGGTAATCCCATCAACTCTATTGATGGCCAATTGGGCTTGAAGTTAGGTTGGTTTGGGCCAGATTCAAGGCCAAACCAGGATGCTGGATCTTGTTTGGCGGTGGCACTGCTTGGGACTCAGTATCCTAGGTGGTCTGGGTGGTGGTACCACCCAGACTAGGTGGTGGTATCACTAGCAGTTAATGTTGTTAGTGGTGGTACTGCCTTTGTCAGGCGATGTACCACCATAGCTCAGTCTCCGAGCTCTATCAAGCAGTGGTACCACCTAGTGTTAGGTGTCAGGCAATGGTACTGCCCAATAATGGTGGTGGTATCACTAGTATCTCAAAAACCAAAAAAATGACACTTTTTGGCTCCAATTTTGAAGCCATTTAGGGCCTATAAATACCCCACCCTTTTTTGCATGAAAGGCCATGAAAAATATTAGCATAATCCTGAATTCTTGAGTGTTAAAGTATTATAAAAAGTGCTAGAGTCCTCCTCCCCCCTTTCTAAATGTTGAGATCATTCAAGAGAGGTATGAGACTTGTAAGGGTTATCTCCTAAGCCTGTGAAAATGAGAAATCTCTATAAAAGGTTGTTGGTCTTCGCCTATTGAAGGAAAGCCATTAGTGGACGTCGGTGACCTCGATGGAGGAGGAATCGAAAAGTGGATGCATGTCACAATGACCGAACCACTCCAAATTCTGGTTTGCTTTTCATTTATGCAATTTACATTACAGCAAACCTCCTTAATCTTCTCTTTGCACGTTTATGAAAGCTTCCAAGTTCAATTTCTTTTTGAAATGGATTCAATCGAAACTTTTATTTTTTGGAATCGAGTTTCATTGGGAAAGTTTTTCGCTACACTAATTCACCCCCCTCTTAATACTGCTCTTGATCCTAACATAAAGAACCTCAAATGACTCAATACAACATGATAACTTGAGTAGATCGATTTTTAAGACACCCAAGTTCAAATGGGTACCTAAAAATCATCTTTTTTTATAGAAATGTTTACCATCAAGAGATGGTACCTTGATAGTGGATGCTCAAGGCATATGACCGGAGATCCATCTCAATTCTTTAAGCTCACTAGCCTAGACGAAGGGTATGTCACCTTCGAAGACAATAATAAGGGTAAAATCATTGGCAAAGGAACCATAAGTAATAAATCCAACTTTTCTATTGAAAATGTATTGTTGATTGATGGCTTAAAGTATAACCTTTTGAGCATTAGTCAATTGTGCGATAAAGGATACATCATTAGATTTAAATCCAATACTTGTATTATTGAAAAACTATACAAAAATACATCTATGATTGCCCTAAAACAAAATAATGTATACACTATCGACATTGATGATCTTTGTAATGAAATGTGTTTTTAAGTTTTAAATGACAATGCATGACTTTGGCATAGGAGATTAGGTTATGCTAGCATGAAACTAATGTCTCAAATCTCATCTAAGGAACTTGTAAGAGGAATTCCTCACATTAAGTTTGTTAAAGATAATGTGTGTGATGCATGTCAACTAAGAAAATAAATAAAAGGTAGTTTCAAACCAAAGAATCAAATAAGCACTTCTAGACCATTGCAATTGATCCATATAAATTTGTTTGGACCAATTGATACAACAAGCCTAGGAGGTAGCAAATACACCTTAGGACGATTTTAGTAGATACACTTGGACATACTTCTTGGCAAACAAAAGTGATTGCTTTAGGTATTTTTCAAAGTTTTGTAAACTTATTAAAAATAAAAAATGTTTTATAATTTCATCAATTCAAAGTGATCACGGCGGTAAATTTCAAATTCATGATTTCTAAAATTTTTGTGAATCTAATGGTTACAATCATAATTTCTCTACTCCAAGAAATCCTCAACAAAATGGGGTAGTAGTAAGAAAAAATAGAAATTTATAGGAAATGACAAGAACCATGTTAAACAAACATAGCCTACCCAAATATTTTTAGGTTGAAGCTATTAATATGACATGCTATATCATAAATAGGATTCTAGGAAGACCATTACTTTCCAAAACTCTTTATGAATTATGGAATAACAAAAAACCTAATATTTTATATTTTAAAGTTTTTAGTTGTAAACATTTCATCTTGAATGAAAAAGATTCCTTAGGAAAGTTTAATGTAAAAACTGATGAAGGGATTTTTCTTGGTTATACTTCTATTTCTAAGGCTTTTCGTATATTTAATAGAAGAACTTTAGTTATAGAAGAGTCTATTTATGTTATCATTAATGATGTTTTCGAACTTAAGAAAAATAAGTTTTAATTTTGATGCTTTGAATTTAAATGAACCTTCTTCTTCAACTAGCAACTTGGATACATCTTCTTTTGAAACATCCTTACCCAAGGAATGGAAGTGTCACGCCCCCCCGAATTTTATCCATTCAGGAGGTGTGACCCTGTCTAAAAATCAATAATATTATAATTCATCATCACAAATCAATCCAGGATCCAATCTAACATTTAAGGATACTAAGAACCATTCAAATCAATATTCATAATTCATAAACCTGTACGTTTCATAAATCATACTCCACTTCACTTAGAGATTCATAAAATCCAAAGGCAACTCAACTAAACATCAACCACAACACAAATCCATATTCGTAGAAATATATACCATCACAAAAATATTATTCACCATGAGTTCATATACTTATACAAAATAAGCTTATCATTCCATAAACATGAGCAGTCCTTTAAACTTTTACAACACATAAGTATCAATATATCCTTAACATTACATCAGAAGTAAAGCATACTATACAACAAAAACCTATCAACCAACAAAGATTAGTCCAAAATCTTCTAGCCTTTCAGTGCTTCAACCCAATTCTAGCTTTTCAGTGCATGATAAGCTACCCTGAAAAATTTATATAGCAACGGGGTGAGCATGAAGAGCTCAGCAAGCGACTAACATATCCATGGCGATAGGAGAAGTTCAAGCAGGCTTAGTATCAAGATAACGAAAGCAGAAATACAAGTGTTCATTTGAAATCATCTTATTTGGTATAAAAATCACAAAGGGTTTCCTCATTTGAAAACAAGCGTTAGACATAACAATACGAGAAAGGAAATTGGAGCATTTCATTGGCAAAATAAGCATTTAGGCATGTATCAAATGGCACCTGAAGCATTTCAGTGTATATCAAAGGCGTAAGAGTGTTTGAGAGCATAACAATGACATACGAAACACTCCAAAGTATAACAAGTGAACCGAATAGTAAATACAAGCTTGTATGTCATTTTTGAGGTAGCATGCATTCCATTTTTATCCAAAGCATAAATATAAACTCATTAGCAAAGCTTTGGATATCATAAAGTTATGAGCAATTTAGTAATAGAAGGTCAGAAATTACAGTCCCTATTTTGTAGAATCTGTAGGGTTAATTTCAATAGAAGTCATATTAGGCATTTCGACTCCAAATCATTCAATCTAGGTATCAAAATAAAGGTCTTCGAGTCTACTTTCAAATGGAATAGGTTTTACCTAAATCAGAGTTTAGTACAAAAAGTTAGGACCAAAACAATGTATGGAGGTCAGATTACCGAAAAATTACAGATTCATGGCTTTATATCAAAACGAAAGAAATATTTGGTTCTCAGCTGAAATCTTTCAAAATTTTGTAGAATTGAAAAGAAAATAGAGATTAGTATTCTATTGGATTGGGTTAGAACACTTGCCTTAAAAAGTTTTGATTTCCAAATGTGGGGGAATTGATGCAAAGCCTTAAGCTAAGATAAAACTTCTTCTTCTTCAATTCTTTCTCCTTCTCTTCTCCTTCAATTCCTTCTCCTCTTCTCAAGTTACATTGGCTGCAAAGTTTCTCTTAGTTGTGCCTTAAATTACTTAGGTTTGGCTCATGCTAAAATAATGAGGTGGCAAGCATGCATGGAGGTTTAGGTGTCAACTTTAGAATAAGTGCAAGTGGCTCATCCTTGCTAATGCCACAAGTCCTCCATATAATTTAATATTGATATAATAAACTAAACTATTAAAGTACTATATAAGCATTTTTTTTTTTTTTTAAATGAGGGATGTTACAGGAAGTACGTAGATGCTCATCCGAAGGAGTTAATCATAGGAGACACATCAAAAGGGGTTCAAACTCGTTCTTCTCTTAAAAATTTTTGTGCCAACACCACTTTTCTTTCCAAATTAAACCTAAATGCATTGATGAAGCCTTGAAAGATGATTTATGGGTTATCGCAATGCATGAAGAGTTGTACCAATTTGAGAGAAATGAGATATGGAGGCTTGTTCCGAGGCCAAATAACTATTTATTTATTGGTACTAAATGAGTCTTTAGAAACAAGCAAGATGAATTTTGTATCATGGTTAGAAATAAGGCTTGATTAGTGGTCAAGGGTTTTAACCAAGAAGAAGGAATTAATTATAAGGAAACCTTCGCTCTTGTAGCACGATTAGAAGTCATAAGGATACTCCTTGCCTATGCTAGTAGTAATAATTTTAAGTTATTTCAAATGGATGTTAAAAGTACTTTTATTAATGGCTTTATTTCCGAAGAAGTTTATGTTGAACAACCTCCTGGATTTGAGAATGATAATTTTCCTAATCATATGTTTAAATTAACTAAAGCTCTCTATAGGTTGAAACAAGCCCCAAGGGCTTGGTATGAGAGACTTAGCTCATTTCTTATCCAAAATAATTTCTCTAAAGGCAAGGTCAATACTACATTATTTATTAAAAATTTTAAAAATAATTTTTTTATTATTCAAATTTATGTTGATGATATTATTTTTGGTTCTACAAATGAATCTCTATATGAATTGTTTGTCAAAAGTATGAGCCAAGAGTGTGAAATGAGCTTAATGGGTGAACTAACTTTCTTTTTAGGCTTACAAATCAAACAACTTGGTAATGGTATTTTTCTTAGTCAAATAAAATATGCATTAGACTTGCTAAAACGGTTTAATATGGATAGTTCAAAGGCTCTCAATACTCATATGAGTTCTTCCACTAAGTTAGACATTGACGAAAGTAGAGAAAGCATTGATCAAAAAGCTTATAGGGGTATAATAGGTAATTTATTGTACCTCACCACAATTAGATCGGACATCATATTGAGCATAGGACTTTGTGCTAGGTTTCAATCTAATCCTAAGCTATTGCATCTTAAAGTAGTCAAAAGAATTCTTAGATATCTTAAAGGAACCACTAATCTAGGACTATGGTATCCAAAATCTGAAAACCTTGAATTAATTACTTATGCTGATGTGAATTTTGCTGGATGTAGATTAGATAAAAAAAGCACATCTGGAACATGTCAATTCTTAGGTCATGCACTTGTCTCATGGTCTTCTAAGAAACAAAACTCGGTTGCACTATCAACGACCAAAATCGAAAACATAGCAGCTAGTGCATGTTGTGCACAAGTTGTATGGATAAAAATACATTAGAAGAGTATGAAATTTATCTTAAGAATATTTCCATAAAATGTGATAACACAAGCGCAATATGTTTAACGAAAAATTCTATTCAACACTCTCGAACTAAACATTTGCATCACTTTATACGAGATCATGTTAATAATCATGATGTAATCTTAGAATTCATTGATACGAAACATCAATTGGCTGACATCTTTACAAAACCTTTAATTAAAGAATAATTTGATTTCATTAGAAGAGAGTTAGGGATGTTGGATTGTCCAAATACATGAGTTTGTTGTATTTCTTTTCCGGACTATCTTTCTCTTAATATATTTCATGAATTGAGCTTTCATGAATTTATTTCGTTGGTATCAAGTTTACTACATACCCTTGCTCCATCACATAATGTTGTTTGATACATTAACAAATGCATCTTTCATAGATTTCACTCTTATGAATTCTTAATGAGAAACGAATTTAATTTACGAAGTTTTGTTCATGGATTTCTTTTTATCCTTTCCCAGGAATCCGACCTTACTCTTCTCATGAAGGAAAAATGTTTATAAATTTTTAGTGTGTAATGATCACTTGCAAGAATGGCGATTTAATTAAGTGTGTAATAGATTTGATTTATGTTTGATATACTTGATCCTTTTCATTATTAAAGTTAAAGCATGATTTAATGAAACTCATTTACTGTTTTGAATTTGACTTGGTTTAAATCCTTTCATGAATTTGAGTTTTTATGGATTCTTTCATTACCCTTCTTCCTTTTCTTGTTCTGATGACAAAGGAACAAAGAGACTTGCATAAGAAGAACCAAAAAGATTTACTTACCTTCATTTTTTGCTTGAATGCATTGGTGTGTAACTTGCTTGAATTTTTTTTCTGTACCACACTTGCATTGTTGAATTGTTCTCCTTTTTGTTGATCACAAAGGGGGAGAAATGTGACAAATTGATGACAAACAAATTGGCATGTTTTAGATAAATGTATTGTATCGTAAATGCTTGAATGTCTTACAAACGCTTGAAATATGATTAAATATGATTGGTATCATCAAATACATACTTAAAAAATATCAAAATGTTTGCTTGAAATGTATCGGAATGTGGCATAATGACTTGTAAATGTTTTATTCCTAGTATCATGCTTGATTGATAAATGTCTATCATTATGATGAAGCATTGAGATTACCATGCTTTATTTCATATTTCGTATTGGAATCATGCCTCAAAATGATGAATTGTCATCTTTTATCGAGAATTGTCATCTTGCCAAATATCATATTCAAAACTTATATCATATTTAAAATTGAGGATTGATATTTAAAAATGATGATTGATTATTATTGGACTTGAAAATGGATGTCATGCCTTGACATAATTTTTATTGATAAATACGTGGTATTGTATTTTGAATTAGTAAATTATAATAAGTATCATGACGTGTATGTTGATAAGTTTAAATGAATATAACTTATCGGTTTGATAATTGAATTCAAAGGCCTTGAATTCAAAAATGTCTTTTCTCAAGAATAGCATATAGATAGAGGGAGTTAAGGTTAACTCCATTATCAATTGATTGTCATTATAAAAAATAGTGAGAATGTTGAATCTCAGATTTTGATGATGGAATCAATTGGTAAATTATTTGATCTAATCTATATATTGAGAAAATTGTGCAGGATTAACTATGATAGCAATAAGACATAAATCAAATGTTGTGCCGGAGTCTAGATAGAGATCTCATTGGGAGTTCGGGAGTTCATCGGAAGTCCGGATATTCGTTGAAAGTTCTACCGGAACCAACCGAGAAGTTTAGGAGCTTGCCAAAGAAACTCATTAGAACTCGCCAAGAAGATCATCATGAAGTCCAAGAGCTTGCCGAAAGTCCATCGGAACATTGTTGAGAGATCATCCGAAGTTCACCGGAAGATCGCCAAAAACTCGTTGGAAGAACAATTGACATACCAGAACAAGAGTGCTTTGTTAAATGTCTTAATTATCATAGTTAGACCTTAAGTTCAGTTAGGATTGGGAGGTAATCCCACTAACCCAGTTAGGGGTTAACTAGACCCTTAATAGGGCTGAATTAGAGTGGATTAAATAGCTCATTCAGCACCCAAAATCATGACTAACGGTGGCATCGCTTGGGACTTGGTCTCCCAAGTGTTTTGGGCAGTGGTACCACCCAGACTAGGTGGTGGTACCATAGACAATTAATGCTGTCAACCGGTGGTATCGCTCTTGTCAAACGGTGATATCGCCAAAGCTCGATCTTCAAGCTCTTTCAAACGATCGTACCGTCCTGATTGGGTGGTGGTACTGCCTAGTATCAGAGAGTTATGTAGTGGTACCACCCAATAATGGCAATGGTACCGTCAGTACCCTGAAATCCCGGGAAGTAACACTTTTTGACTCCATTTCTGAAGACATTGGGGCCTATAAATACCCCACCCTTTTCTGCATAAAAGGGTAACAAAGTGTAATCAAAAGTGTGAAAAAATCTTAAGTGTTAGGGTGTTAATAGTGTTGTAAAAGTGAGAAGAGCCCTCCTTCTCCCTCTCTTAGTTTTGTAATCATCCAAGAAAGAGAAGTGAGGCTTGTAAGGGTTATCACCTAAACCCGTGAAAAGGAGAAAGCGTTGTAAAGAGGTGGTTGGTCTCGCCTATTGAAGGAGGACCATTAGTGGACACTTGTGATCTAAACGGAGGAGGAATCAAAAGTGGATGTAGGTCACAATGACTGAACCACTATAAATTCCGGTGTGTTATTTCCTTACTACAATTTCTCTTTACTGCATTCAACTTTACTATATTGCAAACTGCCCAATCTTCTCTTCTCTACTTATTCAAAGCGAAACAAATGATTTGAGTCAAAACTAGTTTTTATCGCATGAAGTATTTCAAATTGACATAATTTTTTTGCTGTACTAATTTACCCCTACCCTACCTCTTAGTGCCGCTCTTGATCCTAACAGAAACAAGGCTAGATTAGTGGCCAAGGGTTTTAACTAAGAAGAAGGTATCGATTATGAAGAAACCTTCGCTCTTGTGGCACGATTAGAAGCCATAAGGATGCTCCTTACCTATGCTAGTAGTAATAATTTTAAGTTATTTTAGACATAATTTTTTTGCTGTACTAATTTACCCCTACCTCTTAGTGCCGCTCTTGATCCTAACAGAAACAAGGCTAGATTAGTGCCAAGGGTTTTAACTAAGAAGAAGGTATCGATTATGAAGAAACCTTCGCTCTTGTGGCACGATTAGAAGCCATAAGGATGCTCCTTACCTATGCTAGTAGTAATAATTTTAAGTTATTTCAATGATGTTAAAAGTGATTTTCTTAATAGCTTTATTTCCGAAGAAGTTTATGTTAAACAACCTCCCAAATTTGAGAATGATATTTTTCTGAATCAAATGTTTAAATTGACTAAAGCTCTCTATGGATTGAAACAAACCCCAAGGGCTTAGTATGAGAGACTTAGCTCCTTTCTTATCCAAAATAATTTCTCTAAAGGCAAGGTCGATACTACATTATTTATTAAAAATTTGAAAATAACTTTCATATTATTCAAATTTATATTGATGATATTATTTTTGGTTCGACTAATGAGTCTTTATGTGAATCGTTTTCGAAGAGTATGAATCTAGAGTTTGAAATGAGTTTTGAAATAGAGTTTGAATGGGGGAACTAACCTTCTTTTTAGGTTTATAAATCAAATAACTTAATGATGGTTTTTTTTTGAGTAAAAAAAAATATGTATTAGACTTATTAAAATAGTTTAATATGGATAATTCAAAGGCTATCAATACTCCTATGAGTATCTCCACTAAGTTAGATATTGACGAAAGTAGAAAAAGCTTTCATCAAAAAGCTTATAGGGGTATGATAGGTAATTTACTATACCTCATCACAATTAGACCGGACATCATATTTAGCATAGGACTTTGTGCTAGATCCAATCTAACTTTAAGTAATCTCATTTAAAAGCTGTTAAAAGGATTTTTAGATACCTAAAAGGAACTCCTAAACTAGGAATATGGTATCCAAAATCTAAAATTTTTGAATTACTTAGTTATGCCGATGCTGATTTTGCTGGTTGCTAAATAGATAGAAAAAGCACATCCAAAATATGTTAATTTTTAGGATACGCACTTGTCTATTGGTCTTCCAAAAATCAAAATTCAGTTATATTATCTACAACCAAAGCTGAGTATATAGCAGTAGGAGTATGCTTTGCTCAAGTTATATGGATGAAAAATACTTTAGAGGATTATGGAATTCACTTGAAAAATATACCTATAAAGTGTGATAACACAGCTTAACAAAAAATCCTATTCAACACTCTAAAACTAAACATATTGATATTAGGCATCACTTTATATTAGATCATATTAATAACCATGACATATCTCTAGAATTTATTGATACAAAACATTAATTAGCTGATATTTTTACAAAACCCTTGATTAAGGAATAATTTGATTTTATGAGAAGAGAATTAGGTATGTTAAATTTCTTTGATACATGAGTTCTTTTTTAATTTTTTTTCTATATTTTCTTAATTGAGTTCTATTTTTTGAGATCATTCGCTATTATTTCTTCACTTGAGATAAGATTTGAATCATGGATTTATGGAATTTTTTGAGATCATTCGCTATTATTTCTTCACTTGAGATAAGATTTGAATCATGGATTTATGGAATAAGCCATATGAACTTTTTCTTACAAAGTTTCTCCTCTTACAAAGTAGAACTTAAAAAATCTTATATGATATTTGTGTAAATAAGTGTGTGCACCACATAATCACTGCCACAATTCAGCACACAAAGTGCTCACTACTTGTAGGCAGTGGCACCACCCAGCTGGCGGTAGCACCGCTAGTGCTTACTAGTTGTAGGCAGTGGCACCATTCACAACTTAGCCTTATAAAAACTCAAGTTAGGGCCGATGGTAGAACCGACCCCAACTCACTTCACACCTCTCCAAAGAGCCCCAAATCCCTAATTCCTCTTGCTCTCCCTCTAGTAACTCAAAGCACCATATCCTTCCTGTTCTTTGGAAGGGTATCCTTAAGCTCTTCATGAGCTTTACAGGTCATCTTATAGGTCATTAGTAACTCAATTAGTTCTTCGAGAGGAAAATTATTTAGATCTTTGGCCTCATGAATGACTGTTACTTTAGGGTCCCAACTCTTTGAAAGAGATCTTAAAATTTTATTAATAAGTTCAAAATCGAAAAACTTTTACCAAGTTCTTTTAGACCATTGACGACATTCGTAAATCGGGTGTACATGCCTCCAATGGTCTCACTTAGTTTCATCCTAAACAATTCATAAGTGTGCACTAAAAGATTAATTTTTGACTCCTTCACTCTACTAGTGTATTCATGAGTCACTTCGAGTATGTGCCAAATATCAAAAGCCGATTCATAAATAGACACACGATTGAACTCATTTTTATCTAAAGCATAAAACAAGGCATTCATAGCCCTGGTGTTTAAGGTGAAAGTTTTCTTCTCCAACTCATTCCAATCATTCATTAGAAGAGAAGACTTTTGAAACCCATTTTCTACAATATTTCATAATTCGAAATCCATTGAAATTAGGAAGATCCTCATTCTAGTCTTTCAATATGTTTAATCCATCCCATTGAACATGGGTGGACATGTAACTAAATGACCCTCTTGGTTGCCAGCAAATGCCATCTCTCTTAGGTTTTAAACCAAATAAGAGTGAACCTTGCCCTGATACCAATTGTTAGGATCAAGAGTGGCACTAAGAGCCCCGGGTGAATTAGTGCAACAGAAAATTCTTCAATTTTGGAAAATATTTCATACGTTTGATTAAAACCAATTTGGAAAGATAAGAACTTGATTCTATGAGAGTGTGAAAGCAAGAGGAGGAGAAGAGGCAATTTGCTATGAAACAATTTCAGTTAAAGTAAATTGCATAAAGGAAAACCAAACTAGAATTTAGAGTGGTTCATTCAATGTGACCTACATCCACTTTCGGATTCCGCCTCCATCGAGATCACTGGCATCTACTAAAGGCCTTCCTTCAATAGGCGAAGGCCAACCACCTTTTACAGCTCTTTCTCCTTTTGCCGGGTTTAGGAGACAACCCTTACAACTTTCACTCCTCTTTCTTGGATGGTTACAAGGCTAAGAGAGGGAGGAGGAGAACTTTTCTCACCTTTACAACACTTTTGAACCCCCAAAAACTTAGATTTTTCCACAAGTATAATAGCACTTAGTTACCCTTTCATGCAGAAAAGGGTGGGGTATTTATAGGCCCCATTGGCTTAAGAAATGGAGCCAAAAAATGTCATATCCCCGGATTTCGGGGTATTGGCGGTACCACAGCCATTAGTGGGCGGTACTACTGCTTGACACCTGACATTGGGTGATACCACCGCCTTGTCTAGGCGGTACTACTGCTTGACAGAGCTCAGAGACCAAGCTCTGGCGGTACCACCGCTTGACAAGGGCGGTACCACTACCCAGACCACTTGGGAGAGTGGGTATTCTAGGCGGTGCCACTGTCAGCCATGATTTCAAGTGTCGAATGGGCTTTTTAATTCGGCCCAATTCAGCCCTGTTAAGGGCCTAGTTGGCCCCTAATTGAGTTAGTGGGATTACCTCCCAATCCTAACTTAATTTATGATCTAACTACAATAACTAAGACATAATCAAAGCACTCTTGTTTCGATACGTCAATTGCTCTTCCGGCGAGCTTCTAGTGATCTTTCGACAAACTTCCGACGAACTCCCGATAATGTTCCGGCGGACTCCCGGTAAGTTCCTGGACTTTATGATGATCTTCTTGGCAAGTTTCGATAAGCTTCTTTGGCAAGCTTCTGGACTTCTCGGTTGGTTCCGATAAAACTTCCTATAAACGTCTAGACTTCCGACGAACTCTTGAACTCCCAATGAGATCTCGATCTTAACTCCGGCACAACACCTGCTTTGTGTCTTATTGCTAGCCTTAGGTCCCTTTCAAATTTCTTTGCTTTTTTAGTTTCATCATTAGTTATATAAGTGGCAAATCTAGAGAGTTCAGTGAATTTAGATTCATCCTTTGCTATCATCAAGTTTCCTTGGATAAGATTCAAGAACTCCAATTCTTCTTGCTCTGTAATATAATCTGAGAAATATTTATCATTAAATTTTTCCATAAAATCCTTCCATGTGATCGGCTCATGTTTAATTTTAGAAATCCTTTTTATCATTCTCCACTAGTGCTCAGCCTCTCCTTTCAACATAAAGGCAACAAGAGAAACCTTCTGATCATCAAGGCAATTTAAGACATCAAATATTTTTTCTATCCGCATCATCCATCATTTTACTACCATTGGATCAGGCTTATCACTAAAGCTATGAGGACTAGGCTCCTTAAATTATCTCATTCCTAGTCTATTCTAATTTGAATAATTTTTAGTTGATTCCATCATCAAAATCCAATATTCAACAAATGCTAGCATGATATGAATATAGCCAATCTATGACAAGTATAATATTTAAACCCTAGATTTCTAGGAGAATCAAGTTAGTCAAGGAGTTTGCGTTCTCCAATAGAAATCAAACAAGATAGATAAACCAAGTTTGTAGTCAAAGAATCCCTAACAATAGTAGTTACATATAACATATAATCTAGTGGTCTAGGTTGAATGTCTAAGTAACAAGCAAAATATTATGAAACAAAAGGTAAGTTGAACTAAGATCAAACAAAACTTTTTGTATTTTATTAGAAAAATTAATAGTACCTTCGACCACTGATTTAGAGCTTTGGAATCTTATTTTATGATCTAACTTCTCACAAGAAAAATAAGCTTCAGTTACCTAAAAGCATTGACTTGTTTCATGATTTAACCAGCATCTTGCATATGATTGAGTCCTCTAAGGTGGCTTTTGTTTATCAAATCTAGATGCCTTTACCCTCTTATTGCTTATTTCTTATTCATTCCCTCTCTTACTTTTGCTCAGAAAATTGTCATTATCTTTCTTACTTTTGATTTCCTTAATTTCCTCCCAGTCTCCTTCAATTATCAAAGCCTTTTCTACCACATCAACATATGCTTAGAGTTTTAAGGCTGATATCTGACTTCTTATTGCTAGCCTTAGGTCCCTTTCAAATTTCTTTGCTTTTTTAGTTTCATCATTAGTTATATAAGTGGCAAATCTAGAGAGTTCAGTGAATTTAGATTCATCCTTTGCTATCATCAAGTTTCCTTGGATAAGATTCAAGAACTCCAATTCTTCTTGCTCTGTAATATAATCTGAGAAATATTTATCATTAAATTTTTCCATAAAATCCTTCCATGTGATCGGCTCATGTTTAATTTTAGAAATCCTTTTTATCATTCTCCACTAGTGCTCAGCCTCTCCTTTCAACATAAAGGCAACAAGAGAAACCTTCTGATCATCAAGGCAATTTAAGACATCAAATATTTTTTCTATCCGCATCATCCATCATTTTACTACCATTGGATCAGGCTTATCACTAAAGCTATGAGGACTAGGCTCCTTAAATTATCTCATTCCTAGTCTATTCTAATTTGATATCCTTGATCAACACTATGATTTCACTCAATTACTCAAAAGAAGATGAAGTAAGAGGACCAAATGTCCTTGACATCATAGATTCCTAAAAGACATCAAAGTAATTTTTCACCGATCACTATAGTTTACTAGAGCTCAATATATTTTGTACATCAAACATATCAAATATCTTAGTGATCCTCAAATCATACTCTAATAGTTTCGTCATAGTCAACACCTTGCCTTTGACGATACCCCTTAGCCACTAGCCTTACTTTATAGGTCTCTACCTTTTTGTCTATTCCGATCTTCTTCTTGAAGATCCACTTGCAACCAATGGGTATAATACCCTCGGGTGTATCAACTAGATTCCAAACCTTATTGGAGTACAAGGAATCCATCTTAGAATTCATGGCTTCTTACCACTTCTCGGGGTCTATACTTGTAATAGTCTTCTCGTAGGTCTGAGGATCAATATTCTTAACATCCTCTCCTCTAATATGTCTCACATATCTCTCAGGAGGATGGGATACTTTGTCGGACCTACGTAAAGTTGAAACTTGTATATTAGGTACCTAAACAAACTCAAGCTATGGAGTGGTGCTTGAGCTAGGTTCTCCAACCTCGCTCAACTCTTTCACGCTCCCACTATCTTTGCCAAGAATGTGTTCTTTCTCAAGGAACACCACTCTCTTGGCTACAAAAACCTTTTAGTCCTCGGGGTGACAGAAATAATACCCACAAGATTCCTTGGGGTATCCCACGAATATGCTTTGTTCCATCCTGGATTCCAATTTGTTTGGGTTATGTCTTTTGACATGGCCAAGGCAACCCCAAATCATAACAACCTTAAGATAGAACTTCTTCCTTTTCCATATCTCATATAGAGTAGACACTCCCGACTTAGTTGAAACTTTGTTTAAAAGATAAGTTGTGGTCTCTAAGGTATATCCCTAAAATGAGATGTGTAGGTTAGCGAAGCTCATCATGGACCGCACTTGTTGAATCTCAGATTTTGATAATGAAATCAATTAGTAAATTAATGATCTAATCCATGTGTTGAGATAAGTGATTCAGGAGTAATTACAATCGTGAAAAGGCAAATAATTAAAAAAAGAATCGAATCATGGGTCAGAGTCAAAGATCGGGCATCAGACCAAAAGAATCAGGGGATACGCCAAAGGTTCGAATGATGCATTTGAAGCTTGCCGAGAGTTCGCCAAAAGCTCATCAAAAGATTTGTCGAAAGATCACTAGAAGTCTTATCGGGAGTTTGAATGAACAATGATATGCTAGAAAACTAGGATTGGCTGCATTATAATTGTTTAGCCTTAATTATCATAGTTAGGGTTTTAATTTAAGTTAGGTTTAGGAGAAATCCTACTAACTTAATTAGGGGCCAATTGGGCCCTAATTAGGACTAAATTAGGCTTGTTGTTTTGCCCAATCAGTGATCCTTTGTTAGCTGAGGTGGTGGCAGTGATCCTTAGTTGGCTGAGGTGGTGGCACCACTAGGGCTAGCAATGGCACCACTTCAGGCTCGGTCTCCCAAGAAGTTTAGGTGGTGGCACTGCCCAGATTGGGCAATGGTACCATCGACAATTAATATTGCCAAGTAGTGGTACCACTATAGCCTAGTCTTTAAAGCTCTATCAAGCGATCGTACCACCTAAACTAGATAATAGTACCACCCAATATCAGTCTGCAAGTGGTGGTACCACCCAATAATTATGGTGGTACCACTAGTATCTCAGAAACCGAGGAGGAAACACTTTTTGCTCTATTTTTAAAGTCAATAGGACCTATAAATGCCTCACTCTTTCCTTTATGAAAGAGCATAAAAGTGTGAACAAAAGTCTTGAGAATTTGAGTTGTAAAAGTGTTGAAAAAGTGTTGTGTGTCCTTCTCCTCCTTCTTTAACTTTGTGATTATTCTCAAAGAGGTGTAAGGCTTGTACAGGTTGTGTCCTAAACTTTTAAAAAGTAAAAAGAGTTGTAAGAGGATAATTAGTCTTTGCCCATTAAAGGAAAACCGTTAGTGGATGTCGGTGGTCTCAACGAAGGAGGAATTGGGAGTGGATGTAGGTCACGACAATCGAACCACTATAATATTGGTGTGCTTTCTCTTCTCTATTATTTACTTTGCGACTACTTTATATCTTCATCACTCTCCTACGAATATCTTTGAGTTTAAACATCTTTTCGATACAGTTTTATTGTATGAATTTTCACGATCAACTTAGTTCTCTAAAAGCACTAATTCAATTGCCCCCCCCCTCCCCCCCAAGAGCTAACTTGATCCTAACAATTGGTATTAGAGGAAGGTTACTCTCTATTTAGTTTAAAACCAAAAGAGATGGCTTTTGCTAATAATCAAGAGGGTCTTTCTATTACTCATCCTCCTATGTTCAATAGGATGAGCTACACATATTGGAAAACTAAAATGAGAATTTTTTTGCTCTCTATGGATTTCGAGTTGTGGAACATTATTGAAAGCGGTTTTGAGAAGTCTTCTAAATTAATAAATGAATGGAATGATTTGGAAAAATAAACTTTCTCCTTAAATGCTAAAGCAATGAATGCTTTGTTTTATACTCTTGATAAAAACGAATTTAATCGGGTCTCTACATATGAAACTGCATATGATATTTGGCACACACTCAAAGTCACACATGAAGGCACAAGTAGGATTAAAGAGTCAAAAATTAATCTTTTGGTTCGTAGCTATGAATTGTTTTACATGAAACCAAGCGAGACCATTGGAGACATGTACACCCAATTTATAGATATCATCAATAGTCTAAAAGCACTTGGTAAAAGCTTTTCTAATTTTGAACTCGTTAACAAGATATTAAGATCCCTTCCAAAAAGTTAGGATCCTAAAGTAATAGCAACAAAATAAAAAAAGGACCTAAACAACTTTTCACTTGAAGAACTTATCAGGTCCTAAATGACCTATGATATGACGTGTATAGCACATGATGAATTTGAGAACAAACTTCCAAAAGATAGGAAGGATATGATACTTAGAATCAAAGAAGGTCACTTAGGTGAAAACTCAAGTGATGATAATGATAATGATGACTTAGCACTCCTTATAAGAAAGTTTAAAAAATTCTTAAAAAAGAACAAAATAAAACAAGACATTAAAGACAAAACTCAAAAGGGACCAAATAATATGCTATGAATGCAAGAAGTTGAGGTACTTAAAAAATGAATATCCCCAAGTGAAGAAGAAACTACTACTAAAAAAGAAGGCACTCAAGGCCACTTGGGATATGATAGAACACTAGAGAAATTCTAGTAGATTAATCTTTGAGAGCGATCAACCCTTGGAATGTTATAGGGGTTCCACCCTCCTAGAAGTTTGTCAAATGGCTACAATATTAGATAGATCTTATTCTTAAAGAGATAGAGGCTACATACTTATATAAGGCTCCAAACCCTAGCCCTAGGAGCTGCTTACTAAGTGAGTTACCCCTTTTACCCTCAACCCTAACCAACCAACCCAGTAAAAGGCGGCGGCGGCTAGGAAGCCCAAAGGCCCAAATATAAACCCTAGCCACTCTTCTCTATAGTATAGAGGCAGCTAGGTGGGGTTTATTATAATCTCATAGGGTTTTATTAGCTACCTCTTGGTTGAGTAGGACCCAACCCTGCTAGAATCCTATCAAGCCTGCCCTCTTCAAATCAGCCTTATCCTCAAGGTTGAGGTTCCATGAACTTAGGGAACCGAGTTTTCGGCTCCTCTAGTGATTCCCATGTGGCATCTTTCAGCGGTAGATTATTCCAATGTATTAGTACTTCAATAGAGGGACATCGGTGACACATCACGATTCTGCAGTTGAGGATGGCTTGTGGTTGGGCTTGAATATCTCCATCATTAGTGGTGTTGGGCAGTTGGATCTAAGGTGACACATGAAAGACAAGGTGAATTTTGGCATCGTTAGGCAATTTAAGTCTGTATGCCACAAATCCAATATGCTTTGTGATCTGATAGGGCCCATAAAAATGTGGGGATAGCTTCATAGAGGCTCGTGTGTTAATAGAGAGTTGCTTATATAGCTGTAGGTGAAGATAAACCCTATCTCCTATTGAAAGTTCTCTTTCGCTTCGTCATATATCGGCTTGCTGCTTCATTCTAGCTTGAGCAGTAGAGAGATTATCCTTTAGCAGTTGTAGGAGTTTGCCCCTGTCAATCAATTCTTGATCGACCTGATCTACCTTGGCTGAGCCAATTATATACTTTGAAATTATAAGGGCCGATGGACCATATAGTGCTTCATAAGGGGCACATTTTGTAGATGAATAATATGTAGTATTATACCACTATTCAGCCCAAGGAAGCTATTTCGCCTACTCTTTTGGTCGGTCACTAGCAAAACACTAAAGGTACATCTCTAAACACCTATTCACCACCTTTATTTGGCTATCAGTTTGTGGATGATATGTTATGCTCATCTTGAGTTTAGTGCCTTATAATTGAAATAACTCGGTCCAAAATTTATTGGTGAAGATCCTATCATGAACACTTACAATGGACCTTGGTGTCCTATACAGTTTAATAATATTTTCTATGAAAATCTGGGCAATACTAGTGGTAGTGTAGGGATTTCATACAGCACAAAAATGAGCATATATCGTAAGTCGATCAACTACCATGAGAATTGTGCTTTTACCTTTGGAAGATGGTAGCCCTTCGATGAAGTCCACGGAGATGTCAGTCCACACTGAGTCCGGTATGGGTAGTGGTTGTAGCTTCCCTGGACTTACCACTATTTCACCCTTGTACTATTGATATATATCACATTGTGCCACATATTCAGAAATAATTTTTTTCATCCCTTTCCAATAAAAATTTTACTTCACTCTTTTGTAGGTTCTTAAGAATCTAGAGTGCCCCAATGATAGTGTGGAGAGCATTTCATGCAAGATGATTTTGATGTAAGGGGAGTCGGGTATAAGCACAATACGACCTTTGTAGCGTAGATCCCTTAAATCCCAAGTATAGTGAGCTATTGCACTTGGATTCTCCTCCAATTTTTTTATGATGTTGCTAATCTATGGATCCTTCTTCCATCCTTATCTAATGTCCTCGAGGAAGTCGGTGGTAGAAAGGGAGATGGCTAAAAATTTAGCTTGCTCAAGTAGCCGTGAGAGTACATCTGCAACAACATTTTCTTTCCCCTTTTTGTAAATAATTTCATAATCAAATCCTATAAGTTTAGTTACCCATTTTTGCTGCTTAGGGGATGATATCTTCTGCTTCAAAAAGTACTTGAGGTTTTTATAGTTAGTTTTAATTTGAAATTGTCGGCTAATCAAGTAGGGTCATCACGTCGTTACTACGTGCACAATGGCAAGCATCTCCTTATCATATATTGACATGTTTTGATGGGAGGGAGACAACACCTTGCTTGTGTATGCAAGTGGTCGACCATCTTGCATAAGAATGGCTTCAATTCTGACTCTAGATGTGTTGGCCTCAATGATGAAGGGTCAGCTAAAATCTGGTAACGCTAGCACTAGTGTCGCCCTCATGGCTGCCTTAAGTTTGTCGAAGGCAACGGAGGCTTCATCCAACCATTGGAAGGCATCTTTTTTTAGAAGAGAAGTGAGGGGTGCACTGATCTTCTCATAGTCCTTGACAAATTTTTGGTAGTAGCCTGTTAGTCTAAGGAACCCGCATAGTAATTTCACGTTTGTAGGTTTCGGCCAGCCTTGCATTGCTTAAATTTTTGTTGGGTCTATCATCACTCCTTCTGATATTATGTGCCCAAGGTACTCTACTTTTTGCTAGAGAAAGCAACACTTTTGCTGCTTAACAAAAAGGGTATTCTCCCGAAGGATCGTCAAAACAACCTATAAATGCTAAAAGTGAGTCTCAAGAGAAGGGCTGTGAATGAGAATATCATTAAAAAATACCAACACAAATTTGTGAAGAAAGCTTTGAAAAATATCGTTCATGAGACTCTAAAAGGTTGAAGGAGCATTAATGAATCCAAAAGAGATTACCAAGAATTCATAATGGTTGTCATGTGTACGGAATGCAGTTTTTGGAATGTTGTCTTCACATACCCGAATTTGGTGGTAATCAGATCGGAGGTCCAACTTCGTGAAGACTCGAGCTCCTTTAAATTCATCAAGAAGTTCATCCACCATTAGTACTGGGTACTTGTCCTTAATGATGATACCATTTAAAGCTTGATAGTCGATGCACATCCACCAAGTTCTGTCCTTCTTGCGTATAAGTAGCACCGATGAGGAATAGGGGCTTCAACTTGGTCGAATCACCCCTGTTTCGAGTATCTCCTATATAATCTTTTCAATTTCATCCTTCTGGAGGTGAGGATAATGGTATGACCGAATGTTCGCTGGTGGCTTGCCCAGAAGGATTGGAATCCGATGGTTATGTTGCCGAGCAGGAGGAAGACCGTGCGGCTCAGCAAAAATGTCAGTAAATTCAGCAAGCAATTAGGCAAGATTTTGATATTCAATTACTATTTTCTTCCCCTTTGGTTGCTATTGGAGATGCATTAAAAAGCCATCATTTACCTTGTGTAAAACTTTCTCGAAACGGTGGTTATGTTGCTTCTACGCTTCCCGAGTAGGATGATCTGTTTGCCTTTGCAGTAGAATTTCATGATTAATTTGAAAAAGTTTCAAGAGACATCACCTAGCGTAGTCAGCCATTCTATGCCAAGCATGGCCTCATAGTCATCAATTGGTAGGAGGAAGAAGTCGGTGATAATTTCTTGATCTTGAAGTAATAGTTTCACCTACGGGCATCATTGGTCACACTTAGGATTCTATCATCAACGACCTTTACATCGAACTTGCTGTAGCCTTCGATGTAGAGTGTTATTTGACTAGTAACCTTACTATTTATAAATTTATTAGTGTTGCTTGTATCGATGAGAATAATGATCGGTTGTTGTTTAAGAAGGCCTTCAACTTTCATCGTTTGTAGATTTGAGTAGCCAGTTAGCGCGTGTACCATATAGTCGGTCGGTTGTGGCTTTTCTTCTATATCTTCTTCTTTATGTTCAAGACTCCCTTTTGGATGTTTAATGATCTCTTCTTTTACTATTTAATCATAAGAAGTCTCCCTTTTTTACAGCAATGCTCATGGCTCCATGGTTCGTCGCAATGCTAACATAACCCCTTCACAAATCGCTTCCGAAGCTCTTCTCTTGTCAACCTTTTTAGTGCAGGGGCTCAGTTGATAGTAGGGTGGGCTGAGGGTTTCAGTATTGCTAGTTGGGGAGTGGCCCTAGTCCTATGGGCTTCATGGTTTAATCGCTCCTCTTGAAGTCATGTGTAAGACATGGCTACCATAAGTGTGTACGGTTGTCACGCTTTAACTTCTCCCTAGATCTCCGACTTCAAGCCCTCAGTAAGGGTCCCCAATAGCTATTTTTCAGACTAATCATGAGTTTAATTAGATAACCTTTTAAACTTGGTTTGGTAGTCTTGAATTGTGGAGGTTTGTCGGATCTTTGCAAGTTGTCTGCCAATGTTCTCATAATCGGTTGGTACAAAGCGGATCAGTAGTTCTTCTTTGAATTGTCGCCATTAGAGGACTCCATGAGTGTGGTCAAACTAGTCAAACCACTATATGACATCCTCTTCAAGATATATTGCTACAATTTCCACAATAGATGCATCCGCGATTTTGTGGTATCGAAAATATTGCTCCGTGCACGAGATCCAATTAATCGGGTCTCCTTCTTCCCATCTAGGGAAGTCCACCCTCATGCGAGGAGAGTAGGGATTAGTCATAGAGCCTCCCCTCTCTTGGAAGTTATCTCTTCAGACTTATTGTGAATGGTCAGAGTTCTCTCCTTGATGTGATTTCTTCAGGCTTGGTGGTTGGCCCAAACTGAGTTCGATAAAGAGAATCTGAATCTTATCCTCCATCCGCATCTCGAAAGGTTCAAATTTAGCATTGAGTGCCTCCTCAGATGCTATAGTATATGCCTCCAAATTTGTAATATTAAGATATCTCTTTTGCTGTTGGGTTAAAGGCATGTATAGATTGAGAGAAGTGGTGGTCGAAAGGGTTGGTGGGTTGGTGGATGTAGGTTGCGGTTTAGGCTTGTTTTATGGTTGATTTGGGTGCAATTTGAGGGTGTGGTTTGGTGGCGTTTTAGGGCTGTGATGGTAGTGGATGAAGGTTAGGAAAAAAATGTTTTAGATATGTGATAGATGGCAGCAAAGGATTGATAGAAATCAGTGAAAGTTGCTATAGATAGGTGTTGTCTTGTAAGAGTAGAATTGTCGTCGAAGAAACAACGGTTTCTCGACAAAATTCCTAGCAAAAATTGAGAGATTTGAGGAGGAAATTTGATAGCAAAATCTCAATTTAGATAATAGCAATGATGACCAATTTAATCAAGAAAATTTTGGCAATATATCAGCAATGAAATTGGTGCAAGTTGCGATAGCAAAATTCTCGTCGAAAAATTTCAGCAGTTTGTGATAAAAATTTGCAACAACCTAAGAATGTTTTTAGAGATGAATTCCTCAATAGATCAATCTTAAATGGAAGCCAAGATGATCTATGAGGCATATAAAAAATTTCATTGAAAAAGGATTGCAAATAGATTAGTTAGAGGCAACAATATGTGGCTGAAATTTTTTGCAGCAATCCTTAGTTCGCAAATATGATAACTTTTGCGACGAAAGGAATTCACAGCACGTGATAGATAAGAAGACTTCTTCTTGGTATTTTGAATGGAAAATTACAGCAGCAAAAGGTATTAGTAATAGGAGAATACCAGATCTCTAATGCAATTAGAGGTGATGGTAGTAGATTGATTTGATCTCCGGTAGGGGATGACGATGGAGATTGCGATGTCAAGAGCAATTGTGGGAATTGCTTGGCTGGTGGTGGGTGGCAGGGATGGCAGCAAAAGCAACAAGATCACTATTCTAATACTAGATGATAGAACCTCAAAGGAATTTTATGTAGATTGATCTTTGAGGGGGATCAATCCTTGGAACACTATAGGGTTTCCACCCTCCTAGAAGTTTGCCAAATGGCTACAATATTAGATAGATCTTATTCTCAAAGAGATGGAGGCTACATGCTTATATAGGGCTCAAAACCCTAGCCCTAGGGGCTTCTTCCTAAGTGAGTTACCCCTTTTGCTCTCAACCCTAACCAACCAACCCAGTAAAAGGGGGGCGGTGGTTAGGAAGCCCAAAGGCCCAAAGATAAACCCTAGTCACTCTTCTTTATAGGATAGAGGCGGCTAGGTGGGGTTTATTATAATCTCACAAGGTTTTATTAGTTACTTCTTGGTTGAGTAGGACCCAACAATACTAGGATCCTATCAAGATGATTTAAGTACATCCAAAGACAATAAGTCAACCAACAAAGAAGAAGTTGCTAACTACGCATTAATGGTGTTTGGTGACAAGGTAGGTGATTCAATCGAAGCTTATTTATCTTTTGATAAATTATTAAGTGCTTTTCATGATTTGTTTGATAAATATAAATTAGTTGTTAAAAAA
Source organism: Musa balbisiana (assembly GCA_004837865.1). Taxonomy (NCBI): domain Eukaryota; kingdom Viridiplantae; phylum Streptophyta; class Magnoliopsida; order Zingiberales; family Musaceae; genus Musa; species Musa balbisiana. The sequence goes on from CM017189.1 coordinate 5,055,204, forward strand.
TATAAATTATTGAAAAAGGATTATGCTTCTCTTTCTAATGAACTTGAAAAATTAAAAAATAAGCATAATAAGTGTATGTTAACTTCTTGTACTCAATGTGAAGAGTTAGAGTCATTTATAAAGAAAAATTTGTTACTACAAGAAATATTAGAAAATTTTAAAATAGGTAATAAATCTCTAAACATAATCTTTGCTAATAAGAGTTTTGCTAATAGAAAGAAAGGAATTGGCTTTGTGAGGAACACTCAACAAAAGCCAACTATTTTCATTAAAGGACCTACATTACATGTCTCACCAAGAGAAAAAATATATTTTTTATGAAAAATCTATTCATTTTATTGAATCTCAGATTTTGATGATGAAACTAATTGATTCTGTTTAGATGTTTAACTGCATTTTGAGTGATGCAGGTCTACTCGATCAAGATTAGACAGTTGACGTAGGAGGAATTGACATTGCGCCGAAGGAGATCATGTCAGGATATTGGATGGCAGAACACTTTGGATGTTGGGCATCGGGCCAAGGAGAGCGGAATTACACCAAGGATATCGGGTTGCAAAGGTCAACCACTGATTGGGCAACAAGCCGCAAGAGAGGACGATGCGCTGAAGAATCGGACGAAGTGCCAACCAATGATGTGCCGGGCAACAAAATGTCAATTTGCATTGTAATAATTGTCTAGATCGGAGTAGAGGTTTGGCTTGTGTGTGCAGGATTATCTATGATAACGATGAAGACATAAATCAAAACAAAGTGCCGGAGTCAAGCGCGAAGGATTCGTTGGGAGTTCGAGAGTCCGACGGAAGTCCGAAGGTTCGTCAGGAATGCTGTCGGAACTAGCCGAGAATGAGTAGGGAGCTTGCCGAAGGGTTTTCGGAAGCTTGCCAGAATGTACGTCTGAAGTTCACGGAGCTCGCTGAGAAAGATCATAGCTTGCTGAAGAAGCTCGTCGGAACTCGCCAAGATTAAATCGTGAAGTCTAGTAGCTTGCCGAGAGTCCGCAGAATGATTTCCAAGAGTTTATCGGAAGACTGCCAAAAGTTCGCCAGAAGAAGTCTTGACTTGCGGACTTTGTAATAGCTTAGGAAATATCTTTAAATTTGTAGTTAGCATGTTAATTAGGGTTAGGATTAGGTGTTAATCTTATAACCCAAGTAGGGGCCAATTGGGCCCATGTTTGGAGCCCAACTAGTGAGTTGAAATAGTGTAGGTGGTGGCACCGCCAAACTAGGCAGTGGCACCGCCCAGAGCCCGAGGATAAAGCGGTGGTACAGCTCGACTAGGTGGTGGCACCGCCCAACACCCGAGAATTCGGGCGGTGGCACAGCCTAGAACTCGAGAGTTCTAGCGGTGGCACTGCCAGAACACTATCAATGTGAAAATTGATAGGTGGTAGCACTACCACCGATAGGCGGTGGCACCACCAATCACTGGTCAATATGACATTGACAGGCGATGGCACCGCTAGCCTCACAAACCTAAGAAAATTCAAAATTTGGAGCCCAAATTTGAATCCTCTTAGGGCTTATAAATATCCCTCAATTCTCAGTAGAGAATACAACTTTTTAGAAGCAATAGATTGAGATAAAAGCCTTAGCAAAATCTCTAGCAAATCTTGTTTTCAATTGCTTGAGTGTTCACCTCCTTCTTTCTCATTGAAACTTTGTAAGAGTGTGAACCACTCGTAAAAGGTTGTAAGATGGGTATTTGTCCTTTCTCTTCAAAGTGATTTGCTAGTGGAAGTTGGGAGCCTCATCGAAGAAGGCTTCGCAAGTGGATATAGGTCATTTGATTGAACCACTATAAAATTGGCATGTTCTCTAGTTTGCATTTACTTATTGCTATTTACCTTACGTCAAACCTTCATACGTACTTTACTTTCTTATTACTTTTGCTGCACACCTTTACGAACACGCTTTCAAGTTAAGCACTTCCGAGTTCAGTTTTTATCATACGAAAGATTTTTCGAAATCGACATTTTAATCCACTGCACTAATTCACCCCCCCCTCTTAGTATCACTCCGATCCTAACACATTTTGCTTACAGATGTTCATTTAAAAGGTGTAGTCCACATAAATTAGTTTGGGATCCTAAAAGAATTATAAATCACTCAATTATAGGTAGATCTATTTATGAGGGACCCAAAGTCAAATGGGTACCTGAAGGAAAACTCTCTTTCTTGTAGATGTGTTTACAATTACAAGCTAGGAGCAAGAGATGATATCTTGATAGTGGATGGTCAAGGCACATGACCGAAGATCCAGTACAGTTCTTTAAGCTCACTAGCCAAGACGAAAGGTACGTCAACTTTGGATACAACAACAAAGGAAAAATTATTGGCAAAAGAACCATAGGTAATAAGTCAAACCTTTTAATTGAAGATGTGTTACTAGTAAAGGGTTGAAAATATAATCTACTAAGCATTAGTCAATTGTGTGATAAAGGATATATCATCAAATTTGAATCTAATGCTTGTATGTATTAAGACCTTTTTTTGAGCTTTTGAATAATGTTTATTGAGTTAGTTTAGTTCAGTTGTTTATTGAGTCTGTTTAGTTCAATTAGAGTTGGATAGAAATTTATTTAATATTTATTTATTATTAAGAGTTCAAGTCCTAGTGGAATCTAGGTGGAACTCTATAAATAGTGATGTAACCCTTTCTTTTATAATCAATCAATCAATCAATAAAATGTTATTCCGCTCTGTGGACAAACCCTAGGAGGTCGATCCTCTTGAAGTGATCAAGAAGGGTCGATCCCCTCGAAGTGATCAAGGAGGGCCGATCCCCTCGAAGTGATCAAGGAGGGCCGATCCCCTCGAAGTGATCTAGGGGGGCTGATCCCCTCGAAGCGATCAAGGAGGCCGATCCCCTCGAAGCGATCATTATCATTCCCTTTTCTTCCACTCTATAGACAAACCCTAGGAGGCCGATCCCCTCGAAGTGATCAAGGAGGGTCGATCCCCTTGAAGTGATCAAGGAGGGCCGATCCCCTCGAAGCAATCAAGGAGGCCGATCCTCTCGAAGCGATCATTATCATTCCCTTTTCTTCCCTTTCTTCCACAATAAGACCTTAGGGTCTTATCATTTGGTATCAAAGCATCCCCATTTCTTCCATTTCGTTTACGATAAGACTTTAGGGTCTTATCATTGGTATCAGAGCCTACGATAAGACTTTAAGGTCTTATCAATTGGTATCAGAGTAGCGATCCTCGGTGTTTTCACTGCAGTTATCATCATAAAAAAAAATGAACGTAGGAAAAAAAAAGAAGGAAAGAGATCGTGTGAGAAAGGGTGAAGTCGGCAGCCACCGACCACCACTGCCATCTCCACCGCCGTCGTTGCCACAGCCCCTCATTGCAACAGTTACAGAAACAGGGCTTCCTTTGTTGTTGCAACCCCATTGATCCCTGTCGTGACCCTTGCTGCCTCCTTCTCCATCGTCGCCGTTGCACTCCGGCCAGTGACCACCACTACTGCCAGCCACCACAGCCTTCTCCTCAATCGCTCGTGATCCTTCCGACCAACCCCTTCTGTGGTGTGACAAAACTAGAGCACGCAGCAACCACCGCCTCATGTAACAACAAAAAACAGTGGCACCCTCTGCTGTTGCAGCCGCCGATTGTAATCACCGCTACCATTGCTCCTGGCCAATGACCAACCCCTCATTCTGTAGTAGCCGCCCTCTAGTAGTGCATGTAGTAAGTATGCTGCCCTACCTCAACCCCAGCAGTGCACGCACCACCGATTCCTCTTCTCAACCCCGATCGCTTCAACGCCACTTCCCCTTTGCTTAGCATCTTCTACCACAACCGCAGGTTGCCATCACCGCAGCCTCAACCCCGCTACCCGGCGATCGCCCCTTGGGTCGCAACAGCAGCAACCATATCGATGCAGTCACCTTCTAGCCCTGGTGCTCTCACCCCATGCAACAAAAAAACAGGGCAGCAACTCTTCCTCCAACATAGTGACTGCAGCACTGCCCTAGACGCCCACCTCTTCGAAAACTTCGCATCGAGAGTGCTGATGCCCTTGACCGACATCAAAAACAGGAGTTGAGATTACAAATTTGCAGTCATATGTAATGGCTATTGATAACTCAGTGAAAGCACTAATGGAATGATTGGAAACCAGAATTGAGAATCATCTACAAGAAACCCTTCATGATTTCAAATAGAGCCTACTAGAGAGCCTCAACAAATTCCAATAAGATGGGGGCTCAAGTTCTATGTTGCATAGATCTGAAAATACAGGAAAAGGATCCCAAGATTGTGACACAAACTACTCACACATGAAGGTGGAATTTCCGAGATGGAAAGATGGAGATCCGACTAGTTAGATCTCTAGGGCAGAAAATTTTTTCCATTTTCACAGAACTCCAGAAGAATCCAAGGTAGAAGTGGCATTAATCCAGCTCAATGGAGATGCAATCTAGTGGTATGATTGGTATGAAACTTTCTATGGAGTTCCTTCATGGGAGTAGTTCAAAAGAGGGCTTCTTGTTTGCTTTGGCCCATCTGAATATGAGAATGTTGATTGCTAGCTCACCAAAATTCGTCAAACTTCTGTAGTGTTAGAATATCAAAGTAGGTTTGAAAGATTATCAAATCAAGCTAGAGATTAGTCAGACCAATAACTTCTGGATACATTTATTGAAGGGCTTATTCTAGAGATCCGGTGTGAAGTTAAGGCTCATTAACCCTGCACTATGATAGCTGCGATCTCATTTGCACATCTACATGAGAAAAAAATTAGCAAGGAAAGATCAGTAAGGGGTTTGTACTATGATGAAAAATGGAGTATGGAGCACCAATGTAAACAATGGCAACTTCTGATGATTGAACCAATTGGAGAGGAGCCAAAAGCTAAGAATATGGACTCCGATCATGAAGGTATAAATTCTAATGAAGATGTTGAACCTACAAAACATACAATGCATACATTAGCCGACAACTCTAACCCACAAACTATGGAAGTTGGTAGAACTCTAGAGCATCAGCCTATTATAGTTTTGATTGATACTAGTAGCACTAATAATTTTATGGATAGTGAGAATATTGATCGATTGGCCCACCACATTGAAGACTATGACAGATTCAAAGTTAAGATCATTGATGGATGAATTTTCACTTGTGATAGCAAAGGTTCAAAGATAAAATTGATTATATAGGGCCAGAAGGTTCTTGCAATGATTACTACACTGAAAGACCGACCTGTTGCTTACATTATCAAAAAGTGGAGACCATATTTAATTGATCAATGGGTTGTGATGCGTTGTAGATAGTTTATGACTAAAGTGCTAAAAGATAAGCTTCCGAGATTGATGCTGCTCAGCCTTGAGGACAAGGCTGATTTGAAGAGGGAGGAACTATTAGGACACTTTTTTTGAGCTTTTGAATAATGTTTATTGAGTTAGTTTAGTTCAGTTGTTTATTGAGTCTGTTTAGTTCAGCTAGAGTTGGATAGAAGTTTATTTAATATTTATTTATTATTAAGAGTCTAAGTCCTAGTGGACTCTAGGTGAAACTCTATAAATAGTGATGTAACCCTTTCTTTTACAATCAATCAATCAATCAATGAAATATTATTCCAATTTATGGACAAACCCTAGGAGGTCGATCCCCTCGAAATGATCAAGGAGGGTTGATCCCCTCGAAGTGATCAAGGAGGGCTGATCCCCTCGAAGCGTTCAAGGAGGTCGATCCCCTCGAAGTGATCATTATCATTTCCTTTTCATCCCTTTCTTCCACAATAAGACCTTAGGGTCTTATCATTTGGTATCAGAGCATCCCCATTTCTTTCATTTTGTTTACGATAAGACTTTAGAGTCTTATCATTTGGTATCAGAGCCTATGATAAGAATTTAGGGTCTTATCAGTATAATTGAAATACCATACAAAAATAGATATATGATTGTCTTAAAAAATAATAATGTGTATACTATTGATATTGATGATTTTTATGATAAAACATGTTTTTCGACTTTAGACAATAATGCATAGCTTTGGTATAGGAGATTAGGTCATGCTAGCATGAAACTAATCTCTCAAATTTCAACTAGAGAACCTATAAGAGGAATGCCTAGCATCAAGTTTGTCAAAGATAAAATTTGTGATGTATGTCAATTAGGAAAACAAATAAAAATTAGTTTCAAATCAAAGAATCAAATAAGCACCTCTAGACTACTACAATTGACCTATATGGATTTATTTAGACCAATTGATTCGACAAGCTTAGGAGGTAGTAAATATGCCTTTGTAATTGTTGATGATTATAGTAGATACACTTGGACATATTTCTTAATACACAAAAGTGATTGCTTTAAATATTTTTTAAAATTTTGTAAACTTGTTCAATATAAAAGGGCTTTATGATTTTGTCTATTCGTAGTGATCACAGTGGCGAGTTTAAAAACCATGATTTTCAAAAGTTTTATGAGTCAAATGGGTACAACCATAATTTCTCTACTCCAAGAAATCCATAACAGAATAGAGTAGCTAAAATAAAAAATAGGAGCTTATAAGAAATGGCAATAACCATATTAAACGAACATAGCCTACCCAAATATTTTTGGGTTGAAATTGTTTACACTATATGCTATGTTATGAACATGGTTGTCATAAGACCATTATTTTACAAAACACCCTATGAATTATGGAATAAAAAAAGACTCAATATTTCATATTTTAAAGTTTTCAGTTGAAAATGTTTTGTTTTAAATGAAAAAGATGCCTTAGAAAAATTTGATGCAAAATCCTATCAAGGCATTTTTCTTGGTTATTCCTCTATGTCTAAAGCTTTCTGTATCTTTAATAAAAGAACTTTGGTTATAGAGGAATCTATTCGTGTTATTTTTAATGAGTGAAAACTCTTCTCTCCTAAGCAACTTGGATGCATCTTCTTCCAAAAAATCCTTACCTAAGGATTTGAAGTATTTAGATACTCATTTTAAAGAGCTAATCATTGGAGATACATCAAAGGGTATTCAAACTCGCTCTTCATTTAAGAATTTTTGTGCTAATGCAGCATTCTTATCTCAAATTGAACCAAAATGCATTGATGAAGCCTTAAAAGATGATTTATGGATTATTGCAATGCAAGAGGAATTAAATCAGTTTGAGAGCAATGAGGTTGGAAGCTTGTTCCTAGACCTAGTGACCATTTAGTTATTGGTACTAAATGGGTCTTTAGAAGCAAGCAAGATGAACTAGGTATCGTGGTTAGAAATAAGGATAGATTAGTGGCCAAAGGTTTCAACCAAGAAGAAGGTATCGATTATGAAGAAACCTTCGCTCTAATGGCTAGACTGAAAGTCATAAGTATTAGGATTGGAGCGACACTAAGAGGGGGGGGTGAATTAGTGCCGCAGATTAAAACGTCGGTTTTGGAAACTTTTTCGTACAATAAAAACCAAACTCGGAAGTGCTTAACTTGAAAGTGTATTCATAAATGTGTGCAACAAAAGTAATAAGTAAAGCACTTATAAAGATTTGCAGTAAGGTAAAGCGTAATAAATACATGCAAACCAGTGAACACGCCGATTTTAAAGTGGTTCAGTCAAAATGACTTACATCCACTTGCGAAGCCTTCTTCGATAAGGCTCCCAACTTCCACTAGCAAATCACTTTGAAGGGGAAGGACAAATACCCCTCTTACAACCTTTTACAAGTGGTTCACACTTTTACAAAGTTTCAACGAGAAAGAAGGAGGTGAACATTCAAGCAATTGAAAACAAGACTTGCTAAAGACTTTGCTAAGTCTTTTATCTCAATCTCTTGCTTCTCAAAAGTTGTTATCTCTGCTGAGAATTGAGGGGTATTTATAGGCCTCAAGAGGATTCAAATTTGGGCTCCAAAATTTGAATTCTCTTCGGTTCCCGAAGCTAGTGGTGCCACCGCCTGTCAGTGGCGGTGCTACCGCCTATCAGTTCTGACACTGACAATGTACTGGGCGGTGCCACCACCCAGTCCAGCGGTGCCACCGCCTAGCTCTTCGAGTGCTGGGCGGTGCCACCGCCCGACCTCAAAGGTCACTGGTTGGGCTTTAAGTCTGGCCCAAACCAAGTTTCAGTTTGGGCCCAGTTGGCCCCTAATCAAGATATATGATTATTTCTTAATCCTAACCTTAATTACATACAAACTACGTAACTAAAAACATAATCCTAAGCAAGTTTTTGAAACATGAAGCTAGATTTTCATCACAACATATAAGCACAAAAGCATAGCAAGATTCTTAAGTTCAATCATGGCAATTCAACACTTGCTTCTTGTGCAAGATTACACTTTGCTTTTCTTTGCATGTTCTAACTAGCAAAAGATTTCTCTCCTTTGTTTTTGTCGAAAAGAAGGGAAGAGTACAAGCTAGCCAACATTTGCCTTGAGCTAGTAATCTTTCTCCACCTATGTCATTGCCGAAAAGGAGAGGAACCAATGATTTAGACTTTTACATAAATTATGAATTTGCATCAATCAATATTTCAATCATCACATGATACATACAAGACAAAAATGCAAAGAAATCATGTCATGAAAGACATCAATTGTTAAACATAATATGATAATAGTCTCAAAATTTTCAATTTGTGATACATGTGATACATTGCGATACTAAAAAATTTAATGTGATGCTTTTAAGAATATCAACCTATTTTTGATACAAAGCATGGCAAGAGCAATTATATTGCAAGTTTTCTAAGTTTTGCATTTTTTGCTTCTTTCGAGATAGCAATTCTTTGCTTCTCTACAAGCTAGCAACTTTTACGATATGCAAGTTTTACTACATACAAGCTAGTAAATTTAAAGATGTGCAAGTTAGCATATTTGCTTTTCTTTGCGATGTGCATGATAGCATTTCTTTGTAATGTTCAAGATAGCAAATTGTACATCATTCTAGCTAGCAAATTAAAGATGTTCAAGAAAGCAAGCTCTTTCTTCTCTTTTGAGAAGTGTCATTTTTGCTTCCTTAGCAAAATGCCAAACTAGCAAGGGATCATGTTTTATATGAGGCAAGCAAACAATTTGGCAAGTGTTACATTTGTATCTTTTCTTTAGATATGCAAGAAAGTAAACAAGTTTTTGCATTTTCTTGACTTGTGCAAGCTATCAAGTTTTAGATATGCAAGATAGTAAGATAGCATGTCCTCCTTCACAACATTTTGCAACATTTTAGAACATGCAAGCTAGCAGTTTTAAGATGTTCAAAAAGCAGCTCTTGCTTCTTGAAATATGCAAGTTGCAAGCTATCAAATTTTACTTCCTTTGCAATGTGCAAGTTTAGCATATTTAGCATCTTAAGATAGCAACTGTTTACTTTTCTTTAGACTACAAGCTTTGCAATTCATTGGTAGTGTTCATGATAGCAAGTTCTTTCAATGAAATGATCGAGCTAGCAAATTTTCCTTCCTTTGAAATATGCAGGCTAGTAAACTAACTCCCCCTTTATCATTTTCAAAAAGAAGGGAGAAATCAATGGCAAAAAAAAAAAGAAAAAAAAATTTAATCATTATACAAGCCATATTACAAAATCATGTCATGATATCAAGAAAATTCAAGGACATGAGTCATTCGACAAATCTTTTTAATAGAGCAAAAGAATTATACAACCAAGGATCATGATTAAAATATATCAATATCATAGATCAAGTCATGATTCATGATTCATCATAAAGCAAATTAATTTTCAATCATCACATAAGGCATTTAAAGAATTTTTGAAACATAGGAGAATGATTAATTTAAGCATGCAATGATACAATCAAATTCAAATCCTAAATACCAATACTTTCATATTGCGAGTATCAATTCATGAATACCAAAAGATATTATTTGTGATTCCAATTTGGCAAAATCAAGATTATGATTTAGATAAAACTCATTCAAATCAAATCATTAACTTGAAACTCATAATCAAGTCATCAAAATCAATTTCGAGATTCACAAAATATCATGAAATCATTAATATCGATCAAATGGGAAAAGCATTTTTTAAGTGATTTTTTTTCATCTAAGCATGCCTTAGTCTTTATATGCCAAATCAAGATAAGCATGAAAGTTCAAGACGTAAAGGCAAAATTTTATAAAACAACTCATCAAGCAAGATTTTAAACATCAATTTTCAAGCCATATAAAGAGTAAGTCAAGGATTCAATTATCTCATGTCATGAATTCCAACAGGCATCTCAAAGTATCAACATCACATTAAAAAGATATATCGATAAGTGATTCATTTGTATTATTCATTCATTCGGAAGATTCTCCTCTTTGGTAAATAAATCTAGGAGAACAAAATGAATTAAGGGAGATATAACATGATTGAAGCATTGAACATAATTCATATTTAAAACGTGTCTCATGTCATAAGTATGAATCAAGCATTTGTGTAATCCGAAATCATCCTCAAAGTCACATTCAATAAATTCATACATGACAAGCATAGATTTATTGAAAAGTCGATAAGATATAGGATCGCATTTCGTTTTTATAAATTTCTATTCATGTGATTTGTTTCTTATAAGCATGCCTTTACCTTTAATAAAACAAGTGTCAACATTTAAGACGAAAAGGTAAATTTCATAAAACAAATCATCAAGCATGATTCCATGATAACATCCTTTTAATATCTTGATATTCATCATCAAGTATGATTTCAAAAAGTATGTTCAAGAGAAATCATTAATATCGATCAAATGGGAAAAGCATTTTTTAAGTGATTTTTTTTCATCTAAGCATGCCTTAGTCTTTATATGCCAAATCAAGATAAGCATGAAAGTTCAAGACGTAAAGGCAAAATTTTATAAAACAACTCATCAAGCAAGATTTTAAACATCAATTTTCAAGCCATATAAAGAGTAAGTCAAGGATTCAATTATCTCATGTCATGAATTCCAACAGGCATCTCAAAGTATCAACATCACATTAAAAAGATATATCGATAAGTGATTCATTTGTATTATTTCATTCATTCGGAAGATTCTCCTCTTTGGTAAATAAATCTAGGAGAACAAAATGAATTAAGGGAGATATAACATGATTGAAGCATTGAACATAATTCATATTTAAAACGTGTCTCATGTCATAAGTATGAATCAAGCATTTGTGTAATCCGAAATCATCCTCAAAGTCACATTCAATAAATTCATACATGACAAGCATAGATTTATTGAAAAGTCGATAAGATATAGGATCGCATTTCGTTTTTATAAATTTCTATTCATGTGATTTGTTTCTTATAAGCATGCCTTTACCTTTAATAAAACAAGTGTCAACATTTAAGACGAAAAGGTAAATTTCATAAAACAAATCATCAAGCATGATTCCATGATAACATCCTTTTAATATCTTGATATTCATCATCAAGTATGATTTCAAAAAGTATGTTCAAGAGAAATCATTAAGACCAAATGCATGATACACTCATTTATTTTCAAAATATTCATCATGTTTATTTTCATGAGATTCACAAGATTGGTAAAATAAATTCATTAATCTCAATATGATAGAAAATTCATTTCCATTTCATACAATTGATTTCATGCAAGGGTATTCAAGTCTTTTTGTGAAAACATGTATCATCATTTAAAATTGAAACATAAGTTTTGTCATGAAGCCGTCAAGACCAAACACATCATGATATCACATCTATCATCAAAAGACTATCAAGAAATTCATACATAGATGTACATGCACTATGTTATTTTAATATGTCATGAGAATGTCATCTTAATTCGTCATAAAAACGATTAGACCAAAAGAATGTTTATCTAAAATGAGAGTTTCAAATCAACATTTACTTCAAAAACTCATGCATGATATAAAATCATCAAAATACACATGCATGGATTAATCCTCAGCATTATCACATATCATATAATTATCATCCCTAATGTTGCATACATCATTCAACATTTCAAAACATAACATGCATGAAACCTTAGCAATATACTTTTCATGATCAAATTTTTTAATTTTTCAAAGATGCTAACAAGAAAACATGATATAATTTTTGAAAGATAATTTTTTATTTCCTATTCCTACTATCTAAATTAAGCACTCATGAAAAACTTCAAGTAATTTCAAAATAATTCAAGAGAGTTGAGTTACTTACCTTGTAGTCGAAGCCCATCAAAGCCCAATTCGCCGTTTCACCTTTGGAAGTTCTTGATTCATTCTTGGTTGCCTTCCTCTTCTTTGGCCTCTTCCTCCGTTCAAGTTCATTGTTTATTTTAGATTTTTGTTTAATAAACTTATTAAGATTTAGTGTTCGAAGTTCAAGTTCATCATTGTCCTCATCACTTGAGTCATCGCTCAAGTGGTATTCATTTGTTCGGAGTTCCAAATCCTTCCTATTCTTTGGAAGGTGGTTCAAGTGCTCATCGGGTTCAAAATGTTCCAAAAGTATCATTTCATAGGTCATTAATGACCCGATTAATTTCTCTAACGAAAAAATTATTTAAATTTTTTTATCTCTTGTATTGTGATTATTTTAGGATCCCACCTTTTTGGAAGGGATTTTAAGATCTTGCTTACGAGATCAAAATTCGAAAAAGATTTACCAAGAACTCTTAGATTATTGATGACATCCGTGAAACGGGTGTACATGTCACCTATAGTCTCGCTTGGTTGCATTCGAAAAAGCTCAAAATCATGGAATAAAATGTTAACTTTCGAGTCTTTGACTCTACTAGTTCCCTCATGCGTGATTTCAAGTGTTTGCCAAATATCAAAAGCTGTTTCGCACATAGAAATCCGATTGAACTCATTTTTGTCCAAAGCGCAAAATAAGGCATTCATAGCCTTTGTGTTTAAAAAAAAATACTTCTTCTCCAAATCCGACCATTCGTTCATCGGTTTAGAGGGAAGTTGAAAACTTTTTTCAACAATATTCCATAAATCCAAATTCATAGAAATCAAGAAAACTCTCATTCGAGTTTTCCAATAAGTGTAGTCCAATCCATTAAACAACGGTGGATGAACAACCAAAAAGCCCTCTTGAAAGCCATGAAGAGTCATTTCTCTTGGGTGTAAATCCGAAATGAGAAATACCGGGCTCTGATACCAATTCAATGCATGAAGTCATCAATATACTTCTCCCGGCGAACTTCCGGCAGTCTTCCGATAAACTCTCGGAAACCATTCTGCGGACTCTCGAACTCCCAACGAATCCTTCGCGCTTGACTCCGGCACTTTGTTTCGTTTTATGTCTTCATCATTATCATAGTTAATTCTGCACACACAAGCCAAAACTCTACTCCGATCTAGACAATTATTACAATGCGAATTGACATTCTATTGCTCGACATGTCATTGGTTGGCGCTTCGTCCTGTTCTTCAGCGCATCGTCCTCTCTTGCGGCTTGTTGCCCAATCGATGGTTGACCTCCGCAACCCCGATATCCTTGGTACAATTCCGCTCTCCTTGGCCCGATGCCCGACGTCCGAAGCGTTCTGCCGTCCAATATCCTGACGTGATCTCTTCTGACACAACGTCAATTCCTCCTGCGTCAACTGTCTAATCCTAATCGAGTAGACCTGCATCACTCAAAATGCAGTTAAACATCTAAACACAATCAATTAGTTTCATCATCAAAATCCGAGATTCAACAATAAGGATTCTCCTTGCCTATGCTAGTTGTAATAAATTTAAGTTATTTCAAATGGATGTTAAAAGTATTTTTCTTAATGGTTTTATTTTTGAAGAAGTTTATGTTGAACAACCATCTGAATTTGAGAATACTAAACAAGCCCCAAGGGCTTGGTATAAGAGACTTAGTTCCTTTCTAATTAAGAATGATTTTTTGAATGGTAAGGCTCATACCATATTGTTTATTAGACATTTTGAAAATGAGTTTCCTATAGTTTAAATTTATGTTGATGATATCATTTTTAGTTCTTCAAATAAGTTTTTATGTGAGTCTTTTGCCAAGAGTATGAGCCAAGAGTTTGAAATGAGTTTAATAGGTGAATTAACTTTCTTCTTAGGATTACAAATTAAGCAACTAAGTGATAAAATTCTTATTAATCAAACTAAATATGCTTTAGATCTATTAAAATGGTTCAATCTGGATAGTTCTAAAGCTATTAAAATACTAATAAGCACTTCCACAAAGTTAGATATGGACCATGATGGAGAAAATTTTGATCAAAAAGACTTATAAGGGTATGATAGGTAGTTTACTATATCTCACCACAATTAGATTGGACATTATATTTAGTGTTGGACTTTATGCTAGATTTCAATTTAATCCAAAGTAATTTCACTTTAAAACTATTAAAAGGATTTTTAGATACCTAAAAGAAACTCTTAATCTAGGATTATAGTATTCAAAATCCAAAAACTTTAAATTAATTGCTTATGCTGATGTAGATTTCGCTGGAAATATAGTAGATAGAAAAAGTGCATCAGGAATATGTCAACTCTTATATCATGCACTTGTCTCTTGGCCTTCCAAGAAATAAAACTCGATTGCATTATCTACAACCGAAGCTGAGTATATAGCAGTTGGCGCATTGTTAGGACTCTACCTAGCAGAGTCCTAAGTGAGAGGAGCATTTATGTAAAACTTACCTAGCCGATGTAATATCCCTCACTTTTAAAATTTATGGATTTATTTGTAAATCAAAGTATATATATGTAAATATAAAAATTTCAAGGACTAAATTGTCAAGTTGCAAAACAAAAAAAAGAAATGAAAAAGAAAACCAAAAATTTCGGTTTTATCCCACCACCTCCCACGCTCTCTGTTTCCTATGGGAAATAGAGAGAGGAGCTGGCGGCGTTGGGGAAGAAGAAGAGAAGTAGAGAAGGAGGGAAGAAGAGGAGAAAAGGAGTAGAAGAAGAAGAGGAGGAGAAGGGAAGAAGAAGAAAAGAAGAAGAAGAAGAAGAAGAAGAGGAGGGAGGAGGTGGCTGCGGCACCTCTGTTTCCCGCAGGGGGAAATAGAGGAGAGGAGGCGCTATTCGTCGGGGAGGAGAAGGGAAGAAAAGGAGAAGAAGAAGAAGAGAAGAGGGAGGGGAGCGAGAGGTAGCTATAGCAACTAGGGCTGCAGCACCTCTGTTTCCTGTAGGAGGAAACAGAGGAGTGCATGTGTGGGGCGTCGGGGAGAAGAAGAAGAAGAAGAAGAAGAAGAAGAAAAGAGGAGGGTGGCTGCAGCAAGGACTGCAGCGAGGAGCTATGGGGCGGTGGCAGCTGCAGCTGGAAGAGAAGAAGGAGAGGAAGAAGAGGCTGCGGCTGTAGCGGTGGCAATTGTAGTTGGAAGAGAAGAATGATAGGAAGAAGAGCAGGGGAGGAAGAAGAGGCTACAGCTGCGGTGGTGGCAGCTATAGTTGGAAGAGAAGAAGGAGAGGAAGAAGTGCAGGGGAGGAAGAAGATGCTGCGGCTATAGCGGTGGCAGCTGCAGTTGGAAGAGAAGAAGGAGAGGAAGAAGAACAGGGGAGGAAGAGAGGGAGGAAGAAGAGGCTGCAGCTGTAGCTGGAAGAGAAGAAGGAGAGGAAGAAGTGCAGGGGAGGAAGAAGAGGCTGTGACTGCGGCGGTGGCAACTGTAGCTAGAAGAGAAGAAGGAGAGGAAGAAGAGCAGGGGAGGAAGAAGAGGTTGCAGCTACAGCTGTGGCAACTACAGCTGCAGAAAAGAAAGAGAGGGAAGATAAGGAAAGAAGGGGTTGGGCTATGGTTGTGGCTACAGTAGTTGCGGTGGCAATTGTAGCAGCTGTGTCGGTGAAATGAGAAGAGGAAGGAAAGAAGGGGCTAGGTTGTGGTTGTGGCTACAGTGGCTGTAGTGGCAACTGCAGTAGCTACATGGCGAAAGAGAAAGAGGAAGGAAAAAGAGAAAGAAAGGAAAGGGGAAAAAGGGGCTGCGGTCGTGATTACGGTTGCGGAGGTGGCAGCTGCGTATGCAACAGTTATGTCTACGAAAGAAGAGGAAGAAAAAGGTAGTACGGTGGAAGGGGCTGCGACTGTGGCAGCGGTTGTGGCGATGGCTGCGGTAGCTGCATTTGGGAAAGAAAAAAGAAGGAATGAGAGCAAGGGAGAGCAAATGATTGTGCCCCTATGTTCGGCACGAGTTGTAGTTGCGAAGAAAGAAAGAAGACGGGTGTAGAAAAAAAAACAAGGAGAGGAGATGGAGGAAAAATAGAAAAAGGATTCGAGCGTACACCTTTGGATCTTCAGATCAAAATCTGCGAAAGGCAAGTGTTCCGATCCTTCCTATTGCAAGTGTTGATCCCTTCTATTGCAAGTGTTCTGATCATTCCTATTTCAAGCTTTCAAATCTTTCCTATTACAAGTATCCTGATATTTTCTTACTAAAATTTTATCTCTGCAATTACCTCGAATATGAAAACTTTGAATTGTTCTAGCCTTGCATTTGATATGTCTCCTGTTTAGATGTAACGATTTGAATATGTGAAACTTCCGAGATATAACCTTTCTACCTTGTTATGGTTATAACTTCATGTATTGACATATGATTTATTCAAAACTTATTTTATTGGAAACTAGACTCGTATATCTTTCTTTTGATATCTAGATTAAAAGATTTAGAGTCTAAATGCCTACCCAGTTATCTATTGAATCCAACTATATGAATTTTGCAAAATAGTGATTTTGTTTTCTGACCTTTGGTTACTAAATCAATTGAAACTCTTTGTTGGAAACTTGGATTCAAACAAAACTTATTTTATCTAAAACTAGATTGAAATATCTTTCTAATTATATATTTTTTTAGTAAATTGGAGCATGATTGATAGTTTGAATTATTTGTTTAATGTGCCTCTCGAATTCTATTAGAAATCGAGCTTTGGACGATTTCGTATATCTAGTTTCATTCCTTTGAAAATTGATTTCATTTAGCTTTCTTTGTTAAATTGAGCTTTATATTACTGCTTTGAATTCTTATATTCTCTTATCCTTAAATTATTTGCATTCTTGAAACCTATTGTGTAAAGTGTATGCTGTATTGTATTGACTAATATAGGCACATGTATATCCCATTGTTCGGCATTTGCTTTCAATATGTGCCTATCTCAGTTTCATTCATTTGGATATTAAATTTATCTAACCTTCTTATTTCAATTGGACTATATGTGATTGTTTGAAATCTTTGTATGTTCTTGCTTTCATTTCCTTTCAAATCTGAATTCATTTGTAAAAGATCATGTTTGCATCGTATTGACTTGTAAAGGCATATGTACGTTTTGTTGTTCTGTATGTGCTTCTGATATGTCCCAATTTTATTACTCATACTATCCTTTTATACTCTGTTATTTGTGGGATATTGTGAACCTTTGCCAGAAATGGTAAAAGGAGTTATGTATCGAGCCTGCGATGCTCTGCCGGGCCCCTCTAACTTCACCTAGACGTGGGTGGATGGAGCTCCCAAACATGGGAGACTTCTGTCTAGTGGTCATTTAGAAATGGATGAATCACATTCTGTCTGTGGTCCCACTACACCTTTTATATGTTTGATATGATATCCAGAGCTTTAGTTATGTATTTTTGTATGTGCTTTGGATAAGAATGATATGAATGCAACGTCAAATTTGATGTTTAAGCTTTTGTTTCGTATTTGTTCTTTGATACGTTTCGAAATGGTTCATATGTCATTGTTATGCTTTGAAATATTTCATATACCATTGATATGTTCCAAAATGTTTCATTTGTTATTGATATGCTCCGAAACATTTCATACGCCATCGATAGACTTTGAAATGTTTTATCTGCTATTGTTATGCTCCGAAATGTTCCATATGCTAATGATATGCTCCGGAACATTTCATACGCTATTAATATGCTCCAATTACTCTTATTCCATTTGTTATGAACCAAATGTGTTTTGAATGATATGACATTTACGATTCTATATCTAATAATATGGTACCCTGAGAGTTCTTGTATTCTGCCTTGCATTGTGATACCTTATTTATTTGAAACTGTCCCTTTTCACTCTAGATATATTTTGTCACTTGCTGAGCTGTTTTTAGCTCACTCCGTTGTTATATAAAATCTTTCAGGTCAGCCTATCACTCTTTGAGATGTTTGTATTGGGCTAAGGCAGTGGAGAGCTATTCAGAATCTTGGACAAGTCTTATTGGTTGTTATGTTATTGTTGTATAAGCATATTTTGTTTGTAACAAAAATGTAGTCGAAGAACCTGAATGGATATGTCGTGTAAAAGTATTAAAAGATCTCTCGTATTTGGAATTTCAAAATGTTAAGTTTAGTTTATAATGATATGAATTGATGATAAATAGTTGGAGTTCTGATTGTATAAATTGTTTAGCTTGTGGATTTATAAGTGTTAATATTTTGTTAAGTTGGTTTGGGTATTCATAAGTGTGAATTATTAATTGATGTAATATATTATAAACTGTATAGGTTTTATAGATGTGAATTTGATTGAATGTTTCTCAGTGTCCTCAAATGTTAGTTTGGATCCTGGATTAATTTGTGATGAAAAAATTAAATATTATCGATATTTTCAAGGGCGTGACAAACGACCCCTATAAAATAAGTGAAGAGGCTAACTAGGGTTAGGAGGCAGTTTCTTAGAAAAGCACTAGGAGTTGTAAAGGAATAGGAGTCTTAAGTAGGAGTCCTATTAGGAGTCTTGAGTAAAAGTCTTAATTGAGTAAGAGTCTTGAGTAGGAATCCTATTAGGAGTTAGGGTTTAGAAGCCCTATAAATAGCCGTGTATTCATCATCTTTTCATAAGCAATAGATGAATCTTTTCTGTAGCCTTTGAGCAGCAATTTGGAGGAAGGAACCCCTATAGAGTTCCAAGGAGGTCGGTCCCGTAAAGAGATCAACCCCAAGCTTAGAATCTGCAAGGGTTCTAACACCTTAAATCAAAGTAACGACCATGCTACTTTTGCTGCCATCCATGCCGCCCACCACCAACTAAGCAATTCCCACAATTGCTCTTGACGTCGCCATCTCCACCGTCATCTTCTACCGTAGATCAAATTAATCTATTGTCGTCACCTCCAATTGCATTAGAGAAATAGTATTCTCCTATCACTAATACCTTTTGCTGTTGCAATTTTCCATTCAAAACACCAAGAAGAAGTCTTCTTCTTATCTATCCCATGCTAGGAATTTCTTGTCACAAAAGTTATCATCTTTGCAAATGAAGGATTACTGCAGAAAATTTCAGCCGCATATTGTTGCCTTAACCGATCTATTTGCAATACTTTTTGAACTAAATTTCTTATACACTTCATAGATCATCTTGGCTTCCATCTAAGATTGATTTCTTGAGGAATTCATCTCTAAAAATGTTCTTGTGTTACTATAAATTTTTGTTACAATCCGCTAAAATTTTTCAATGAGAATTTTGTTATCGCAACTTGCACCAATTTCCTTGCTGTTATATTGCTAAAATTCACTTGATTAAATTGGTCACCCTTGCTATTATATAAACCAAGATTTTTCTATCAAATTTCCTTCGCAAATCTCTCGGTTTTAGTTAGAAATTTCATCGAGAAACCACTATTTCTTCAATAATAATTTTGCTCTTACAAGACAACACATACCTACAGCAACTTCTACTGATTTCTATCAAACCTTTGCTGCCATCTATTATAGATCTAAAACCTTTTTCCCTACCCTTTCGACCATCACTTCTCTCAACGTATACATACCTTTAACCCGACAATAAAAGAGAGATCTTAACATCACAGATTTGGAAGCATATACTATGGCATCTGAGGAGGTAATAAATACTAAATTTGAAGCCTTCAAGGCGCGAATGAAGGATAAGATTCAGACTCTCTTTACCGAACTTAGTTTGAGCCGACCACCAAGCCCGAAGAAATCACATCAAGGAGAGAGCTCTGACCAATCACACCAAGCTCGAAGAGATGACTTCTAAGAGAGGGGAGGCTCTATGACTTATCCCAACTATCCACACATGAGGGTAGACTTCCTTAGATGGGAAGAAGGAGACCCGATTGGTTGGATCTCACGCGCGGTATGATATTTTCGGTACCACAAAACCCGGATGCATCAATGGTGGAAATTATGGATATACATCTTAAAGGGGATGCCATACAATGGTTTGACTAGTTTGAACACACTCATGGAGTCCTCTCACGGTGATAATTCAAAGAAGGATTGCTGATCCGCTTCGGACCAACCGATTACAAGAACATTGACGGACAACTAGCAAAGATCTGATAAACCTCCACCATTCAAGAGTACCAAACCAGGTTTAAAAGGTTATCTAATTAAACTCATGATTAGTCTAAAAAAAAGCTATTGGGGACCTTCATTAAGTTCTAGAAGCCAGAAATCCGGGGACAAGTTAAAACGCAACAACCATACACGCATAGGGCAACAATCTCTTTCGCATGACTTCAAGAGGAGCGATTGAACCATGAAGCCCAAAGGACTAGGGTCGCTCCCTAACTAGCAATACTAAAGCCCTTAGCCCCCCCTACTATCAACCGAGTCCCTATACCAATAAGGCTGACAAGAGAAGAGCTTCGGGAGTGATCTGCAAAGGGGTTATGTTGGCACTACAACGAGCCATGGAGTCGCAATCATCGCTGTAGAAAAGGGAGACTTCTTATAATTGAACCAGTAGAAGAAGAGGTCATTGAATATCTAGAAGTGAGCCTTGATCATGAAGAAGAAGATGCGGAAGAAGAGCCACAATCGATTGACGTCACAGTACACGCACTAGCCGACTACTCAAACCCACAAATGATGAAAGTTGGAGGCCTTCTCAAACAACAATAGATCACTGTTCTCATTGACACGGGCAGCACTAATCACTTTCTAAACAGTAAGGTTGCTGCTAGGATGGCACTCCACATCAAAGGTTGCAGCAAGTTTGACATAAAGGTCATCGACGGAAGAATCGTAAAGTGCGACCAAAGATGTCCGCATGTGAAACTATTACTGTAAGACCAAGAAATTATCATCGACTTTCTCCTCCTACCAATTGATGACTATAAGGCCATGCTTGGCATAGAATAGCTGACGATGCTAGGTGATGTCTCTTGAAACTTCTCCAAATTAATTATGAAGTTCTACTGCAAAGGCAAACAGATCATCCTACACGGTAAGCGCAGAAGCAACGTAACCACCATTTTGACCCAACGAATGGAGAAAATTTTGCACAAGGTGGCTTTTTGATGCATCTCCAACAGCAACCAGAGGGGAAGAAAATAGAAATTGAAGATCAATATCTCGCCCAATTGATTGCTGAATTTGCTGACATTTTTGCTGAGCCATGCGGTCTCCCTCCTATTCGGCAACATGACCATCGGATTCCAATCCTTCCGGGCAAGCCACCAGTGAACACTCAATCATACCATTATCCTCATCTCTAGAAGGATGAAATTGAAAAGATTGTAATGGATATGCTTGAAACAAGGGTGATTCGGCCAAGTTGCAACCCATATTCTTCACTGATGCTACTTGTATACAAGAAGGACAGAACTTGACGGATGTGCATCGACTACCGAGCTTTAAATGGCATCACTGTCAAGGACAAGTATCCAATACCTATGGTGGATGAACTTCTATATGAGTTAAAAGGAGCTCGAGTCTTCATGAAGTTGGACCTCCGATCCGATTACCACCAAATTTGGATCTATGAAGACAACATTCCAAAAACTACATTTTATACACATAATGACCATTATGAATTCTTAGTAATGCCTTTTGGACTCACTAATGCTCCTTCAACCTTTCATAGTCTTATGAATGATATTTTTTGGAGCTTTCTTCACAAATTTGTGTTGGTATTTTTTGATGATATTCTCATTTATAGCCATTCTCTTGAAACTCATTTTCAGCATTTATGGGTTGTTTTGACGATCCTTCAGAAGAATACTCTTTTTGTTAAGTAGCCAAAGTGCAGTTTTCTATAGTAAAAAGTAGAGTACCTTAGGCACATAATATAAAAAGGAGTGGTGGTAGACCCAACAAAAATTGAAGCAATGCAAGGCTGGCCAAAATCGATAAACATGAAATTACTATGTAGATTCTTTGGACTAACGGGCTACTGCTAAAAATTTGTTAAGGACTATGGGAATATCAGTACACTACTCACTTTTGTACTGAAAAAAGATGTCTTTTAATGGTCGAACAAAGCCTCCACTATCTTCGACAAACTTAAGGCAGCCATGACAACGACGCTAGTGCTAGCACTACCAGATTTCAACCGACCCTTCATCATTGAGACCGATACATCTAGAGTCAGAATTAGAGTCGTTCTCATGCAAGATGGTCGACTACTCACATACACTAGCAAGGCATTATCTCCCTCCCATCAAAATATGTCAATATACGATAAGTAGATGCTCGCCATTGTGCACGCAGTAAAAGTTGGAGACTCTACTTGATCAGGTCAACGATTTTAAATTAAAACTGACCATAGAAGCCTCAAGTACTTTTTGGAGCAAAAGATACCATCCCCTGAGTAGCAAAAATGGGTAACCAAACTTCTTGGATTTGATTATGAAATTATTTATAAAAATAGGAAAGAAACGTTGTTGTAGATGCACTCTCACAGCTACCTGAGCAAGCTAAGGTTTTAGCCATCTCCCTTCCTCCCACCAGCTTTTTCAAGGACCTTAGAGAAGAATGGAAGAAGGATCCAGATATTAGCAACATCATAAAAAATTTGGGGGAGGATCCAAGTGCAATAGCCCACTACACTTGGGATTTAAGAGATCTACGCTACAAAGGACGTATTGTACTTATACCTGACTCCCCTTGCATCAAAATCATCCTACATATAATGCACTCCACACCTTTAGTAGGGCATTCCGGATTCCTAAGAACCTACAAAAGAGTGAAGCACAATTTTTATTAGAGAGAGATGAAAAAAAATTATTGTAGAATATGTGGCACAATGTGATGTATGTCAACAACACAAGGGTGAAACAGTGGCAAGTCCAGGGAAGCTACAACCACTACCCATACCGGACTCGGTGTGGATTAACACCTCCATGGACTTCATCGAAGGGTTGCCACCTTCTGAAGGTAAAAGCATAATTCTCATGATGGTTGATCGACTTACGAAATATACTCATTTTTGTGCTGTGAGAAATCCCTACACTACTGATAGTTTTGCTCAGATTTTCATAGAAAATATTATTAAACTACATGGGATGCCAAGGTCAATTGTAAGTGATCATGATAGGATCTTCACTAGTAAATTTTGGACTGAGTTATTTCAGTTACAAGACACCAAACTCAAGATGAGCATAGTGTATCATCCATAAACTTACGGCCAAACAAAGGTGGTAAAAAGTGTTTAGAGACATACCTTCGGTGTTTCACCAACAACCAGCAAAAGAAGTGGGCTAAATGGCTTCCTTGGGCTGAATGATGGTATAATACAACATATCATTCATCTACAAAATGTGCCCCTTATGAAGCATTGTATGGTTGGCCGACCCTTGTGATTCTAAAGTATGTAATTGGCTCGGCCAAGGTAGATTAGGTCGACCAAGAATGATTGATAGGTACAAACTCCTACAACTATTAAAGGATAATCTCTCTACCGCTCAAGCCAGAATGAAGCAGCAACTTGACACACGACGAAGCGAAAGACAATTTTTAGTAGGAGATTGGGTTTATCTTTGCCTACAGCCATATAAGCAACTCTCCATTAATACTCGAGCCTCAATGAAGCTATCCCTACATTTTTATAGGCTTTGTTATATCACAATGCATATTGGAGCCATGGCATACAAACTTAAATTGCCTAAGGATGCCAAAATTCACCTTGTCTTCCACGTGTCATGCTTGAAACCCAAGTTGGGAGAACACGAATCACCCTAGATCCAACTGCCCAGCACCACTGAGGATGGAGTTATTCAAGCCCAACCACAAGCCATCCTCCACCCTAGGATCGTGATGCATTGTCGACTTCCCTCTACTGAAGTACTAGTGCATTGGAATAATTTACCACTTGAAGACGTCGTATGGGAATCATATGAGGAGCTGAAGACTTGGTTCCTCAAGTTCATGAAATCTTAGCTTCGAAGACAAGGCTGATTTGAAGAGGGCGGGTCTATTAGGACTCTAGCTAGGAGAGTCCTAAGTGATAGGGGCATTCATGTAAAATCTACCTAGTCGACCCCTATTAAATAGGTGAAGAGGCCGACTAGGGTTAGGAGGTTGTTTCTTAGAGAAGCACTAGAAGTTGTAAATGAATAGGAGTCTTGAGTAGGAGTCCTATTAGGAGTTTCGAGTAGGAGTCCTAATTGAGTAAGAGTCCTATTAGGAGTTGGGGTTTAGAAGCCCTATAAATAGCCATGTATTCATCCTTTTTTCATAAGCAATAGATGAATCTTTTCTACAATCTTTGAGCAACAATTTGGAGGAAGGAACCCCTATAGAGTTCTAAGGAGGTTGATCCCCTAAAGAGATCAACCCCAAGCTTAGAATCTAGAAGAGTTCTAACACGCATGTTGTGTACAAGTTATATGGATGAGAAACAATTTAAAAGATTATAAAATTTACTTGAAAAGTATTTCTATAAAATGCGATAATGCTAGTGCAATATGCTTAATAAAAAATATCATTCAACACTCTAGAACTAAGCATATTGATATTATACATCATTTTATTAGAGATCATATTAATAATTATGATATATCTTTAGAATTTATTGATACAAAACATTAATTAGCTAATATTTTTATAAAACCATTGAATGAGGAACAATTTGATTTTATTAGTAGAGAATTAGGCATGTTAAATCTTCCTAATGCATGAATTCCTCTGATGCATTATTTCAGAATTCTTGGTTAATTCCTTTCAAATCGAGATCATTTCCTATCACTCCTTCTTCTTTCTATTTGCAAAAATAGTACTTTGATTCATGGACTTTCAGATTTTTGACTTAATCTCTTTTTTGTTCATGTGATGATTGTAATATTTACCCATGTAAATATTTGCACCATTGAATGTTTGCACTATACGATGTTTGTTCATCTCAAAGAAGAAGCAAGAGTATTCACTTGCTAACATCCCCAAAAAGAGGCAAAATACTAGAAAAAGAGAAAGTCTAGGATGCATAAGAGGCTAGCTTGCACAATTCATAAAGCAAATTATACTGGCTTGAATGTTTAAATATAGGATAAAATGAATGTTGAGTGATTATTGCAATTAGGTGAAAATAGTGCACCAGTGATTGCACTGTTGGACTGGCGATAGCACCACCAAAAAGCACTACTTATAGTGGTAGCACCGCCCGCAACCCTCCACTATAAAATCCCTAATTAGGGCCAACAATAGAACTGCCCCCAACCTTCCCTACACCCCTCTAAACTGCTCTTTACCCCCTTATTCCTCTTACTCTATCTCTAGAAACTCAAGAAAACTCCTTTTTTACAAAGCTAAGGATTAATCTCAACCCCTTCAATGATCACAAGAAGATTAACTATCAGGGTAACTCTTAAACATTTCTCTTATTCTCAATCTATTGCTTAATCTTGCCTCTTATTATTGGTAATATATATAGTTCTCATGGCACCTAGAAGATCCTCAAGGGACAAAGGAAAGAGGAGATTAGATGAAATCTTTGACTCCATATTATCTAACTCATATGATCATGCCCTAAAATTTTTAATTTTTGAGTCTAGAAATGTGCATAAGGAAAAATATGTAGATCTAGAAGAGTTGAATGGTTTGGACATAATTCATTGTTTTGTTAACTTAGATGTTTTTCCAATTCATCAAATTAGTGAACCTATCTATCCTAGACTTATTCGATTGTTTTACAATAACTTGCATGTAGATGAACATAAAAGAGTATCCACATATCTTTTGAGGCATCTGTTACGACTCTAGCTAGGAGAGTCCTAATTGATAGAGGCATTCATATAAAACCTACCTAACCCGACCCTTATTAAAGAGGTAAAGAGGCCGGCTAGGGTTTGGAGATTATTTCTTAAAGAAGAATTAGGAGTTGTAAAGGAATAGGAGTCTTGAGTAGGAGTCCTATTAGGAGTCTTGAGTAGAAATCTTAATTAAGTAGGAGTCCTATTAGGAGTTAGGGTTTAGAAACCCTATAAATAGTCATGTATTTATCCTCTTTTGAGAAGCAATAGATGAATCTTTTCTGTAGCCTTTGTGTAGCAACTTGGAGGAAGAAACCCCTATAGAGTTCAAGGAGGCCGATCCCCTAAAGAGATAAACCCCAAACTTAGAATTTACAAAGGTTATAACACTTAGTATCAGAGCAGCATTCTTGGCATCTCACTGCCCTTCCACAACCATCCATCATCCCTCCATAGCCACCCAAAGTAATTCCCACAATTGCTTAAAAGATCGTCACCAAATTCCGCCATCATCTCCACCAATGCAGATCATCTTTTGATCTTCCTGTGAATTGCAACAGGTTCTGGTTTCCTACCTTATTACTGTTGCAATTTAGTTATCCTTATTCAAAAATCCAAAAAACAAAAAAGTTCCTATATTGCTGCATAAACTTTTTGTCGTAAAGTTTTCATCTCTACGATGAAAGATACATTGCAGAATTCTAACCGCATAGCACAGTTTGTTTGATCTTGCTACTATGTTTTTTCTATCCAAATCTCTATGAAATTTTTATGACAGCTTTGACACTTTCTAACAGTAGATTTCCCTTTGATTTTTTCAAAAAATTCTCAATATAAACTACTAATCTTTTCTGTCCAATCTGCTACACTTGAAAATCTGTGTTGCAGAAAATTTCAACCGCATATTGTTGCCTTAACCGATCTATTTACAATCTTTTTTGAACAAAATTTCTTATACACTTCATAGATTATCTTGGCTTCCATCTAAGATTGATCTATTGATGAATTCTTCTCTAAAAATGATTTTGTGTTGCTGTAAATTTTCATCGTAAACTGCTGAAATTTTTCAATGAGAATTCTGCTATCGCAACTTGCACCAATTTCCTTGCTATCAATTTTCTTGATTAAATTGGACATCCTTGCTGTCATATAAACTGAGATTTTGCTATCAATTCTCTCCTCAAATCTCTCAAGTTTTTGGTGGAAATTTCATCGAGAAACCGCTATTTCTTCGATGACAATTCTGCTCTTACAAGACAACATAATTCTGCAGCAAACTTTCACTAATTTCTATCAAACCTTTGCTGCCATCTACCATAGATCTAGAACTTTTATCCATAGCTCTAAAACTCCACCAAATCACACCCTCAAACTACACCCAAAACAGCTACAAAACAAGCCTAAATCGTAGCCTACATCCACCAATCCACTAACCCTTACGACCATCACTTCTCTCAACCTATAGATGCCTTTAACCCGACAACAAAAGAGAGATCTTAACATTATAGATTTTGAGACATATACTATGGCATCTAAGGAGGCAATCAATGCTAAATTTGAAGCCTTGGAGGCGCGAACGGAGGATAAGATTTGGACTCTCTTTACCGAACTCAATTTGGGCCGACCACTAAGCCCGAAGAAATCACATCAAGGAGAGAGCTCTAACCAATCGCACTAAGCCTAAAGAGATGACTTCCAAGAGAGGGGAGGTTCTATGACTGACCTCAACTATCCATGCATGAGGGTGGACTTCCCTAGATGGGAAGAAGGAGACTCAATTGGTTGGATCTCACGCGCGGAGTGATATTTTCGGTATCATAAAACTACAGATGCATCTATGATAGAAATTGTAGCTATACATCTTGAAGGGGATGCCATACAGTGGTTTGATTGGTTTAAATATACACATGGAGTCCTCTCATGGTGATAATTCAAAGAAGGACTATTGATTCACTTCGGACCAACCGATTACGAGAACATTGACGAACAACTAGCAAAGATCCGACAAACCTTTACCATTCAGTAGTACCAAACTAGATTTGAAAGATTATCTAATCAAACTTATGATTGGTCTCAAAAACAACTATTGGAGACCTTCATTGAGGGCTTGAAGTCGGAGATCTAGGGA
Organism: Musa balbisiana; assembly: GCA_004837865.1. NCBI lineage: Eukaryota > Viridiplantae > Streptophyta > Magnoliopsida > Zingiberales > Musaceae > Musa > Musa balbisiana. Next base: position 5,083,125 of record CM017189.1, read on the forward strand.
GAAGTTAAAGCACGATAACGGTACACGCTTATGGTAGCCATCTCTTTCGCACGACATCAAGAGGAGCGATTAAACCATGAAGCTTGGAGGACTAGGATTGCTTCTCAACCTGCAATGCAGAAGCCCTCAGCCCCCCCTACTATCAACCGAGTCCCTGCACCAAAAATGATGACAAGAGAAGAGCTTCGGGAGCGATCTACGAAGGAGTTATGTTGGCACCGCGATGAGCCGTGAAGCCACGAGCATCACTATAGAAAAGGGAGACTTCTTATGATTAAACCAGTAGAAGAAGAGGTCATTGAACATCTAGAAGAGAGCCTTGATAATGAAGAAGAAGATGTAGAAGAAGAGCCACAACCAACCGAAGTTATGGTACATGCACTAGCCGGCTACTCAAACCCGCAAACGATAAAAGTTGAAGGCCTTCTCAAACAACAATCGATCACTGTTTTCATTGACACGGGCAGCACTAATAACTTCCTAGATAGTAAGGTTGCTATCTGGATAGCCTTACCTATCAAGTATTATAGTAGGTTTGACGTCAAGTTCACCAATGGACGGATTTTGAAGTGTGATCGTAGGCGCCCACGGGAGAAACTGTTACTATAGGACCAAGAGATAATTACATATTTCTTCCTCCTCCCTCTTAATGATCATGAGGCCATGCTCAAAATTGAATGGTTGACAATATTAGGTGATGTTTCCTGAAATTTTATTAAACTAATTTTGAGATTTTACAATAAAGGAAAATAGGTGATTCTACATGGGAAACGTGGGGGCGATGTAATAACGATTTGCACACAACAAATGGAGAAGGTTTTGCATAAAGTATGTAGCGACTTTTTGGTACAACTTCAGCAGCAAACTAAGGGAGAGCCAATAGAATTTGAAGATCTAAACCTACTTCCTTTGCTTGCTGAATTTTCAGATATATTTGACAAACCGCGCAACCTACCTCTTTCCCGTCGGCATGATCATTGTATACCGATTCTTCTGGGCAAACCTCCTACAAATACTTGGCTATATTAACATTCATATCTGTAGAAGGATGAAATAGAAAGGATTATAAAAGAGATGCCCGAAACAGGAGTTATTCAGCCAAGTTGCAGCCCCTACTTTTCACCGGTGCTCTTCATACGAAAGAAGGGCGAAACATGACGAATGTGCATTGATTACCGAACCCTTAATGGCATAACCGTCAAGGACAAATATCCTATTCCAATAGCAGATGAATTGCTAGATGAAAGGGAGCACAAATCTTCATAAAGTTGGACCTTCGATTCGGGTATCATCAATTATGAGTATGCAAAGAAGACATATCGAAAACCGCCTTTTGAACACACAACGGCCACTATGAATTTTTACTTTCTTCACTAGAAGGTAGAATATCTTGGGCATATCATATCAGAGGAAGGTGTTGTAGTGGACCCCTCCAAAATTGGAGCAATGCAGAACTAGTTGACCTCGAGGAACATAAAATTGCTACGTGGCTTTCTCAGTTTAATAGGCTACAATCGTAAGTTCATGAAAAACTATGGAAAGATTAGTGCACCACTTCTTTGCTGAAAAAAGATGCTTTCCAATGGTCAAACAAAGCCACCACTGCCTTCAACGAACATAAAGCCGCAGTGACGACAACGCTCGACATCGGCAAGACTTTTGTTATTGAAGTCGATGCCTTCGGAGTCGGAATTGGTGTTGTACTAATACAAGATGGCCACCCCCTCGCTTATACTAGTAAGGTATTATCTCCTTCCAATCTCAAAATGACTATTTATGACAAGGAGATGCTTGCGATTGTGCATGCGGTGGCCAAATGGAGATCGTACTTGATCGGGCGACGCTTTCAAATCAAAACCGACCATAAAAGCCTAAAATATTTCTTAGAGTAGAAGATATCTTCCCCTGAGCACCAAAAATGGATAACAAAGCTTCTTGGATATGATTATGAAATAACTTACAAAAAGGGGAAAGAGAATGTTGTTGCAGATAAGCTTTCACGGCTACCTAAGCAAGCTGAATTTTTGACCATTTCACTTTCGACCTGTAACTTCCTTAAGGATATTAAGAAGGAATGGCAGGAAGCACTAAATTCCGTGGCTCATTACAATTGGGACTCAAAAGAATTACGCTATAAGGGACACATTGTGCTTGTGCCAAATTCTACTTGCATCTTCACGAGCAGATTTTAGATAGAGTTATTCCATAAGCAGGGCACTAAATTGAAAAGGAGTACAGCGTATCACCTACAAACCGATGGCTAGATAGAAGTGATAAACAGGTGCTTGGAGATAGCCCAAAGCCACCCACTAAATATGACTACCCAAGAAGAACTCCAGACCCAGTTGAGTGCCATTATTGATCAACAGATCATGACTCAACGACAATGACCCATTACTGAAGTGCTAATATAATGGGCGAACTTACCAGTAGAAGGTGCCACTTGGGAGAACTATGATGACTTGAAGATCAAATTCCCAAAATTCATGGATTGTTAGCCTCGAGGACAAGGGTGATTAGAAGAAGGCGGGTCTGTTAGGACTCTACCTAGGAGAGTCCTAATTGATAGGGGCATTCATATAAAACCTATCTAAGCTGACCCTTATTAAAGAGATGAAGAGGCTGGCTAAGATTTGAAAGTTATTTCTTAAAGAAGAATTAAGAGTTGTAAAGGAATAGGAGTCTTAAGTAGGAGTCCTATTAGGAGTCTTGAGTAGAAGTCTTAATTGAGTAGGAGTCTTGAGTAGAAGTCCTATTAAGAGTTAGGGTTTAGAAACCCTATAAATAGTCATGTATTCATCCTCTTTTGAGAAACAATAGATAAATCTTTTTTGCAGCCTTTGTGTAGCAACTTAGAGGAAGGAACCCCTATAGAGTTCCAAGGAGACTGATCCCCTAAAGAGATCAACCCCAAGCTTAGAATCTACAAGGGTTCTACCAGCATCATATACCTATTACGAATAGCGCAATTTGTAATCTTATAAAAATTCTTGAAAAAAGAAGATGTTTCTACTTTAGAGTACAATGGGATAATGAATCGGTTAGGGTTACATATTCTAAGGCGTAAGGCACTATCTTTGAAAATCCTAATCTGTCTATTGTTTCGAAAAATTGTGAACATATGCTACTATTCAACACAAAATTACTTTATTACATCATGATTAGTATTCTACTTCCTAAACAATACCATCATGATGAAGTTAGTCAAATGGAATTAGGTACAATGTATTGGATTATGAAAGGACATGATAATTATTCTGGATATTTGATATGTCAAAACATAATTAAGTTGTCAATGAAAGACATGATACTTCCATATAATGGCTTAATTACTCAACTGATATATGCATATGGCATAGTCATTCCACCATATGAAAAAACTATGAAACTAGACATATTCAACATTATTAATAGAAACTTTTTTAAAAAATTAAGATGCATAGTAATGAACCATGTTTGGACCAGATTAAGATCCTCCCCCACTTGAGCTAGAACCAGAAATACCTATACATAGGGGAAGTCAATCTCCTCCACTAGTTCCTTTGAGGTAGCACCTCTGACAGCTCTAGTACCCTCCTCATCCGCTGATTCCATAGCAACTCGACTGGATTGAATTAAACTTCGTCAAGATCAAATTTTAACTGAGATACAACATATTCATGCTTAGTTTGATACTCTATTTAGGCATTTTGGATTGCCACCACTTGAGTAGCTTGTATATTCCTCATTTTTTGCTGATGACAAAGGGGGAGAAGTCAATAGCTTTCTTGATGTGTTCCCTACACACTTTGATGTTATAATATACTTTGTAATGTTTTAGCACTCCTTGTTTATTTTTTTTTTCACTCTTTGATATTATAAGGCACTTCCTAATGATATTATGTTGATGCAAATGAAGTGTAAAATGATGAATGCTTTACTATCATGTATGTTATGCCCAAAGTGATGATGATCCTTTTTTGATATCATGCATGAAGTAATGATGAATTGTAATGATTTGAGATTGTTCATATTACATTTTGATAATTTGAAACTATAATTATGCATAATGTATGAAATTTTGATATAATATATTGCATTCGATCACTATGATCGAAATTGTTTCACTTGACTTCAAATGTTATGATTCCTTTTGAATTCAAGTTTGCCTTATCTCAGTATAGTATATAGATAGGGGGAATTAAAGTTAACTCCATCATCAATTAATTGTTATCATCAAAAATGGGGAGATTGTTGAATCTTAGATTTTGATGATAAAATCAATTGATAAATTAATGATCTTATCTATGTGTTGAGATAAGTGATGTAGGACTAACAATGATCATAAAAAGGCAAACAATTAAAGAAAGAATCGAATATTGAGTCAGAGTCAAAGATTAGGCATCGCGCCAAAAGAATCAAGGGATACGCCAAAGGTTCGAACGATGCATTAGAAGCTCATCGAGAGTTTGCTGGGAGTTTGTCAAAAGCTCGCTGGAGGACCACTGAAAGATCGTCGGAAGTCTCACTAGGAGTTCGGGTGAACAATTGACATGTCAGACAACTAGGATTGTTTGCATTATAGTTATTTGCCCTTAGTTATTGTAATTAGGGTTACAATTTGAGTTAGTCTTAGGAAAAATCTTACTAACTCAATTAGGGGCCAATTGGTCCCTAATTAGGACTGAATTGGTCCTGTTGTTTTGCCCATTCGATGATCCTTAGTTGGCCTAGGTGGTGGTACTGTCAGGGCTAGCGGTGGCACCACTTCAGGCTCAGCCTCCTAGGAAGTCTTGGCGGTGGTACCGTCGGTAGTTACTACTGTCAAGCAGTGGTACCACTAGAGCCCAATCTCTGAGGCTCTATCAAGAGATCATACTGCCCAAACTGCATAGTGGTCGCCTAGTGTCAATCTGTAGGAAATGGTATCGCCCAATAATGGCGGTGGTATCATTAGTACCCTAGAAATCAAAGATGAGACACTTTTTGGCTCCATTTTTGAAGCCATTGGAGCCTATAAAAATCGCACTCTTTTAAAGTGTGAACAAAAGTCTTAAGAATTTGAGTTGTAAAAGTGTAAAGTGCTAAGTGTCCTCCTCCTCCTTTAGCTTTGTGATCATTCTAAGAGAGGTTTAAGGCTTAGAAAGGTTGTCTCCTAAACCTGTAAAAAGGAGAAAGAGTTGTAAGAGAGTAGTTGGTCTTCTCCCATTGAAAGAAGACCGTTAGTGGATGCTGATGGCCTCAACGGAGGAGGAATCGGGAGTGGACGTTGGTCACAACGATCAAATCACTATAAAATTGATCTGCCTTCTCTTCTTTGCTATTTACTTACTTTGCCACTATTTTACATCTTCATCACTCTTCTATGAACATCATTAAGCTTAAATGTCTTTTCAATATAGTTTTATCATACGAATTTTCACGATCAACGTAGTTCTCCGAAAGCACTAATTCAACCCCCCCCCCCCCTTTATGCTGACTTGATCCTAACATGCGCTATGTCTAATAGTGTACAATTCCTCTTTTCAAATACACCATTGAGCTGAGGTATATAGGAGGTGTCCACTAAGATAGAATCACATGGTCCTTGAGGAACTTGGTAAACTTTACACTCAAGTACTCACCTCCTTAATCTAATCAAAGTGTCTTGATACTCTTTTTAGTATGGTTCTCTACTTCATTCTTATACTCTCTAAATTTCTCAAGGGTCTCGGACTTTTACTTCATCAAGTACGCATGTCCATACCTTGAGAAATTATCAGTAAAAATAATAAAGTAGGAGTAACCACGTATGGCATGAGTTGACATGGGTCCATATACATTACTATGTATGAGTTTCAATAGCTTAGTGACTCTCTCTCCTATTCCACTGAATGAAGAGTTGGTCAGTTTTTCACGAAGGCAAGGCTCGCAAGTTACATGTGACTTATAGTCGAATGGATCTAAATATCCATCCTTTAGCAACTTTTGAATCCTTCCCTCATGGACGTGATCTAGCTTACAATGCCACAAGTATGCACCGTACTCCTCATCTCATTTCCTCCCAAGCATACTTACATACATGATATGTGGAGTAGTGTCTAGTATAAACAAACCATTATATAATGTTCCTCTCGTGATGATGTCATCATCTAATAATATTGAACAACCATTGTTCTCAAAAACTAATTTATATCCACTAATATCAAATATGAAATGAAAATAATATTTCTGATAATAGAAGGAACAAAATAGCATGCATACAATGCAATAATAGCTCTACTAAGCATATGTAGGGTGACTTCACCAATCTCCTATATCTTGCTAGAACCTACAATGAATTACAAATATGATAAGCACTATCGATATCTAATACCCATGTTTCATTGTAAGAGTTTGACAAATGGACACTAATTATGAATATACCTGAAGTTTCTCCAAGCTTTTGTTTCACCCTCTTTGCAAGGTACTCTTTGTAGTTCTTCTTCCAATGCCCATCTTTGCCATAGTGGAAGTACTAATCTTTGTCCTTTGCTGGGTCTTTCTTAGCAACCTTTGCTTTATCCACTCTATCTCTTCCATTGTCCTTCTTAAGGGATCTTTCTATCTTCCTTTTTTTTTATCTCATTAGTATAGAAAATTGGCTTCTCTTTCTTAATAGTGCTCTCTACCTCCTTAAACATATTGTGGAGCTCAAGGAGAGTCTCCTCAAGCTTGTTTATATTAAAATTAATTATGAACTATGAAAAAGAATATAGTATTGACTGAAGCTAGGTTATCCTGTAGGATCATTCCTAGACTTGTGAGTTTCTCTATCCACTCAATCATCTCAACGACATGATTTTAAATTAGTGTCCTCTCAGTTATTATAGTACAGAAGAGGCTCTTGGATATATCATATCACTGAGTCATTCCCAATTCCTCAAAAAGTTTGCGGACATGTAGGAGAATAGACTTGACATCCATCTTTTCATGCTATCTCTATAACTCAAGAGTCATGGAGCCCAACGTGTAACATTGAGCAATAGTGGAGTCATTTATATACTTCATGTAGCATGCGATCTTATCCTCAATTGCCCCTTCCTCGGGCGTAGGCATACTGTATCAAGGATGTATACGATTTTCTCTACCGTGAGAATAATTCTCAAGTTGTGGAGCCAATCCATATAATTCAGACTAGTGAGGTAGTTGACATCAAGTATACCATGTAAGGGATTTGAAAGTGACATTTTCTGAAAATAAAGATGCAATAGAAATAAATAACATGCAGATTTTGTAGAATAAACAATCAAGATAAGAACTTCTATCTTAATCTGCTCCCATTATTTTTCTAGTAAGTTACGGGACACTCTCAACATGTGAAACGGAAGTCTCCAGTAGACTTCTAGTGGGGATCGGGATCCAATCAGCATCTTAGTATAACCTAGAGGGACTCGACCAATCACACTAAGCCCAAAAGGTAAGCAACTCTTATTGATCATAACTTATTATGAGTCTCATCCTGTTCGGCCTCTGAACCACCATGGTCTCGAGAGACTCGACCAACAATGATGTTCAGTTAAGTCAATATCATCGTTAAAAGATGAGTTTAATTCGATTAATATACCCTTGAGGGACTCGACCAAGCATACTATGTCATTAGGTCACCGGTGACATCTCTATGTCGTAGGCAAGATAGCGAATCATAAAATAGGTGAGCCTCAAGGGACTCAACCAACTCAACCTACGTTGGGAATCAGTCTCTACCTATAACGATAGAAGAGCACATGGGTCAATCTAATTCCCTCACGTTTACCGACTTAATATTATCAAGAGAGGGGATTTTGATTTGGTCTCCTAATATGACATGTCACACACATACATATTTAATATATATCTACATCACATGCAAATATATATACATATCTAGTAGGTGTATAAGCAATCATGCATCACATGAGCAATCACACTAGATGATCATGGACCACAGCCTACCGTGATTAAGCCCGAGCTAGTGAATCTACGCACTCACATCAAAATCTATGTGTGTAGTAGTGCATCTTCATGCCATGTGATTGTCAATCTTGTCCTCGTCGGTATCTCGACGCATCTCTATACGTCACGATTGTCCGTCTCGACTTCGTGAGTCCCACTATCTCTTCCACACTCTTGCTGCACCTCCTCATATGATTATAACTTAATTACAGGCATGCAAGCCCAACAATAAATGAGAATAAAATTGGAAGCTCGTAGGCCCCAATAATAATAATCACATCATATGTACACACATCACACGGTCCATGATCGTCCGTCCACATCATACATCACATATACATATCATCATCATGTAGGACTACTAGATAATAATAATAATTAAACTTTTTAATTAACTAATATTTTTTTAAATTAGGGATATATAGGGAATTTTTTGAATTATAAAGGGTATTTTGGTAATTTGGTCAATACCCTAATGCCCTTGTCTTCCCTTTCTATGTTGTAATGACCGCCACCACCCCACCAGCAATAGCCACTATGAGGGGGCGGGGGTGTCGCCTCTGCCCGTGGATGGCTCAGCCACGAGTGGTGTGCCAATGAGCGGCACCACCCCTACGGGCATTATGCAAGTAGGCAACGCCCATGAGCATCATCGCTTGCACTACAAGGGTAGCACCAGCATGTAAGCGGCTCTACCTGCAAGGCGGCTAGCCACCTACGACTGCAATTGCGCACAGCAATAGTTGCTACGCCTGCAAGCGTTGTGTCGCTTGCTTGTGGCCGTCGCCTAGCGGTGTCATGTAGGCGGCTGCATGCACGTAGCTGCATGCGCAGGCATAGCTGCCATCTACGAGGGCAGCAATAGTTGCTCCCCTTTCTCACTTTTGTGATAATGATTTTGACAACAAAAGATTTTCTAAAACACAACGTACGTAGTTCAAAACCAATCTTTTGCACGAACTACCTGGCTTTGATACCACTAAAGGATAATCTAGGGGCAACATCACATGCATAGCGAAAAAATAGAAAATAAAAATCTCAAATTTCATAAAAGGTATTCATCATTATTCGAAGATTAGTGTGCAAAAACTCACGAAACTGAAAAGCTACATGTGAGATAGTTGTGTTACCTAGGGAGATTATATATCTCTGAATCCCTACAGATCTATAGGAGAGGATGAAAGAGGTCAAGCATCCTCCCCTCTAGTGGTGATCTACACAGTAGGGCTGCAATGATGCTCCTCAAATCGCTATCCAAATCTCCACACTTGCTATTTGAGGAGGAGAAGGGGAAAGGAGCATAAGAGGAGGCAACCAAGAAGCCTCTTACCTATGGGTCTTTAGTTCTCTCCTATATATAGAGGTTCCCTATCTACTGAACCATAATAGATCCTGCTCTATTGGGTATTGGGTCTTTATCCAGCTACTCATACCTCTTAGATTAGTGGATTTCTATCCAAAAATCTCTCATTGGCTCTTATTGGATCTCACCCATAGGATCCAATAATTCAGGGGCTTATTGGATATCTAATAAGATAGGTGTTGAATCTCGGATTTTGATGATGAAATCTATTGGTAAATTGTTTGATATAATCTATATGTTGAGACAAGTGTGTAGGATTAACTACGATAGCAGTAAGACATAAAGCAACTATTGTGCCGGAGTCAAGATTGTGATTTTGATGGGAGTTCGAGAGTTCGTCGAAGTTTAGACATTTATCAAAAGTTCTACCGGAATTAACCGAGAAGTCCAAGAACTTGCCAAAGAAGGTCATTAAAACACACCAAGTAGATCATAGTGAAGTCCAAGAACTTGCCGGAAGTCCATCAAAACATTATCGAGAGATCGTCGGAAGTTCATTGGAAGCTCGTCGGAAGAACAATTGACATACTAGACCAAGAATGCTTCGTTAAAAGTATTAATTATCATAGTTAGACCTTAAGTTGAGTTAAGATTGGGAGGTAATCCCACCAACTTAGTTAGGGGTCAATTGGGCCCTTAATAGGGCTGAATTAGGCTGGTTGAACAAGCCTATTCAGCACCTGAAGTCACAACCATCGTTGGCAGCACCTGAGATGCAAATTCCTAGGTGGTTTAGGCGATAGTAGCACCCAAACTAGGTGGTGGTACCGCCGATAGTTAATGCTGTCAAGTGGTGGTACCGCCCTGTTAGGTGGTCGTATCACCTAGACTGAGCGGTGGTACCGCCTAGTGTTAGTCTGCAAGCGATAGTACTGCCCAATAATGGCGGTGGTACCAATGGTACCCCGAAATCCAATGATATAATACTTTTGAGCTCCAATTCTGAAGCTATTGGGGTCTATAAATACCCCACCCTTTTCTGCAAGAAAGGACATGAAAGTGTGAACAAAATCTTGAATTCTTAGGGTGTTAAAAGTGTTGTAAAAGTACAAGAGTCTTCCTCCCTTTCTAGTGTTGTAATCATTCAAGATAGGTGTGAGGCTTGTAAGGATTATCTCCTAAACCTTTGAAAAGGAGAAAGCATTGTAAAGAGGTGGTTGGTCTTCGTCTATTGAATGAAGACCATTAGTGGACGCCAGTGACCTCGACGGAGGAGGAATCGAAAGTGGATATAAGTCACACCGATCGAACCACTATAAATTCTAGTTTACATTTCTATTATTGCTATTTACTTACTTTGCAATAACTTCACTTCCTCCTTACTTGGGTTTTACTACCCTTACGAACAAACATGCTTTCAAGTTATCTTCCGAGATCATTTTTAACATACAAAGACTTTTAAACCAATATTTTAATCCATTACACTAATTCACCCCCCTCCCCCCTCTTAGTGCTGACTCAATCCTAATAATAGAGGCTCCGACAAATATCTCATATCAGAACCTCTACTCATCGTAAAGCCTACCATATATTTGTGACCCTCTAGGCCTAATATCGAGCTAGTCATGACTCATACTTGTTAGAACTCCTTCTAGTTGAGTTCATTATTATCTTCAAAATAATTCACTTGACTAATCGACTGCAGACGTACTAGGTCACTATGTTATAGCCCCCAAATGATATAGGGAAATCTAATCCTTTGGACCTATCTATCCTCAATCACCATATCCATATGGGCCCCCATCCATCTAATATCTTAAAGATCGTATATCGAGTATGTTGTTGTCAAACCCATATGATTTCTACTCGATTATTGTTCTAATCAGATTCTCCTAGAGAACTCTTTCTCTTTTAATCAGAATGTCCCTCACTAGGGATTTGTCTGAGTAAGAACACGTGTGATATTTCTTTCATGACACTAAGAGTGGATGATCCTCTATCGAAACTCAATAGCCCTTATAAGGTTAATTGTCATTCCCGATGACTAGATGTGCTAGATCTGAAACATCCAAACTAATAAGTCTGGTATCAAAGAGTGGAGTACTTATACAATGCTAGTCATAGGTGCTCTGCAAGCCAATCACGTGAGTGATGGCACGTATGACATGACACACACTCTTTTTGCTTATTAGATATATTGGCATTTTATCACTTTATATTTCCTATTACATGAATTTATTGTGATGTCCATGGATCTGTGCAATGAGAATCAGATTATGATGAGATCTTCATAATGGGATCGATTCACCTTTTGAACACAGACCCTAAATAATCCCAGTCATAGGTTACTTAAGAGGGACATCGAGATAACTAGAGAGACTGGTGTACTATATATCCGTACATATGATGGAGGCAGCTAGTCTCATAACTACTCATGTATGGACATTAAGGATACATTGTAAGTGCTCATTGGAGAATGAGTTCCCTAATTGATCCGCTCATGGAATGTTGGATAGTTGATGATGCCTTGTTGTTAGACAATGATTCCATAGTTCTAATGGTGTATCTAATCCTTAAACTTGAGACACCAAGGAGACCAAGGATGTCCTGTATGAGTACTCCACTCTTTGATACTGAACTTATAGGTTTGGAAGTTCTAAATCTAGTACAACTGGTTATTTGGAGTGGTAGGCAAACTTATGAGGGATATTGAGTATCTATAGAGGATCATTCGCTCTCGGTATCATGAGAGGAATATCCTATGTGTTCTTGCTCAAACAAATCCTTGGCCAAAGTCATTTGGATTGCAAGAGAAAGAGTTCTTTGGGAAAATCCGATTAGAGTGAGACTCGAGTAAAAACTATATGGGCCTGACAGTACCATGCACAATATATGGTCTCTAGGATATTAAATGGATGAGGGACTATAGATACACGATAATTGAGGATAAACAAGTCCAATGAATTGGATTCCCTTGAATCGTCTAGGGACTATGGCATAGTGGCTTAGTACGTTTGCAATCGATGAGTTAAGTGAATTATTATGAAGATAATAATTCACTAAGCTAAAAGGAGTTTTGATAGGTATGACTCATGGCCAACTCGATATTAGGCCTAAAGGGTCATAAATATATGATAGGCTTTACGATGAATAAAGGTTCGGATATGAGATGTCTGCCGGAGCCCCTAGCTTATTAGATATCCAATAAGCCCCTGAATTATTGGATCCTATGGATGAGATCCATAAGAGCCAATGAGGCAGCTAGTCTCATAACTACTCATGTATGGACATTAAGGATACATTGTAAGTGCTCATTGGAGAATGAGTTCCCTAATTGATCCGCTCATGGAATGTTGGATAGTTGATGATGCCTTGTTGTTAGACAATGATTCCATAGTTCTAATGGTGTATCTAATCCTTAAACTTGAGACACCAAGGAGACCAAGGATGTCCTGTATGAGTACTCCACTCTTTGATACTGAACTTATAGGTTTGGAAGTTCTAAATCTAGTACAACTGGTTATTTGGAGTGGTAGGCAAACTTATGAGGGATATTGAGTATCTATAGAGGATCATTCGCTCTCGGTATCATGAGAGGAATATCCTATGTGTTCTTGCTCAAACAAATCCTTGGCCAAAGTCATTTGGATTGCAAGAGAAAGAGTTCTTTGGGAAAATCCGATTAGAGTGAGACTCGAGTAAAAACTATATGGGCCTGACAGTACCATGCACAATATATGGTCTCTATAAATAATAAGAGGCTTGGGTAGTTGGATGGAGATCTAATACCCAATAAGGTAGGATCTATTAGGGTTAAGTTGATAGGGGGCCTCTATAAATAAGAGGGAACTAAAGGCTTATAGGCTAAGAGGCTTTTGGTTGCCACCTATTCTCCTCTCCCCTTCTCCTCCTCAAATGGTAGGCCCTATTATGTGGATCATCGCTAGAGAGGAGGATGCTTGACCACATTCACCAGCTCAAATAGATATGTAGGGATTTAGGGATATACGATCTCCCTATATAACACAATCTTTCATATATGTAATTTTTAATTTTGTAGATTTACGTACAAACCTTTAAATGATGACTAACACAATTTATGAAAAATTTAGGGATTTTTGTTTTTTGTTCTTATGTTACGTATGTAATGTTGCCCCTAGATTTCCCTACAATGGCATTAGAGTCAGGTTGTTCGTACGAAGGATTGGTTTCGAATTATGTTAGGACCCTTTTTCTAAGCTTTTGAATAATGTTTATTGAGTCTGTTTAGTCCAGTTGTTTATTGAGTCTATTTAGTTCAGTTAGAGTCAGGTAGAGGTTTATTTAATATTTATTTATTATTAAGAGTCTAAGTGTTGGTGGACTCTAGGTGGAACTCTATAAGTAGTGATGTAACTGTTTCTTTTTGGGAAATCAATGAATGAAATATTATTCCACTCTGTGGACAAACCCTAGGAGGCCGATCCCCGAAGTGATCAAGGAGGGTCGATCCCCTCGAAGCGATCAAGGAGGGTCGATCCCCTCGAAGCGATCAAGGAGGTTGATCCCTCGAAGCGATCATTATCATTCCCTTTTCTTTCCTTTCTTCCACGATAAGACTTTAGGGTCTTATCATTTGGTATCAGAGCGGTGATCCTCGGCGTTCTCGCTGCAGTGTTGCCGTAGTTATGAAAAAAAAAAAAAAAAATTTGTGACGAAGGGTGAAGCCGGCAGCCACGAACGTCGATCCTTCTCAACCAAGAAGGAACCTATGCGTCTTGGTCAACGACCACTGTTGCCCCTCTCTACCATCGTCGCTACTGCTCAGCCAGCAGCCGCCACCACTGCCGCTGCCCCCTTGCTACAGTTATCTTCGTCTTCAAAAAAAATAACAAAACACAAAAAAAAGAAGAAGAAGAAGAAGAAGAAGCCGCAGCCACCTCTGCTTCCCCAACCGGACCCCTGCTTCCGGCCAGCCACCCGCCGCTGCTGCTTCCCGGCCGACGGACTACCACCACCATCGCTTCTGCCCAGCCAGCAGCCACCACTGTTGCCCTGGCCAGCGACTTCGCCTCCTCGCTGCCCGCATCTCGCTCGAGCAAGAAGGGCCGCGGCCCCGTTTCCCAGCCAGCGGACCACCCATCTTCGCTTCTACCATCGGCGACGCAGCCCTAGCTGCACTTCCATCGCTGCCTTCCCTTGGTTGCAGCTTTGACCGTGCGATCTGTCGGCGTTGCTATTTCTATGGTGCGATAGAAACAGAGCAGCCGTCGGTCCCTCTACTGCCACAAGCGCCGGTTACCTCTACCGTCGCCGCTACTTCCAGGCCACTTCAACGCCACCCCTCTCCTTAATTGCCGAGCTACCACCGCTGCCAGCCACCGTGCGACGATCGCCGCACGCCTCCCAACCGCGGATCCCCCTTGCCCTGCATCCGTAGTGATAGAAACAGGGCAACTCACCGGTTGCCCTTGTTCCCAACCGTGACATCGCCGACTCCTCCTTCTCCACCACCGGCACTACTAGCCACAGGACCCTCCTCGGCGATCGTCGGTGACGCTGCACCCAGTCGCGCCACCACCGCTGCCTCCTTCTTCACCGTCGCACCGCCGTTGCCAGCATCGCCAGCGGCTCTAGCTGTGGTGCGATAGAAACAGAGCTTCCTCTGTTGCTGCAGCCCCGTCGATCCCTGCCGCAACCCTCGCTGCCTCCTTCTCCACCGCCGTCGCTGCACTTCGGCCAGCGACCACCGCGGCTGCCAGCCACCGCAGCCTTCTCCTCAACCGCTCATGATCCTTCCAGCCAATGACCAATCCCTCATTCTGCAGCAGTTGCCCTCTAGCAGCGCAAGCAGCAACCACAGCATGTACGCTGCCCTGCCTCAACCCTAGCAGCGCACGCACCATCGATTCCTCTTCTCAACCCCGGCCGCTTGAACGCTGCCTCCCCCTGCTTAGCATCTTCTACCACAACCGCAGGTTGCCATCACTGCAGTCTCAACCCCGCTACCCAGCAATCGCCCCTTGGGTCCAGTAGCTACAACCACATTGACGTAGTCGCCTTTCAGCCCCGGCGCTCTCACCCCACACAGTGACAGAGATAGGGCAACAACTCTTCCTCCAACGCAGCGCTGCCCTCGACGTCCACCTCCTCGGCAACTTCGCATTGACAATGCTGATGCCCTTGACCGACATCAAAAACAGGAGTTGAGAACCCAGATTTGCAGTCTTGCGCAATGGCCACCAATAACACAGTAAAAGCACAAATGGAAGCATGGGAAATCAGAATTGAGAACCGGTTGCAAGAAACACTTAATGATTTCAAAAAGAGCCTACTGGAGAGTCTCAGCAAATTTCAACAAGATAGGAGCTCAAGTTCTACGTTGCATAGATCTGAAAATACAAGAAAATGGCTCCAAGATTGTGACACAAACTACTCACACATGAAGGTGGAATTTCCGAGATGGAAAGATGGAGATCCGACTAGTTGGATCTCTAAGGTAGAAAATTTCTTTCGTTTTTACAGAACCCCAGAAGAATCTAAGGTAGAAGTGGCCTCAATCCAGCTCGATGGAGATGCAATCTAGTTGTACAATTGGTATGAAACTTGCTATGGAGTTCCTTCGTGGGAGCAGTTCAAAAGAGGGCTTCTTGTTCGCTTTAGTCCATCCGATTATGAGAATGTTGATGACCAGCTTGCCAAAATTTGTCAAACTTCTACAGTGTCAGAATATCAAAGTAGGTTTGAAAGATTATCAAATCAAGCTAGAGATTGGTCGGAACGACAACTTCTGGGTACATTTATTGAAGGGCTTATTCCAGAGATCCGGTGTGAAGTTAAGGCTCGTCAACCCCGCACTATGATAGCTGCGATCTCATTCGCATATCTACATGAGAAAAAAATTAGCAAGGAAATATCAGCAAGGGGTTTGTGCTATGATGAAAAGTGGAGTATAGAGCACCGATGTAAACAAGGGCAACTTCTAATGATTGAACCAATTAGAGAGGAGCCGAAAGCTAAGAATGTGGACTCCGATCATGAAGGTATAAATTCTAATGAATATGTTGAACCTACCATACATATAATGCATATATTAGCCGACTGCTCTAACACGCAAACTATGGAAGTTGATGGAACTCTGGAGCATCAGCCTATTATAGTTTTGATTGATATTGGTAGCACTAACAATTTTATGGACAGTGAGACTATTGATCGATTGGTCTACCACATTGAAGACTATGACAGATTTGAAGTAAAGATCGTTAATGGATGGATTTTCACTTGTGATAGCAATGGTTCAAAGATAAAATTGATTATACAGGGCTAGCAGTTTCTTACAATGATTACTACACTGAAAGACCGACCTATTGCTTACACTATCAAAAGGTGGAGATCATACTTACTTGATTGACGGGTTGTGATGCGTTACAGATAGTCTATAACTAAAGAGAAGCTCCCCGTGATTGATGCTGCTCAGCCTTGAGGACAAGGCTGATTTGAAGAGGGAGGAACTGTTAGGACCCTTTTTCTAAGCTTTTGAATAATGTTTATTGAGTCTATTTAGTCCAATTGTTTATTGAGTCTATTTCGTTCAGTTAGAGTCAGGTAGAGGTTTATTTAATATTTATTTATTATTAAGAGTCCAAGTGTTGATGGACTCTAGGTGGAACTCTATAAGTAGTGATGTAATTGCTTCTTTTTGGGAAATCAATGAATGAAATATTATTCCACTCTGTGGACAAACCCTAGGAGGCCAATCCCCTCGAAGTGATCAAGGAGGGCCGATCCCCTCGAAGCGATCAAGGAGGGCCGATCCCCTCGAAGCGATCAAGGAGGCCGATCCCCTCGAAGCGATCATTATCATTCCCTTTTCTTTCCTTTCTTCCACGATAAGACTTTAGGGTCTTATCAAATTACATGTGTTATGTTTTAGAAAGACTTTTGATGTCAAAATCATTGACATAGAAGGCAAAAAATGGTAGCAACCATCGCTGCCCTCACAGAAGTGGCCAAACGCTGCTTGCAATGTTGGTCGTCTACATGCTGGTGGTTGGCTACTTGCGGTTTGCTGTAGGAAGGCCACTTATAGTGGTGCATGTGAGAGCAGGCAATGCCTATGGGCCACTGGCCTACAAGGATGGGAGGCCTACTCAGAAGGGCAAGTGATGCCTATGGAAAACCAACCCGCAAGGGCGGACCGTGCTTGCGGGTGACTTGCCCACAAGTGCGGGCAGCACTTGTGATCGGCTTGCCGACAAGGGTAGGCATGCCTGCAACAACTCTTGTCCATGGGCAACCTGCCCACAAGGGCGCCCGCCCTTAGGGTAAGCCGCCCGTGTGCATAGGCCGTACCTCGCCTTCCGGTAGTGACCATCGCCAGCAAAGTGGTGACAGTTACAATGTAGCAAATTATAAAAATACCCCTCATAATTATGAAATTTCCTTGTAAGGTGTCGCCTTCTGTGTGATGTATGATGTGGATGGATGATCATGGACCATATGATGTGTGTGTATTTATGATTATTATTATTATTGGGGCTTACTAGCCACCACCTTATTTCTCATTTATTGTCAGGCCTGCATACCTATAATTAAGTTGTAATCACACGAGGAGGCACAGCGGGAGCATGAAAGTGATAGCGGGACCCACAAGGCCAAAACGAATGATCACGATATGTGGAGATGCGTTGAGATGTTGATAGAATCGACGAGAATGAGATAGATGATCACAAGACATGGAGATGCACCATTGCACACATAGATCTTGATATGAGTGATGAGGCCCACTAGCTCAGGCCTAATCACATTAGATTGTGGTCCATTATCATCTGGTGTGATTGCTCATGTGATGTATGATTACTTGTATATCTATATATATTTGCATGCGATATAGATATATATTAACTATATATAAATGTAATACATTATATTAGAAGATCAAAACAAAATCCCCTCTCTCAATAATATTAAGTCGACAAACATGGGGCAATCAGATTGACCCATGTGGCCTTCCATCGTATATGAGATATCCGTCGGAACCCCTATCTTATTGGATATCCAATAAGCCCTTGAATTATTGCATCCTATGGATGAGATCCAATAAGAGCCAATAAGAGATTATTGGATAGAGATCCACTAATTTAAGAGGCTTGGGTAGTTGGATGGAGTTCCAATACTCAATAGGGCAGGATCCATTAGGGTTTAGTTGATAGTGGACCTTTATAAATAGGAGGGAACCAATGGTTCATAGGCTAGAGCCTTTTTTGGGTTGTCATCTCCTATTCTCCTCCCCTTCTCCTTCTCAAATAGTAGGCCTGGAGATTTAAGGAGCATTGTCGCGACTCTACTGTGTGGATTATCACTAGAGAGGAGAACATTTGACTTCCTTCACCCTCTCCTAGAGATTTGCAAGGATTTATGGATATATGATCTTCTTAAGTGACACAATCTTTCATATACGTAGTTTTAAGTTTTACAGTTTTTGCGCACCAATCTTCGTACGATGACGAATACATCTTTGGGAAATTGGAGATTTTGTTTTTAATGTTCTTCCTCTACGCATGTGATGTCACCCCTAGATTTCCCAACACTCACCTCCTCGATCCTACCAAATAGTCTTGATACTTTTTCCAGCCTGGTTCTCCACTTCATTCTTATACTCTAAATTTCTTAAAGGCCTTGGACTTATACTTCATCAAGTATACATGTCCATACCTTTATAAATCATTAGTAAAAGTAATAAATTAAAAGCAATCACCTATGGCATGAGTTGACTTGGGTCCACATATATCACTCTATATGATTTCCAACAACTCAATGGCTCTCTCTAGTTCCACTGAAAGGAGAGTTGGTTAGTTTTCCACAAAGGCAAGGCTTGCAAGTTATATATGATTTATAGTCGAATGGATCTAGATATCCATCCTTTAACAACTTTTGAATCCTTCCCTCATGGATGTGACCTTGCATACAATGCCACAAGTATGCACTATTCATCTCATCGTGTTTCCTCTTGGACACACTTACATATATGATATGTAGAGTAGTATCTAGTATAAACAAACTATCATACAATGTTCCACTCATGATGATCTCATTATCTAATAATATTGAACAATTATTGTTCTCAAAAACTAATTTATATCCACAAATTATCGAACATAAAATGAAAATAATATTTTTAATAATAGAAGGAACAAAATAACATGCATCGAATGCAATAATAGGTACCCTAAGCAGATGTAAGGTGACCTCGCTAACAGCTACTATAGCAACTTTTGCTTTATTACCCATCTAGAGGTCCATCTCGCCTCTCGCCAATCTCCTAGGCCTTGCCAGAACTTGCAATGAATTTTAAATATGATAAGTGTAGGGAAATCTAGGGGTGACATCATATGCATAGCAAAAGAATAAAAAAATAAAAAAACCTAAATTTTCTAATATGCATTTGTCGTCATGCGAAGATTATTGCGTGGAATTTGCAAAATCAAAAACTGCATGTCAGAAAGATTGTTGTTACCTAGGGAGATCGTTTATCCCTAAATCCTTGTAAATTTATAGGAGTGGATGAAGGAAGTCAAGCGTCTTCCTCTCTAGCGGTGATCCACACAGTAGAGCTGCAACGACGCTCCTCAAATCTCTAGGCCTACTCTTTAAGGAGGAGAATGGGAAAGGAGAATAGGAGGTGGCAACCAAGAAGCCATAACCTATGGGCCTTTAGTTCCTTCCTATTTATAGAGGCCCCCAATTAATCCTAATGGATCCTACCCTAATGGGTATTAGATCTCCATCCAATTACTCATTCCTCTTAGATTACTGGGTCTCTACACAATAATCTCTTATTAGCTCTTATTGGATCTCATCCATGAGATGCAATAATTCAGGGGCTTATTGGATATCCAATAAGATAGGGGCTCCAACTGATACCTCATATCTAAATCTCTACTTGTCGCAACACCTATAATATATGTGTGATCCTCTAGGCCCAATATTGAGCTGGTCGTGAGTCATACTTACCAAAACTCCTTCTAGCTTAGTGAATTTATTATCTCCATAATAATTCACTCGACTCAACGACTACAAACGTACTAGGCCACTA
>CM017189.1:5105933-5208069 GCA_004837865.1 Musa balbisiana
TCATGTTCCAACTTCGGGAAGCTTACTTCAGTCCATAAAAAGACCTAAGCAACCTACACACTTTATTTGGACAATCTTTAGATACAAATCCCTCAAGCTGTATCATAGACACCACCTCCTTGAGGTTGCCATTGAGGAACATAGTTTTCACACTATCTACTAGATCTCATAAGCACACTATCTGCTAGATCTCATAATCACAATGTGCTACAATAGCCAATAAAATTCGAATAGATTTTTGTGTGGTTACAGGTGAGAAGGTTTCGTCATAGTTAACACCTTGCCTTTGAAGATACCCCTTAGCTACTAGCCTTGCTATAAAAAGAATCTCTACCTTTCTATCTATTCCGATCTTCTTCTTGAAGATCCACTTACAACCAATGGGACAATATCCTCAAATGCATCAACTAGGTTCCAAACCTTGTTGGAGTACATGAAATTCATCTTAGAATTTATGACTTCTTGCCACTTCTCGAAGTCTATACTTGTAATAGCCTCCTCGTAGATCTAAGGATCAATATCCTCAACATCCTCTCCTCTAATATGTCTCATATATCTCTTAGGAGGATGAGATACTCTATTGGACCTACAAAAATTTGAAATTTATGGGCTAGGTACCTGAATAGACTCGGGCTGTGGAGTGATGCTTGAGCTAGGTTCTCTAACTTCGCTTAACTCTATCATGCTCCCACTATCTCCGCTAAGAATATGTTCCTTCTCAAGGAACGCTGCTCTCTTAGCTACAAAGACATTTTGGTCCTCGGGATAATAGAAATAATAACTATTAGTTTCCTTAGGGTATCTCACAAATATGCACCGTTCCATCCTGGATTCCAATTTGTCATGGTTATGTCTTTTGATGTGGGTAGGGCAACCTCAAATCTTAACAACTTTAAGATCGGGCTTCTTCCCATTCTATATCTCATATTGGAGTAGACACCACCAACGTAGTTAAAATTCTGTTCAGAAGGAAAGCTACGGTCTCTAGGGAGTATCCCCAGAATGAGATAGGGAGATTAGTGAAACTCATCATAGACTATAATATATCTTGGATCTGATCGAAGAGTCTTAATACACTTTCTAGTCTGATTCTCCAATTCATTCTTATACTCTCTAAATTTCTTAAAGGCCTTGGACTTATACTTCATCAAATTCATATTTCTATACCTTGAGAAATCATCAGTAAAAGTAATAAAGTAGGAGTAACCACCTATGGCATGTGTTGATATGGGTCTATATACATCACTATGTATGAGTTACAACAACTAAGTGACTCTTGCTCTAGTTCCACTAAATAGAGAGTTGGTCAGTTTTCCATAAAGGCAAGGTTTGTAAGTTGCATATGCCTCATAGTTAAACAGATATAGATATCTATCCTTTAACAACTTTTGAATCCTTCCCTTATGGATGTGACCTAGCCTATAATGCCATAAGTATGCACTGTTCACCTCACCTCATCTCCTCTTGGATGCATTTACATTCATGATATGTAGAGTAGTATCTAGCATAAACAAACCATTATGCAAAGATCCTTATACCAATCTCCTAGGTTTTGCTAGAATCGACAACAAATTACAAATGTGATAAGCACTACTGGTATCTAATATAATGCACTATCATAAAATCTGACAACTAGAGACTGGTCATTAATTTCCTTGAAGCTTCTTCAAGCTTCTGTTTCACACCTCGTCACCTACTCATCTCCTCTTGGATGCATTTACATTCATGATATGTAGAGTAGTATCTAGCATAAACAAACCATATGCAAAGATCCTTATACCAATCTCCTAGGTTTTGCTAGAATCGACAACAATTACAAATGTGATAAGCACTACTGGTATCTAATATAATGCACTATCATAAAAATCTGACAACTAGAGACTGGTCATTAATTGCTTCTTCAAGCTTCTGTTTCACCCTCTCTATAATGTACTTTTTACAGTTCTTCTTCTAGTGCCCATTTTTGCCATAGTGGAAGTATTGACCTTTGTCCTTTGTTGGGTCTTTCTTAGCAATATTTGCTTTACCTGATCTACCCTTACCCTTACCCTTATCTATCTCGCCTCTCGTTAATCTCCTTTGTCTTGCTGAAACCTGCAACAAATTTCAAATATGATAAGTGTAGAGAAATCTAGGGGCGATATCACATGCATAGTGAAAGAATAAAAAATATAAAAACCCAAATTTTCCAATATGTGTTCATCATCATGCAAAGATTGGTGCACGAAATCTACAAAATTGAAAATTACATGTCAGAAAGATAGTTATGTTACCTAGGGAGATCGTATATCCCTGAATCTCTACAGATCTGTAGGAGTGGATGAAGGAGGTCAAGCATCCTCTCTAGTGGTGATCCACATAGTAGGGCTACAACGACGCTCCTCAAATTTACAATACAAGCCTGCTCTCTAAGAAAGAGAAGGGGAGAGGAGAATAAGAGGTGGCAACCAGGAAGCCCCAGCTATAGGCCTTTAGTTCCTGCATATTTATAGAGGCCCCTAGTTAACCCTAACGGATCCTACCCTATTGGGTATTGGATTTTTATCCGGTTACCCAAGCCTCTTAGATTAGTGGGTCTATATCCAATAATCTCTTATTAGATCTTATTGAATTTCATCCATGTGATCCAATAATTCAGAGGCTTATTATATATCCAATAAGATAGGGGCTCTACTAGATATCTCATATCCGAATCTCTACTTGTCGCAACACCTACCATATGTATGTGACCCTCTAGGCCAAATATCGAGTTGGTTGTGAGTTATACCTATAAGAATTCTTTATAGCTTAGTGAATTTATCTCCATAATAATTCACTTGATTCATCGACTATGGACGTACTAGGCCACTACGCCAAAGTCCCCAAACGATACAAGAGAATCAAATCCTTTGGGCCCATCTGTCCTCAGTTACCATGTACCTATAGTCTCTCATCCATCTAATATCCTAAAGACTATATATTGGGCATGATGTTGTCAGGCCCATATGGTTTCTTCTTGAGTCTCGCTCTAAACGGATTCTTCCAGAGAACTCTTTCTCTCTCAATCCGAATGACCTTGGCCAAGGATTTTTTTGAGCAAGAATACATAGGATATTTCTCTCATGATATCGAGAGTGAATGATCCTTTATCAACACTCAATAACTCTCATAAAGTTGCCTGCTACTCCCAATAACCGGTTGTACTAGATTTGGAACTTCCAAACCTATAAATCTAGTATCAAAGAGTAGAGTATTCATATAGGACATCCTTGGTGTCTCAAGTCCAAGGACCAGATACACTACTAGGACTACGAAATCATTATCTAATAATAAGACATCATCAACCATCTAGTATTCCGTGAGTAGATCAATTAGTGAACTCATTCTCCAATGAGCACTTGCACTGTATCCTTAGTATCCCCACACAAGCAGCTATGAGACCAACTGCCTCCATCATATGGATAGGTATATAACACCCTAGCTTTGAGATTTGTTGATATAGTATCAAAATTCTGAGTTTGTAAAGGGTTATAGCTCTCTCTTTGAGCATTGTTTGAGTCTTTTCCTCCTTGAGTTTAAAGGTGAATCTAAGTTATAGGAAGCAAGAGATCTTACAAAAGAATAAGTATAGAGGTTCTCTCCTAAGCCTGTTAAAAGGAGAAAAGCTATCATAAGAGTAGTTGATCTTCACCTATTAGAAAGAAGATCGATAGTGAAAGCCAGTGGCCTTGAGAGAAGAGGAATGGAGAGTGGACGTAGGTTAGGAAGATCGTACCACTATAAATCGATTTGTGTTTCTTCTCTTATTTTTGATTTATTGTTGCTTACTCATTTACTTTATTCATAACCCTTACACATATTTTTATTAATCATGTTTCCAATACGAATTTATTGAATGAAATTTAAAATCAGATACAAAAATGCTATAGCACTAATTCATCCCCCTCTTAGTGACATTACGATCCTAACATATTTCACACAAATTTTATCTCATGATTTGTTTAGTATTTGTCACTAATCTAATTGGCCTATATTATTAAATTATTTATAATATATTTAATATTAAATTATCTCATATTTAATTCACATAAAAAAGAAAAAAATATTTTCGTTTTTGTCACTTTCCTATACTCAATATTTTCTAATTTTTTCCCAACATAGTATTAGAGTAGAAAAATCATTGTAATTGATCAACACATAGTGATCTCGCCTATAACTTAAGTGGGGAGACCCATGAGGTTAACGTTATTAGGATCAAGAGCAGCACTAAGAGGGGGGGGGGGTGAATTAGTGCAGCGAAAAACTTTCCCGATTTTAGAAAAATATTCGTTTCGATTAAAACTGATTCTAATGAAAATGATTTCAATTCAATCTGTTTTGAAGAGATTATAAACTTAAAAGCTTTCGCAAAAGTGCAAGAGAGGATTAAGGAGATTTGCAATAATATAAATTGCATAAATGAAAAGCAAACCAGAATTTAGAGTGGTTCGGTCAATGTGACCTACATCCACTTTCAGATTCCTCCTCCGATGAGGTCTCCAGCGTCCACTAGAGGCCTTCCATCAATTAGCGAAGGCCAACAACCATTTACAATTTTATCTCCTTTTGCCAAGTTTTGGAGACAACCCTTACAAGTCTCACTCCTCTTTCTTAGATGGTTACAAGGCTAAGAGATGAAGGAGGAGAACTCTTCACTTTTACAATGCCTTGACTCAAGAACTCAAGATTATGTTAATAGCTTTCGTGCCCTTTCATGCAGAAAAGGATGGGGTTTTTATAGGCGCCATTGACTTCAAAAATAGAGCCAAAAAGCATCTCATCTCGGATTTTCAAGGTACTAACGGTACCATCGCCATTATTGGACAGTACTACCACCTACAGTTTGACACTGGACGGTACTACCGCTTAGTCTGGGCAATACCACTGCTTGACAAAGCTCGAAGATCAAGCTCTAGCGGTACCACCGCTTGACAAGGGTAGTACCACAGTTGGCAGCAATGACTGTCGGTGGTACCACCACCCAGTCTGGGCGGTACCATCGCCCAAACCACCTAGGAGACTAGGTCTTCTGGGCGGTGCCACCACCGGCCATGTTTTCAAGGGCTAATTGGGTTGTTCAATCTGGCCCAAATTAGCCATGTTAAGAGCCCAATTGGTCTCTAATTAAGTTAGTGGGATTACCTCTCAATCCTAACTTAATTTACACTTAAACTATGATAATTAAGACATGATCATAGTATTTTTTGTTTCGGTGCGTCAGTTGCTCTTCCGACGAGCTTCCGGCGTACTTCCGGTGAACATTCGACGAACTCTTGGCAATGCTCTAGTGGACTCTCAACAAGCTCCCAGACTTTACGATGATCTTCTTAGTGAGCTCTAACGAGTTTCTTTGGCAAGCTCCTGGACTTATCAGTTGGTTCCGGTAGAACTTCCGACAAACGTCCAAACTTCCGGCTAACTCTCAAACTCCCAACATGATCTCGATCTTGACTCCGAAACAACACCTACTTTATGTCTTACTGCTATCGTAGTTAATCCTGCACACTTTTCTCAACATATAGATTAGATCAAACAAATTACAATTGACTTCATCATCAAAATTTGAGATTCAACAATCTCCTCCTTTTTTCTGATGACAATCAATTGATGACGGAGTGAACCTTAACTCCCCCTATCTATATGCCATACTTGAGAAAAGACATTCTTGAATTCAAGGCCTTTGAATTTAAGTATCAAACTAATAAGTTAAGTTCATTTAAACTTATTAATACACACATCTTGATTCCTATCATGATCTATCATTTCTCAAAATGATGTCAAGGCATGACATCCATTTCCAAGTATGATATTTCAAATATAAAAGATGACAAAGATAGCAAGTCATCATTCTATGGCAAGATATTTCAAATATGAAAGATGACAAAGAAAGCTTTAGATATCTTATCATAATGAAAGAAATTTATCAAGCTAACCTTTCAAGTATTTATGATGAAATACATTGCATACATTTGTCATCAATTTATCACATTTTGGTATTATTTCTCCCCCTTTGTCATCAACAAAAAGGAGATATTTTAATTTGTAAAAATTTATACAAATGTGGTAAAAATTCATGCCACATTTCATGCTATATTTCAATTTATAAGTGTGGTAAAAATTCATGCCACATTTCAATTTGTAAAAAAATTATACCAATCATATTTCAAGCATTCATGACATGGTATCATTCAAAAGTTATAAACATTAAAGAGATAGTTTCCATCAACTTCTCTCTTTTTTCATCAAAACTTTGCATGAAGAAGGAAGGTAAAGAGAAAATCCATTAAGAACCAACTTTGTGAAATGATTTGAATCAAGAAAAAAAAATTCATTAAATCATGCTTCAATTTTCATAAGGATCAAGATACTCATATGAAATCAAATCCATACTCTTGCAAGTGTTCATCTCATACTAAAAAATTATAAAAATTCTTCCTTCATTAAGAAAGAATTCATGTGAAAGAATCATCATATGAAGGATAAAAGAAATTTCATGAATGATCACATCAAATCCATTTCTCATTAAAAGTTCATAAGAGTGAAATCCATGAGAGATGCATTTGTCAATTAATTCTATGTATCAAACGTTATTACATGATGGAGCAACGATATGGAATAAACTTGATATGGCATAAACTCATGAAAGCTCCATTCAAGAAATTCACAAAGATACTCTGAAAAGGATATATATCAAATTCATGCATTTGGACAAATTAACATTCCTAATTCTCTTCTAATAAAATCATATTATTCTTCACTTAAAGGTTTTATAAAGATATCGGCTAATTAATGTTTTGTATCAATAAACTCTAAGATTACATCATGATTATTGACATGATCTCAGATAAAGTGATGCCTAATATCCATATGTTTTGTTTTAGACTGTTGAATGAGATTTTCTATTAAAGATATTGCACTTGTGTTATCACATTTTATTGGAATGTTTTTAAGATGAATCTTGTAATTATCTAAAGTGTTTTTCATCCACACAACTTGTGCACAACATGCACTAGCTACATTGTACTCAGCTTCGGTTGTAGATAGTGTAACCGAGTTTTATTTCTTGGAAGACCAAGAAATAAGTGTGTGTCCTAAAAATTGACATGTTCTGGATGTACTTTTTCTATCTAATCTACATCAAGCAAAGTCCACATCAGCATATGCAATTAGTTCAAAGTTCTCAGATTTTGGATACCATAATCCTAGATTAGTGATACCTTTAAGATATCTAAAAATTCTCTTAACTACTTTAAGATGAGATATCCTAGGATTAGATTGAAACCTAGCACAAAGACCTACACTAAACATGATATCCGGTTTAGTTATAGTGAGGTATAGTAAACTTCCTATCATTCCCCTATAAGCTTTTTGATCAAAGCTTTCTCCACTTTCATCAATTTCTAACTTAATGGAGGTACTCATGGGAGTTTTGATAGCTTTTGAGCTATATGTATTAAACCTTTTTAGTAAATCTAAAACATATTTTGTTTGACTAAGAAAAAAGCTATTACTTAGTTGTTTGATTTGTAATCCTAAAAAGAAAGTTAATTCTATTCTCCCTTCAAACTCATTTCAAATTCAAGACTCATACTTTTAGCAAATAATTCACATAGAGATTCATTCATGGAACCAAAATAATATAATCAACATAAATTTGAACAATAAGAAATTATCATACTTTTAGCAAATAATTCACATAGAGATTCATTCATGGAACCAAAAATAATATAATCAACATAAATTTGAACAATAAGAAAATTATTTTCAAATTTTTGATAAGCAATATAGTATCGACCTTGCCTTTAAAGAAATTATTTTCGATAAGAAATAAGCTAAGTCTCTCATACCGAGCCCTTGAGGCTTATTTCAATCCATAGAGAGCTTTAGTCAATTTAAACACATGATTAGGGAGATTATCATTCTCAAATCTGGGAGGTTGTTCAACATAAATTTTTTCGGAAATAAAGCTATTAAGAAAAGCACTTTAACATCCATTTGAAATAACTTAAAATTATTACTACTAGTATAGGCAAGGAGCATCTTTATGGCTTCTAATCGTACCATAAGAGCGAAGGTCTCTTTATAATCGATACGTTCTTCTTGGTTGAAACCTTTGGCTACTAATCTAGCCTTGTTTCTAACCACGATACCAAGTTCATCTTGCTTGTTTCTAAAAACTCATTTAGTATAAATAACTAAATGGTAATTTAGCCTTGGAATAAGCTTCCACACCTCATTTCTCTCAAATTGATTTAACTCTTCTTGTATTGCGATTACTCATGAATCATCTTTCAAGATCTCGTCAATGCATTTAGTTTTAATTTATGAGAGAAAATTGGCGTTTACACAAAAATTCTTAAGAGAAGAACGAGTTTGAACCCCTTTCGATGTGTCTCCTATAATTAGCTCCTTAGGACGAGAATTTACATACTTCTATTCCTTTAGTAAATAAGGTTCAGTAGAAGATGCATCCAAGTTGCTAAATGGAAAAAGTGATTCACTAAAATTCAAAGTACCAAAATTAAGATCATCATCAAAATCATTTTTCTTAACTTTGGAAATTTCATTAAAAACAACATAAATAGATTCTTCTATAACTAAAGTTCTTTTATTAAAGATGCGAAAAGACTTTGAAATAAAATAATAACAAAAAAAAATTCCTTTATCCGATTTTGCATTAAACTTTCCTAAGGTATCTTTTTCATTCAAAATAAAACATTTATACCCAAAAACTTTATAGTATGAAACGTTGGGCTTTTTGTTGTTCCACAACTCATAAGGAGTTTTGGAAAGTAATAGTCTTATTAGAACCCTATTCATAACATAACATGTCGTATTTACAACTTCGGCCCAAAAATATTTTGGTAGACTATGTTCGTTTAGCGTGGTTCTAACCATTTTTTGTAAGTTTCTATTCTTTCTTTCTACTACTCCATTTTGTTGAGGATTTCTTGGAGTAAAGAAGTTGTGGTTGTATCCATTAGATTCACAAAATTCTTGGAAATCACGGTTTTGAAATTCACCACCGTGATCACTTCAAATTGATGAAATCATAAAACCTTTTTCATTTTGAACAAGTTTACAAAACATAGAAAAATACCTAAAGCAATTATTTTTGTGTGCTAAAAAGTAAGTTCATGTGTATCTACTAAAATCATCCACAATGACGAATGCATATTTGCTACCTCCTAGGCTTGATGTAGCAATTGGTCCAAACAAATCCATATGAATCAATTGCAAAGGTTTAGAGGTGCTTATTTGGTTCTTAGGTTTGAAGCTACCTTTTATTTATTTTCCTAGTTGACATGCATCACACACATTATCTTTGACGAACTTGATATGAGGAATTCCTCTTATAAGTTCTTTACATGAAATTTGAGATATTAGTTTCATGCTAGCATGGCCTAATCTCCTATGCCAAAGCCAAGCATCGTCATTCAAAATCGAAAAACACATTTCATTGCAAAGATCATTAATGTCAATAGTGTATATGTTATTTTATTTTAGTGCAATCATAGATGTGTTTTTGTATGGTTTTTCAAGAATGCAAGCATTAGATTCAAATCTAACGATATATCCTTTATCACATAATTGACTAATACTCAAAAGGTTATGCTTTAAACCATCAACTAACAATACATCTTCAATAAGAAGGTAAGATTTGTTACCTATGGTTCCTTTCCCAATGATTTTACCCTTGTTGTTATCTTCGAAGGTGACATATCCTTTGTCTAGGCTAGTGAGCTTAGAAAAATGGGACGGATCTCCGGTCATATGCCTTGAGCATCTATTATCAAGGTACCATCTCTTGCTCCTAGCTTGTAATGGTACATTTTTCTATAAAAAAGGGAGATTTTTAGGTACCTATTTGACCTTGGGTGCCTGAAAAATCGATCTACATAGCTTATCATTTTGCATTGAGTTATTTGAGGTCCGTTTAGGAACCCAAATCAATTTATGTGGACTATATTTCTTAAATGAACATTTATACGTAACATGTCCAAGTTTGCAACAAAAGTTGCATTTGGTGTGAGGTGATACATGCAAGGTAGGGCCTTTAATAAAGGTGGTTGGATTTTGATAAGAGCTACTCACAAATCCGATTCCGCCTCATCTATAAATGTGACCCTTATTGGCAAGGATCATGTTCAAGGACTTGCAACCCACCTCAAATTTTTTCAAGGTTTCTTTGAGTAGCAAGTTTTCCTTTTGAAGTATTTCTATTTTATGGCATTTTGTGTAGGAAGCTAAGCTATTTTCATACTCAATCTTTACTCTATCAAAATTACTAATAAGATAAGCATGTTCTTTTTTCAAGAGTGAACTTTCCAAAAATATTTTGGTAGACTATGTTCGTTTAGCGTGGTTCTAACCATTTTTTGTAAGTTTCTATTCTTTCTTTCTACTACTCCATTTTGTTGAGGATTTCTTGGAGTAAAGAAGTTGTGGTTGTATCCATTAGATTCACAAAATTCTTGGAAATCACGGTTTTGAAATTCACCACCGTGATCACTTCAAATTGATGAAATCATAAAACCTTTTTCATTTTGAACAAGTTTACAAAACATAGAAAAATACCTAAAGCAATTATTTTTGTGTGCTAAAAAGTAAGTTCATGTGTATCTACTAAAATCATCCACAATGACGAATGCATATTTGCTACCTCCTAGGCTTGATGTAGCAATTGGTCCAAACAAATCCATATGAATCAATTGCAAAGGTTTAGAGGTGCTTATTTGGTTCTTAGGTTTGAAGCTACCTTTTATTTATTTTCCTAGTTGACATGCATCACACACATTATCTTTGACGAACTTGATATGAGGAATTCTTGAACTTTTTACTCAAGATTCTACATTCATCAAATAATTCATGAAAGGCACTTGAAAGCTCATCAAAAATTAAATTTGCGTCTAATAAACTTGTTACCTTATCTCCAAAAGTCATTAGCACAAAGTGAGCAGCTTGCTCGTTGTTGGTTAGCTCCTCTTCTTTAGAAGCACTTGAGTCGTCCCATATAGCTTTGAGAGCCTTCTTCTTTGGTTGCCTCCTCTTTGCTTGGGGACATTCACTTTTGAAGTGTCATGGCCTCTTGCATTCATAACATATCACTTGTTCTTTTTTAGGTTCAAATTTATTTTTAGTATCATTTTTAAATTTATTTCTTTTTATGAATCTTTTGAACTTCTTTGTTAAGAGTGCCACATCATCATCAAAGTCCTCATCACTTGAGTTTTCTTTCAAGTGGTCTTCTCGTATTCTCAATGCCATATCCTTCCTGTTCTTTGGAAGGGTGTTCTCAAGCTCTTCATGAGCTTTACATGTCATTTCATAGGTCATTAGTGACCTAATTAGTTCTTCAAGAGGAAAATTATTTAGATCTTTGGCCTCTTGAATGGCCATGACTTTAGGGTCCCAACTTTTTGTAAGGGATCTTAAAATCTTATTAACAAGTTCAAAATCCGATAAACCTTTACCAAGTTCTTTTAGACTATTGATGATATTCGTAAATCGGGTGTACAGGTCTCTAATGGTCTCACTCGGTTTCATTCGAAACAACTCATAAGAATGCACTAAAAGATTAATTTTTGACTCCTTCACTCTACTAGTGCCTTAATGAGTCACTTCGAGTGTGTGCCCAATATCAAAAGTAGTTTCATAAATAGACACACAATTAAACTCGTTTTTATCTAAGGCACAAAACAAGGCATTCATAGCCTTTGCGTTTAAAGCAAAAGTCTTCTTTTCCAACTCATTCCAATTATTCATTGGAAGAGAAGACTTTTGAAAGCTGTTTTCTATAATATTCCATAATTCATAGTCCATTGAAATTAGGAAGATCCTCATTCTAGTCTTCCAATATATGTAATCTATCCTATTGAACATGGGTGAATATGTAATTGAATGACCCTCTTGGTTGCCGGCAAATGCTATCTCTCTTGGGTTTTAAACTAAATAAGAGTGAACCTTGCTTTGATACTAATTGTTAGGATCAAGAGCAGCACTAAGACAAGGGGGGGTGGGGTGAATTAGTATAGCAGAAAACTTTCTCGATTTCAAAAAAATGTTCGTTTCAATTAAAATTGATTTCAAAGAAAATGATTTCGATTCAATCCGTTTGGGAGAGATTATGAACTTGAAAACTTTCATAAAAGTGCAAAAGAGGATTAAGGAGATTTGCAGTAATGTAAATTGTACAAATGAAAAGCAAACAAAATTTAGAGTGGTTAGGTCAATGTGACCTATCCACTTCTGGATTCCTCCTCTAATGAGGTCTCCGGCGTCCACTAGAGGCCTTCCTTCAATAGGCTAAGGCCACCCACCTTTTACAGCTCTATCTCATTTTGTCGGGTTTAGGAGACAACCCTTACAAGTCTCACTCCTCTTTCTTGGATGGTTACAAGGCTAAGAGATAAAGGAGAACTCTTCACTTTTACAATACCTTAATACTCAAGAACTCAAGATTATATCAATAGCTTTTGTGCCCTTTCATGCAAAAAAGGGTGGGGTTTTTATACGCCCCAATTACTTCAAAAATGGAGTCAAAAAGTTTCTCATCCCGGATTTTTGGGGTAATGGCGGTACCACCGCTATTACTGGGCGGTACTACCGCCTGAAGTCTGACACTGGGCGGTACTACCGCCTGAAGTCTGGGTAGTACCACCACCTTACAGAGCTCGAAGATCGAGCTTTGGCGATACCACCGCTTGACAAGGATAGTACCACTATTGGCAGCAATAACTGCTAGCAGTACCACCACCCAGTTTGGGCGGTACCACCGCCCAAACCACTTAGGAGACTGGGTCTTCTGGGTGGTGCCACCGCTGACCATGTTTTTAGGGGCTAATTTGGCTGTTCAATCCGGCCCAAATCAGTCCTGTTAAGGGCCCAATTGGCCCTTAATTAAATTAGTGGGATTACCTCTCAATCCTAACTTAATTTATGCTCTAACTACGATAATTAAAACATGATCATAGCATTTCTTGTTCCGGTGCATCAATTGCTCTTCCAACAAGCTTTCGGCGTACTTTCGGTGGACATCCAATGAACTCTCGGCAATGCTCCGACGAACTACCGGCAAGCTCTCGAACTTTATGATGATCTTCTTGGTAAGCTCCGATGAGTTTTTTGGGCAAGCTCCTGGACTTCTCAGTTGGTTCCGGCAGAACTTCCGATGAACGTCCAAACTTCCAGCTAACTCTCAAACTCCCAACATAATCTCGATCTTGACTCTAACACAACACCTCCTTTATGTCTTACTCCTATCGTAGTTAATCCTGCACACTTTTCTCAACATATAGATTAGATGAAACAAATTACAATTGATTTCATCATCAAAATCCGAGATTCAACAAAAGTATAATTAATCTCAAAATTACGACATAGAGAAGAATTTGGAAGGTCAAAAGAATACCTAGAGATCAATG
Organism: Musa balbisiana; assembly: GCA_004837865.1. Taxonomy (NCBI): domain Eukaryota; kingdom Viridiplantae; phylum Streptophyta; class Magnoliopsida; order Zingiberales; family Musaceae; genus Musa; species Musa balbisiana. The sequence goes on from CM017189.1 coordinate 5,119,376, forward strand.
ATTAAAAATATATCAGAAAGTCAATATAAGATCGACATGATTTGATAAATTTCTACCTATATCTATGGGGAAAACTAAATTATTCATTATATGAAATCAATTATAAAATCTTTGAGTTATCATCACTCAAGCATAAATTTTCTTACACACTCTCTTTAAAATCTTTTTCTTAAATCTACACTTCAAAGAATTTATACTTATTAAATTGTTTATTTTGTGACTTCGAAGAATTTATATTTTTTCTCTTACCTTTTTTAAAAACTAACCCTATATAGCACCCTCTCACTATAAAGAGAAACCTAAGAACATCAAAAATATTTCTCAAATCTTCCTCGCACCCTTACCAAAACCTAGAGATTCATAAGATATTTATAAAATAATTAAATCTTAATTTTTAAGGCTTTCTTCTTCACAAATGTTCATACTATTACTGAGATTCTTTATCCCATTAGGATATTAGCTTTAGGATTCTAAAATACTTGTCAATCCCATTAATATCTTTCTTGGTGAGTATTTTGTCCACTTTTGTTTCTCTTGAAGATAAAATATTTTTGTTTCATACTTTTTATCTTTATTAAATTTTTTATCATTGGATATTTTGAGCTCTGATACCATTTGTTGGGTAGGGATAAAAAGTTTATTTTAATTTTAAAAATCTTCTTAGGTCGACTGGGTAGACTTTGGATTTGGTGATGTTATCTTAATGATAGGCTCAAACTCTTTAGGTCCTTTCAGAGCTCTCTATTACACTATGAGCTATGGCAGAGGCTAAACCAAGGGATGAGATGACCTGCATGAGTACAGGTAATTGTTAGTTGTATGAGTTATGGTATAAGTGGAGGATGATGGTCTAAATCATATCCATTACAACCTGAATGTATTGGCCGAAGTGTATAATATATTTGTCGACATCACCATTAGAGTTCAATGGCAATGACATGCTAGGCTTTGATGAGAAAACCCTATGATATTAAAAGGGTGGATACTGCTCAAGGGGTTTCTCCTAGTGAGAGTTCATCAAAAGTTAGGGGATCATTGGGAAGGAGAGAGTAAGGATCTCTCCCAGATCTATCTTTCATGCCTATTTGGTTGTTCGGTTGCCTACGATAACTGAGTGAAGGCCTTCGTTCAAGTGTCATAGGGGTTATATTTTGGCCACCAACTCGGAGGAGAATGAATAGAATCAACTATGTCCTTTCACTTATATATTGATATATCAAACTTTTAACAAGCTACAAGTCAAAGGTTTTCGAAGGATTGCTGGTTTGACTTGAGATCACATTCACTACGTTCGATCTAGGAGACTTGCAAAACAAAAGGTCAACAAAAACAAAACAAAAGAGCATCCAGGTTTTCACGTGACCCTTTTTTATGCTCAATTTAGAACATACTCTACTAAATGGGGTTAGAGTTTTGTAGGTTCAATTAATTTTATTACTATATCAAGGTATTTCTTTATAATATAAGAAGAATAATGACATGTCATCAAGGAAGATGAAGATGGCTATTTTGATACAAATCTTACCATTTTGATTTTGAGGAGTAGGGAATTGATATGCAACTAAGGGAAGTTGGTAAGGCTCTTTAGGCATCATAGGCTAGGTTAGAATAGTATGTTTTGTAGGTTCTTACTGAGGCACCACTGTGCTTCTCGACAAATTTACCATATGAATTAGAGTTCAGATCCCTGACTGTTGGATACAGATCAGGTTTGCAAGGAATCTGTCTGAACCAACCTGCCTAGATTGATGTTCACATCATCTAAGCTGACTTGCTAAATACATTTGCTTGAAGAAAAGGTGTTGAATCATTTGCTAGAAAAGTTATGTATGACACTAGATAAGATTTAACAGCACGAGAAAATCTTTGAGTAGTTGAGGAAAATCCTCTCTACTAATATGTATAAATAGCCATCAAGTTCACTATCTCAAAAATACTCTGTAATTATATTTCATAGTTTATCGTGGTATTAGAGTCATTACTTTAGAGCAATACTTATTTTCTCATCGATGAGAAATTGTGTCCTTTGCTGCCATCGCTCCCACTACACTTGCAAAGTCCTCAAGTAGTGGCGCCACCACTCCAGTCGGAGCTCTGAAGGCTTTAAACCGGCCTCCTCTGCTACTCTAATGGTCAGCATTGCACTCCTTGTCAAGAGTCTAGACGAGTACTACCACGACGATCTCTTCTCCTATCTGAGTCGAAGGCTTTCTTGTGGCTGCTTGTTTCGATAGCCTGCTCCTGTGGTTGGTGAGTTGCACACGCATCTCACATATTGCATCTTACAGATTCTTCCCCTTCCATCTCGATCGGCAACGACTGTAGCTTCCTCCCCCTCTTCTCCTCCTCTAACTTCAGTCAATCTTCCTCACCACAAGATCACAGGAGGCAATTCCCATCGTTACTTTTCCAGTGGTAGTCGTTTTCCTAGTAGCGACTGCAGCACTTCACTGGTGAATGACAACTGTCTTCCCTTGCTACTGCGACATGTCTCTGCCCTCATCCTCGTCGATTGCCACAAGAGTCTCTGCCCTCATCCTCCTAATGAATAGCTTCACTACTCCTTAAAGACTAGCACCTTACCCTTCATCGTCATTGACAAAGGCGCCAGCCATGCCATTGATTACCGCGGGTTCCCAAAGTACCGTCTCGACGACTACTTCCCTTGAACTCTTTCTCCATCTCGATGAGCAGCATCAGGCCCGATGTGCACTATGGCATTTGAAGCCATAGCTACTCATAGGACTACAAGATGCAACCTCTCACAGAACTACAGATCTCTCATAGATCTACGACGGTTACGAGCTTCTCTTCTCTATGGGCAATGCTCCCTCGCCAACCGAAGTCTTCCACTGAAGACTCTACCGCCCTTCCGGCCATTGAACTCGGCTGCAAGCCATGATCTGCATTAATCATAGCCATCATCATCTATTGTGAATCACTGCCTTGCCGTCAACTGCCATAAGCATTATTGCAACTATCTCCAACACTGCAAACCTGCAAACATTGTTGCAACTCTCTCCAGCATTGCTGTAGATTTCTCTAGCATTACTGCAGCCTTCTCTAGCATCGCTGCAACTCTCTCTAGTGCTGCTAATATTGCTACAACTCTCTCACACACTGCTACAAATCTCTATAGTATTGCAAATGGTATTACAGTCCTCTAGTAGATCTATAAAACTACAACAACTTAGCCTCCAGCTGTAGTAACCATACCTCTAGAAGAAGCATTGCTCCTCATTGGTGCACCACCAGCGCTGCCCTCCAACAGAGTTCTGTGCTGCAACTCTCTTCAGCATTGCAAATCGTATTGCAATCCTTCAGCAGATCTATAAAATTGTAGCAACTTAGCCTGTGACTACAGTGACCCTTCTACAGCTGACTACTCCCTCATATATGTATCATCAAATGTCTTCATTATCTTTTGACACCCCAGTTATTGTTCCTATAGGGAACTATAACAATTCTCAATCTATAGACTTTATCACCATCAATGCTGCGGCACTCATTCCCTTCAAATTATCCAAAGGCGACAACTACGCATCTTGGCGGGCACAACTTTCTAATCTTCTATTTGGATATGATCTCCTAGGCTATGTTGATGGCTCTCTCCAGTGTCCACCTACAATAGTCAACATTGCAAGAGCACCAAGTCCAGTACCAAATCCAAACCACAAAATATGGTTACGTCAAGATTGTCTTATCCTTCAAGCTATTCAAGCCTCCATCACTGGGTCCATCGCCCCACTGATATTTTCATATACGACTGCTGCAAAAGCATGGTATAAGTTGCAAACCGCCATGGCAAATCGCTCTCGTACTCGTATGCTCGAACTTCTATCAAATCTGATGACAATGAAATAAGAGGGAAGTACCATTGTTGACTATCTACAAAATATCAAAGTTATCATCGATGATTTAGCTTTAATAGGTTCATTCCCTTAGTAATGAAGAAGTCCTAGTCCATACCCTTAATGGCCTAAGAAGCGAATACAAAGAACTGGTAGCAGCAATTCGGGTACGTGATTAACCAATATCATTTGAAGAACTCTATGACAAATTGACTAACTATGAGATGCATTTCAAGCACGATGATAGGTTGCCCGAACTAACTATCATGGCTCAAGTCAGTCAAAAATTCAAGAGAAAGAACAACTAGTATAATAAGCATGTCAACAAAGGTTTGGCTATGCTGCCTCCTGACCCTATGGGTCACAAACCAAACCTCCCTCATCCACATCATCAATAATTCAATCATCACTATCAAGTTGGCAACTTCCATAATCATTAGCCCTGGAGTCCTGACCTCACTAGTCAACAAAGAGTCATCTATGTGATAAAGTTGGACACTCTATGAAGGTCTGTCGGTCTCGACCCAAACTTCTTGCTCTATCACGATAGTCTCAAGTGAATCTCATGACTACTCCAACTACTTACCAACCTAATTGGATTGTAGACCTTGGCACCGCTCATCACATCACCTCTGATCTTCAGAACTTGTCTATTCACAACAACTATGACAAAAATGAAAATATCATCATCGGTGATGGTAAAAGAATTCTCATTACTTATACTAGTTCCACATCACTTAGTTCACATAACACAACATTTACACTCGATGATATTTTATGTGCACTTCACATCAAACGCAATTTCATTTCTGTTTCTCATTTCTGTAACCAAAATAATACCTCTATTGAATTCTTTCCTAACTCCTTTCTATTAGGATCAAGAGCAGCACTAAGATAGGGGTGAATTGGTGCAGTGGAAAACTTTCAATATTTCAAAAAATTGTTCATTTCGTTTAAAACCAATTCTAACGAAAATAGTTTCGATTCAATCTGTTTCGGAGAAAAGTTGAACTCGAAAGCTTTCATAAAAGTGCAAGAGAAGATTAAGGAGGTTTGTAGTAAAGTAAATTTGCACAAATGAAAAGCAAAATAGAATTTAGAGTGGTTCGATCAAAGTGACCTACATCCACCTTTGGATTCCTCCGACGATGAGATCTCCAATGTCCACTAAAGGCCTTCCTTCAATAGGTGAAGACCAATCACCTCTTTTATAGTGCTTTCTCCTTTTCATGGGTTTAGGACAGAACTCTTACAAGTCTCACACCTCTCTTGAATGATCTCAAAACTTAGAAAGGGAGGAGGAGGACTCTAGCACTTGTTTACAATATTTTTACACCCCAATAACTCAAGATTATTTCAATACTTTTCGTGCCCTTTCATGTAGAAAAGGGTGGGGTTTTTATAGGCCCTAATAGCTTTAAAAATGGAGCCAAAAAGTGTCTCATCCCGGATTTCTGGGGTACTAGCGGTACCACTGTCATTAATGGGTGGTACCACCGTTTGACATCTGACACTAGGCGGAACCACCACCTAGTTTAGGTGGTACCATCACCTAACAAAGCTAAGAGATTGAGCTCTGGTGGTACTACCACCTGACAGGGTGGTACCACCGCTTACAGCAATAACTACCGATGGTACCACCGCCTAGAATTCCTAGGGTGCTGTTTCCCAAGCGGTGCCATCGCTGGCCAAGCTTTCAGCATCCTAGTTGGGCCTTGAATCCGGCCCAAACCAGCCCAACTTAGGGACTAGTTGGCCCCTAATTAAGTTAGTAGGATTACTTCCTAATCGTAACTTAATTTATGCTCTAACTATGATAATTAAGACATGATTAAGGCTCTTCATGTTCCGGTGTGTTAATTGCTCTTCCGGCGAGCTTCCGGCGTACTTCCAATGAACATCCGACGAACTCTCGGCAATACTCCAACGAACTCCCGATAAGCTCTCGGACTTTATGACGATCTTTTTGGTGAGCTTTGACGAGTTTCTTTGACAAGCTCTTGGATTTCTCGATTAGTTTCGGCAGAACTTCCGACGAATGTCCAGACTTCCGACGAACTCTCGAACTCCCAACGAGATCTCGATCCTGACTTTGGCATAACACCTGCTTTACATCTTACCGATATCATAGTTAATCCTGCACACATATCTAAGCAAAGGATTAGATCAAATATTTTACCAATTGATTTCATCATCAAAATTTGAGATTCAACAATCTCCCCTTTTTTTATGATGACAACCAATTGGTGAAGGAGTTAATCATAACTCCCCCTATCTATATGTCATATTTTGAGAAAACATAAACTTGAATTCACAATCATGACTTCAAGCTTTGATTGAAATTTGTGCACCATAAAATCAAGTTTTCAAGATATCAAATACACAATCACTTCATGCATGATAAAATATTTTGTTATAGCTTTTCATCACTATTTGTATGAAATATCATCATTAATGCTTACTATATTCAAAGGTTAATAATATTAAAAATTTGATACACAATTTAAATTAAGTGCATATTGCTGCATTATAGTGTGATAAAAAATTTTAACATCATAAAAGTATCATATTTAAAGAGATCACATTAGTAATACTTAGTATCATAACTTCATGCAAATCATAAGATTACAACACTAATGTAAACACAAGAATACAACATCAAGATAGGCACAAGATTACAATACCAAAGTATGCAAGAGGGATTTCATCCTTCTCCTCCTTTGTCATCAGCAAAAAGACATACACAACTATTCAGGTAGTGGAAAGTTTTAGTGTCTAAACAAGGCATTTATTTGCCGATGAATCTACTGCAACTTAGTTAAAATCTAATCTTGGTGTTGTTCAAGTCGATCTTGGTGTTGTTCAAATCGATTCATACGAGTCCCGATGTCATCAATAGATGACGGTGGTGGATGCTCTATTAGAGATGTTGCCTCAAAGGGACTAGGTGGAGGAGATTGATTACCCCTAAAGATTAGTGTTTCAGGTTCTGGTTTAGGTGGCGGGAGATCAGTCCTTCTAGGCAGTCTAACCCATATCCCATTTCCAAACATATACCTCAACCATCGAAGTAGGTTTTTATTTATGATACTAAATCTATCTAGTTTTATAACCTCTTCATCAGGTGAGATAGCTATGTCATAAGCATGAATTAATCTAGTGATTAGACTACCATATGGAAGCATCATTTTCTTTTTTGATATTTCAATCATGTTTTGTTGGATTAGGTAACCAAAACAGTTATTGTGTCCTTTTATAATCTAATACACGGTACCTAATTCTATTTGACTTACTTCATCATGATGATATTGTTTAGGGAGAATGATACTTATCAAAATATGATGAAGCATTTTAGTGTTAAAAGGTAGTAAATGTTCGTAGCTTTTTGGAACAAAAGATAAGTTAAGATTACCAAAAATTGTTTCTAGGGCATCAACATAAGTAGTTCCAACTAATTCATCATCCCATTATCCTCTAAAATAACAACCATTTTCCTTCACCACAATTCCTATGAGGTTATAAATCATCTCATCGTAATAGGTATATGATGTCCTAAAAAATAGGTTGATATCCTTTCATTTTCATCTACATGTAGATTGTTGTAAAATAGTCTAACAAGCCTAGAGTATATGGGTTCACTAATTTGAAGGATTGGGAGAATATTTAGATTAGCAAACCATTGAATAGTTCTAAATCACTTAATTCATCTAAATTAACATATTTCCCCTTATGAACATACCTAAACTCTATGGATGAAAATTTTAGGGTATGTTGATTAGAATCGAAAAGTAGGGAATCATAATTTTCTTCTAATCTCCTCTTCCCTTTGTCCCTAGAGGATCTTCTAGAACCCATAAAGATTGCTATTATAAAGATAGATAATGAGCAAGAGTAGATAATATAAAAGAGAAATCAATGCCATTTAGAGAATACCTTAGTTGTGATCTTCAAGAGGATATAGGAGATTGATCCTTGATCTAATAGGAAATAGGGATTTTTGGGCAGCTAAAGGGAGAGGATGGTGTTCAAAGGGGGTTTGGAGCTGTTTAGGAGAGTGGAGAATAAGTTGGGGTCAGTTCTACCGTTGGCCCTAACTTGGATTTATAAAGGGGCAAGTTGCGAGCGGTGCTACTGCCTACAACACTTGATTGCTGGTGGTGCTACCACCTACAACAGGTTCCAGCTGGGTGGTGCTACCGCTAGCTGGGGCGGTGCCATCGCTTACAGGCAGTGAGCACTGCTCACAAAATTTACTTATTCACATTCATATCAAAATGTAACATAAGGGAGTAGATTCATATCAACAAATAAATGCATACCACATGTTCACGATTCATATTAACGCAACGATTCATCACAACGATTCATATCTAAACCTCATATAGAACTCGTAAATACATATGATTCATATCAACTCATCAAACTCGTAATCATCAAACTAATACATATCATAAGTTCATGATTCATATCAATTCATCGTATCAAAACACGTAAAAATACATACTATAAGTTCATGATTCAAGTGAGCAAACATGTAAGATAAAAAATCAAAAAAGTCTAAAAATTAAATTCATACATTTTGACAATTTAGCATTCCCAATTCCCTTTTAATGAAATCAAATTGTTCTTCATTTAAGGGTTTTGTAAAGATATCGGCTAATTAATGTTTTGTATCAATAAACTCTAAGATTACAACATTATTATTGACATGATCTCATATAAAGTGATGCCTAATATCAATATGTTTTGTTCTAGAGTGTTAAATGAGATTTTTTGTTAAATATATTGTACTTATGTTATCACATTTTATGAGAATGTTTTTAAGATGAATCTTATAATACTCTAAAGTATTTTTCATCCATACAACTTGTGCATAATATACACTTGTTGCAATGTACTCAGCTTCGATGGTAGATAGTGCAATCGAGTTTTGTTTCTTGGAAGACCAAGAAACAAATGTGTGTCCTAAGAATTGACATGTTCCGAATGTTCTTTTTCTATCTAATCTACATCCAGCAAAATCCGCATCAGCATATGTAATTAATTCAAAATTCTTGGATTTTGGATACCATAATCCAATATTAGTGGTACCTATAAGATATCTAAGAATTCTCTTAACTACTTTAAGATGAGATATCTTAGGATTAGATTGAAACCTTGTACAAAGACCTATACTAAACATGATATATGGTTTAGTTGTGGTGAGATATAGTAAACTTCCTATCATACCCCTATAAGCTTTTTTATCAAAGCTTTTTCCACTTTCATCAATGTCTAACTTAGTAGAGGTACTCATGGGAGTATTTATAGCCTTTGAGCTATACATATTAAACCTTTTTAACAAATCTAAAGCATATTTTGTTTGACTAAGAAAAATATCATTACTTAGTTGTTTGATTTATTGGCCTAAAAAAAAAGTTAATTCCTCCATCAAACTCATTTCAAATTCAAGATTCATACTTTTAGCAAATGATTCGCATAGAGATTCATTCGTGGAACCGAAAATAATGTTATCAACATAAATTTAAACAGTAAGAAAATTATTTTTAAAATTTTTGATAAACAATGTAGTATTGACCTTACCTTTAGAGAAATTATTTTCGATAAGAAATGAGCTAAGTCTCTCATACCAAGCCCTAGGGGCTTGTTTCAATCCATAGAGAGCTTTAGTCAATTTAAACATATGATTAGGGAGATTATCATTCTCAAATCCAAGAGGTTGTTCAACATAAACTTCTTCGAAAATAAAGCCATTAAGAAAAGTACTTTTAACATTCATTTGAAATAACTTAAAATTATTACTACTAGTATAGGCAAGGAGCATCCTTATGACTTCTAATCGAGCCATAGGAGCAAAAGTCTCTTCATAATCGATACCTTCTTCTTAGTTGAAACCTTTGGCCACTAATCTAGCCTTGTTTCTAACTATGATACCATATTCATTGTGCTTGTTTCTAAAGACCCACTTAGTGCTAATAATTAAATGGTCATTTGGCCTTAGAACAAGCTTCCAAACCTCATTTCTCTCAAATTTATTTAACTATTCTGGTATTGTAATGACCCATGAATAATCTTTCATGGCCTCGTCAATGCTTTTAGGTTCAATTTAGGAGAGAAAAGTGGCGTTGACATAAAAAATTTTAAGAGAAGAACGAGTTTAAACCCTTTTCGATGTGTCTCCTATAATTAGCTCCTTAGGATGAGCATCTACATACTTCCATTCCTTCAATAAAGAAGGTTTGGAAGAAGATGCATCCAAGTTGCTAGATGGAGAAGGGGAATCATTTAAATTCAATGCATCAAAATTAACATCATCATCAAAATCATTTTTCTTAACTTCGAAAACTTCATTAAAAACAACATGAATAGATTCTTCTATAATCAAGGTTCTTTTGTTAAAGATACAAAATGCTTTAGAAATAAAAGATTAGCCAAGAAAAATTCCTTCATCGGATTTTGCATCAAATTTACCTAAGGCATCTTTTTCATTCAAAATAAAACATTTACATCCGAAAACTTTAAAATATGAAACATTGGATTTTTTGTTGTTCCACAACTCATAAGGAGTCATGGAAAGTAATGGTCTTACTAGAACCCTATTTATAACATAGCATGCCATATTTAGGGCTTCGGTCTAAAAATATTTGGGTAGGCTATGTTTGTTTAACATGGTTCTTGTCATTTCTTGCAAGTTTCTATTCTTTTTCTCTACTACTCCATTTTGTTAAAGATTTCTTGGAATAGAGAAGTTGTGGTTGTATCCATTAGATTCACAAAATTCTTGGAAATCATGGTTTTGAAATTCACCACCATGATCACTTCGGATTGACGAAATCATAAAACCCTTTTCATTTTGAACAAGTTTACAAAATTTTGAGAAATATCTAAAGCATTCACTTTTATGTGCTAAAAAATAAGTCCATGTGTATCTACTATAATCATCCACGATGACAAATGCATATTTGCTACCTCCTAGGCTTGTTGTAGCAATTGGTCCGAACAAGTCTATATGGATCAATTGCAAAGGTCTAGAGGTGCTTATTTGGTTCTTAGGTTTGAAGCTACCTTTTATTTGTTTTCCTATTTGACATGCATCACACACATTATCTTTGACAAACTTGATATGAGAAATTCCTCTTATGAGTTCTTTAGATGAAATTTGAGAGATTAATTTCATGCTAGCATGACCTAATCTCCTATGCCAAAGCCAAGCATCGTCATTCAAAATCAAAAAACACATTTCATTGCAAAGATCATTAATGTCAATAGTGTATATGTTATTTTATTTTAGTGCAATCATAGATGTGTTTTTGTATGGTTTTTCAAGAATGCAAGCATTAGATTCAAATCTAACGATATATCCTTTATCACATAATTGACTAATACTCAAAAGGTTATGCTTTAAACCATCAACTAACAATACATCTTCAATAAGAAGGTTGGATTTGTTACCTATGGTTCCTTTGCCATTGATTTTACCCTTGTTGTTATCTCTGAAGGTGACATATCCTTCATCTAGGCTAGTAAGCTTAGAGAAATAGGATGGATCTCCGGTCATATGCCTTGAGCATCCACTATCAAGGTACCATCTCTTGCTCCTAGCTTGTGATGATACTTTTTCTATAAAAAAAGGATGATTTTTAGGTACTCATTTGACATTGGGTGCCTCAGAAATCGATCTACATAGCTTATCATATTGCATTGAGTCATTTGAGATTCTTTTAGGAACCCAAATCAATTTATGTAGACTATATTTCTTGAATGGACATTTGTACGTAACATGTCCAAGTTTACAACAAAAGTTGCATTTTGTGTGAGGTGATACATACAAGGTAGGGCCTTTCATAAAGGTGGTTGGATTTTGGCGAGAGCTACTCACAAATCTGATTCCGCCTCTTCTATGAATATGATCCTTGTTGGCAAGGATCATGTTCAAGGACTTGCTACCAATCTCAAATTTCTTCAAGATATCTTTGAGTAGCAAGTTTTCCTTTTGAGGTGTTTTTAGATCATGGCATTTTGTACAGGGAACCAAGCTATTTTCATGCTCAATCTTTACCCTATCAAGATTGCTAATAAGAGAAGCATGTTCCTTTTTCAAAGAATTATACTTCTTACTCAAAATTCTACGTTCATCAAATAATTCATGAAAAGCACTTGAAAGCTCATCGAAAGTTAAATTTGCATCTAATGAACTTATTACCTTATCTCCAATCACCATTAGCGTATAGTGAGCAACTTGCTCGATGATGGTAGGCTCCTATTCTTCGGATTCACTTGAGTCGTCCCATATTACTTTGAGAGCCTTCTTCTTTGGTTGCCTCTTCTTAGTTAGGGGACATTTACTCTTGTAATGTCTCGGCTTCTTGCATTCATAGCATATCACTTATTCTTTCTTTGGTATTTTTAGTATCATTTTAAATTTATTTCTTTTATAAATTTTATAAATTTTCTTGTTAATAGTGCCAAGTCTTGATCAAGGTCCTCATCACTTGAATTTTCTTTCAAGTGGTCTTCTTATGTTCTTAGTGCTATATCATTCCTGTTCTTTGGAATGGTGTCCTCAAGCTCTTCATGAGCTTTACATATCATTTCATAGGTCATTAGTGACCCAATTGTTGAATCTCGGATTTTGATGATGAAGTCAATTGTCATTTGTTATCTAATCCATATGTTGAGATAAGTGTGCAGGATTAACTACGATGAAAGTAAGACATGCAGCAGGAGTTGTGCCGAAGTCAAGACTATGATCACGTTGGGGGTTCGAGAGTTCGACGGAAGTCCGGACGGTCATCGGAGGTTCTGCGGGAACAAATCCGAGAAGTCCAGGAGCTTGCCAAAGAAGCTCATCGGAACTCGCCAAGTGGATCGTCGCAAGTCCAGGAGTTTGCCGGAAGTCCGCCGGAGCATCGCCGAGGGTTCGTCGAATGATCGCCGGAAGTTCGCCGGAAACTCGACGGAAGAAGCGATTGACGCACCGGAGCAAGTTGCAGTAAATGTCTTGAAAAATATCGTAGTTAGCATGATGATTAAGTTAGAAATGGGAGGTGATCCCATTAACTTAATCTTGGGGCAATTGGGCCCTTGACAGACCCAAATTGGGCCGAATGGATCAGCCCATTCGGACCCAAATTCGCTGGCCGGCGGTGGCACCGCCTGGGTCGGCGGTGGCACCGCCCAGCTGCCGAGCCTCGGAGTGAGGCTGGGCGGTGGCACCGCCTAGGCTCAGTCTCAGAGTGAGACTGGGCGGTAGCACCGCCCTTGTCAGGCAGTGGCACCGCCTGGGCTCAGTCTCGAGTGAGACTGGGTGGGCGGTAGCACCGCCCCTGTCAGGCAGTGGCACCGCCTAGCTCAGTCTCGGGCGGTAGCACCGCCCTTGTCAGGCAGTGGCACCGCCTGGGCTCAGTCTCCGAGTGAGACTGGGCGGTAGCACCGCCCTTGTCAGGCAGTGGCACCGCCTAGGCTCAGTCTCCGAGTGAGACTGGGCGGTAGCACCGCCCTTGTCAGGCAGTGGCACCGCCTAGGCTCAGTCTCCGAGTGAGACTGGGCGGTAGCACCGCCCTTGTCAGGCAGTGGCACCGCCTAGGCTCAGTCTCCGAGTGAGACTGGGCGGTAGCACCGCCCTTGTCAGGCAGTGGCACCGCCTAGGCTCAGTCTCCGAGTGAGACTGGGCGGTAGCACCGCCCTTGTCAGGCAGTGGCACCGCCTGGGCTCAGTCTCCGAGTGAGACTGGGCGGTAGCACCGCCCTTGTCAGGCAGTGGCACCGCCTAGGCTCAGTCTCCGAGTGAGACTGGGCGGTAGCACCGCCCTTGTCAGGCAGTGGCACCGCCTAGGCTCAGTCTCCGAGTGAGACTGGGCGGTCTCCGAGCTCTGTCAGGCGGTAGTACCGCCCATTTATGGCGGTAGTACTGCCAGGACCCCGAAAACATGGGATATGACATTCTTGAGCTCCAAATTCAAATCAGTTTGGGGCCTATATAAACCCCACCCTTTCATGCATGAAAGGGCACCGAAACTTAGCATTTATTCTGAGATTTTGAGAGCTTAAAAGTGTTGTAAAAGGCTAGAAGTTCTTCTCCCTCTTTTCTTCAAAGTTTTGATCATTCAAAAGAGGAGTGAAAAATCTGTAAGGGTTGTCTCCTAAGCCCGTCAAAAGGAGTGAAACTGTAAAAGGGTGGTTGGCCTTCGCCTATAAAGGAAGGCCTCTAGTGGACGTCGGTGACCTCATCGGAGGCGGAAGCCAAAAGTGGATGTAGGTCAAGATTGACCGAACCACTCTAAATCTCGGTTTGCATTTACATTTTGTTCTCTATCTTAATTGCAATTACTTCTATAGCTTTACTTTAACTACACTTTGCTTGATCTTAAGTTAAAGCAATTTCCGAATCGACTTTCATACCGAAATCGTTCTTATCATACGAACGTCGTTTTAATCGTCAAAAATTTTTCGCTGCACTAATTCACCCCCCCCCTCTTAGTGCTCTTGATCCTAACAATTGGTATCAGAGCAGGGTTAACTCTCAATCGGATTAAAACCCAAGAGAGATGGCTTACGTCGGAAATCAAGAGGGCCACTCTATTACACGTCCACCCATGTTCAATAGGACGGACTACACCTATTGGAAGACCCGAATGAGGATCTTCCTTATTTCAATGGATTTTGAACTTTGGAATCTTGTCGAAAATGGATTTTCGAAGTCTTCTCTTCCAATGATCGATTGGAATGAATTGGAGAAGAAGACTTTCGCTCTTAATGCAAAGGCTATGAATGCCTTATTTTGTGCGCTTGATAAAAATGAGTTCAATCGTGTTTCGGTTTGTGAAACCGCATTTGATATTTGGCATACACTCGAAGTGACTCACGAAGGCACAAGTAGAGTGAAAGAGTCAAAAATCAATCTTTTGACACATTCTTTTGAACTTTTCCGAATGAAACCGAGCGAGACTATTGGCGATATGTACACCCGTTTCACGAATGTCATCAATGGTCTAAAAGGACTCGGCAAAAGTTTTTCGGATTTTGAGCTCGTAAATAAGATTCTAAGATCCCTTTCTAAGAGTTGGGACCCTAAAGTCACTGCTATTCAAGAGGCTAAAGATCTAAACAATTTCCCTCTTGAAGAATTAATCGGGTCATTAATGACCTACGAAATGACTTGCAAAGCTCATGAAGAGCAAGAAGACATCCTTCCAAAGAACAGGAAGGATATGGCACTTAGAACTCAAGAAGACCACTTGAGAGAGAACTCAAGTGATGAGGACTTTGACGATGACTTGGCACTTCTAACAAGAATATTTAAAAAATTCATTAAAAGAAACAAGTTTAAAAATGACACAAAAAATAAATTTGAACCCAAGAAGGACCAAGTTATTTGCTACGAATGCAAGAAACCGGGACACTACAAAAGTGAATGTCCCCAAGTCAAGAAAAGAACACCAAAGAAGAAGGCGCTCAAAGCAACGTGGGATGACTCAAGCGCGTCCGAAGAAGAGGAGTCCAACACCGAGCAAGTTGCTCACTATGCCCTAATGGCCATCGGAGAGGAGGTAACCGATTTAATTGATGCAGATTTATCATTTGATGAATTATTAAATGCCTTCCATGACTTATTTGATGAATGCAAAACTATTAGTAGAAAATACAAATTGCTAAAAAAGGTGCATAATAGTCTTACTTGTAATTTCGATATATTAAAATCTGAATATCATGATAGTTTAGCTCCATGTATAAAATGTCATGATCTAGAAACTCTCCAAAAGGAGAACTTGCTACTTAAGGACACCTTGAAGAAATTCGAGGTTGGTAGCAAGTCTTTGAACATGATCCTTACAAATAAGGGTCACGTTCCTAAAAGAAGTGGAATCGGATTTTTGAGAAGTCCTTAACAAAATCCAACCACCTTCATAAAAGGCCCTATCTTACATGTTCGGCACCAAAGAAATGCAACTTTTGTTGCAAATATAGACATAAAACTTATCAATGTCCATTCAAGAAAACTAGTCCGAACAAACTGATTTGGGTTCCTAAAGGAACCATAATAAATTCTATGCAACATGATAAACAAGTTAGATCAGTTTTTGAGGCACCCAAAAGTAAATGGGTTCCTAAAAATAATCCTTTCTTGTAGAAACATACACCATCACAAGCTAGGAGCAAGAGATGGTACCTTAATAGTGGATGCTCAAGGCATATGACCGGAGATCCATCTCAATTTTCTAAGCTCACTAGCATAGACGAAGGCTATGTCACCTTCGGAGATAACAACAAAGGTAAAATCATTGGCAAAGGAACCATAGGTAACAAATCCAACTTCTTTATTGAAGATGTTTTGTTAGTTGATGGTTTAAAACATAACCTCTTGAGCATTAGTCAATTATGTGATAAAGGATATATTGTCAAATTTGAATCTAATGCTTGCATCATTGAAAAACCATACAAAAACACATCTATGATTGCATTAAAACAAAATAACGTATACACTATTGACATCAATAATCTTTGTAATGAAATGTGCTTCACGGTTTTGAATGAGGATGCTTGGCTTTGGCATAGGAGATTAGGTCATGCTAGCATGAAACTAATCACTCAAATATCATCCAAAGAACTTGTAAGAGGAATTCCTCATATCAAGTTCATCAAAGATAATGTGTGTGATGCTTGTCAATTAGGAAAACAAATTAAGGGTAGTTTCAAATCTAAGAATCAAATAAGCACCTCTAGGCCCTTACAATTGATCCATATGGACTTGTTTGGACCTATCTCTACATCAAGTCTAGGTGGTAGCAAATACGGTTTCGTCATTGTAGATGACTATAGTAGATACACATGGACTTATTTCTTAAAACATAAAAATGAATGCTTTAGATATTTTACCAAGTTTTGCAAACTTGTCCAAAATGAAAAGGGTTCTATGATTTCGTCAATTAGAAGTGATCATGGTGGTGAATTTCAAAACCATGATTTTCAAAAATTTTATGAATTTAATGGATACAATCATAACTTCTCTACTCCAAGAAATCCTCAACAAAATGGAGTAGTAGAAAGAAAAAATAGAAATTTATAAGAAATAGCAAGAACCATGTTGAATGAACATAGCCTACCCAAATATTTTTGGGCTGAAGCCGTAAACACAACATGCTATATTTTGAATAGAGTTCTAGTAAGACCCTTACTCACCAAAACTCCCTATGAGTTGTGGAACAACAAAAAACCCAATGTTTCATATTTTAAAGTTTTTTGGTGTAAGTGTTTTATCTTGAATGAAAAGGATGCCTTAGGAAAATTTGATGCTAAATCCGATGAAGGAATTTTCCTTGATTATTCTTCGGTTTCTAAAGCTTTTCGTATCTTCAATAAAAGAACTTTAATTATAGAAGAATCCATTCATGTTGTTTTCAATGAGATTTCCGAAATCAAGAAAAATGATTTTGATGATGATGTTAATTTTGATTCTTTGAATTTAAATGAAACCCCTTCTCCAACTAGCAACTTGGATGCATCCACTTCCGAAACATCCTTACCCAAGGATTGGAAATATGTAGATGCTCATCCTAAGGAGCTAATTCTAGGAGACACATCTAAGGGGGTTCAAACACGTTCTTCTCTTAAAGAATTTTGTGTCAACGCCGCTTTTCTCTCCCAAATTGAACCTAAATGTATTGACGAAGCCATGAAAGATGATTCATGGATTATCGCAATGCAAGATGAGTTAAATCAATTTGAGAGAAATGAGGTGTGGAAGCTTGTTCCTAGGCCAAATGACCATTTAGTTATTGGTACTAAATGGGTCTTTAGAAACAAGCAAGATGAATATGGTATCGTGGTTAGAAACAAGGCTAGATTAGTGGCCAAAGGTTTCAACCAAGAAGAAGGTATCGATTATGAAGAAACCTTCGCTCCTGTGGCTCGATTAGAAGCCATAAGGATGCTCCTTGCCTATGCTAGTAATAATAATTTTAAGTTATTTGAAATGGATGTTAAAAGTACTTTTCTAAATGGCTTTATTTCTGAAGAAGTTTATGTTGAACAACCTCCCGGATTTGAAAATAATAGCCTCCCTAATCATGTGTTTAAATTAACTAAAGCTCTCTATGGTTTAAAACAAGCCCCTAGGGCTTGGTATGAGAGACTTAGTTCTTTTCTTATTGAAAATAATTTCACAAAAGGCAAGGTTGATACTACATTGTTTATCAAGAATTCTGAAAATAATTTTCTCATTGTTCAGATTTATGTTGATGATATTATCTTTGGCTCTACAAATGAATCTCTTTGTGAATCTTTTGCTAAAACCATGAGTCTTGAATTTGAAATGAGTTTGATGGGAGAATTAACCTTTTTCTTAGGCTTACAAATTAAGCAACTAAGAAATGGCATCTTTATTAGTCAAACTAAATATGCTTTAGATTTGCTAAAAAGATTTAATATGGAAAGCTCAAAAGCTATTAACACTCCTATGAGCACCTCCACTAAATTAGAAGTTGATGAAAGTGGAGAAAGTTTCGATCAAAAAACTTATAGGGGTATGATAGGAAGTTTACTTTACCTCAATACAACTAGACCAGATATCATGTTCAGTGTAGGACTTTGTGCTAGGTTTCAATCGAACCCTAAGATATCTCATCTCAAAGCGGTTAAAAGAATACTTAGATATCTTAAAGGTACCACAAATCTAGGATTATGGTATCCGAAAACCGAGAAGTTTGAGTTAATTGCTTATGCTGATGCAGATTTTGCTGGATGTAGATTAGATAGAAAAAGCACATCAGGAACATGTCAATTTTTGGGACATGCTCTTGTTTCCTGGTCATCTAAGAAACAAAACTCGGTTGCACTATCAACAACCGAAGCCGAGTATATTGCAGCTAGTGCATGTTGTGCACAAGTTGTGTGGATGAAAAACACCTTAGAAGATTATAAAGTTTATCTTAAAAATATTCCCATTAAATGTGATAACACAAGTGCTATATGTTTAACAAAGAATCCCATTCAACACTCAAGAACAAAACATATTGATATTAGACATCACTTCATACGAGATCATGTCACTAATCATGATATAGTTATAGAGTTCATTGATACTAAACATCAACTAGCTGATATTTTTACAAAGCCTTTGAGTGAAGAACAATTTAATTTCATTAGAAGAGAATTAGGAATGTTAATGTGTCCGAATGCTTGAACTCATTAAATCTATTTTTCGGACTTTCTTGATTCAATAATCAAATCACTTAATTGCTATGATGATTTTACATGATTACATGCCTTAATAATATGTTGGAAATTATGTGTTTTGGATATAAAAATTTCCATGATAATGAGCATGTTTTATCTTCATGATTATATTGGAAATCTATAGCAAAACCTTGTCCGAATGCATGAAAGTGTTAAATTTTATTTTTGGATTTTCTTGATATCTTATTCTCTTCCGAACTTAATAAGCATATGTCATATCGAGTTTGATTCATATCATTGATTTTTGACATATGGAATCAATTAGCAAATACATCTTTCATAGGCTTATAATGTGAAAAATATTTTCGAGAAATGGATTTGATAAAATGATTCCTTCTTATAATTTCCTTTTTGAAAAAGGAAGATTTTTTTTACTTGCAAGGATATTGATTCACATACATATCTTGATCCTTGTGAAAATGTTGAAAGTTGATTAATCTTTCCTTGAGATGTTTGTCTAATTGGTATCCTATCACTCATTGTTGAAAAATTACCTATCACTCATGTGTTTAAATTTGCTTATATCATTCTCCTTTTTGTTGATGACAAAGGGGGAGAAATATATGAATTGATGCTATGAGTGCCATATTGAATTTGAATTATGTTAAAAAATGATGCTATGAGTGCCATATTTGAATTTGAATATGTTAAATCTCTTGAATTCAAAGGCTTTGAATTCAAAAATGACTTATCTTGAGTATGGCATATAGATAGGGGGAGTTAAAGGTTAACTCCGTTATCAATTGATTGTCATCATCAAAAAGGGGGAGATTGTTGAATCTCGGATTTTGATGATGAAGTCAATTGTCATTTGTTATCTAATCCATATGTTGAGATAAGTGTGCAGGATTAACTACGATGAAAGTAAGACATGCAGCAGGAGTTGCGCCGAAGTCAAGACTATGATCACGTTGGGGGTTCGAGAGTTCGACGGAAGTCCGGACGGTCATCGGAGGTTCTGCGGGAACAATCCGAGAAGTCCAGGAGCTTGCCAAAAATGATGCTATGAGTGCCATATTTGAATTTGAATTATGTTAAAAAATGATGCTATGAGTGCCATATTTGAATTTGAATTATGTTAAAAAATGATGCTATGAGTGCCATATTTGAATTTGAATTATGTTAAAAAATGATGCTATGAGTGCCATATTTGAATTTGAATTATGTTAAAAAATGATGCTATGAGTGCCATATTTGAATTTGAATTATGTTAAAAAATGATGCTATGAGTGCCATATTTGAATTTGAATTATGTTAAAAAATGATGCTATGAGTGCCATATTTGAATTTGAATTATGTTAAAAAATGATGCTATGAGTGCCATATTTGAATTTGAATTATGTTAAAAAATGATGCTATGAGTGCCATATTTGAATTTGAATTATGTTAAAAAATGATGCTATGAGTGCCATATTTGAATTTGAATTATGTTAAAAAATGATGCTATGAGTGCCATATTTGAATTTGAATTATGTTAAAAAATGATGCTATGAGGCATATAGATAGGGGAGTTAAAGTTAACTCCGTATCAATTGATTGTCATCATCAAAAAGGGGGAGATTGTTGAATCTCGGATTTTGCTGATGAAGTCAATTGTCATTTGTTATCTAATCCATATGTTGAGATAAGTGTGCAGGATTAACTACGATGAAAGTAAGACATGCAGCAGGAGTTGCGCCGAAGTCAAGACTATGATCACGTTGGGGTGTTCGAGAGTTCGACGGAAGTCCGGACGGTCATCGGAGGTTCTGCGGGAACAAATCCGAGAAGTCCAGGAGCTTGCCAAAGAAGCTCATCGGAACTCACTAAGTGGATCGTCGCAAGTCCAGGAGTTTGCCGGAAGTCCGCCGGAGCAATCGCCGAGGGTCGTCGAATGATCGCCGGAAGTTTGCCGGAAGCTCGACGGAAGAAGCGATTGACGCACCGGAGCAAGTTGCAGTAAATGTCTTGAAAATATCGTAGTTAGCATGATGATTAAGTTAGAAATGGGAGGTGATCCCATTAACTTAATCTTGGGGCAATTGGGCCCTTGACAGACCCAAATTGGGCCGAATGGATCAGCCCATTCGGACCCAAATTCGCTGGCCAGCGGTGGCACCGCCTGGGTCGGCGGTGGCACCGCCCAGCTGCCGAGCCTCGGAGTGAGGCTGGGCGGTGGCACCGCCCCTGTCAGGCGGTGGCACCGCCTAGGCTCAGTCTCGGAGTGAGACTAGACGGTAGCACCGCCCCTGTCAGGCAGTGGCACCGCCTGGGCTCAGTCTCCGAGTGAGATTGGGTGGGCGGTAGCACCGCCCCTGTCAGGCGGTGGCACCGCCTGGGCTCAGTCTCCGAGTGAGACTGGGCGGTAGCACCGCCCCTGACAGGCGGTGGTACCGCCTGAGCTCGGTCTCCGAGCTTTGTCAGGTGGTAGTACCGCCCATTTATGGCGGTAGTACCGCCAGGATCCCAAAAACATGGGATATGACATTTTTGAGCTCCAAATTCAAATCAGTTTGGGGCCTATATAAACCCCACCCTTTCATGCATGAAAGGGCACCGAAACTTAGCATTTATTCTGAGATTTTGAGAGCTTAAAAGTATTGTAAAAGGCTAGAAGTTCTTCTCCCTCTTTTCTTCAAAGTTTTGATCATTCAAGAGAGGAGTGAAAAATCTGTAAGGGTTGTCTCCTAAGCCCGTCGAAAGGAGTGAAACTGTAAAAGGGTGGTTGGCCTTCGCCTATTGAAGGAAGGCCTCTAGTGGACGTCGGTGACCTCATCGGAGGAGGAAGCCAAAAGTGGATGTAGGTCAAGATTGACCGAACCACTCTAAATCTCGGTTTGCATTTACATTTTGTTCTCTATCTTAACTGCAATTACTTCCATAGCTTTACTTTAACTGCACTTTGCTTGATCTTAAGTTAAAGTAATTTCCGAATCGACTTTCATACCGAAATCGTTCTTATCGTACAAACGTCGTTTTAATCGTCAAAAGTTTTCCGCTGCACTAATTCACCCCCCCCCCTCTTAGTGCTCTTGATCCTAACACCAATAAGTTCTTCAAGAGGAAAATTATTTAGATCTTTGGCCTTTTGAATGGCTGTTACTTTAGGATCCCAACTTTTTGGAAGGGATCTTAAAATCTTATTAACGAGTTCAAAATCTGAGAAACCTTTACCAAGTCCTTTTAGACCATTGATGACATCCGTAAATCGGGTGTACATGTCTCCAATAGTCTCACTCGGTTTCATTCGAAATAACTCATAAGAATGCACTAAAAGATTAATTTTTGACTTCACTCTACTGGTGCCTTCATGAGTCACTTCGAGTGTATGCCAAATATCAAAAGCAATTTCATAAATGGACTCACGATTAAACTCTTTTTTATCCAAGGCACAAAACAAGGCATTCATAGCCTTTGCATTTAAAACAAAAGTCTTCTTCTCCAACTCATTCCAATCATTTATTGGAAGAGAAGACTTCTGAAAGCCATTTTTATAATATTCCATAATTTGAAATCCATTGAAATTAGGAAGATCCTCATTCTAGTTTTCCAATATATGTAATATGTCCCATTGAACATGGGCAGACGTGTAATTGAATGGCCCTCTAGGTTGCAGGTAAATGCAATCTCTCTTGGGTTTAAAACCAGATAAGAGTGAACCTTGCTCTGATACCAATTGTTAGGATCAAGAGCGGCACTAAGAGGGGTGAATTAGTGCAGTGGAAAACTTTCGATATTTCAAAAAATTATTCGTTTCGTTTAAAACTGATTCCGACGAAAATGGTTTTGATTTAATCTGTTTCGGAGATGAGTTGAATTCAAAAGCTTTCGTAAAAGTGCAAGAGAATATTAAGGAGGTTTACAGTAAAGTAAATTTGCACAAATAAAAAGAAAACCAAAATTTAGAGTAGTTCGGTTAACGTGACCTACATCCACTTTCGGATTCCTCCTCCGACGAGGACTCCAGCATCCACTAAAAGCCTTCCTTCAATAGGTGAAGACCAATCACCTCTTTTACAGCGCTTTCTCCTTTTCACGGGTTTAGGAGAGAACTCTTACAAGTCTCACACCTCTCTTGAATGATCTCAAAACTTAGAAAGGGAGGAGAACTCTAGCATTTGTTTACAAAACTTTTACACCCCAATAACTCAAGATTATCTCAATACTTTTCATGCCCTTTCATGTAGAAAATGGTAGGGTTTTTATAGGCCCCAGTGGCTTCAAAAATGGAGCCAAAAAGTGTCTCATCTGGGATTTCTAGGGTACTAGCGGTACCACTGCCTAACACCTAATGTTAGGCAGTACGACTGATTGACAGAACTTGGAGACTGAGCTCTGGCGATACCACTGCTTGATAGGGGTGGTACCACCACTAGCAGTAGTAATTGCTGATGGTACCACAACCCAGTTCGAGCAGTACCACTGCTCTGAATTCCTGGGGTATTGTTTTCCAAGCGATGCTATTGCCGGCTAGGCTTTCAGCATCCTAGTTGGGCCTTGAATCCAGCCCAACTTAGGGCCCAGTTGGACCCTAGCTAAATTAGTGAGATTACTTCCCAATCCTAACTTAATTTACACTCTAACTACGATAATTAAGATATGATTAAGTCTCTTCATGTTCCGGTGCGTCAATTGCTCTTTCGGCGAGCTTCCGATGTACTTCTGGTGAACATCCAACGAACTCTCAACAATGCTCCGGCGAACTCCCGGCAAGCTCTCGGACTTTACGATAATCTTTTTGGCAAGCTTTGATGAGTTTCTTTGGTAAGCTCCTAGACTTCTCGATTGGTTCCGGTAGAACTTCCGACGAACGTCCAAACTTCAGGTAAACTCTCGAACTCCCAACGAGATCTCGATCTTGACTCTAGCACAACACCTGCTTTACGTCTTGCTAATATCGTAGTTAATCCTGCACACATATCTCAGTAAAGAATTAGACCAAATATTTTACCAATTGATTTCATCATTAAAATTTGAGATTCAACACTTTCTTGTCAAGGATTTGAGCACGGGGGCATCCTTGGTCCGAGGCCAGAGTAAGGACAACATTTACGAGTGGCCGTCAGTTACACAAATCACCCAGCTCACTGCCTACTCTTTCATCGCAGCTCCAATTGATATGTAGCATTGTTATCTTGGTCATCCCTCATCCTCTATCCAGTAAAAATTACTTTCTCATTTTTCTCTTCCTACTCTTAAAAACAGTAGCATTATATCCCATTGTGATGCTTGTTTAAGTAATAAAAGTCATAGATTCTCTTTTGGAATCTCCTCCATATCATACTCTAAACCTTTTGAAATTATCTATACTAATGTTTGGGGTCCTACCCCAATCACTTCTTTTGACAAGTTTAGATTTTATGTCATTTTCGTAAACCACTTTACCAAGTATACATGATTATACCCCTCCATCATAAATAAGAAGTTTCAATAATTTTTTTTAACTTTCGATAGTTGGTCGAGAACTTCTTTTAGTCTACAATCAAAATAGTTTACTCTAACGGAGGCTATGAATATCAATCTCTCACATCTTGTCTCTCAGCTTGTGGTATACAACACCTTAAGTCACTCCCATATACTCCTCAACTAGTTGGTTCTACTGAATGCAAACATTGACATATAGTTGAAACCAGTCTTACACTCCTCCATCAAGCCTCCATACCAACCATCTTTTGGTTTGTGGTTTTTCAAACTGTCATCTATTTCATCAATCGTATGCTCACTCCAATCCTTTAGTACTAGTCACCATTTGAAAAACTATTTCATAAATCTCCAAATCTTCAAAAACTCAAAGTATTTGGGTGTTTATGTTATCCATGGCTACATCCCTATGGCTCGCAAAAGCTAACATCAAGATCTCAACCTTATATTTTTATTGGATATTCTCTTGAATAATACTTTTTGATGCTACGAACCCCAAACTCAAAAAGTCTTGATATCACGTCATGTTATTTTTGTGGAGTCTACCTTTCCGTTTCAAAACCCTAAGTCTCCTACTATGCGCCCTTCTCCAACAACTATATATTACTATAGTACACCGCCGATCTCGTCAAATGAGTCTCTCACAACACCACCCGGTCATTCTCCTCAGGATCCACACTCTCTTCTTCTCTCGGTTAAGTAGCTCCTCACTACCTCTATTGCTCCTCTCCCTATTTTCACAAGATTCCCCAAATGTCGAGTATTGTCATCGAAAACACAACCACTACCTTTATCCTCTTCTAGTATTAGTGACACTAAAATACCTCCAACCCATGCTAGTACATCTCCACCGCTCATACCTATAATACAACTTATAGCCCTTGGACATCTAATGACAACACACTCCAAAAGTTTTATCTTTAAACCACGACAAGTCCTTGACCTACATGCGTTATCACAAAATCCTCGTCAAAGACAAATGAACCTACCACAATTACTCAAGCCCAAAAATCTCCACACTAGCGTAAAGCTATGTCTGAAAAATATGATGCCCTTATCCATAATTCTACATTGACTCTTATACCCTCTCATTCTACACAAAATATCATCGGGTGTAAGTGGGTCTTTCGAATTAAGCAGAACCTAGATGGATCTGTTGCTAGATATAAAGCACATCTAGTGGCCAAAGGATTTCATCAACATCCTGGTGTTGACTTCACAAAGACATTTAGTGCTATTGTTAAACTCATAACAATCCGACTTATTTTGAGTTTGGCCACCTCAAGAGGTTAGCATTTACGACAACTTGATGTTAACAATGCCTTTTTATTGGGAAAGCTAACTGACAGTGTCTTCATGTAGCAACCTCTTAGCTTCATCTACCCTTAATATCCAAGGCATATTTATAAACTACAAAAAACTATTTATGGATTTCGTCAAGCTCCACGAACTTGGTATACTAAACTTGGCTAATTTTTTACATCAATTGGCTTCATTAATTCTAAGTCTGATATATCATTATTCCTCCAACAACAAAATGGAGGACAATATATCTTTTAGTATATGTGGATGATATTATTGTTACGAGCAATGACCCCTTAGAGACTTAGGCTTTTCTAAAGCAATTGGCTGATTGATTCTCTTTAAAAGATCTAGGAACCTTAAGTTATTTTCTGAGAGTAGAAGCAACATTTACATGGTCTCTTCCTATCACAAAGAAAGTATATTCAAAATCTATTATCCAAGACAAAGATGCAGGATGCAAAAGCTATTACAACTCCCCTCTCTACTAGTGAATCACTCAAGTTATGTGATAAAAGCCCTTCTATGGATTCTACTCAATACTGACAAGTCCTTGGCTCCTTATAATACTTGGCTCTCACCCGTCCAAACATCTCATTTGTAATTAATAAATTATCACAACTCATGCATCGACCAACTACTACGTATTGGTCTACGGTCAAACGAATTTTATGGTATCTTAAAGGGACCTTCAATCATGGCCTTTTTCTCTGCAACAATGCTCCACTCCATCTCGATGTTGATTGGATAGGAAACTTTAATGATAGAACATCTACATCAGGATATATTGTTTTCCTTAGAGCTACACCAATCAACTAGAGTTCTAAAAAATAAAAGACAGTCGCACAATATATAACTAAAGTTGAATACCGTGCCATTGCCATCGTCGTTGTTGAACTCAATTGGATCACAAATCTGCTCAAGGAACTCAACATCAACTCCACCGTTACTCCTACAATATATTGTGATAATATTGGAGCTACCTACTTATGTGCTAATCTAGTGTTCCACTCTCGCATTAAATACATTGCCATCAACTTCTACTTCGTGCGAGATCAAGTTGTCAGATATCAATTATGTGTTTCTCACGTACATACGACTGATCAACTAGCAGACTCATAAAGTCTCTCGCCCACAAATTATTTTTATTACATCGGTCCAAGATTGACATCCTTAATAGAAGCTCAATCTTATGAGGGCATGATAGTAGATAAGATTTCTTCAACTGCAAGAAAAAATTTCTGAGTAGTTAAAGAAAATTCTCTTTGCTAATATACATAAATAGCCATCAAGTTCACTATCTTAAACATACTCTATAAGTATCTTTCATAGTTTATCAGTATATACGTTTGACTATTACATAACTTTCTTCAAAATCCATAGTAATATTTTTTTTAATTTGATGTAAATAATCCATCAGTATATATAAATTATATTATAATTAATATGTTTCTTGGTCACATTTAGAAAATTTCTTATATTAAATGATAACCATCGATTTTTTTACAAGGGAGGGGGAAGAGGCATTAGTGTATATCCCAACTTGCTTTAAATAAAATTTTAATAAATAAAAAAATAAGTTTTTAGTATAAAGAGAAAAATACTACCAACGTGGATCCCAGTCCAAATGAATAAAAACGAAGGATTGCATCAAACAGTCAATATAAAAATCTCATGAATATATATTTAACCAAATAATTTTATTTATATATTGAATGATAACAAGAGATCTATATAGTCATCTCAAATAGTTAAAATTTATAATTTTATTATTATTATCGTAATATAATAGTTGTGCATATTGACAGTGCCGTGAAGCGTCATGTGGATAAATATGATACTTCCACTAGCTTGTAAATAACCAATTTATGTGTTACACGTATACTGAAAGAGTGAACATAAACAAAAAAAAAAAAGTCGCCAAAACTTGACTATCACGTCCGCCGGAACACGTGCTCCTCCTTGGTACAACGATCAACGTGCCTGATCCACCGGGCTCTGCCGCGTCCCAAGCTCGGCCCCTTCCCGACGCCGACGTGAACCACCTCCACGCCGGTCCCTATCGCCAGGTACGTCGACCTCACCACCCTCGTCCCCGCCCCGAACACCCCGGCGGCCCCACCGTCCTGCCGTCGCCCCGACCCCTTGCACACGACGACCATCCCCCTCGGCCCCGGCCTCGCCGCCCTCAGTATCCTCCCCGCGTCCCTCCGTCGGCAATCCACCACCATCAGGTCCACCCCCTCCACCTCCCTCATCACCTCCTCCGCCTCCCCCGTCATCACCGACTCGGCCTCCACCGGGGCTCCCGCTCGCCGCATGGCGTCGACGTACTTCGTCGCGGACTGCTTGTCAGGGACGACGCACACGTGGCGGCCCCGCGCATGCCCCACGGCAGCTCGGAGGGCGATGCCGATGGCAGCGCTGGCGTCGTGGGCCCATGCCTCCACGATCAACTGAGCTTTCCAACCTCCCGTCAGGGCAGAGACGAGCTCGGCTACGCTGACGTCCTCAAGATCGCAGTCTGCGAGGGCCTTCACGGCGTCGACGAAGGCCTTGGAGGCGGCCTCAGGACACCACACCAGCTTCATCTCTTTCTGTATTCTTTTCCTCCTCCTCCTCCTTCTTCTTCTTCTTCTTCTTCTTGTGAACTTCGACTTGCTTTGCTTGCTGGCTGTGGGTGGGCTTTTAAGTGGAGGAAGAAATATTCTAATCTTTAAAATATATTAGAAAATATAAAAATGAACTTTATAATCTATTTGTGGACCTTTGACATTGGACACAACATTCCAACATGATGATGTGGATCACAGTGGCATTTGCAGACAAGCTCACCTTTTTTTGTTAGGTTTGCTTCCTGCTTTATTAAAAGTTCAACTTGTGCATGCCTCACTATAACAAGTGGAGCTTCAGACCTATACCTAAATTTTAATCCAATTATTTAGAATATTATTGATGATAAAAAATGGGATCAAGTTTCAATTATGTATAATAAGTTCAAAGGTCTTAGTATCCCCCAAAAACTCAGTAAAACAGCTTTAAAAGTGTCCATATGTGAGCTCCATCCAAAATTTATACTGGAAAGTTATATGTTATGTTATTATTTTGTTGTTTTATAATTTAATATGGGTCAAGCTCGTACGGCAAACTTCAGGAGATCAGCTTACTTTAAAGTGCATTTAGTGAACATTCGAGCAAGTTGTGGACTGGTTTGGTCAATACAGAAATCAAGTTCTTCAAATGGCTGCCAATGAAGATGGTTGACTTCCGAAATGTGAATGAAGATTCTAGGTGCTTGAAGTTGGACTAATAGTTGGCAGTAAAGTAAATGATAAGGACAGCAAAGAGCATGTGGGATGTACAAATAAGGCCCAAAAATATCTACTTCATGCTTACAATATAACTTCGTGATAATTGATTCTAAATAAGCAAGCTCGACATTAATATAAACTTTAGGCCGTTGGCTTATAGTGGGGACTTACATGCACACTTGACTATCTATCTAAGACGGAAATGGTTGGAGAATATCACGTAAGGTTCAATAATCCAATAACCCATAGAGAAAAGATAACAGAGGAAGAAAAAAATAAAAAGAATACTGATATTTAAAATTTTAATATCTGTCACAATTCCTTTAACGGCTCATAAAAGATATGAAAGATATATTTATTATGCCCTATTTAGCTGTTAAAGAATATACATTAAGTGTTTCTAAGAGCCTTCACACCACAAGTTCTCTTAGGCTTAGTTAGATCTTTTCCCTCTGCCCCGTGTTCAACATTAATTTATGGTGACTTATCCTTACAAGAGGAGAAGACATCAAAAAGCTTCTAACATAGGTGGATGATATGGCTCTTGCTAGAGCCTTGAACAAAGAAGATCTTTTATGGTGCATTCTAAACTTTGTTAGACTAATTTGGGACATAATGACATGTTTTGAGGACTGGAATATTTTCCTGGTTTTTAGGGAAGCCAACAAAGTGTGTTCATTGGTTGGCTTCCCATGCAAAATTTGTTTTTTGGTACATCTCAGCTGTGGAGACAAAATAGGCCTAATGAGTTGAGGAAGAATTTGTGCTAGCAAAGTAATTCTCGTTTTTGCCTGTTGAGTTAATATAATCTTTATTTTTGTAAAACAAGATATTTATTTTTCTTAACTGCTTCAGCATGTCCAAGTTTTTCTTTGAATGGCTCGTCTCTTAGCATATGAGAATTAATAACAATGAGTGCATGCTTTAGCCATGAGGTGCAACGGTACATGAAGTTGTAACCCCTCGTGTAGCTACTAGGAAGTGATATTGCACCTCCTGCAACAACGATTTTTAATTTTGACAACTGCATGTTTAGTTTATCTCTTGTATGACTTGCATATTAAGTACATAATGACTTTGGGGGTTTGACTTAATTGCATGGCATAGAGTATTAATTGGTCCACAATTTTAATCTTCAATGTCCCGAAATCATTGTAAATTGTCATCTTAATTCTATACAAATTATAAAAATGGTCAATTTTTTATTCATAACATTTTCAATATTTTTTGATGATTTTGGATGATTTACCCTTGAAGTGTCTTAGGTTACACTAATTTTGAATAAGGATATACTTATTTTCAATCGGAATCCACAAACAGTGTAATCCTCTTTAAAATCAATAGAAATCCAAAATTTTTATTTCATTCAAACTCATTGGGAAACATTATATCAGCATAGCCAAGTGGTTTTGACTCAAGAAAAACATAAAAATGAAGCCAATTTTCGCATAGATTCACCCTTTAATATGCTAACATCTTTATAAACGACCAATTTCAATCTATAAAAATTGCAAAACGGAGAAATTCACCTTTGTGCCCGTATAAGTCAATGGCTTGAGTTACATTAATTTATTAAGGATACATTAGTTTTTTAATAGAAAGTTAAAAAATAGTATAATCATATTGAACATCAGTTTAACCCTTTGAAAAATCATAAACATATATAAAATATCTTCAGCATAAGTATATTTGTCCAATAAATTATCTATAATATTTTATAAATTTGTAAAGGGTTACAATGTTTTTAAATAAAGGGTCAAACTAGTGTAACTCTTTGGAAAGTCAATATGACTTTGATCCAAGTTTTTGTCCTCGTTCAAGGTCATTGGAATACCTTATAAAAGAATTGTGAAGGGTTTTTGAGTAGAAAATGATAAAATAGAGTCTTGATGAACTCAAAAGATCAATTTTGGTACAATTTCAACATTAAATGTGTTTAAATCACTGTCAAATTCCATTTTAAAGATGCAAAACCTTCATAACTTATTTTAAATGTTTTCAAGCAAATTTGATCGAAGTGACTTAAGTAACACTGCTTCGAAAAAGATTTTCGAATAAGGTGTGTAATTATTATGACCCTTTGGAAAATCAGTGTAATTATGATCTTTAAAGGATTCCGGATCAATTTATTTTGAAGTTACTTAATTAGACTAATCTTGAATAGTGTTTTACCATTTTATAATAAAATGTCAAAATAAATTTAGCCCTTTATGAAACGAGTATAACGCTAATCCAAAATTGTTTTCATTAAATTCATCACAAATCTTCTATAACCATAGTGAAGAGGTTTTGAGGTATACGATTCACGAAATGGAAACTTGGTTAGGTGAAAAATATATTTTGTCATAATTCTACCATTAACTGGTTGAATGCAGTGTAAAATATTATTTAAAGATATAAAAATGAAAAAATGGTCAATCTTACTTTAAATTTTTTTTTTAGATTTTCTTGTGAATTTGGATTTTTCTGCTTTGAAGTGACTTGTGTTGCACTAATTTTGAAGGTGATTATATTGTGTTTGACTAAGAGGCCAGAATCAGTGTAACCCTTTGTTTAATCAATGCAGCTTTGATCTAAATTCTTTTCTTCATCCGAAATTATTGAAAAACCTTATATAAGCATACTGAAAGGATTTTGAGTAAAGTAAAAATAAAAAGAGCACAAAATGGAGCCTTCATTGGCCCATTTTTTTAATTCTAACATAATTTTAGTCTTAAATGGGTTGAAATTATTATCAGTTACCATTCAAAAGGTATAATGAGTGAAAAAGTGATTAATCTTGCCTTCACGACTCAATGCCAAATTTTTAAGTCAATTTGGATCATTTTTCTTTCAAGTGGCTTAAGTTATACTAAATTTAAATAATGTTAGTGTTTTTGATAAAAGATCAAGACTTCTTTCGCTAGGTGATAGCGTGCTCGTCTTCTATTCGTTTGATATTGATCCGATATCTCCGGGAGGTGATTTAAAGGGAATGGTAAAGATTGTGAAGCCCTCGTACATTCTTTCTCCTTCTTGCACTCTACTATGTCTGTCGTCAATTTTAGGTCTATCTTATGACTCAAAGAGTGGTAGCAGGTTTAGAAGGGACGAAAGAATTATCCCAATTCGGGAATAAGCACTAGACGTCTCTTCTAGAAAATTAGTTTAACTCTAATTCAATTTTTTTTCATTATAAGTCAATGGTAAACCTTATGTACGCATAGTGATGAGGTTTTGAGTCAAAAAACCACAAATTAGATATTTGATTGGCTAAAAAAATCAAAATTTTCATAATTTCAGCCCTAAATGTCTTGAAAGCACTATTATTTTCCATTTAAACAATATGAAAATGAAAAAATGGTCAATCTTTTTTCTTAACTCATTACTAAGGGTTTCATGTTAATTTGGATGACTTTGATTTGAAGTAATTTGAGGTACACGATTTTTGAATTTAGGACCAAAATCAATATAACTTTGATCCTTTCTTTTTTTTTTATTAAAAATCATTAGAAAAACCTTACATAAGCTTCCTGAAAGCAGTTTAAGTCAACAAAACAACATATTAGAGTCTTGATTGGTTTAAAAAATTAATTTTAGCATAATTTCGGTTGAATCTCGGATTTTGATGATAAAATCAATTGATAGTGTTTGTGATTTGATATGCGTTTTGAGTGACGCAGGACTAACTTCGATCAAAGAAAGGTAAATTGATTAAAATAGGAAGAATCGGATATTGAGCCGGAGAGAACATGTTAGAAGATTGGACATTGGGCTGGAGGAATGGTCGATGTATCGGCAAAAGGCTTCGAGCTGAGAATTCGAGCATCGGGCCTAGAAGAGCAGACATTGCACTAAGGAGATCAGAGTTGCGGAGTCAACATGCCGATTGGGCAAAAGGCCGCAAAAGAGGACGATGTGCCGAAGGATCGAACGAAGTGCCGGATGAACCTATAACATGTCGGACAACAAGGATTTGCTTGTAATCGATTTTTGTCTAGATCAAGTTAGGTTAGAGTCTAATTGAGTTAGTTTAGAATGTAATTAAGCCAACTCAATTAAGAGCCAATTGGTCCCAAGTTTTGGCTGTGTTGGGCTAAGTGGAAAGCCCAAATAGTGACCCAATAGGTGGCACTGTCGTGGTATAGTCTTCGAGACTATGTCAAGCGATGGTACCACCGGTCTGGGTAGTGATACTACATAGACTCAGTCTCCAAGATTGTCAGGCGGTGGTACCGCCCAGACACAGTCTTCTAGGCAATGATACCACTTAATGTCAGTGCTATATGTGATGGTACCGCCTAGCATAAGCGGTGGTACCACCAAGACCTAGGAAACCTAGGATGAGACTCTTTTGTGATCCAAGTTTGAATCCACTTGAGGCCTATAAATATTCATCTCATCTATGGTTAAAGTATACAAGCACAGATAGTTTAAAAGTTAGAAAATGCTATTATAATCACTTGAGAAATCCTCTCCTCTAATTCTAAGTTTAGAATTCTATTTAAAGAGGAGTGATTGCTTGTAAAGGTTGTCTCCTAAACCTATGAAAAGGAGAAGAGGGGTGTAAAAGGGTAGTTGATCTTTGCCCATTAAAGGAAGATCGATAGTGGATGCCGGTGGCCTCGACAGAAGAGGAATCGGTGGAGTGGATGTAGGTCACGATGACCGAACCACTATAAAATGGTTTACATTTCTATTTTGCTATTTATCTTTATTGCAAACCGTTTTACTTCCTTATTACTTTTGCTGCACATCCTTCCGACCGTATTTAAAGTTAACATCCTTTTCGAAATCAATTTTAATCAAACGAAATATTTTTGAACCGATATTTTTATCCACTACACTAATTCACCCCCCCTCTTAGTACCTACTGTTAGTTTGGCAAGTCCCATAGTCCCACATTGGGAAAATCAGATTTGTTGTCTCGTCTTGGAACTATAAATAAGGGCCTGAGCTTTGAAGTCAGATGCACCACAAAAGGTACCATAAGTGGCACCACAAGAAAAACCTAAGTGTTTACTTTGGGTTTAAGTCCACACTCAGTTAAATAGTTTGGGCTTATAGATTTGGGTTTTTTCTTGTTTAGTATTTTCTGGTGTTTTATGGCCTAGGAACATCTTCCTAAGGCATTTGTAATTGTCCCTCTTTTATAGTAGTGATTTGCTCCTCCTTCGTCCGTGGATGTAGGTCACGATGACCGAACCACTATAAAATGGTTTACATTTCTATTTTGCTATTTATCTTTATTGCAAACCGTTTTACTTCCTTATAATCAGATTTGTTGTCTCGTCTTGGAACTATAAATAAGGGCCTGAGCTTTGAAGTCAGATGCACCACAAAGGTACCATAAGTGGCACCACAAGAAAAACCTAAGTGTTTACTTTGGGTTTAAGTCCACACTCAGTTAATAGTTTGGGCTTATAGATTTGGGTTTTTCTTGTTTAGTATTTTCTGGTGTTTTATGGCCTAGGAACATCTTCCTAAGGCATTTGTAATTGTCCTCTTTTTATAGTAGTGATTTGCTCCTCCTTCGTCCGTGGATGTAGGTCAATTGACCGAACCACGTAATTTTGGTGTTCTGGTGTTCTTGTCTCTCCTTTTGTTTGTTTTCCGCTTTATTGTCTTGTTGGATTGCCAAATTACCTTTTTAGGTAAATATCCTGGGGCTAGCTCTAACAAACTGGTATCAGAGCCTAGTTTCGGGATCTTTTGGCAACAATGACAATAACAAAGATCGTCGTCGAGAAATTCGACAGAAATGTCAACTTCGGCATGTGGCAACTTAAGATGGAAGCCATTCTGGTTCAAGACGGAGTTGATTTGGCACTACAGGGAGCAGAGAACATTCCAGATGGTATGACAAAGGAAGATCTTGCGGGTATGGATAAGAAGGCCCGATCAAGCATCATCCTAAATCTCTCTGATGAGGTTTTACGGGAGGTAGCTACGGAGACTACGGCTAAGAGCATGTGGGACAAGCTTAAAGCCTTGTACATGAAGAGGACAGTGGAGAATCGTCTCTACTTGAAGCAGAGTCTATATATGCTTCGGATGACTGAAGGTACATCTATACTCTCACATCTTGATAAGTTTGATTCTTTGGTTATGGATTTGGAGAATATAGATGCAAAAATTGATGATAAGGATAAGGCTTTGTTACTCTTGTATTCTCTTCCCCAATCTTTTAAGCATTTTCGTGATACTTTGATTTATGGAAAAGAAACAGTTTTGTATCAAGAAATTAAATCTGCATTGAAGTCTAAGGAGCAGATAGACAGGAATATCACTGGGGAAAGTAAAGGAAATCAGGCTGAGGGTCTGATTGTCAGGGGTAGAATGGATAAAAGAGCTTTTGATAGTAGTAGATCTAAATCTAGATCTAAATCCAGACATAGAAATTTGGAATGCAGATATTGTCATAAAATGGGGCATATTAAATCTGATTGCTTTAAATTGAAACATAAATTAAAGCAAAAAGGAAAAAGTGTTGAGAAAACTACTGAGTCCGCTGAAGCTAGTGTAGCAGCTGATGAGAATACTGGAAATATTTTCTTTGCTACTGATGATAGGACAAGGTCTAAAAATGAATGGATTTTAGATTCAGGTTGTTCTTATCACATGTGTCCCAATAGGGATTTGTTTTCCACATATGAATCTTGTAATAGTGGAATTGTTTTGATGGGCAATAATGCCGCGTGTGATGTTGTTGGTAGAGGTACAATCCGAATTAAAATGCATGATGGTATTGTGAGGACGCTCACTAATGTTAGACATGTTCCTGATTTGAAAAAGAATCTCATCTCTTTAGGCACCCTAGAGGCTCTTGGGTGTAAATACACAGCTGAAGGTGGAGTTATGAAAGTTTCTAGAAATGCCCTTGTTGTTATGAAAGCTTGTAGGTCTGGTAGTTTATATATTCTGCAGGGAACTACTGTCACAGGCTCGGTTGTAGTCTCATCATCATCATTGTTTGATTCTGACATCACCAAATTATGGCATATGCGTTTGGGTCATATGAGCGAAAAAGGTTTGAGCATATTGAGCAAAAGGGGTCTACTTTGCGGACAGAGTACTGGGCCACTTGATTTTTGTGAACACTGCATTTTTGGAAAGCAGAAAAGAGTCAGCTTCACTTCTCCGGCAGTTCACAAAACGAAAGGTACTCTTGACTATATTCATTCAGACCTTTGGGGTCCAGCTCGTGTTCAGTCTAAGGGTGGTGCCAGGTATATGTTGACTTTCATTGACGATTATTCAAGGAAAGTTTGGGTTTATTTTCTGAAGCATAAAAATGATGTTTTTCTAACCTTTAAACAATGGAAGGCTTTGATTGAGAAGCAAACAGGTAGACAGATTAAGCGGCTTCGAACAGATAATGGCATGGAATTTTGTGAAGGTGACTTTGAAGAATTTTGCAAAAATGACGGAATTGCTCGGCATCGCACTGTTAGGATGACGCCTCAACAAAATGGTGTGGCCGAACGTATGAATAGAACACTCTTGGAGAGAGCAAGGTGTATGATCTCAAATGCAGGGTTGACAAAGGACTTTTGGGCAGAGGCGATTAATATGGCCTGTTACGTTGTCAACCGCGCTCCTCCTGCAGCACTTGACTTTAAAACTCCGGAGGAAGTTTGGTCAGGTACTCCTGCTGATTATTCTGATTTTAAAATTTTTGGGTGTCCAGCATACATGCATGTAAATGAAGGAAAATTAGAGCCTCGGGCTAAAAAGTGCATTTTCCTTGGGTATGCTTCTGGGGTAAAAGGATACAGATTATGGTATTCTGATCCCAAATCCCCAAAATTTATAATCAGTAGATATGTTATTTTTGATGAATTATCTATGTTATCTTCCAAAGAGGAATCTACTAGTTGTACAAATGATAGTGCGCAGAAGCAGGTGGAGCTTGAGATTGGTAGTTCAGATTCTTTTTAGTCGAACTCTTCTACTCAAAGAATGCCAGTAGATGGTCCCGAGTCTACTGACGCAGTTGTTCCAGAGGAAGAGCAATATTCCATAGCCAAGGATAGACCACGGAGAAATATTCGACCACCACAAAGATATGCAAATTTGGTTGCATATGCTTTGTCTGTTGCAGAAGAAACAAGTGAAGTTGGTAAGCCTACTACCTACTCAGATGCAGTTTCTTGTGATAATTCCGCTAAGTGGTTGATTGCGATGAATGAAGAAATTGAATCTCTCCATCAAAATAGAACTTGGGATCTTGTAAAGCCGCCTTCGGGTAAGAAAATTGTTGGATGCAAATGGGATACCATTGCTGATGGAAAGGTCCTTGTTCAGAAAATTCATACGAAGGACAATCCAACTGATATGTTTACGAAGCCTCTTTCGGTTTACAAGTTCAAGCAGTGCTTGGACTTGGTTGGTGTTCATTGTTAGTGATTGCCCGTTGGGGCTTTTATGAAGAAGGTGGAGCAAGTTTTGTTGGGACATGCCAAGGTGGAGATTTGTTAGTTTGGCAAGTCCCATAGTCCCACATTGGGAAAATCAGATTTGTTGTCTCGTCTTGGAACTATAAATAAGGGCCTGAGCTTTGAAGTCAGATGCACCACAAAAGGTACCATAAGTGGCACCACAAGAAAAACCTAAGTGTTTACTTTGGGTTTAAGTCCACACTCAGTTAAATAGTTTGGGCTTATAGATTTGGGTTTTTTCTTGTTTAGTATTTTCTAGTGTTTTATGGCCTAGGAACATCTTCCTAAGGCATTTGTAATTGTCCCTCTTTTATAGTAGTGATTTGCTCCTCCTTCGTCCGTGGATGTAGGTCAATTGACCGAACCACGTAAATTTGGTGTTCTAGTGTTCTTGTCTCTCCTTTTGTTTATTTTCCGCTTTATTGTCTTGTTGGATTGCCAAATTACCTTTTTAGGTAAATATCCTAGGGCTAGCTCTAACACCTACTCGTTCCTAACAATTGGTATCAGAGCCTCGTATTCTTATTTGGTTTAACACCCAAGAGAAATGACTCTTTTCGACTTTCAAGAGGGTCACTCTCTCATTCGTCCTCCATTATTCAATGGGACGGACTACACATATTGGAAAACTCAAATGAGAGTTTTCTTGCTTTCATTGAATCTCGATTTATGGAATATAATCAAATTTGATTTTCAATAGTCTTCTCTATCAATAAAAGATTGGAATGAGTTGGAGAAGAAGACTTTCTCTTTAAATGCAAAGGCTATGAATGCCTTATTTTGCGCCTTAGACAAGAATGAGTTTAATCGGGTTTCTATTTGCGAAATGGTTTCGATATTTGGCATACTTTTGAAACAATACATGAAGGCATTAATAGAGTAAAAGATTCAAAGATTAATCTTTTAATACATGATTTCGAGTTGTTTCGAATGAAGTCGAGCAAAACTATTGTTGACATGTATACCCGTTTCATAGATGTCATCAATAGTTTAAAATCACTTGGTAAAAGTTGTTTGAATTTTGAACTTGTTAATATAGTTTTACATTCATTTTTTAAAAACTGGGATTCTAAAGTAACGACAATCCAAGAATCAAAGAACTTGAACCATTTTTCCATTAAAGAACTGATTGGGACTTTAATGACTTATGAAATGAATTGCATGGAATAAAATGAACTTGAGAACAACCTTCCAAAGAATAGGAAGGATTTTG
This sequence comes from Musa balbisiana, assembly GCA_004837865.1. Lineage (NCBI taxonomy): Eukaryota > Viridiplantae > Streptophyta > Magnoliopsida > Zingiberales > Musaceae > Musa > Musa balbisiana. Next base: position 5,158,106 of record CM017189.1, read on the forward strand.
CACTTTGAACAAAAGAATACCACTTGAGTAATAACTCAAGTGATAATGATGATGACCTTGAACTTCTCACAATGAAACTTCAAAAATTCATAAAACAAGAATCAAAGAATAAAAATAAACTTAAAAAAAATGTAACTACTTGCTATGAACGCAAGAAGAAGGAAGCACTTTGGGATGAATCAAATCCATCTGAAGATGAAGAATAAACCAATAAAGGTGAGGTGGCAAACTACGCCTTAACGGCTTTTGATGACAAGGTAACCAAAATACCTTTACTTTATTTTGAAATTACATGATGCATTTCATGAGTTGTTTTTAAATTAGATTAGAAAAATTATATATAAATTGTTAAAAAAATAAAAAAATTAGGATAATGCTTATCTTTTTAGTGATTTTGAAAATGATAATGACAATTACATGTTTTATGAAAATACAACAAAATGTTAGAATTAAATCTAGTGATTAATTTCTTGTATGTTATAAACAATTATATGTATTGTGATGATTTTGTATTACTTTTCGAGTTTTGTTGGTTGGTTTTCATATAAAAAAATTACGCATACTTATATGAAATCAATCACATAAAATGAAACACATAAAAAGAAAAATATATTGTCATTGGAATTAAAATGATAAATCAAATCTCTTGTTTAAAGAAATAATAATGTGTATCATGTTGATTTCCATATTGATTTCCATATTGATTTTCGACTTTAATTGAAAATGCTCAATGAAATCATACTTGTTGTTTTAATGAAAGTTTTGGTACAATGCTCGATGACTTTATTCTATATATGAGATTTTAAAGTTATACATGATGACTTTTGTGATTTATTAATCTTGATGATTTTTGTGATAAATCTTGTACTTTCATTTTAAACGATGATATATATTTTGATTTGACAAAAAGGACAAGGGCATATGAAATCAATCACTTAAATTGAAACAACTAAAAAGAGAAAAATATTTTTCCTAAAAATTTCTTATTTTTTATCTTATCAATTTTTTAAAAAGAGATTAATGATTCTATTCTTGAACTATTAAAGTAACTATGTTAATTTAATGAATTGAATGAGTTGAAAATAAATCATGGTTTTTCTCTTGATTTCTTAAAATTTATAACATAAGATTACCATTAAAGATCATTTAATCTCCTAAGATTTATTATTTACTAAAAAGGAGATTTGTCAAGATGAATCATTTACGAATTGATCTTTCTTTATCTTTTATCTTTCATATCATGATTTTCATATGATTACCTTTGTATTTATGTAATGCTTAGAGCATTGATGGAAGAAAAAAAAAATAACACCATTAAAAATTCTTCCTTCTTGTTTATAATAAAAAAGGGGAGAAAGAAAATCGCTAGCATCTCAAGAGATTGATAAATCAACTTATGTCATTTTAAATCTCTTGAAAATAAAATGATTTTGATGATTTAATAATTTAAATTTGAATGATTTTTATTTAAATAATGATTTTGATTTCTTGGAATTACTTGAGATTTTTTATATTCAAGATCTCTTCTTTTTACCCCTACAATTTTTCTTGGTATTTTATTTAAAGAGAAAATTTCCTATATAAGTCATGTCTTCTGGTATTTACATGATCTTATCTCTCATGATATGATTTATTTTTGTATAACTCCTTGTATTCATTTAGTGTATATCTTATTACCCAAATAATTTTTCTTGATATTCTTCATGAGATGAAATGAATGTAATGATATAAATTTATGCAATACTCTTGATATTATATTGATTCATGCAAATAAGAAGTTATAATCATGCATGGTAAGATGTAATGTAATTTGACATTTTGATACCATCATGATTTGAATTATTTATGACTTAGAATGATGCATGCAATATTATGATTTATTGCTAAAATGATGTATCATGAATGCTTGAGTATCATGTATGATATGCCCATAGTAATGATTTATTTTTGGTATCATACATGAAGTAAGGATGAAATGTAAGGTTTTGAAATTGTACATATTTTAATTTGAAACTATAATAATGCACAAATATATTGAAATAAGATTGATACTTTACTGTTGCCATGATTTGAAAATTATTATAAAGGGGAAAAGAATTACAAAATTATTTTTATCCCTTCTTTTTTACAATGACAAAGGGGGAGAAAGAACTGGCTTGCATGTTCTAAATGATGTAAAATTTACTAACTTGCATGGTGCAAAATTTGTTAGCTTGCTTGATGTAAAACTTGCTCTTGCTAGCTTATTATCTTACATTCCTTTTTAAAAACTTGTTAACCTTCATACTTCAAAGAGAAGTAACACTTGCTAAATTGCTAGCTTCCATGTTATAAAATGATGTAAAATTTTGTTAGCATGAATTTTGCAAAGGAAGCAAAAAACCGCACTTCTCAAAAGAGAAGAAAATTCTATCTTGAACAGCACTAAATATTGTTAGCTTGCCTATTTTAAGAAGCAAAAATGTAAACTTACAAAATTTATAATCTCGCACATCTTCAAATTAATGATGATTTGGTGATTATACATGTCGTAAGATGATGAACAAATTTGTTAACTAGATGTTATAAAACTTGCATGATGATAAAACTGGAGATTATGCAATGATTTGAAAATTATTATAAAGGGGAAAAGAATTACAAAATTATTTTTATCCCTTCTTTTTTACAATGACAAAGGGGGAGAAAGAACTGGCTTGCATGTTCTAAATGATGTAAAATTTACTAACTTGCATGGTGCAAAATTTGTTAGCATGAATTTTGCAAAGGAAGCAAAAAACCGCACTTCTCAAAAGAGAAGAAAATTCTATCTTGAACAGCACTAAATATTGTTAGCTTGCCTATTTTAAGAAGCAAAAATGTAAACTTACAAAATTTATAATCTCGCACATCTTCAAATTAATGATGATTTGGTGATTATACATGTCGTAAGATGATGAACAAATTTGTTAACTAGATGTTATAAAACTTGCATGATGATAAAACTGGAGATTATGCAATGATTTGAACTTGTATGTCTAAACACTTGATAATTGAACTTCTCATTTTTGTTGATGACAAAGAGGGAGAAGTATGATGTTATGTATAATTTTATCATTATAAAAAAGGGGAAGATTGTTGAATCTCATATTTTGATGATGAAACCAATTGATAGTGTTTATGATTTGATCTGCGTTTTGAGTGATGCAGGACTAATTTTGATTAAGGAGAGGCAAATTGATTAAAGCAGGAAGAATCAAACGTTGGGCCGGAGGGAACATGTCAAAAGATTGGATGTCGGGCCAAACGAACAGTCGACGCATCGGTAGAAGGCTTCAGCTCAAGAATTCGAGCATCGGGCCTAGAAAAGTGGACATTATGCTAAGGAGATCGGAATTGCAGAGTCAACATGTTGATTGGGCAAAAGGCCACAAAAGATAATGATGTGCCGAAGGATCAAACGAAGCGCCAGAGCATCGGGCCTAGAAAAGTGGACATTATGCTAACGGAGATCGGAATTGCGAAGTCAACATGTTGATTGGGCAAAGGCCACAAAAGATAATGATGTGCCGAAGGATCAAACGAAGCGCCAGATGAACCATGATGTGTTGGACAACAAGAATTGCTGTAATCGATTTTTGTCTAGACCAAGTTAGGTTAGAGTCTAATTGAGTCAGTTTAGAATGTATTAAGCCAACTTAATTAGGGATCAATTGGGCTGTGTTGGGCTAAGTGGAAGGCCCAAATAGTGACCCAACAGGTGGCACCATCATGGCACAGTCTCTGAGATTATGTCAAGAGATGGTACCGCCTAGACTCAGTCTCCAAGACTGTTAGGCGGTGGTACCACTAGTTTGGGCGGTGGTACTGCCCAAACACAGTCTTCCAAGCAGTGGTACCGCTAGACTGGACAGTAGTACTGCCTAGTGTCAGTGCTGCAGGCGGTGGTACCACTAGGACTTAAGAAACCCGGGATGAGACTCTTTTAGGCTCCAAGTTTGAATCCACTTAAGGCTTATAAATACCACTCTAATCCCTAGTTAAAGTATATAAGCATAGAGTTTAAACGTGAGAAAACGCTATTGCAATCATTTGAGAAATCCCCTCCTTTAATTCTAAGTTTAGAATTCTGTTTAGAGAGGAGTGAGTGCTTGTAAAGGTTATATCCTAAACCTGTGAAAAGGAGAAGAGGGGTGTAAAAGGGTAGTTGGTCTTCGTCCATTAAAGGAAGATTGATAGTAGATGCCAGTGGCCTCAACGGAAGAAGAATCGATGGAGTGGATGTAGGTCACGACGACCGAACCACTATAAAATGGTTTGCATTTATGTTTTGCTATTTATCTTTATTGTAAACCACTTTACTTCCTTATTACTTTTGTTGCATATCCTTCTGAATGTATTTCAAGTTAACATCCTTTTTGAAATCGATTTTAATCGAACGAAATATTTTTGGACCAATATTTTATCCGCTGCACTAATTCACCCCCCCTCTTAGTGCCGACTCGTTTCTAACAATTTCAACCTTAAATTGGTAAAAATCACTAAAATAATCAATGTTATAACTAGATATTTATTTAAGGCTGTTGTGGGGATTTTCTTATTAAATTTAGGTTAAATTTAATTAAGAATATTTTGATCATTTAATTTTGGTCATTAGTGGGCATCATACGGTTTTTGATAGGGATGCTATATATATATATATATATATATATATTATTATTATAATTTAATTTGATAATAAAATCTTATTCCTATTTTATATCTTATATGATAATCTACTAAATATTTATTATTTATATTATGTTAGAGTATATTGAATAATTCATCTTTATTTTATATGATCCGTGATAGAGACAATTTTGTCCCATGCCAACTCACTTGCCACTAAGGTCGACACCTAAGTAGGACTCCAAGTCACCAATCCCAAAATGGTGCCATAATACATCCCAATGTACTCCGTATCAATAATGGACAATAATCGTCCTACCTTATCAAGATCATAGACTAGAATAATCAGGCGGTTAACCTAATATATATATATATATATATATATATATATATATATATATATATATATATATATATATATATATATATATATATATATATATATATATATATATATATATATATATATATATATATATATATATATATATATATATATATATATATATATATATATATATATATATATATATATATATATATATATATATATATATATATATATATATATATATATATATATATATATATATATATATATATATATATATATATATATATATATATATATATATATATATATATATATATATATATATATATATATATATATATATATATATATATATATATATATATATATATATATATATATATATATATATATATATATATATATATATATATATATATATATATATATATATATATATATATATATATATATATATATATATATATATATATATATATATATATATATATATATATATATATATATATATATATATATATATATATTCACTTGCCACTAAGGTCGACACCTAAGTAGGACTCCAAGTCACCAATCCCAAAATGGTGCCATAATACATCCCAATGTACTCCGTATCAATAATGGACAATAATCGTCCTACCTTATCAAGATCATAGACTAGAATAATCAGGCGGTTAACTAATCTTATCCCAAACCAACTGATAAAAAGGCCCAAGGATCAAGTATAAAAAGGAACCCATCAGCTCACACTGAGGGGGGCTCTCTCTCTCTCTTCTCTCTCTCTATACACTAACTCAGTTATATAGCGTATACTGTTGTCTTTTCTCCTGCGCTAACTTAAGTATCGGAGGGGCCACGTTGGGCAACCCTCGGCGTCGACCTATCATGCAGGATCGTCGACTGCCCAAAGACACCCAAACGACCTAGCCCCCAAGGAGGAACCCTACAACTAGGAAGATCCCAGTCCATCTACCCAGCCATCTCGAACTAGGTCCTCACCAACAGAACGGCTTGCGATCGGGCAGCCTATATAGTCTCACCTCACTAAGCCTCCCAAATCAGCCAAGAAGAGGTATTTGGATGAGCTTGCACCTCTGGCAATTGACTAATCGAGGTGACTCATTAGTTGATGGCACTCATGATACCATTATTCTTATGCTATAAGGAGGGCCGAACGTCACAAGCACACCCTTCTACTGCTCTTTCTAATGAACGTTTTAGACAAGGAGGGCCCCTCCTGCCATTCTCAAGGGTTGGAGGTAAGCCCCACACTTTCCTCATCAAAAACACCCCTCAACCTCGACGTTAGGGGGCCAAGCATCTATGGCTCCGCATGCCTATCATACCTTTGGCAACACTGCCCCTTGACCCCTTCAAGCCAATCCCTAGCCTCCCTTGCTTGCGGGAGAGCCGAAGCCAAACCCTCGATGATCCCTAAGGGATGTTCTGATGACAATCGAGACTTAGGGGCCCTTGCCTCGCAAAGTAGTAAGGTGAAGCGAGGGAAAGAGATTCTAAACATTCTTGACCACTACTCAAGAACCATTCCAAAGGCAAATAATACATTCTAAAGAGGTTTTCATTAAATCTGACAAAACGAGTTACAAAAGCGAATGCCATCCTGAAAGAGAGGCCATAAAATAGGAGCTAACAAAAACAAAAAAGAGGGTCACCAAGACCTAATTACATCAAGTCAGAGGAGGCAGAGCCAAAGGAGATGTCAAGCAATCATCAAATAGAACCTCCGTAAGAGTAGGCACTTCGACATTTAAGGCAAGCTCCGTAAAATGATCCTCATTGACCTCGAGTTTAGGGTACCTCACCTTGAATCGACCAATGGCGATCTAGTACCCAAACTTATATGTAGCCTAGTTGGAGAGTTAGAGGCTGCATTGGAACCCCTTAGATTTTTTATAGGAGGCCACGACCCTCCTCTCCTACTCAGAGACTTAGTTTTTCTCCTCCTCCCAAGCCCCTTTTGCCTCCTCAACTGCTAGACGGGCAGCCAACAACTCGTTAGAGTTGGCTGACAGCGACTCCTTCAGTTGCCTACCCTCCTTAATGGCCTCGCCCAACTATCGGTGAGTATCTCTCAATTCTCGATGCAGGACTTTGATTCGCTCCTCGGCCTCCACCACACTCTCTATGGTCTCATCTTTAGTGGCAACCACCAAATCCCGAGCCTCCTCTACCCATGCCTTGGCTTCTTTGGCATGGTGGATGGCTAAGCCCAGATCCAATGACAATTCGGAGGTCTCAGCCTTCGCCCTCCCGCATGCCTTTGTGAGGCGCTACTTCACCTCCTCGACTTGAAGGCGAGTCCGAGTTATTGGGAAATCTAGGGGCGACATCATATACGCAGAAGAAGAATATAAAACAAAATATCAAATTTTTTAAAAGGTGTTCATTATTGTGTGAAGATTGGTGCACAAAAACCAACAAAACTGAAAACCACATGTGAGATAGTTGTGTTGTCTAGAGAGATCGTATATCCTTAAATTCCTACAGATCTGTGGGAGAGGATGAAGGAGGTCAAGCGTCCTCCTCTCTAGCGGTTATCCACATGGTAGAGGCTGTAAAGTTGCTCCTCAAATCACTATCTAAATCTCTACACCCGCTGGCTGAGGAGAAGAAGGGGAGAGGAGAATAGGAGGTGACAGCCAAAAAGGCCTAGACTATGGCCCTTTGGTTCTCTCCTATTTATAGAGGCCCCTTATCAACTTAACTCTAATGGATCTTGCCATATTGGATATTGGGTCTCTATTCAACTACCCAGGGATCTTATTAGATCTCATCCATAGGATCTAATAATTCAAGGGCTTATTGGATATCCAATAAGAGAGGGGCTCCAATGGATATCTCATATCCAAACCTCTACTCGTTGCAACACCTACCATATATGTATGACCCTCTAGACCCAATATCGAGCTGGCCATGAGTCATACCTATCATAACTCCTTTTGACTTATCGAATTATTATCTCTATAATAATTCACTCAACTTATCAACTACGGACATACTAAGCAACTACATCGTAGTCCCTAGACGATACAAGGGAATCCAATTCTTTAGACCTATTTGTCCTCAATTATAATGTACCTATAGTCACTCATCCATCTAATATCCTAGAGACCGTATACTAGACATGGTTCTATCAAGCCCATATGGTTTCTCGTCTACTCTTGCTCTAATCAGATTCTCTCAGAAAACTTTTTCTCTCTTAATCGGAATGACCTTAGCCAAGGATTTGCCTAAATAAAAACATATGGGATATTTCTCTCATGATACTGAGAGCGGATGATCCACTATCGACATCTAATAGCCCTCATAATGTTGGTTGTCACTCCCGGTGACAAACTTACATCAATTTTCAAATTATGACAAAGGTAAAATATCAACCTTATTTCAACATGTTTATGCATCATTATAGTTTCAATTTATAACATGCATAATTTTAAAACTTTACTTATCATCCTTACTCTATGCATGATACCAAATCATCATTCATAATTACTTCAATATTAGCAACAAATCATTGTATTTCAAATCATGATGGCATCAATTTATCAAATTATATCCTACCATACATGATCATAGCTTCTCATTTGTATGTATCAAAATAAATTCATGAGTATTTCATGCATAATTTCATATCATCGCATAAAAAAGATCAAGATAATTTTGGTGATGAGATACACAAATAATGAAGATAAATTGTGAATATCAAGAGACATATTATGATTCCTCAAATAGCGAATAGAAATAATCATAGTTAATAATCTTGATTTATACAAAAGTTTCATATATCAGAAATCAAAATGATGGTTCATATATATATAAAAAAATCACAAGTTATATTCAAGAGAAAAATCATCATTCATTTTCAACTCATTCAATTTGTCAAATCTACATTTGCATGATACCAAAACATTAAATCAATATTTTTAAATCATCACATAAAGAATAACAACAGAAATTTTGGTGATGAGATATACTTCAAGAATACAAGGTATTATACAAAGACAAAAATCATATCATGAAAGATGAGATCATGTGAATACCAAAAGACATAATTCATTTTGACAAATCTCCTCTTAAATATTCAAAGAGAAATCTTAGGAGATCAAGTAATAAAAGATATTCAAATGAAATTTGAAGTCATGAATTTTGAAAAAGATATTCTCTTTAGTAAATTGTAAAAGAAACTTAGGAGAAAAAAAATTTCAATTCATGCATATAAAATCTTGATTTAAGCATAAGAAATCTCAAGTTATAAATCTAAAAAAATCAAGATAAAACTCATTCATATTCTATTCATTAAATCAAAATCATTTTCAAGTGATTCATAAAAAACATAGATTCATTAATCTCTCCTTTTTAAATAAATGGTAAGAAGAAACATAAGAGTTCAAAATTAAGATGATGATTCATAAAAAATATATCACAAGTTATAATCAAGAGAAAAATCATCATTTATCTTAAATCATTCAACTTGTTAAATCAATAAAGTCACTTTTAAGAGATTCATAAAAATGATGCAAATAGATTCATCAAAATCAATTTCATGATTCACAAAATTTATAACATAAATTGATTCATTATTTTAATTTCAATGATAATATATTTTCCTTTTTATGTATTTCATTTTAAGTGATTGATTTCATATTAGCATGCCTTTTTCATTTATGTCAAATAAAAAAACATGCATCATTTTTAAAACCGAAAAAGTCACTTCATTATGGTAAAAATCGATAATAGAATCATCATGCATAATTTAGAAAGATAAACTCATTAAGCATGCTTTCAAATCATCATTATATTTTCATTAAGACATTGGTTTCATTGAACATAATATATTTTCAAACAAAATAAAAAATAATCAAGATACACATTATTTCTTCTTAAAAAACATACATAGGATTATTATTATATTTAAATCTAACATTTGATTTCTTTATCATAATACATGTAATTTTTATTATCATTTTCAAAATTACTAGAATGATAAGCATGATTCCTAATTTTTTACATTTTCATTATTAAACATTTAATTTTCAAGAAAATTAATTCTAAACTAAATTAAAATTAACTCATGAAAAGCATCATGTAATTTCAAAATAAATCAAAGGCATTACCTCATTGTCGAAAGCCGTTAAGGCATAGTTTGCCACGTCGCCTTTGTTGATTTTCTCCTCGTCTTCGGATGAGCTCAATTCATCCCAATTTGTGTTCTTCTTCTTGCGTTCATAGCAAGTAGTTACGTTCTTTTTGTTCTTTAATTTTTGTTTCATAAACTTTTTAAATTTATGAGTAGTTTGAGTTCACCATCACTTGAGCTTATGCTCGAGTGGTCTTCAATTGTTCTAAGTTCAAAATCCTTCCTGTTCTTTGGAAGATGGTTCTCATGTTCGTCAAGTGCTACATTAGTCATTTCGTAGGTCATTAAAGACCCAATTAGTTCTTCAATTGAAAAATAGTTTAAATCTTTTGATTCTTGTATTACCATTATTTTTGAATTCTAATTTTTAGAAAGAGATCTTAAAATCTTGTTAAAGAGTTCAAAATTTGAAAAGCTTTTACCAAGTGCTTTTAAACCATTGACAACATCTGTAAAATGGGTATACATGTCAACAACGGTTTCACTTGGTTTTATTCGAAAAAGTTTAAAATTATGCATTAAAAGGTTAATTTTTGAATCTTTAACTTTACTAGTTCCTTCATGTGTGATTTCAAGAGTACGCCAAATATCAAAAACCATTTCAGAAGTAGAAACCTGATTAAACTCAGTTTTGTCCAAGGCGCAAAATAGAGCATTCATAGCTCCAGCATTTAAAGAAAATATCTTCTTCTCTAAATCATTCCAATGGTTCATTGGAAGAGAAGACATTTAAAAACCAAATTCGACTATGTGCCACAAATCGAGATTCAATAAAAGGAAGAAAACTCTCATTCGAGTTTTCTAATAAGTGTAGTCCGTCCCATTGAAAAAGGAAGGACGAATGAGAGAGTGACCCTCTTGAAAGCCGAAAAGAGCCATTTCTATTTAGGTGTTAAACCAAATTAGAAAACAAGGCTTTAATACCAATTGTTAGGACAAGAGTCGGCACTAAGAGGGGGGGTGAATTAGTGCAATGGTAGTTTAATAACTTCATTTCGATTAAATCCGTTTCCGACATAAAACCGTTTCGTAAAGGTAATACTTTGAAAGCGTACGTAAGAGAGTAGTGAATGTAAAGAGCAAGTAAGAAGGTTTGTAGTTAAAGTAAATTGCTCAAAGAAATGCAAACTAGATTTTAGAGTGGTTCGGTCGTCGTGACCTACATGCACTTCGCCAATTCCTCTTCCGTCGAGGCCACCGGCATCCACTATCAGTCTTCCTTCAATAGGCAAAGAACAACCACCTTTTACAACTTAATTATCCTTTTACCAGATTTAGGAGATAACCCTTACACCCCTACTCACTCCTCTCTCAAACTATTCTAATACTTAGAACTTTAAGAGGAGCTCACACAAGATTGCAATAGCGTTTCTATCCTTTTTTACTCTCAATACTTGTTTTCTTTAACCAGGGATGAGAAGGGTATTTATAGGCTTCAAGTGGATTCAAATTTGAAGCCTAAAAACTTCCCATCCTGGGTTTCCTAGGTGTAGGCGGTACCACTGCCCATGCTAAGCGGTACCACCACTGGTGTCAGTCTAACACTAACACTACACTAGGCGGTACCACCACCCAGTCTAGCAGTACCACCACCCAGACTAGTGGTACCACCGCCTACAGCCTCTCGGAGGCTGTGTCTGGGTGGTACCACCGCCTGACATAGTCTCGAAGACTATGCCACGACGGTGCAGCCTCTTGGGTCACTATTTAAGTCTCTCATTAGGCCCAATACAGTCCTTACATGGGCCCAATTAGCCCATAATTGGGTCGCCCAAATCCAATCCCAATTACATGCTAACTATGAAATCTAAGACATACTTAAGCTAAACAAGTCCCTATGTCTTGGTTTCTTCCGGTGATTTTCCAACGAACTTCCGACAATCTCTCGGCAATGTTTCGAAAGACTCCCGGCAAGCTCCTAGATTTCATGATTATCTTCTTGGCAAGTTCCGACAAGCTTCTCTAGCAAGCTCTGAGACTTCTCAGTTGGTTCCATTAGAACTTCCGACGAACGTTCGAACTTCCGACGAATACTCAAACCCCCAATGAAATCGCGTCTAAGTTGATTCTGAGACTTCATTTTGCTTCATGCCTTGCTATCGTAGTTAATCCTACACTTGTAAAACACACTTTGATCTAGACAATTAATACTAAGCATTAATCATATTGTCCGGCATGTCATTGGTCCCTCGACGCTTTGTTCGATTCTTCGGCGCATTGTCCTCTCTTGCGGCCTATTACCAAATTGGCCAGTTGATTCTGCAACTCCGATATCCTTGGTGCAATATCTACTCTTCTTGGCCTGATGCTCGAATCCATGGCCCAAAGCCTTTTGTCAATACATCGACCGATCCTCCGGCCCGACGTCTAATCTTCTGACATGTTTTCCCCCCGCCCAATATGATTCTTCTTGCTTTAATTATCTCATCCTGATCAAAGCATCTTGCATCACTTAAAACGTAGATTAAATCATAAACACTTATCAATTGGTTTCATCATCAAAATCCGAGATTCAACACTAAGGATCTCTGATATAAAAACTTGATAAGATAGAGATTGAGAAATATTCAAGAAAAATGCTTTCCTCCTTTTAGTTGTTTCAATTTATGTGATTTATTTCATACAAGCATGCCTTTGAATAACATTTATATTTTATGCCAAGTCAAAACATGTATCATTGTTTAAAACCGAAAGAGCAAATTTCATCATAGAAATCATCAAGATCAATAAACCATATATCACAAAAATCATTATTACTTCAAATCAGTATGCATACTTAAAACATTAAATCGTCAAGTATGATTTTATTAAACATAAAGCATTTTCAATCAAAATCATTTTGGTTTTTTTTGGTAGTAATACATTTTCAATCAAAAAGATTTAGTGACTCTAGCTCTTCATGCTTAGTCTTCGAAACAAAATCCATGCATCATCATTTATAATCGTAAAGCAATATGAAAATTATCAAGATACACATTATTACTTCTTAAAATATACATAGAATTAAACTTATTATGTGTTCAAGAATTAGATTTAAATCTAACATTTTGTTCCATTATCATAAAACATGTCATTTTCATAATCAATTTATATATATATATATAATTTTTATAAACAAATTTAAAAACAAGTCACGAAATGCATCAAGTTATTTCAAAATAAGGTAAATACATTTTGAGTGAGTTACATACCTCATTGTGAAAGGCCACCTCATCTTTGTTGGTTTGCTCCTCATCTTCGGATGCGCTCGATTCATCCTTTGGCAACTTCTTCTTCAGTTTTATATACTCATCTCTAGAGTGACCCAGCTTCTTACATTCATAGCAAGTAGTTGTATTCTTTTTAAGTTTGTTTTTATTCTTTGATTCTTGTTTCATGAACTTTTTAAGCTTTATTGTTAAGAGTGCAAAGTTAACATCACTTGAGCTTTCGCTCGAGTGGTCTTCTTCAATTCTAAGTGTCAAATCCTTCCTATTCTTTGAAAGGTTGTTATCATATTAATCAAGTTCATCATATACCTTGCATGTCATTTCTTAGGTCATCAAAGACCCGATAAGTTTTTCTACTAGAAACTTGTTTAAGTCTTTTGCCTCTTGTATTGCAATTACTTTAGGATCCCAATTTTAAGGAAGAGAATGTAAAATTTTATTGATAAGTTTAAGATTTGAAAAACTTTTACCAAATGCTTTTAAACTATTGATCACATTAGTAAAATGGGTGTACATGTCAACAATAGTTTCGCTTGGCTTCATGCAAAACATTTTAAAATCATGCATTAAAATATTAATCTTCGAATCTTTAACTCTACTAGTGTCTTTTTGTTTGATTTCATGTGTGTGCCAAATCTCATAAGTCGTTTCACAAATAGAAACTCGATTGAATTCATTTTTATCCAAAGCATAAAATAAAGCATTCATAGCTTTGGCATTCAAAGAGAAAGTCTTCTTCTCCAAATCATTCTAATCGTTTATTAGAAGAGAAGACTTATGAAATCTGTTTCCAACAATATTTTATAAATTGTGATTCAATGAAAGCAAGAAAACTCTCATCCAAGTATTTCAAAAAGTATAGTCTGTCCCATTGATCATAGGAGGATGAATGATAGAGTGACCCTCTTGAAAGCAAAAAAAAGCTATTTCTCTTGGGTGTTTAACCAAACGAGAAAAAAATATGGCTCTGATACCAACTATTAGGATCAATACGACACTAAGTGTTAGGATCAAGAGTGGTACTAAGAGAATTAGTACAACGGAAAACTTTCACGATTTCAAAAAATTGTCTGTTTCGTTTAAAACTGATTCCGACGAAAATAGTTTTGATTCAATTTGTTTCGGAGAGAAGCTAAACTTGAAAGCTTTTCTAAAAGTGCAAGAGAAGATTAAGGAGGTTTGTAGTAAAGTAAATTACACAAATGAAAAACAAACCAGAATTTAGAGTGGTTTGGTCAATGTGACCTACATCCACTTTTGGATTCCTCCTCCGACGAGGTCACCGGCATCCACTAAAGGCCTTCCTTCAATAGGTGAAGACCGAACACCTCTTTACAGCGCTTTCTCTTTTTCCTAGGTTTAGGAGATAACCCTTACAAGTCTAACTCCTCTTTCTTAGATAGTTACAAGGCTAAGAGATAAAGGAAGAGAACTCTAACTTTTACAACACTTTTATGACTCAAGAATTCAAGATTAAGCCAATACTTTCATGTCCTTTTATACAGAAAATGGTGGGGTTTTTATAGGCCCCAATTGTTTAATCTCAGATTTTAATGATGAAGTCAATTGTTATTTGTTATCTAATCCATATGTTAAGATAAGTGTGCACGATTAACTACGATGGAAGTAAGACATGCAGCAGGAGTTGTGCCGGAGTGAAGACCATGATCACGTTGGGGGTTTGAGAGTTCGACGGAAGTCCGAATGGTCGTCGGAGGTTTTACAGGAACGAATCCGAGAAGTCCAGGAGCATGCCATAGAAGCTCGTCGGAACTCGCCAAGTGGATCGTCATAAGTCCAGGAGTTTACCGGAAGTCCATTGGAGCATCGCCGAGGGTTCGTCGGATGTTCACCAGAAGAAGCGATTGATGCAATAGAGCAAGTTGCAGTATTAATGTCTTAAACATCATAGTTAGTATAATGATTAAGTTTGGAATGGGAGGTGATCCCATTAACTTAATTAGGGGGCAATTGGGCCCTTGACAGACCCAAATTGGGCCGAATGGGTCAGCCCATTTGGACCTAGAATTCCTAGCTAGCGATGGCACCGCCTAGGAGACTCGGTCTCCCAGGAGTTCTGGGTGGTAGTACCGCCCCTGTTAGGTGGTGGCACCGCCGGTAGTTATTACTGCCAGCAATAGTACCACCGGTAGTTATTACTGCCAACGGTGGTACCGACTCTATCAGGCAGCGGTATCGCCTGAGCTCAGTCTCCGAGCAATGTCAGGCGATAGTACCACCCAGACTGAGTGGTAGTACTGCTCAGTGACAAATGACAGGCGATAGTACCGCTAGGACCTCGAAAATCCGAGAGATAACATTTTTGAGCTCTAAATTCAAATCAGTTTGGGGCTTATATAAACCCCACCCTTTCATGCATGAAAGGGCACTAAAATCTTGATCTTATTATGTGAATTTTAGAGCTCAAAAGTGTTGTAAAGGCCAAAATGTTCTTCTCCCTCTTTTCTTCTAAGTTTTGATCATTCAAGAAAGGAGTGAAAAATCTGTAAGGGTTGTCTTCTAAGCCCGTCAAAAGGAGTAAAGCTATAAAAGGGTGGTTGGCCTTCGCCTATTGAAGGAAGGCCTCTAGTGGACGTCGGTGACCTCATCGGAAGAGGTAGACAAAAGTGGATGTAGGTCAAGATTGACCGAACCACTCTAAATCTCGGTTTGCATTTACATTCTACTCTCTATCTTAAATTGCAAACTACCTCCATTACTTTACTTCAACTCAACTCTCACTTAATCTTAAGTTGAAATAATTTTCGAATCAGCTTTCACATCAAAATCGTCTTTATCGTACAAATGTCGTTTTTAAATCATCAAAAGTTTTCCGCTGCACTAATTCACCCCCCCCTCTTAGTTCTCTTGATCCTAACAATTGGTATCAGAGCGGGGTTAACTCTCAATCGGATTAAAACCCAAAAGAGATGGCATACGCCAAAAACCAAGAGGGCCACTCTATTACACGTCCGCCCATGTTCAATGGGACGGATTACACCTATTGGAAGACTCGAATGAGGATCTTCCTTATTTTCATGGATTTTGAACTTTGAAATATTATTGAAAACAGATTTTCAAGGTCTTCTCTTCTAATGATCAATTGGAATGAATTGGAGAAGAAGACTTTCGCTCTTAATGCAAAGGTTATGAATGCCTTATTTTGTGCACTTGATAAAAACGAGTTCAATCGTGTTTCGGTTTGTGAAACTATATTTGATATTTGGCATACACTCGAAGTGACTCACGAAGGCACAAGTAGAGTGAAAGAGTTAAAAATTAATTTTTTAATATATTCTTTTAAACTTTTTTGAATGAAACTGAGCGAGACCATAGGCGACATGTACACTCGTTTCACGGATATCATCAATGGTCTAAAAGGACTCGGCAAAAGTTTTTCGGATTTTGAGCTCGAAAATAAGATTCTAAGATCCCTTCCTAAGAGTTGGGACCCTAAAGTCACTGCTATTCAAGAGGCTAAAGATTAAAACAACTTCCCTCTTGAAGAATTAATCGGGTCATTAATGACCTACGAAATGACTTGCAAAGCTCATAAAGAACAAGAAGACATCCTTCCAAAGAACAGGAAGGATATGACACTTAGAACTTTAGAAGACTACTTGAGAGAAAACTCAAGTGATGAAGACTGTGACGATGACTTGGCATTTCTAACAAGGAAATTAAAAAAATTCATTAAAAGAAACAAGTTTAAAAATGACACAAAAAATAAATTTGAACCCAAAAAGGACCAAGTTATCTACTACGAATGCAAGAAGAGAACACCAAAGAAGAAGGCGCTCAAAGCAACGTGGGATGACTCAAGCGCATCCGAAGAAGAGGAGTCCAACACCGAGCAAGTTGCTCATTACGCCCTAATGGCCATCGGAGGGGAGGTAATGAATTTAATTGATATAGATTTATCATTTGATGAATTATTAAATGCCTTCCATGACTTATTTGATGAATGCAAAACAATCAGTAGAAAATATAAATTGCTAAAAAATGAGCATGATAGTCTTATTAGTAATTTCGATAAATTAAAAACTGAATATCATGATAGTTTAGCTCTATGTAAAAAATGTCATGATCTAGAAACCCTCCAAAAGAAAAACTTGCTACTTAAGGACACCTTGAAGAAATTTGAGGTTGGTAGAAAGTCTTTGAACATGATCCTTACAAATAAGGGTCATGTTCCTAAAAGAAGTGGAATCAGATTTGTGAGAAGTCCTCATCAAAATCCAACCACCTTCATTAAAGGCCCTATCCTACATGTTCGACACCAAAGCAAATGCAACTTTTGTTGCAAACATGGACATAAAACTTATCATTGTCCATTCAAGAAAATTAGTCCAAACAAATTGATTTGGGTTCCTAAAGGAATCATAATAAATTCTATGCAACATGATAAACAATTCAGATCAGTTTTTAAGGCACCCAAAAGTAAATGGGTACCTAAAAATCATCCTTTTTTGTAGAAACATATATCACCACAAGCTAGGAGTGAGAGATGGTACCTTGATAGTGGATGCTCAAGGCATATGATCGGAGATCCATCTCAATTCTCTAAGCTCACTAGCATAGACGAAGGCTATGTCACTTTCGGAGATAACAACAAGGGTAAAATCATTGGTAAAGGAACCATAGGTAATAAATCTAACTTCTTTATTGAAGATGTTTTGTTAGTTGATGGTTTAAAACATAACATCTTAAGCATTAGTTAATTGTGTGATAAATGATATATTGTCAAATTTGAATCTAATGCTTGCATCATTAAAAAACCACACAAAAACACATCTATGATTGCATTAAAACAAAAGAATGTATACACCATTGACATCAATGATCTTTGTAATGAAATGTGTTTCTCGGTTTTGAATGATGATACATGGCTTTAACATAGAAGATTAGGTCATGCTAGCATGAAACTAATCACCCAAATAGCCCGTCAAAAGGAGTGATACTAATCACTCCTAAACCCGTCAAAAGAAGTGACACTGTAAAAGGGTGGTTGGCCTTCGCCTATTGAAGGAAGGCCTCTAGTGGACGTTGGTGACCTCATCGGAGGAGGAAGCCAAAAGTGGATGTAGGTCAAGATTGACCGAACCACTCTAAATCTCGGTTTGCATTTACATTTTGTTCTCTATCTTAACTGCAACTACTTCCATAGCTTTGCTTTAACTGCACTTTACTTGATCTTAAGTTAAAGCAATTTCCGAATCGACTTTCATACCAAAATCGTTCTTATTATTATACGAACGTCGCTTTAAATCGTCGAAAGTTTTCCGCTGCACTAATTCACCCCCCCCTCTTAGTGCTCTTGATCCTAATAATTGGTATCAGAGCGGGGTTAACTCTCAATCGGATTAAAACCCAAGAGAGATGGCTTACGTCGAAAATCAAGAGGGCCACTCTATTACACGTCCACCCATGTTCAATGGGACGGACTACACCTATTGGAAGACCCGAATGAGGATCTTTCTTATTTCAATGGATTTTAAACTTTGGAATCTTGTCAAAAATGGATTTTCGAAGTCTTCTCTTCCAATGATCGATTGGAATGAATTGGAGAAGAAGACTTTCACTCTTAATGCAAAGGCTATGAATGCCTTATTTTGTGCGCTTGATAAAAATGAGTTCAATCGTGTTTCGGTTTGTGAAACCGCATTTGATATTTGGCATACACTCGAAGTGACTCATGAAGGCACAAGTGGAGTGAAAGAGTCAAAAATCAATCTTTTGATACATTCTTTTGAACTTTTCCGAATGAAACCGAGCGAGACTATTGGCGATATGTACACCCGTTTCACGGATGTCGTCAATGGTCTAAAAGGACTCAGCAAAAGTTTTTCGGATTTTGAGCTCGTAAATAAGATTCTAAGATCCCTTCCTAAGAGTTGGGACCCTAAAGTCACTGCTATTCAAGAGGCTAAAGATCTAAATAATTTCCCTCTTGAAGAATTAATCGGGTCATTAATGACCTACGAAATGACTTGCAAAGCTCATGAAGAGCAAGAAGACATCCTTCCAAAGAACAGGAAGGATATGACACTTAGAACTTTAGAAGACCACTTGAGAGAAAACTCAAGTGATGAAGACTGTGACGATGACTTGGCACTTCTAATAAGGAAATTCAAAAAATTCATTAAAAGAAACAAGTTTAAAAATGACTCAAAAAATAAATTTGAACCTAAAAAGGACCAAGTTATTTGCTACGAATGCAAGAAGCCGGGACACTACAAAAGTGATTGTCCCCAAGCCAAGAAGAGAACACCAAAGAAGAAGGCGCTCAAAGCAACATGGGATGACTCAAGCGCATCCGAAAAAGAGGAGTCCAAC
Source organism: Musa balbisiana (assembly GCA_004837865.1). Lineage (NCBI taxonomy): Eukaryota > Viridiplantae > Streptophyta > Magnoliopsida > Zingiberales > Musaceae > Musa > Musa balbisiana. The sequence continues at coordinate 5,177,787 of CM017189.1, forward strand.
ACCGAGCAAGTTGCTCATTACGCCCTAATGGCCATCGGAGATGAGGTAACAAATTTAATTGATGCAGATTTGTCATTTGATGAATTACTAAATGCCTTCCATGACTTATTTGATGAATGCAAAACTATTAGTAGAAAATACAAATTGCTAAAAAAGGAGCATGATAGTCTTACTTGTAATTTCGATAAATTAGAAATTCAATATCATGATAGTTTAGCTCCAGGTAAAAAATGTCATGATCTAGAAACTCTCCGAAAGGAGAACTTGCTACTTAAGGACACCTTGAAGAAATTCGAGGTTGGTAGCAAGTCTTTGAATATGATCCTTACAAATAAGGGTCATGTTCCTAAAAGAAGTGGAATCGGATTTGTGAGAAGTCCTCACCAAAATCCAACCACCTTCATTAAAGGCCCTATCTTATATGTTTGGCACCAAAGCAAATGCAACTTTTGTTGCAAACATGGACATAGAACTTATCATTGTCAACTCAAGAAAGTTAGTCCAAACAAATTGATTTGGGTTCCTAAAGGAACCATGATAAATTCTATGCAACATGATAAACAATTTAGATCAGTGTTTGAGGCACCCAAAAGTAAATGGGTACCTAAAAATCATCCTTTCTTGTAGAAACATACACCATCACAAGCTAGGAGCAAGAGATGGTACCTTGATAGTGGATGCTCAAGGCATATGACCGGAGATCCATCTCAATTCTCTAAACTCACTAGCATAGACGAAGGCTATGTCACCTTCGGAGACAACAACAAGGGTAAAATCATTGGCAAAGGAACCATAGGTAACAAATCCAACTTCTTTATTGAAGATGTTTTGTTAGTTAATGGTTTAAAATATAACCTCTTGAGCATTAGTCAATTGTGTGATAAAGGATATGTTGTGAAATTCAAATCTAATGCTTGCATCATTGAAAAACCACACAAAAACACATCTATGATTGCATTAAAACAAAATAACATATACACTTTTGACATCAATGATCTTTGTAATGAAATGTGTTTCTCGGTTTTGAATGAGGATGCTTGGCTTTGGCATAGGAGATTAGGTCATGCTAGCATGAAACTAATCACTCAAATATCATCCAAAGAACTTGTAAGAGGAATTCCTCATATCAAGTTCATCAAAGATAATGTGTGTGATGCTTGTGAATTAGGAAAACAAATAAAAGGTAGCTTCAAATCTAAGAATCAAATAAGCACTTCTAGACCCTTGCTATTGATCCATACAGACTTATTCGGACCAATCTCTACATCAAGCCTAAGAGGCAGCAAATATGCTTTTGTTATTGTAGATGATTATAGTAGATACACATGGACTTATTTCTTGAAACACAAAAATGAATGCTTTAGATATTTCACCAAGTATTGTAAATTTGTTCAAAATGAAAAAGGTTCCATGATTTCATTAATTCGAAGCGATCACGGTAGTGAATTTCAAAACCATAATTTCTAAGAATTTTGTGAATCTAATGGATACAACCATAACTTCTTGTTAGAACCCTTGTAAGGTTCATTCTGAGTCTGGGCATCCTGGAACTCCATAGGGGTTCCTTCCTCTAAGCTGCTACACAAAGGCTGCAGAAAAGATTCATCTATTGCTTATCAAAAGAGGATGAATACATGACTATTTATAGGGTTTCTAAACCCAAACTCCTAATAGGACTCCTACTCAAGACTCCTAATAGGACTCCTACTCGAGACTCCTATTCCTTTATAACTCCTAATTCTTCTTTAAGAAATAACCTCCAAACCCTATCCGGCCTTTTCACCTCTTTAATAAGGGTCGGCTTAGGTAGGTTTTACATGAATGCCCCTATCAATTAGGACTCTCCTAGCTAGAGTCCTAACAGACCCACCCTCTTCAAATCAGCCTTGTCTTCGAGGCTGACAATCCATGAATTTTTGGAATTTGATCTTCAAGTCATCATAGTTCTCCCAAGTGGCACCTTCTACTTGTAAGTTTGCCCATTGTATTAGCACTTCATTAATGGGTCGTCATCGTTGAGTCACGATCCATCGATCAACAATGGCACTCAACTGGGTCTGGAGTTCTCTTTGGATAGTCATATTTAGTGGGTGGCTTTGGGCTGTCTCCAAGCACCTGTTTATCACTTCCGTCTGGCCATCAGTTTGTGGGTGATACGCCATACTCCTTTTTAGTTTTGTGCCCTGTATATGGAATAACTCTATCTAAAATCTGCTCGTGAAGATGCAAGTAAAATTTGGTACAAGCACAATGCGTTCTTTATAACGTAATTCTTTTGAGTCCCATTTGTAATGAGCCACAGAGTTTAGTGCTTCCTCTAATTTTTTTATAATCTTACTAGTCTCTAGATCTTCCTGCCATTCCTTCTTAATATTCCTAAGGAAGTCATAGGTTGAAAGTGAAATAGTAAAAAATTTAGCTTACTTGGGTAGTTGTGAAAGCACATCTGTAACAACATTCTGTTTCCCCTTTTTGTAAGTTATTTCATAATCATATCCAAGAAGCTTTGTTATCCATTTTTGCTACTCAGGGGAAGATATCTTCTCCTCCAAGAAATATTTTAGGCTTTTATGGTCGGTTTTGATTTGAAAGCGTCACCCGATCAAGTACGATCTCCATTTGGCCACAGCATGCACAATCGCAAGCATCTCCTTGTCATAAATAGTCATTTTGAGATTGGAAGGAGATAATGCCTTACTAGTATAAGTGAGGGGGAGGCCATCTTGTATCAGTACAACACCAGTTCCGACTCCAAAGGCATCGACTTCAATAACAAAAGTCTTACGGATGTCGAGTGTTGTTGTCACTACGGCTTTATGTTCGTTGAAGGTAGTGGTGGCCTTGTTTAACCATTAGAAAGCCTCTTTTTTCAGTAAGGAAGTAAGTGGTGCATTGATCTTTCCATAATTCTTCATGAACTTACAATTGTAGCCTATTAAACCGAGAAAGCCACGTAGCAATTTTATGTTCCTCGAGGTCGGCCAGTTTTGCATTGCTCTAATTTTGGAGGGGTCCACTAGTACACCTTCCTCTGATATGATAAGCTCAAGATATTCTACCTTCTAGTGAAGAAAGCAAAAATTCGTAGTGGCCGTTGTGTGTTCGAAAGGCGGTTTTCCGTATGTCTTCTTTGCACACTCATATTTGATAATACCCAGATTGAAGGTCCAGCTTTGTGAAGATTTGTGCTCCCTTTCATCTAGCAATTCATCTACTATTGGAATAGGGTATTTGTCCTTGACGGTTATGCCGTTGAGGGTTCGGTAATCAATGCATATTCGCTATGTTTTATCATTCTTTCGTACAAAGAGCACCGGCGAAGAGTAGGGGTTGTAACTTGGTCGAATAACTCCTATTTCAGGCATCTCTTTTACAATCCTTTCTATTTCATCCTTCTGTAGATATAAATGTTGATATAGCCAAGTATTTGCAGGAGGTTTGCCTAGAAGAATCGATATAAAATGATCATGCCGATGGGCAAGATGTAGGTTGCGCGGTTCATCAAATTCTATGCAAGCAAAGGAAGTAGGTTTAGATCTTCAAATTCTATTGGCTATCCCTTAGTTTGCTGCTCAAGTTGTACCAAAAAGCCACTGCATGCTTTATGCAAAACCTTCTCCATTTGTTGTGTGCAAATCATTGTTACGTTGCCCCCACGTTTCCCATGCAGTATCACCTGTTTCCCCTTACTGTAAAATTTCATAATTAGTTTCATAAAATTCCATGAAACATCACCTAATATCGTCAATCATTTAATTCTAAGCATGGCCTCATGATCATCAAGAGGGAGGAGGAAGAAATCTGCAATTATCTCTTGGTTCTGCAGTAATAGTTTCTCCCGCGGGCGCCTACGATCACACTTCAAAATCCGTCCGTCGGTGAACTTAACGTCAAACTTACTATAATACTCGATAGGTATGGCCATCCGGACAGCAACTTTATTATCTAGGAAGTTATTAGTGCTACCTGTGTTGATGAGAATAGTGATCGATTGTTGTTTAAGAAGGCCTTCAACTTTCATCGTTTGCGGGTTTGAGTAGCCGGCTAGTGCATGTACCATAACTTCGATCGGTTGTGGCTCTTCTTCTACATCTTCTTCTTCATTATCAAGGCTCTCTTTTAGATGTTTAATAATCTCTTCTTCTATTGGTTTAATCAAAAGAAGTCGCCCTTTTCTACGGTAATGCTCGCGACTCCACGGCTCGTCGCGGTGCCAACGTAACTCCTTCGTAGATCGCTCCCGAAGATCTTCTTTTGTCATTATTTTTGGTGCAAGGACTCGGTTGATAGTAGGGGGGGCTGAGGGCTTTTGCATTGCAGGTCGAGAAGTGATCCTAGTCCTCCAAGCTTCATGGTTCAATCGCTCCTCTTGATGTCGTGCGAAAGAGATGGCTGCCATAAGCGTGTACGGTTGTCGTGCTTTAACTTCTCCCCGAATCTCTAGCTTCAAACCCTCAATGAAGGTCCCCAATAGCTATTTTTGAGACCAATCACAAGTTTGATTAGATAACCTTGCAAACCTGGTTTGGTACTGTAACATCCCTCATTTAAAAAAAAAAATGCTTATATATTACTTTAATAGTTCAGTTTATTATATCAATATTAAATTATATGGAGGACTTGTGGCATTAGCAAGGATGAGCCACTTGCACTTATTCTAAAGTTGACACCTAAACCTCTATGCATGCTTGCCACCTCACTATTTTAGCATAAGCCAAACCTAAGTAATTTAAGGCACAACTAAGGGTAACTTTGCAGCCAACGTAACTTGAGAAGAGGAGAAGGAATTGAAGGAGAAGAGAAGGAGAAAGAATTGAAGAAGAAGAAGTTTTATCTTAGCTTAAGGCTTTGCATCAATTCCCCCACATTTAGAAATCAAAACTTTTTAAGGCAAGTGTTCTAACCCCATCCAAAAGAATCCTAATCTCTGTTTTCTTTTCAATTCTACAAAATTTTGAAAGATTTCAGCTGAGAACCAAACATTTCTTTCGTTTTGATACAAAGCCATGAATCTGTAATTTTTTGGTAATCTGACCTCCATGCATTGTTTTGGTCCTAACTTTTTGTACTAAACTCTGATTTAGGTAAAACCTATTCCATTTGAAAGTAGACTCGAAGACCTTTATTTTGATACCTAGATTGAATGATTTGGAGTCGAAATGCCTAATATGACTTCTATTGCAATTAACCCTACAGATTCTACAAAATAGGGACTATAATTTCTGACCTTCTGTTACTAAATTGCTCATAACTCTCTAGCGAAAATTCTGATTATGTAAAACTTAATTCTTTGCGAACTAGATTCGTATATCTTTCTTTTGACACCTATTTGGAAATTTTGAAGTATGTTTGCCTTCTGAAACATCTGTTTAAATTGATGCTATCTATTCTGCAAAACAGAGATGATCAATTCTGACCTTCTGTTACTAAATTGCTCATAACTCTCTAGTGAAAATTCTGAATTATGCAAAACTTGATTCTTTAGGAACTAGATTCACGTATCTTTTTTTTGACACCTAACTCTCTAGTGAAAATTCTGAATTATGAAAAAAACTTGATTCTTTGGGAACTAGATTCACATATCTTTCTTTTGACACCTATTTGGAAATTTTGAAGTATGTTTGCCTTCTGAAACATCTGTTTAAATTGATGCTATCTATTCTGCAAAACAGAGATGATCAATTCTGACCTTCTGTTACTAAATTGCTCATAACTCTCTAGTGAAAATTCTGAATTATGCAAAACTTGATTCTTTGGGAACTAGATTCACATATCTTTCTTTTGACACCTATTTGGAAATTTTTGATGTACGTTTGCCTTCTGAAACATCTGTTTAAATTGATGCTATCTATTCTGCAAAACAGAGATGATCAATTCTGACCTTCTATTGCTAAATTGCTCATAACTCTCTAGTGAAAATTCTGAATTATGAAAAAAACTTGATTCTTTGGGAACTAGATTCACATATCTTTCTTTTGACACCTATTTTTAGTGAATTAGAGCATGCTTGGTCACTCAAACAAATCAGGAAATGTACCATTCGAATTCTGCCAGAATTTGAAAACTTTGTTGAATTTTGCCTATTCGAGTCTCATTCTGTTGGAAGTTTGATTTCTATTAAATTCTTTGGCAGTCCTTTGAAAATTCTTGTATTATTCATCCTGAAATTGTTATATGTTTGAAATTTTTGATGTACGTTTGCCTTCTGAAACATCTGTTTAAATTGATGCTATCTATTCTGCAAAACAGAGATGATCAATTCTGACCTTCTGTTACTAAATTGCTCATAACTCTCTAGTGAAAATTCTGAATTATGAAAAAAACTTGATTCTTTGGGAACTAGATTCACATATCTTTCTTTTGACACCTATTTGGAAATTTTTGATGTACGTTTGCCTTCTGAAACATCTGTTTAAATTGATGCTATCTATTCTGCAAAACAGAGATGATCAATTCTGACCTTCTATTGCTAAATTGCTCATAACTCTCTAGTGAAAATTCTGAATTATGAAAAAAACTTGATTCTTTGGGAACTAGATTCACATATCTTTCTTTTGACACCTATTTTTAGTGAATTAGAGCATGCTTGGTCACTCAAACAAATCAGGAAATGTACCATTCGAATTCTGCCAGAATTTGAAAACTTTGTTGAATTTTGCCTATTCGAGTCTCATTCTGTTGGAAGTTTGATTTCTATTAAATTCTTTGGCAGTCCTTTGAAAATTCTTGTATTATTCATCCTGAAATTGTTATATGTTTGAAATTTATTATGTAATGTTTTGTTGGCATTTCCTTGTTTGATAAAGGCACACACATATTTCCGTTGTTTCCGCATGTGCTTCCGATATATGCCAATGTCATTGTTCATGCTACCCTTTTGTACTCTGGTGTCTTGTGGGATATTGTGAACCTTTGCCAGAAATGGTAAAGGGAATTATGCATAGAGCCCGCGATGCTCTGCCGTCCCCATTGACTTCACTCAGACGTGGGTGGATGGAGCTCCCAGACGTGGGAGACTTTTGCTTGGTGGTCATCCTGAAATGGATGAATCACATTATGTATGTGGTCCCCTAGTGCCCTCTATGTTTTTGATATGATATCCAAAGCTTTGCTAATGAGTTTATATTTATGCTTTGGATAAAAATGGAATGCATGCTACCTCAAAAATGACATACAAGCTTATATTTACTATTCGGTTCACTTGTTATACTTTGGAGTGTTTCGTATGTCATTGTTATGCTCTCAAACACTCTTACGCCTTTGATATACACTGAAATGCTTTAGGTGCCATTTGATACATCCCTAAATGCTTATTTTGTCAATAAAATGCTCCAATTTCCTTTCTCGTATTGTTATGTCTAACGCTTGTTTATGAATGAGGAAACCCTTTGTGATTTTTATACCAAATGAGATGATTTCAAATGAACACTTGTATTTCTGCTTTTGTTGTCGTGATACTAAGCCTGCTTGAATTTCTCCTACCGCCATGGATATGTTAGTCGCTTGCTGAGCTCTTTATGCTCACCCCGTTGTTATATAAATTTTTTAGGGTAGCTTGTCACGCACTGAAAAGCTAGAATTGGGTTGAAGCACTGAAAGGCTAGAAGATTTTGGACTAATCCTTGTTGGTTGATAGGTTTTTGTTGTATAATATACTTTACTTCTGATGTAATGTTAAGGATATATTGATACTTATGTGTTTTAAAAGTTTAAAGGACTGCTCATGTTTATGGAATGATAAGCTTACGTTGTATAAGTATATGAACTCATGGTGAATAATATTTTTGTGATGGTATATATTTCTACGAATATGGATTTGTGTTGTGGTTGATGTTTAGTTGAGTTGCCTTTGGATTTTATGAATCTCTAAGTGAAGTGGAGTATGATTTATGAAATGTACAGGTTTATGAATTGTGAATATTGATTTGAATGGTTCTTAGTATCCTTAAATGTTAGATTGGATCCTGGATTGATTTGTGATGATGAATTATAATATTATTGATTTTAGATAGGGTCACACCTCCTGAATGGATTAAATTCGAGAGGTGTGACAGAGTTGGTATCAGAGCATTGTTTGAGGATTTCTAAGAATTTTGATATGCTAGATGTATAATAAATTTTGAGGTTTAGTATTTCTATTTACAGACTGATCAAAAGTTATCTTTTGCTATTTTTAGGAAGCAAGGATGACGAGGTCATCTAGTACTCCTGTTACATCTACATCTGATCAATTGAGTGGAATTATGAAAACTCTAGAGGCTATGACACAAGTAATGCAACAACAAGTTTGACAAGGAAGAAATGATGAAACGGGGAATTTAAACTAGACTGGGTTGGGAATTGAACAGTTTAAGAAGCTTAGTCCTCCTAATTTTAGTGGTGAGCCTGATCCAATGGTAGCAGAACAATGGATGATGTGGATAGAGAAAATATTTGATGTTTTAAATTGCCCAGATGATAAGAAGGTTTCTCTTGCTACCTTCATACTAGAAGGAGAGGCTGAGCACTGGTGGCGAACCATGAAGAGGATTTCTGAAGCTCGACAGGAGCCAATCACTTGGAAGGTATTTACAGAAAAGTTCAATGATAAATACTTTCTAGATTGTATTAGAGAGCAGAAAGAATTGGAGTTCTTGAATCTCATCCAGGGAAATTTGACAATAGCCAAATATGAGTCTAAATTCACTGAGCTCTCTAGATTTGCCACGCATATGATCGATGATGAATATAGGAAAGCAAGAAGATTTGAAAGAGGACTAAGGCTGACAATAAGAAGTCGAATATCAGCTTTAAAACTCAAGGTATACACTGATGTAGTAGAAAGAGCTTTCATACTTGAAAAAGACTTGGAGGAGATCCAAGAAATCAGGGACAAGAACAACAAGGATAAGTTTGTTGGTAAAAGTAAGAGAGGAAATGAAGCAGAAAGAAGTAATAAGAGGGTAAAGGTACCTAGATTTGAGAAAGGAACTCTATCACAAAGAACTCTATCGTGTACAAAATGTGGACGTAATCATGAAACAAGTGAGTGTTTTCGGGTGACTGGAGCCTATTTTGCCTGTGGAAAGTTAGATCATAAAGTCAGGGACTGCCCACTAAATAAGAAGAAAGAGCCACTAACCCCTAAGCCAACGACCCATGCTAAAGTATATGCTATCACAGAACAAGATTCCAGAGCCTCTAAATCAGTGGTTGAAGGTATTCTACATGTTTCTAATAGAAATGCAAAAGTTTTGTTTGATCCTGGTTCCAACTTATCCTTTGTTTTACAATATTTTGCTTATCACTTGGGCATTCAACCTAAACCACTGGATTATTTGCTACATGTAACTACTGCTGTTGGGGATTCTTTGACTAAAAATCTGGTTTATCCATCTTGTTTGATTTCTATCGAAGAACATGAACTCCTTGCCGATTTGATACTCCTAGAAATCCAAGGTTTTGATATTATACTGGGTATGGATTGGTTATCTTCCTATCATGCTAGTATTGATTGCTATACAAAAATAATTACTTTCTGCATACCAAATCAGCCTATCTTCTACTTTGAGGGTATTAGGCATGATTTGCCTCTTTGCTTAATATCGGCACTTCAAACTCAACGCCTTATGCAGAAGGGATGTTCTTGTTATGTTATATGTGTAAAGGAACATTCAGAACAAGAAACTCACCTAAATAAAATTTTCGTGGCTAAAGAGTTCCCTGATGTATTCCTAGAGGATTTGCTTGGACTACCTCCAGACAGAGAAGGTGAATTTGTTATTGATTTAGTCCCTGGGACAGCCCCAATATCTAAGCCTCCCTACAGAATGGCACCACTTGAGCTCGAGGAATTGAAGAAGCAAATACAAGAGTTGTTAGATAAGGGTTTTATTCGACCCAGCATCTCACCATGGGATGCTCCAGTGCTATTAGTTAAGAAGAAGGATGGGACATTGAGACTTTGTATTGATTATAGACAATTGAACCAGGTGACCATCAAAAACAAGTATCCCCTACCCAGGATTGATGACTTGTTTGATCAATTGCAGGGTGCACAAGTATTCTCCAAGATTGATCTAAGATCAGGCTACTATCAGTTGAAAGTCAAGAAGGAGGATATTCCAAAAATAGCCTTTAGAACTCGATATGGTCACTACGAATTTTTAGTAATGCCTTTTGGCTTGACTAATGCTCTTGTAGCTTTTATGGAACTAATGAATAGAATATTTCAGCCACTCTTAGATAATTGTGTAATTGTATTCATTGATGACATATTAGTATATTCAAGGAGTAATCAAGAGCATGATAAATACTTGAGAGATGTATTATCTATACTAAGATAAAAGAAGCTGTATGCAAAGTTCAGCAAATGTGAATTTTGGTTGAAGGAAATTGCTTTCTTAGGCCACGTGATTTCAGGAAAGGGCATATCTGTTGATCCAAAGAAGGTGGAAGCAGTAGTTAATTAGGAAGTGCCAACAAATGTAATAGAAATTAGAAGTTTCTTGGGCATGGCAGGTTATTACAGGAGATTTGTGGAGGGATTTTCTCAAATTGCTCATCCCCTCACCAAACTGACTCAAAAGAATGTGAAATTTGAATGTAGTGATTGTGAGCAAAGTTTCCAAGAATTAAAAAGAAGATTGACTAGTGCCCCTATTCTCACTATTCCGAGTGGTAATGAAGGATTTATAGTTTATACTGATGCTTCAAGAAAGGGTCTTGGATGTGTTTTGATGCAAGAAGGGAAAGTAATTGCTTATGCTTCAAGACAGCTAAAGAATTATGAATTGAATTATCCGACTCATGATTTGGAATTGGCAGCAATCATCTTTGCTCTAAAGATTTGGAGACATTACTTGTATGGGCGGACATTTGATATCTTTACTGATCACAAGATTTTAAAATATATTTTTACGCAGAAGGAGTTAAATATGAGGCAGTGAAGATGGATAGAACTTCTAAAGGATTATGATTGTACCATCTGTTATCACCCAGGTAAAGCCAATATTGTAGCTGATGCACTTAGTAGAATATCTATAAGTTTTATGGCTAGTCTGGTTGTGAAACAATGGAAGCTATTAGAAAGAAATTATGATTCAAATGTAATGAGAAAAGGGCAAGACTCAATAATGGTGATGGCCTCTATCCAGGTGCAAACTGATCTCATTCAACAAATTAAAGAAGGACAACTACGAGATCCACATTTAATATACTTGAGGAATGAAGTTGATAAGGGACCGAAGTTGAATTTTCAAATTTCAAATGATGGCCTATTGAGATTTGGGGATAGAATATGTGTTCCAAATAACCCAGATATCAAGAACCAAATTTTAAACAAAGGTCACAATTCAAAGTACACCATGCATCATGGTAGCACGAAAATGTATAGAGATCTCCAAAGTCATTATTGGTGGAAAGGCATGAAGAAGGAGATTGCAATATATGTTTCAAGGTGTTTGACATGTCAGCAAATCCAGAGACTTGGAGGTTTGTTACAGCCCTTAGACATTCCTGAATGGAAATGGGAATGCATTACTATGGACTTTGTTTCAGGACTACCTAGAACCTCTAGAAAGCATGATGCTATTTGGGTCATTGTTGATAGGTTAACCAAATCTGCACATTTCTTACCAATCAATATGACTTATTCTCTTGATAGGCTTGCAGATTTGTATGTTGATGAAATAGTAAGACTTCATGGTGTCCCGAAGGAGATCATCTCGGACAGAGACTCCAGATTTCTTTATAGATTGTGGAGGAGATTACAAGATTCTATAGGCACCAAAGTAAAGTTTAGCACTGCCTATCACCCTCAGACTGATGGTCAATCTGAATGAACAATTCAAGTACTTGAGGATTTGCTTAGAGCCTATGTTATGGATTGGAGAGGTGAATGGGATAAAGATATTTCTCTTATTGAGTTTACTTATAATAATAGTTACCATTCGAGCATCCAGATGGCTCCTTATGAAGCATTGTATGGGCGAAAGTGTAGAACGCCTATATGTTGGGAGGAAGTTGGTGATAGAAAATTGTTAGCACCAGATAAAGTACAAGAGACTACTGAAAAGATTCAAGTTATCATAAAAAGGCTAAAGGCTGCTCAAAGTCGGCAAAAGAGCTATGCAGACAACAGAAGATGAGATATCGAGTTCCAAGTAGGGGATTTTGTATTCCTAAAGGTCTCCCCTTCCAAAGGCTTTATAAGATTTGGAAAGAAAGGAAAGTTAAACCCAAGGTTCATTGGACCTTTTGAGATCCTCGAAAGAATTGGCTCTGTCGCTTACAAGATTGCCTTGCCACCATCGATGTGTCATATCCATAATATATTTCATGTGTCAATACTCCGAAAGTATATACCTGATCCCTCTCATGTCATTGAGTATGAGCCGATTGCGATTGAGAAAGACTTGTTTTACAAGGAAGAGCCCATTCAGATTATTGATAAAAAGGAGAAGATCTTAAGAAATAGAATCATCACTCTGGTTAAAGTAATTTGGAAGCATCATCCTGCAAATGAAGCGACTTGGGAGCTAGAGGAAGAAATGAAGAAAGCTTATCCTCATCTTTTCCCGAAAGAGGTATGACAAATTTAGAGGACTAAATTTTCTTTTAAGGAGGGGAGAGTGTAACATCCCTCATTTAAAAAAAAAAAAAGCTTATATATTACTTTAATAGTTCAGTTTATTATATCAATATTAAATTATATGGAGGACTTGTGGCATTAGCAAGGATAAGCCACTTGCACTTATTCTAAAGTTGACACCTAAACCTCCATGCATGCTTGCCACCTCACTATTTTAGCATGAGCCAAACCTAAGTAATTTAAGGCACAACTAAGGGTAACTTTGCAGCCAACGTAACTTGAGAAGAGGAGAAGGAATTGAAGGAGAAGAGAAGGAGAAAGAATTGAAGAAGAAGAAGTTTTATCTTAGCTTAAGGCTTTGCATCAATTCCCCCACATTTGGAAATCAAAACTTTCGAAGGAAAGTGTTCTAACCCCATCCAATAGAATCCTAATCTCTGTTTTCTTTTCAATTCTACAAAATTTTGAAAGATTTCAGCTGAGAACCAATCATTTCTTTTGTTTTGATACAAAGCCATGAATCTGTAATTTTTCGGTAATCTGACCTCCATGCATTGTTTCGGTTCTAACTTTTTGTACTATACTTTGATTTAGGCAAAACCTATTTCGTTTGAAAGTAGACTGGAAGACCTTTAGTTTAATACCTAGATTGAATGATTTGGAGTCGAAATGCCTAATATGACCTCTATTGCAATTAACCCTACAGATTCTACAAAATAGGGACTGTAATTTCTGACCTTCTGTTACTAAATTGCTCATAACTCTCTAGTGAAAATTCTGAATTATGCAAAACTTGATTCTTTGGGAACCAGATTCGCATTTCTTTCTTTTGACACCTAGTTTGGAAATTTTGAAGTACATTTGTCTTTTGAAACATCTGTTTAAATTGATGCTATCTATTCTGCAAAATAGAGATGATCAATTCTGACCTTCTGTTACTAAATTGCTCATAACTCTCTAGTGAAAATTCTGAATTATGAAAAAACTTGATTCTTTGGGAACTAGATTCACATATCTTTCTTTTGACACCAATTTTTAGTGAATTGGAGCATGCTTGGTCACTCAAACAAATCAGGAAATGTACCATTCGAATTCTGCTAGAATTTGAAAACTTTGTTGAATTTTGCCTATTCGAGTCTCATTCTGTTGGAAGTTTGATTTCTATTAAATTCTTTTGCAGTCCTTTGAAAATTCTTGTATTATTCATCCTGAAATTGTTGTATGTTTGAAATTTTTTATGTAATGTTTTGTTGCCATTTCCTTGTTTGATAAAGGCACACGCATATTTCCGTTGTTTCCGCATGTGCTTCCGATATATGCCAATGTCATTGTTCATGCTACCCTTCTGTACTCTAGCGTCTTGTGGGATATTGTGGACCTTTGCCAGAAATGGTAAAGGGAGTTATGCATAGAGCCCGCGATGCTCTGCCGGCCCCATTGACTTCACTCAGATGTGGGTGGATGGAGCTCCCAGACGTGGGAGACTTTTGCTTGGTGGTCATCCTGAAATGGATGAATCACATTATGTATGTGGTCCCATAGCGCCCTCTATGTTTTTGATATGATATCCAAAGCTTTGCTAATGAGTTTATATTTATGCTTAGGATAAAAATGGAATGCATGCTACCTCAAAAATGACATACAAGCTTGTATTTACTATTCGGTTCACTTGTTATACTTTGGAGTGTTTCGTATGTCATTGTTATGCTCTCAAACACTTTTACGCCTTTGATATACACTGAAATGCTTCAGATGCCATTTGATACATGCCTAAATACTTATTTTGCCAATAAAATGCTCCAATTTCCTTTCTCGTATTGTTATGTCTAACGCTTCTTTTCGAATGAGGAAACGCTTTGTGATTTTTATACCAAATGAGATGATTTCAAATGAACACTTGTATTTCTGCTTTTGTTGTCTTGATACTAAGCCTGCTTGAAATTCTCCTGCTGCCATGGATATGTTAGTCACTTGCTGAGCTCTTTATGCTCACCCCGTTGTTATATAAATTTTTCAGGGTAGCTTGTCATGCACTGAAAAGCTAGAATTGGGTTGAAGCACTGAAAGGCTAGAAGATTTTGGACTAATCCTTGTTGGTTGATAGGTTTTTGTTGTATAGTATGCTTTACTTCTGATGTAATGTTAAGGATATATTGATACTTATATGTTGTAAAAGTTTAAAGGACTGCTCATGTTTATGGAATGATAAGCTTATGTTATATCAGTATATGAACTCATGGTGAATAATATTTTTGTGATGGTATATATTTCTACGAATATGGATTTGTGTTGTGGTTGATGTTTAGCTGAGTTGCCTTTGGATTTTATGAATCTCTAAGTGAAGTGGAGTATGATTTATGAAATGTACAGGTTTATGAATTGTGAATATTGATTTGAATGGTTCTTAGTATCCTTAAATGTTAGATTGGATCCTGGATTGATTTGTGATGATGAATTATAATATTATTGATTTTAGACAGGGTCACACCTCCTGAATGGATTAAATTCGGGAGGCGTGACAGGTACTCCTGAACGGTAGAGGTTTGTCGGATCTTTGCTAGTTGTTCGTTAATGTTCTCATAATCGGTTGGTCCGAAGCGGATCAATAGTCCTTCGTTGAATTGTCGCCATGAGAGGACTCCATGAGTATATTTAAACTAGTCAAACCACTGTATGGTATCCCCTTCAAGATATATAGCTGCAATTTCTACCATAGATGCATCCGCAGTTTTATGATACCGAAAATATCGCTCCGCACGCGAGATCCAACCAATCGGGTCTCCTTCTTCCCATCTAGGGAAGTCTACCCTTATGTGTGGATAGTTGGGGCTGGTCATAGAGCCTCCCCTTCATTGGAATTTATCTCTTCGGGCTTGGTGCGATTGGGCAGAGCTCTCTCCTTGATGTGATTTCTTCGGGCTTGGTGGTCGGCCCAATCTGAGTTCGATAAAGAGCATCCGAATTTATCCTCCATTCGTGCCTCTAGGGCTTCGAATTTAGCATTGATTGCCTTCTCATATGCCATAGTATATGCCTCTAAATCTATGATGTTAAGATCTCTCTTTTGTTATCGGGTTAAAGATATATATAGGTTGAGAGAAGTAATGGTCGAAAGAGTTGGTGGATTGGTGGATGTAGGCTGCGGTTTAGGCTTGTTTTGTGGCTGTTCTGGGTGCAGTTTAAGGGTATGGTTTGGTGGAGTTTTAGGTCTGTAGATGAAAGTTTTAGATCTGTGGTAGATGGTAGCAAAGGTTTGCTAGAAGTCAGTGGAAGTTTGCTGCAGAATTGTGTTGTCTTGTAAGAGTAGAAATGTCGTCGAAGAAACAACGGTTTCTCAATGAAATTTCCACCAAAAACTTAAGAGATTTGAGGAGAGAATTGAAAGCAAAATATCAGTTTATATGACAGCAAGGATGTCAAATTTAATCAAAAAAACTTTGGCAGTATAATAGCAAACAAATTGGTGCAAGTTGTGATAGCAAAATTCTCGTCGAAAAATTTCAGCGGTTTGCGATGAAAATTTACAGCAACACAAAATCATTTTCTGAGATAAATTCTTCAATAGATCAATCTTTAATGGAAGCCAAGATGATCTATGAAGTATATAAGAAATTTTGTTCAAAAAGATTGCAAATAGATCGATTAAGGCAACAATATGCGGCTAAAATTTTCTACAGCACAGATTTTCAATTATAGCAGATTGGATGTAAAAGATTAGTAGTTTATATTGAGAATTTTTTAACGAAACAAAAGGAAAATCTACTGTTAGGAAGTGCAAAGCTATCATAAAAATTTTGTAGAGAATTGGACAGAAAAAACATAGTAGCAAGATCAAACAAGCTGTGCTATGCGGTTGAAATTTTACAGTGCAGATTTTCAAGTATAGCATATTAGACGTAAAAGATCAATAGTTTATATTGAGAATTTTTTGACAAAACTAAAGGAAAATTTGTTGTTAGGAAGTTTCAAAGTTGTCATAAAAATTTTGTAGAGATTTGGATAGAAAAAACATAGTAGCAAGATCAAACAGATTATGCTATGTGGTTGGAATTCTACAATGTATCTTTCATCGTAGAGATGAAAACTTTGTGACGAAAAGTTTATGCAGCAATATAGGAACAATTTTTTTTTTGGATTTTCGAATAAGGATAACTAAATTATAGCAGTAGTAAGGTAGGAACCTAGAACCTATTGCAATTCATGGGGAGATCAAAGGATGATCCGCGGTGGAGAAGATGACGACGGAATTTGGCAACGATCTTTTAAGCAATTATGGGAATTGCTTTGGGTAGCTGTAGAGAGATGATGGATGGCTATGGAAGGGTAGCGAGATACCAAGAATGCTGCTCTGATATCAAGTGTTAGAACCCTTACAAATTCTAAGCTTGGGGTTGATCTCTTTAGGGGATCGATCTCCTGGAACTCTATAGGGGTTCCTTCCTCCAAGTTGCTGCTCAAAGGCTGTAGAAAAGATTCATCTATTGCTTATCAAAAGAGGATAAATATATAACTATTTATAGGGTTTCTAAACCCTAACTCCTAATAGGACTCCTACTCAAGACTCCTACTCAATTAAGACTTCTACTCAAGACTCTTATTCCTTTACAACTCTTAATTCTTCTTTAAGAAATAACCTCTAAACCCTAATCGGCCTCTTCACCTCTTTAATAAGGGTCAGCTTAGGTTGGTTTTACATGAATGACCCTATCAATTAGGACTCTCCTAGCTAGAGTCCTAACACTTCTCTGCTCCAAGAAATCCTCAACAAAATGGAGTAGTTGAAAGAAAGAATAAAAACTTACAAGAAATGGCAAGAACCATATTGAAGGAACATATTCTACCCAAATATTTTGGGCCAAAGCTGTAAACACGGCATGCTATATTATGAATAGAGTTCTAGTAAGACCCTTACTCACCAAAACTCCCTATGAGTTGTGAAACAACAAAAAACCCAATGTTTCATATTTTAAAGTTTTTGGGTGTAAGTGTTTTATCTTGAATGAAAAAGATGTCTTAAGAAAATTTGATGCTAAATTTGATGAAGGAATTTTTCTTGGTTATTCTTCGATTTCTAAGGCATTTCGTATCTTCAATAAAAGAACTTTAATTATAGAAGAATCCATTCATGTTGTTTTTAATGAGATTTCTGAAATCATGAAAAACGATTTTGATAATGATGTTAATTTCAATTCTTTGAGTTTAAATGAAACTCCTTCTCCAACTAGCAACTTGGATGCATCCACTTCCCAAACATCCTTACCCAAGGATTGAAAGTATGTAGATGCTCATCCTAAGGAGCTAATCTTAGGAGACACATCTAAGGGGGTTCAAACACATTCTTCTCTTAAAAATTTTTGTGCCAACGTCACTTTTCTCTCCCAAATTGAACCTAAATGTATTGACAAAGCAATAAAAAATGATTCATGGATAATCGCAATGCAAGATGGTTAAATTAATTTGAGAGAAATGAGGTGTGGAAGCTTGTTCCTAGGCCAAATGACCATTTAGTTATTGGTACTAAATGGGTCTTTAGAAACAAGCAAGATGAATATGGTATCATGGTTAGAAACAAGGCTAGATTAGTGGCTAAAGGTTTCAACCAAGAAGAATGTATCAATTACGAAGAAACCTTTGCTCTTGTGGCTCGATTAGAAGCCATAAGAATGCTCCTTGCTTATGCTGGTAGTAATAATTTTAAGTTATTTTAAATAGATGTTAAAAGCACTTTTCTTAATGGCTTTATTTCCGAAGAAGTTTATGTTGAACAATCTCCTGGATTTGAGAATAATAGTTTTCCTAATCATGTGTTTAATTAACTTAGCTCTCTAGATTTTGCCCACGATATTGATCGATGATGTATATGAAGCAGAAGATTTTGAAAGAGGACTAAGGGGCTTACATAAGAATCGAAGATCAGCTTTACCAACTCAGGTATACACTGATGTAGTAGAAAGAGCTTTCATTACTTGAAAAAGACTTGGAGGAGATCCAAGAAATCAGGGACAAGACAACAAGGATAGTTTGTTGGTAAAAGTAAGAGAGGAAATGAAGCAGAAGAAGTAATAGAGGGTAAAGGTACCTAGATTTGAGAAAGGAACTCTATCACAAAGAACTCTATCGTGTACAAAATGTGGACGTAATCATGAAACAAGTGAGTGTTTTCGGGTGACTGGAGCCTATTTTGCCTGTGGAAAGTTAGATCATAAAGTCAGGGACTGCCCACTAAATAAGAAGAAAGAGCCACTAACCCCTAAGCCAACGACCCATGCTAAAGTATATGCTATCACAGAACAAGATTCCAGAGCCTCTAAATCAGTGGTTGAAGGTATTCTACATGTTTCTAATAGAAATGCAAAAGTTTTGTTTGATCCTGGTTCCAACTTATCCTTTGTTTTACAATATTTTGCTTATCACTTGGGCATTCAACCTAAACCACGGATATTTGCTACATGTAACTACTGCTGTTGGGGATTCTTTGACTAAAAATCTGGTTTATCCATCTTGTTTGATTTCTATCGAAGAACATGAACTCCTTGCCGATTTGATACTCCTAGAAATCCAAGGTTTGATATTATACTGGGTATGGATTGGTTATCTTCCTATCATGCTAGTATTGATTGCTATACAAAATAATTACTTTCTGCATACCCAAATCAGCCTATCTTCTACTTTGAGGGTATTAGGCATGATTTGCCTCTTTGCTTAATATCGGCACTTCAAACTCAACGCCTTATGCAGAAGGGATGTTCTTGTTATGTTATATGTGTAAAGGAACATTCAGAACAAGAAACTCACTAAATAAAATTTTCGTGGCTAAAGAGTTCCCTGATGTATTCCTAGAGGATTTGCTTGGACTACCTCCAGACAGAGAAGGTGAATTTGTTATTGATTTAGTCCCTGGGACAGCCCCAATATCTAAGCCTCCCTACAGAATGGCACCACTTGAGCTCGAGGAATTGAAGAAGCAAATACAAGAGTTGTTAGATAAGGGTTTTATTCGACCCAGCATCTCACCATGGGATGCTCCAGTGCTATTAGTTAAGAAGAAGGATGGGACATTGAGACTTTGTATTGATTATAGACAATTGAACCAGGTGACCATCAAAAACAAGTATCCCCTACCCAGGATTGATGACTTGTTTGATCAATTGCAGGGTGCACAAGTATTCTCCAAGATTGATCTAAGATCAGGCTACTATCAGTTGAAAGTCAAGAAGGAGGATATTCCAAAATAGCCTTTAGAACTCGATATGGTCACTACGAATTTTTAGTAATGCCTTTTGGCTTGACTAATGCTCTTGTAGCTTTTATGGAACTAATGAATAGAATATTTCAGCCACTCTTAGATAATTGTGTAATTGTATTCATTGATGACATATTAGTATATTCAAGGAGTAATCAAGAGCATGATAAATACTTGAGAGATGTATTATCTATACTAAGATAAAAGAAGCTGTATGCAAAGTTCAGCAAATGTGAATTTTGGTTGAAGGAAATTGCTTTCTTAGGCCACGTGATTTCAGGAAAGGGCATATCTGTTGATCCAAAGAAGGTGGAAGCAGTAGTTAATTAGGAAGTGCCAACAAATGTAATAGAAATTAGAAGTTTCTTGGGCATGGCAGGTTATTACAGGAGATTTGTGGAGGGATTTTCTCAAATTGCTCATCCCCTCACCAAACTGACTCAAAAGAATGTGAAATTTGAATGTAGTGATTGTGAGCAAAGTTTCCAAGAATTAAAAAGAAGATTGACTAGTGCCCCTATTCTCACTATTCCGAGTGGTAATGAAGGATTTATAGTTTATACTGATGCTTCAAGAAAGGGTCTTGGATGTGTTTTGATGCAAGAAGGGAAAGTAATTGCTTATGCTTCAAGACAGCTAAAGAATTATGAATTGAATTATCCGACTCATGATTTGGAATTGGCAGCAATCATCTTTGCTCTAAAGATTTGGAGACATTACTTGTATGGGCGGACATTTGATATCTTTACTGATCACAAGATTTTAAAATATATTTTTACGCAGAAGGAGTTAAATATGAGGCAGTGAAGATGGATAGAACTTCTAAAGGATTATGATTGTACCATCTGTTATCACCCAGGTAAAGCCAATATTGTAGCTGATGCACTTAGTAGAATATCTATAAGTTTTATGGCTAGTCTGGTTGTGAAACAATGGAAGCTATTAGAAAGAAATTATGATTCAAATGTAATGAGAAAAGGGCAAGACTCAATAATGGTGATGGCCTCTATCCAGGTGCAAACTGATCTCATTCAACAAATTAAAGAAGGACAACTACGAGATCCACATTTAATATACTTGAGGAATGAAGTTGATAAGGGACCGAAGTTGAATTTTCAAATTTCAAATGATGGCCTATTGAGATTTGGGGATAGAATATGTGTTCCAAATAACCCAGATATCAAGAACCAAATTTTAAACAAAGGTCACAATTCAAAGTACACCATGCATCATGGTAGCACGAAAATGTATAGAGATCTCCAAAGTCATTATTGGTGGAAAGGCATGAAGAAGGAGATTGCAATATATGTTTCAAGGTGTTTGACATGTCAGCAAATCCAGAGACTTGGAGGTTTGTTACAGCCCTTAGACATTCCTGAATGGAAATGGGAATGCATTACTATGGACTTTGTTTCAGGACTACCTAGAACCTCTAGAAAGCATGATGCTATTTGGGTCATTGTTGATAGGTTAACCAAATCTGCACATTTCTTACCAATCAATATGACTTATTCTCTTGATAGGCTTGCAGATTTGTATGTTGATGAAATAGTAAGACTTCATGGTGTCCCGAAGGAGATCATCTCGGACAGAGACTCCAGATTTCTTTATAGATTGTGGAGGAGATTACAAGATTCTATAGGCACCAAAGTAAAGTTTAGCACTGCCTATCACCCTCAGACTGATGGTCAATCTGAATGAACAATTCAAGTACTTGAGGATTTGCTTAGAGCCTATGTTATGGATTGGAGAGGTGAATGGGATAAAGATATTTCTCTTATTGAGTTTACTTATAATAATAGTTACCATTCGAGCATCCAGATGGCTCCTTATGAAGCATTGTATGGGCGAAAGTGTAGAACGCCTATATGTTGGGAGGAAGTTGGTGATAGAAAATTGTTAGCACCAGATAAAGTACAAGAGACTACTGAAAAGATTCAAGTTATCATAAAAAGGCTAAAGGCTGCTCAAAGTCGGCAAAAGAGCTATGCAGACAACAGAAGATGAGATATCGAGTTCCAAGTAGGGGATTTTGTATTCCTAAAGGTCTCCCCTTCCAAAGGCTTTATAAGATTTGGAAAGAAAGGAAAGTTAAACCCAAGGTTCATTGGACCTTTTGAGATCCTCGAAAGAATTGGCTCTGTCGCTTACAAGATTGCCTTGCCACCATCGATGTGTCATATCCATAATATATTTCATGTGTCAATACTCCGAAAGTATATACCTGATCCCTCTCATGTCATTGAGTATGAGCCGATTGCGATTGAGAAAGACTTGTTTTACAAGGAAGAGCCCATTCAGATTATTGATAAAAAGGAGAAGATCTTAAGAAATAGAATCATCACTCTGGTTAAAGTAATTTGGAAGCATCATCCTGCAAATGAAGCGACTTGGGAGCTAGAGGAAGAAATGAAGAAAGCTTATCCTCATCTTTTCCCGAAAGAGGTATGACAAATTTAGAGGACTAAATTTTCTTTTAAGGAGGGGAGAGTGTAACATCCCTCATTTAAAAAAAAAAAAAGCTTATATATTACTTTAATAGTTCAGTTTATTATATCAATATTAAATTATATGGAGGACTTGTGGCATTAGCAAGGATAAGCCACTTGCACTTATTCTAAAGTTGACACCTAAACCTCCATGCATGCTTGCCACCTCACTATTTAGCATGAGCCAAACCTAAGTAATTTAAGGCACAACTAAGGGTAACTTTGCAGCCAACGTAACTTGAGAAGAGGAGAAGGAATTGAAGGAGAAGAGAAGGAGAAAGAATTGAAGAAGAAGAAGTTTTATCTTAGCTTAAGGCTTTGCATCAATTCCCCCACATTTGGAAATCAAAACTTTCGAAGGAAAGTGTTCTAACCCCATCCAATAGAATCCTAATCTCTGTTTTCTTTTCAATTCTACAAAATTTTGAAAGATTTCAGCTGAGAACCAATCATTTCTTTTGTTTTGATACAAAGCCATGAATCTGTAATTTTTCGGTAATCTGACCTCCATGCATTGTTTCGGTTCTAACTTTTTGTACTATACTTTGATTTAGGCAAAACCTATTTCGTTTGAAAGTAGACTGGAAGACCTTTAGTTTAATACCTAGATTGAATGATTTGGAGTCGAAATGCCTAATATGACCTCTATTGCAATTAACCCTACAGATTCTACAAAATAGGGACTGTAATTTCTGACCTTCTGTTACTAAATTGCTCATAACTCTCTAGTGAAAATTCTGAATTATGCAAAACTTGATTCTTTGGGAACCAGATTCGCATTTCTTTCTTTTGACACCTAGTTTGGAAATTTTGAAGTACATTTGTCTTTTGAAACATCTGTTTAAATTGATGCTATCTATTCTGCAAAATAGAGATGATCAATTCTGACCTTCTGTTACTAAATTGCTCATAACTCTCTAGTGAAAATTCTGAATTATGAAAAAACTTGATTCTTTGGGAACTAGATTCACATATCTTTCTTTTGACACCAATTTTTAGTGAATTGGAGCATGCTTGGTCACTCAAACAAATCAGGAAATGTACCATTCGAATTCTGCTAGAATTTGAAAACTTTGTTGAATTTTGCCTATTCGAGTCTCATTCTGTTGGAAGTTTGATTTCTATTAAATTCTTTTGCAGTCCTTTGAAAATTCTTGTATTATTCATCCTGAAATTGTTGTATGTTTGAAATTTTTTATGTAATGTTTTGTTGCCATTTCCTTGTTTGATAAAGGCACACGCATATTTCCGTTGTTTCCGCATGTGCTTCCGATATATGCCAATGTCATTGTTCATGCTACCCTTCTGTACTCTAGCGTCTTGTGGGATATTGTGGACCTTTGCCAGAAATGGTAAAGGGAGTTATGCATAGAGCCCGCGATGCTCTGCCGGCCCCATTGACTTCACTCAGATGTGGGTGGATGGAGCTCCCAGACGTGGGAGACTTTTGCTTGGTGGTCATCCTGAAATGGATGAATCACATTATGTATGTGGTCCCATAGCGCCCTCTATGTTTTTGATATGATATCCAAAGCTTTGCTAATGAGTTTATATTTATGCTTAGGATAAAAATGGAATGCATGCTACCTCAAAAATGACATACAAGCTTGTATTTACTATTCGGTTCACTTGTTATACTTTGGAGTGTTTCGTATGTCATTGTTATGCTCTCAAACACTTTTACGCCTTTGATATACACTGAAATGCTTCAGATGCCATTTGATACATGCCTAAATACTTATTTTGCCAATAAAATGCTCCAATTTCCTTTCTCGTATTGTTATGTCTAACGCTTCTTTTCGAATGAGGAAACGCTTTGTGATTTTTATACCAAATGAGATGATTTCAAATGAACACTTGTATTTCTGCTTTTGTTGTCTTGATACTAAGCCTGCTTGAAATTCTCCTGCTGCCATGGATATGTTAGTCACTTGCTGAGCTCTTTATGCTCACCCCGTTGTTATATAAATTTTTCAGGGTAGCTTGTCATGCACTGAAAAGCTAGAATTGGGTTGAAGCACTGAAAGGCTAGAAGATTTTGGACTAATCCTTGTTGGTTGATAGGTTTTTGTTGTATAGTATGCTTTACTTCTGATGTAATGTTAAGGATATATTGATACTTATATGTTGTAAAAGTTTAAAGGACTGCTCATGTTTATGGAATGATAAGCTTATGTTATATCAGTATATGAACTCATGGTGAATAATATTTTTGTGATGGTATATATTTCTACGAATATGGATTTGTGTTGTGGTTGATGTTTAGCTGAGTTGCCTTTGGATTTTATGAATCTCTAAGTGAAGTGGAGTATGATTTATGAAATGTACAGGTTTATGAATTGTGAATATTGATTTGAATGGTTCTTAGTATCCTTAAATGTTAGATTGGATCCTGGATTGATTTGTGATGATGAATTATAATATTATTGATTTTAGACAGGGTCACACCTCCTGAATGGATTAAATTCGGGAGGCGTGACAGGTACTCCTGAACGGTAGAGGTTTGTCGGATCTTTGCTAGTTGTTCGTTAATGTTCTCATAATCGGTTGGTCCGAAGCGGATCAATAGTCCTTCGTTGAATTGTCGCCATGAGAGGACTCCATGAGTATATTTAAACTAGTCAAACCACTGTATGGTATCCCCTTCAAGATATATAGCTGCAATTTCTACCATAGATGCATCCGCAGTTTTATGATACCGAAAATATCGCTCCGCACGCGAGATCCAACCAATCGGGTCTCCTTCTTCCCATCTAGGGAAGTCTACCCTTATGTGTGGATAGTTGGGGCTGGTCATAGAGCCTCCCCTTCATTGGAATTTATCTCTTCGGGCTTGGTGCGATTGGGCAGAGCTCTCTCCTTGATGTGATTTCTTCGGGCTTGGTGGTCGGCCCAATCTGAGTTCGATAAAGAGCATCCGAATTTATCCTCCATTCGTGCCTCTAGGGCTTCGAATTTAGCATTGATTGCCTTCTCATATGCCATAGTATATGCCTCTAAATCTATGATGTTAAGATCTCTCTTTTGTTATCGGGTTAAAGATATATATAGGTTGAGAGAAGTAATGGTCGAAAGAGTTGGTGGATTGGTGGATGTAGGCTGCGGTTTAGGCTTGTTTTGTGGCTGTTCTGGGTGCAGTTTAAGGGTATGGTTTGGTGGAGTTTTAGGTCTGTAGATGAAAGTTTTAGATCTGTGGTAGATGGTAGCAAAGGTTTGCTAGAAGTCAGTGGAAGTTTGCTGCAGAATTGTGTTGTCTTGTAAGAGTAGAAATGTCGTCGAAGAAACAACGGTTTCTCAATGAAATTTCCACCAAAAACTTAAGAGATTTGAGGAGAGAATTGAAAGCAAAATATCAGTTTATATGACAGCAAGGATGTCAAATTTAATCAAAAAAACTTTGGCAGTATAATAGCAAACAAATTGGTGCAAGTTGTGATAGCAAAATTCTCGTCGAAAAATTTCAGCGGTTTGCGATGAAAATTTACAGCAACACAAAATCATTTTCTGAGATAAATTCTTCAATAGATCAATCTTTAATGGAAGCCAAGATGATCTATGAAGTATATAAGAAATTTTGTTCAAAAAGATTGCAAATAGATCGATTAAGGCAACAATATGCGGCTAAAATTTTCTACAGCACAGATTTTCAATTATAGCAGATTGGATGTAAAAGATTAGTAGTTTATATTGAGAATTTTTTAACGAAACAAAAGGAAAATCTACTGTTAGGAAGTGCAAAGCTATCATAAAAATTTTGTAGAGAATTGGACAGAAAAAACATAGTAGCAAGATCAAACAAGCTGTGCTATGCGGTTGAAATTTTACAGTGCAGATTTTCAAGTATAGCATATTAGACGTAAAAGATCAATAGTTTATATTGAGAATTTTTTGACAAAACTAAAGGAAAATTTGTTGTTAGGAAGTTTCAAAGTTGTCATAAAAATTTTGTAGAGATTTGGATAGAAAAAACATAGTAGCAAGATCAAACAGATTATGCTATGTGGTTGGAATTCTACAATGTATCTTTCATCGTAGAGATGAAAACTTTGTGACGAAAAGTTTATGCAGCAATATAGGAACAATTTTTTTTTTTGGATTTTCGAATAAGGATAACTAAATTATAGCAGTAGTAAGGTAGGAACCTAGAACCTATTGCAATTCATGGGGAGATCAAAGGATGATCCGCGGTGGAGAAGATGACGACGGAATTTGGCAACGATCTTTTAAGCAATTATGGGAATTGCTTTGGGTAGCTGTAGAGAGATGATGGATGGCTATGGAAGGGTAGCGAGATACCAAGAATGCTGCTCTGATATCAAGTGTTAGAACCCTTACAAATTCTAAGCTTGGGGTTGATCTCTTTAGGGGATCGATCTCCTGGAACTCTATAGGGGTTCCTTCCTCCAAGTTGCTGCTCAAAGGCTGTAGAAAAGATTCATCTATTGCTTATCAAAAGAGGATAAATATATAACTATTTATAGGGTTTCTAAACCCTAACTCCTAATAGGACTCCTACTCAAGACTCCTACTCAATTAAGACTTCTACTCAAGACTCTTATTCCTTTACAACTCTTAATTCTTCTTTAAGAAATAACCTCTAAACCCTAATCGGCCTCTTCACCTCTTTAATAAGGGTCAGCTTAGGTTGGTTTTACATGAATGACCCTATCAATTAGGACTCTCCTAGCTAGAGTCCTAACACTTCTCTGCTCCAAGAAATCCTCAACAAAATGGAGTAGTTGAAAGAAAGAATAAAAACTTACAAGAAATGGCAAGAACCATATTGAAGGAACATATTCTACCCAAATATTTTTGGGCCAAAGCTGTAAACACGGCATGCTATATTATGAATAGAGTTCTAGTAAGACCCTTACTCACCAAAACTCCCTATGAGTTGTGAAACAACAAAAAACCCAATGTTTCATATTTTAAAGTTTTTGGGTGTAAGTGTTTTATCTTGAATGAAAAAGATGTCTTAAGAAAATTTGATGCTAAATTTGATGAAGGAATTTTTCTTGGTTATTCTTCGATTTCTAAGGCATTTCGTATCTTCAATAAAAGAACTTTAATTATAGAAGAATCCATTCATGTTGTTTTTAATGAGATTTCTGAAATCATGAAAAACGATTTTGATAATGATGTTAATTTCAATTCTTTGAGTTTAAATGAAACTCCTTCTCCAACTAGCAACTTGGATGCATCCACTTCCCAAACATCCTTACCCAAGGATTGAAAGTATGTAGATGCTCATCCTAAGGAGCTAATCTTAGGAGACACATCTAAGGGGGTTCAAACACATTCTTCTCTTAAAAATTTTTGTGCCAACGTCACTTTTCTCTCCCAAATTGAACCTAAATGTATTGACAAAGCAATAAAAAATGATTCATGGATAATCGCAATGCAAGATGGTTAAATTAATTTGAGAGAAATGAGGTGTGGAAGCTTGTTCCTAGGCCAAATGACCATTTAGTTATTGGTACTAAATGGGTCTTTAGAAACAAGCAAGATGAATATGGTATCATGGTTAGAAACAAGGCTAGATTAGTGGCTAAAGGTTTCAACCAAGAAGAATGTATCAATTACGAAGAAACCTTTGCTCTTGTGGCTCGATTAGAAGCCATAAGAATGCTCCTTGCTTATGCTGGTAGTAATAATTTTAAGTTATTTTAAATAGATGTTAAAAGCACTTTTCTTAATGGCTTTATTTCCGAAGAAGTTTATGTTGAACAATCTCCTGGATTTGAGAATAATAGTTTTCCTAATCATGTGTTTAAATTAACTAAAGCTCTTTATGGTTTAAACAAGCCCTAAGAGCTTAGTATGAGAGACTTAGTTCTTTTCTTATTGAAAATAATTTCTTTAAAGGCAAGGTCGATACTACATTGTTTATTAAAAATTTTAAAAATAATTTTCTCATTGTTCAGATTTATGTTGATGATATTATCTTCGGTTCTACAAACGAATCTCTTTATGAATCTTTTGCTAAAACTATGAGCCTTGAGTTTGAAATGAGTTTGATGGGAGAATTAACCTTCTTTTTAGGCTTACAAATTAAGCAACTAAGCAATGTCATCTTTATTAGTCAAACTAAATATGCTTTAGATTTACTAAAAAGATTTAATATGGAAAGCTCAAAAGCTATCAACACTCCTATGAGCACCTCCACTAAGTTAGAAATTGATGAAAGTGGAGAAAAATTTGATCAAAAAACTTATAGGGGTATGATAGGAAGTTTACTTTACCTCACTACAATTAGACCAGATATCATGTTCAGTGTAGGACTTTGTGCTAGGTTTCAATTGAATCATAAGATATCTCATCTCAAAGCAGTTAAAAGAATACTTAGATATCTTAAAGGTACCACAAATCTAAGATTGTGGTATCCAAATCTGAGAACTTTGAGTTAATTGCTTATGTTGATGCAAATTTTGTTGGGTGTAGACTAGATAGAAAAAGCACATTAGGAACATGTCAATTTTTAGGACATGCCCTTATTTCTTGGTCATCTAACAAACAAAACTCAGTTGCCCTATCAGCAACCGAAACTAAGTATATTGCAGCTAGTGCATGTTGTGCACAAGTTGTGTGAATGAAAAATACCTTAGAAGATTATAAAGTTGATCTTAAAAATATTCCCATTAAATGTGACAACATAAGTGCAATATGTTTAACAAAGAATCCTATTCAACACTCAAGAACAAAGCATATTGATATTAGACATCACTTTATACGAGATCATATCACTAATCATGATGTAATTATGGAGTTCATTGATACTAAACATCAACTAGCTGATATTTTTACAAAGTCTTTAAGTGAAGAACAATTTGACTTCATTAGAAGAGAATTAGGAATGTTGATTTGTCCGAATGCATGAATTTGTAAAATTTCATTTTCGGACTTTCTTGATTCTTGATCAATCACTTAGAAACTCAATGCTGAAAATCTTATGATATGAATTTTACTTGATTATATGCCTTAATAACAAGTTGGAAATTATGTGTTTTGGATACAAAAATTTCTATGATAATAAGCATGTTTTATCTTCATAATTGTGTTTGAAAATCTATAGCAAAACCTTGTCCGAATGCATGAAAGTGTTAAATTTCATTTTCGAATTTTCTTGATCCTAACGATACATTATTCTCTTCCGGACTTAATACAGCTTTCATAAGCATATGTCATATAGAGTTTAATTCATATCACTGATTTTTGACATATAGAATCAATTAGCTAATGCATCTCTCACAGACTTATCATGTGAAAAATATCTTTTCGAGAAATGGATTTGATGAAATTATTCTTTCTTATAAATTCCTTCTTGAAAAAGGAAGATTTTTTTTTGCTGACAAGGATTTGATTCACATACATATCTTGATCCTTGTAAAAATGAAACGTGATTTAAATCTCTTATCAATTTTAACTTCATTCAAATGGCTTTCCTCCTTCATGCAAAAAGATAATAACAAATAAAAAGGAAGAAGTAATGAAAGCTATCTCCATGTCATGTTTTCCTTGAGATGTTTGTATAATTGGTATCCTATCACTCATTGTTAAAAAATGACATGAACCTAGTTATGGCATAAATTATTACCGCACTTATGTTTAAAATTTGCTTAAATCGCTCTCCTTTTTGTTGATGACAAAGGGGGAGAAATATATGGTAAATTGATAATAGCTATGAGGGCCATATTTGAATTATGTTAAGATATCAAAAGCTTGCATCAAAAAATATGGTAAATTGATGATAGAATTGCTATGATTGCCATATCTTCACTATGCCATGTTTGCATCATGTTAAGATATCAAGAACTTACATCACAATACAATTTTACATGTTGATATCTTGCCATGTGATGAAATGCTATGATTGCTAAACACTTGAAATGTTTGTATCATGTTAATATATCAAGAACTTACATCGCACTTTTACATATTGATGAAATGCTATGATTGCTAAACACTTTGAATTGTTTGCAT
>CM017189.1:5208169-5222158 GCA_004837865.1 Musa balbisiana
GAGAACGAAAGGTAGGGAGCAAATGGATAGATACCCCAGTAGTCTAGCCGTAAACGATGGATACTAGGCGCTGTGCGTATCCGCCCGTGCAGTGCTGTAGCTAACTGCGTTAAGTATCCCGCCTGGGAGTACGTTCGCAAGAATGAAACTCAAGGAATTGGACGGGGGCCCGCACCAGCGGTGGAGCATGTGTTTAATTCTCTGCAAAGCGAAGAACCTTAACAGGGCTGACATCCGTGAATCCTCTTGAAAGAGAGTGGTGCCTTCTGGACGCGGACACAGGTGGGGCATGGCTTCGTCCAGCTCGTGCCGTAAGTGTGGGTTTAATTCCCGCAACGAGCGCAAACCCTCGTGTTTATTTGCCACCATTGAGTTTGGAAACCCTGAACAGACTGCCGGTGATAAGCCGGAGGGAAAGGTGGGGATGACGTCAAGTCATCATGCCCCTTATGCCCTGGCGACACCCTTGCTACAATGGGCCGGACAAAGGGTCCGCGATCCCGCGCGGGTGAGCCTAACCCCAAAACCCGTCCTCAGTTCGATTGCAGGCGCAACTCGCCTGCATGAAGCCGGATCGGATAGACCCCTAATACGTGACAATTGCCGATTCTTTCACCTGACTACAAGAAAGAATAGATCAACCAAGCATGCCTATGGCAGGATGAGAAAATTACATAGGACCTATGGCATATAAACTCCTTTGGTTAACAGCATCCTTCACTGTACAAAAAATTGAGATGGGAAAGAACTACGTGATTCTGAATCAGCAAAGGGTCTTTGTTGGAATTGCGATAAACCATGCAAGCCACAATCTAGTCATTATAAAATATGAGGCTGCCTCATGCCCCTGATTTGAACCTCTAGAGACATAGGAGAGGGGCGTCCATGATAGACCCTAAAGTCTATCGTAAAATTAAGGAAGAGGAAAACGAGATGATCTTTTTGACTCGAGGGGGCGATCGGACCTCCTAGGATTTGTCCACAGACTGACATATATCTCATTGATTGATTGATTGTTGAAAAGAAAAGGGGGTTACATCACCTATTTTAGAGTTCCACCTAGAGTCCACTAGGAGATTGGAATGCTTAAAATAAATAAATATTGAATAAACCTACTACTCGACTCTAATAAATAAACAGCACTCATAAAACATTATTAAAAGCTCATAAAATAAAGGGTACCTAACAATTCCTCCCTCTTCAAATCAGCCTTGTCCTCAGGCTGTAGTAAGCATCAAACTCGCAGAGCTTCTCTTTAGTACTTTAGTGATAGGACTATATGAACACATCACAAACCGTTGATCATAGTAAGTATGCGTCTCCTTTTCCTTTTTGATAGTGTACATAATAGGTTTGTCTTGCATGTAAGAATAATTCTTTTTTTTTTTTTTCAGAATCCTGGCCTTGTATATTCAATTTTATCCTTGAAATTTGCTATCATAAGCCCTAAAAATACATCCAACAGGGATCTCGCTTCAAATTTGTCACAGCCTTCACTATGATGAGGCAATCGCGTCAATAGTCTCATTTCCATAAAATTATTAGTGTTACCAGTATCAATCAAAACTAAACATGGCAATGTTCTAGAGTTTACCAACTTTTATAGTTGCGGATTAGAGTAGCCCGGTTCCTCATATGCATGTTGTATGCTATGGTAGGTCCAAATACTTTATTAGATCTCTACCTTCATGCGGAATCCACATTCTTAGCTTCGACCGTTCATCTCCTAATTGCGTTCAATCATCAGAAGTTGCCCCTTAGTTACATCGATTGCGTGACTCCATAACTCACTTTTCATCATAGTACCAAACCCTTTACTATATCTTTTCTGAGTTTTCTTGGGTTAGTTCTTTTAGGGTTCAAGGTTTGCGTGCGAATATGGAGCCAGGTGGCTTGTTAATCATCTCTTTTTTTTTTTTTTTTTGCGTTGTGTCACTTCTGTTCCATGAATTTCCCTACTAATTTTTTCGCATGTAGATGTGTGAATAGAGTAGCGCTATCATAGTGCGAGGTTGACGAGTTAACTTCACACCGGATATCTCGATTAAGCTTTCAATAATGGTTCTTACTAGTTAGCATTCAGACCAAGCTCTGGTTGATTTGACAATCGTTCAAATCTGCTATGATATTCTAACATAATACAAGTTGAAAAATTTGGCGAGCTATCCTGTTGAAATTTGCCTGCGCTCTCAGTCGCTCTTTTTGAAAATACATAAGTATTTCTTACCGTTAGTTCTCAATTCTGATATAATGCGGGGGTTGGGGGTGTGATACCCTTTGTACTTTCAGCTAAGTTATCGGTGGCCATTGATTTTTTTTACCAATAAAATTGCAAATCTATAATGTCAACTCCCATTTAGGGTCGATTAGGACTTAGGGCATTTAATCACTGTACCTATTCGGCTGCCTGCTATTGCTGACACATTGCGATGGCAGCACTATGGGGAGAAGAGGGTTGCACTGTGAGAATGTAGCTGCAGTCGCCACCTGCCGCTGGGAATATGTGAAGAATTCACGGCAAGCGTGCTTGTATGAAGAGTGGTTGTGTGGAGGGCCTCGCGACTGTAGTGGCAATACGATGATGTGGATGGACGGCCGTATTGCCTCTTTCTCTATCACACTACGGAAGGGGCCACTAGGTGACATTGAGGCGATCGCGAGGCAGTTGAGGGAAACGAGATGGCATGTGGCAATCTGGTGCTTGTTTTGATCACGCGAGGATGGCGATGGTCTTACGGACTAGACAACTGCGCTTAATGCAGGAGCGATCGGCTGAAGCCAGCTCTTTTGGGGTTGAGGCTGCGGTGTATGGCAATCGATGCTGCGCTATATGCGGCAATGCATAGCAAGGAGAGGCACACAAGCGTGAAGCTGATGGGTTGGTTTTTGGATTGAGAAGAGAGAGCGCATGTTATTAATCCAAATGCTCTGTTGGCGGTTTAAGGGCAGGGCAGAGCAAGAACTTGAGGCTGCCAATAGTTGTGCATGCCCCGTACTAGAGGGCGGCTGCAACTGGAACGAGGGTTTCGGTCTATTGCGCTAGGCAGAGCAATGGTGCGCAAGTGCCGTGGCCTTATAAAACTACCCTAACGAGAACTATGGGATCGATTGGCTCTGCCCCCAGTCGAACAGTAGAAGAGCATAGACCCCACAAGGTTGCTATATTTGTGGTCAGACCGGAGGAGGGGAGCGCGTCGAGTGGCCCGCTACGGCTTGGGGCTTCGACTACGGGAGGCGGGCGATTCTGGTGGAGATAGGGAGGCAAATGTGAAGGGGCAGTCACGAGCCAGGACGGCGCTGCGCTGGGTAGCAACAAGTGGCATGGTTGCCTTACGAGGCGTTAGAAGATTCTTTTGGCCTGGGGACATACGATGATCAGGGTGGACTATGGCAGAAGAGCAAGGTTGCCCTCATTTGGTCGCGCTACGAGAGAGGCGGAGGTCGCCACGGAACAGCTGCAGACATTTGAGGTGAAAACGACCCACAGTAGGGGGCGGGCGATAGTGGAGACGGAAGGCCAGTTGAGGAGTCCACGTGCGCTGGGCAGGGAGCCGAGCATAAAGTCGACGGGCGATGGGCAAAATAGTAAGCATGACATGGTAGGTGGTAATCGGCACTTGCAGCAATAGAGCGCGACCGGTGGCTGTCGATAGTAGAGGAGTATATTATTCCGTAACACTAGTAGAGGGAGCAGATGGTGATGAGCCGCATGCGGGCGTGAGCAATGGTGGGTGAGTGGGCCCTCGGCAAGGCAGGAGATGGTGTCTGGGTTTTTTGTGCACTATGATGAGCACGAGTGCGAACAAAAGTGGTGATGCTGGATGTGAGTTGAGAAACAAGGCGCAACACTCGAATGAATGGCACTATTTCACTCAACAGCGAGGAGGGACGGCAACGAAGCGGCTACAATCGGGATCTAGGAAGGGAAGTGATGGAGTGGGGTAGGGTAGAATCCCGATGGTAGAACCGACACGAATGGGCAGTATGGGTCCGCTGGCCTGGGGAAACAGTGGTCGCCGGCCCTTCCGGCTCGGAGCGATGATGCGAGAGGAGGAAAAGCTGATGGAGCAAGGTTGCTGGCCAGGGTAAGGGTGGGTGTAATGTAGCAGTGGTGGCTGGCCTGGTTGGCGAGCAGCCGAGGATAGTGGAGAAGGGGACTAGCGGTGGTCATGGGTTGGGAGAACCTCCGACCTACTGGCCTTGGGAAAACTACAGGAAAATCGGGGTGAGGCTTGCCCTGAAAGTGAGAGGGTCCCGGGGAAGCAGGGGTGCATGCGCATGTGGCTTCTTACTTCTTCTCTCCTCTTTTTTTTATAGCTACGAAAACCACTACAATGAGAGACGCTAGACGATTGCTGACCCTCTGCCCTGATACCAAATGCGTAAGACCCTAAAGTCTTACATAAAAGAAGAAACCAGAGAAAATGTATGATCACTTCGGGGATCAGACTACTTAATAAATTCGCAGACGGATTCAGCCCTCCTTGATCACTTCGAGGGATTGACTCTTGATCCCTTCTGAGGGGGATCGACCTCATTGATCACTAAAGGAGGATCGTTGTGAATCTCGGATTTTGCATGATGGAAGACTAATTGATGTTGGTGTCTTAGTATGTTTAAATGCATTTGAGTGATGCAGGGTAATACGTCGATCAGGATTAGCAGTTGACGCAGGAGCAGAATGCGTTGCGCCCGGCGGACGACACGTTGGATATCGGACTGGATTAGAATGCCCTCAATGGCCGGGGTCGCAGGCATCGGGCCAAGCGACGCGAGCGGAATTGCACAAGCGAGTATCGGGGGCGGAGCGAAACCGTCGCAAAAGGCTTGCGGCATATAGCCGCAAGCAGGTGGACGAGAGTGACGACTCGGACTTCACGCGCGAATACCAACTAATTATGCCACGCCTGCCGGGCAATAAGAAATGTCAATTCGCGTTGTAATAATATCTAGCTCGGAGTAGGAGTTTTGATTTCGGCCTTCAGTGTGTGTTGTGCCGGCTTGAACTAACGATGACGATGACGACATAAAAGCGAAACAAAGATGCCGGAGAGTCAAGCCTACCCGCGAGGATTCCTTGCGGAGAGCTTCGAGATCTTTTGGTTTTTTTTTTTTTTTGAGAGTCTCTTTGACGACGAATCCGAAGCGTTCGTCGGGCATGCCTGCCGGAACTCAGCGGAAGCTGCGTTAGGGAGCTGCTGCCGCGGTTTTTCGCGAGCCGAAAAGGATTCGTCGGAAGAAGTTCAAGGAGCTCAACGAGAAAGGAAGCAAGATGGAGCTTGCGAAGAGCCGCCGCTCGTCGGAACTCACGCCAGCTCCACTCGTGTGCAGTTGCGGCGCTTGCGGGGAGAGGAGTGCAGAATGTGTTTCCGAGAGGTTCTCAGGAAGACCGCCGGCAAGTTCGCCGAAAGCGCGGTGTCGAGAAGAAGTCTTGACTATGGACTTTGTAATAGCTTAGAAAATGCCTCTTTTTTACATTGTAGTTAGACACAGTAATTAGCGGCTAGGCTTAGGGTTTATCATATGAACCCAAGTAGGGGCAATTCGGCCAAGTTCGGACGGGTTGTTGGGCCAATTTAGCCGAGCCCAACAGTGCCAGCTGAAATAGTGTAGGCGCGGGCACCGCCACTAGACTATGGGGGGGGGGGGGGGGGGAGCGAAGGGTGTGATTGTTTTTTTTGGTGGTGTGGGTGTCGCGTGGTTTGTTTTTTCTTAGGGATGGCACCGCCAAGAGGACCTGAGCGCTAGGCGGGGGAACCGCACCGGTCCTGCGGCACAGAGGGAGTAATGGCACCGCCCAGGCACACCCGAGAGCTAGGCGGTGGCACCGCTGCAGACTGGGACGAGGTGGCACCGCCCCAAGCTTACACTGTCAGTGTCCAAAACTGACAGGCCGGTGGCACACGCCACTGCACAGGGCGGTGCCCACGTAGACTTATGGGTTAGAGCATTATGAGGACATTCAAATTTTTGAGAGCCCCAAATTTGCATCCCTCTTGGAGGCCTTATAAATACCCCTATATTCTCAGCTGAGATAAACACTTTGCGAAGCTAGGAGTAGAGAAAATCTTTCGGAAAAGTTTTGTTTCATAGCTTGATGTTTCACCTCATTTGTTTTCATGAAATCTTTGTAAAGCGGTGAACCACTTGTTGTAGGGTTGTAAGAGGATTTTAGGATGATTTGGATAGTAAGCAAGAGCGGTTGATCTTCTGCCTAGGGTCAAGGAAAAGACTCGTGTACGCTGGAGAATGTTTGTGGTGTGTGAAAACGAACCGCCACTCGCCACTGTGTGGGGGAACGGAGATCGGAGGGCTCCCGCATCTTGAGAGTGGAAGGAGGGAGGTACTCTTGTCCCACGGCGCTCCCCGGGCCGCAACATATGCCTGCCCCACCCCCCCCATACCCCTTTTTTTAGAACATATCGTCTTCTGTGGACTGACTTCAATAGCCTGAGTTGCTACTTCACAGATCTGATACGATATCTACATGCCCACTGCAGCCGACGTCTGTACAACGATTTGAGCAATCCGTGCGTTCAGTACTTGCTTTGGTAACGCTACATCAGACTTCGGCAATAAAGCGGGTGATAGGAAGTGGTGAGTGGAGGCGCAGCGCAGTTGCAAAGTGAGTAAACGCACATCACGAGAGAACGAGTTTCAACCGAACAGAGAGGAGCTTTAAGGATAATAGTTGGTTTGTTTTTTTATTTTTTGTTTTTATTTGTGCCTCGTTTTTTTTAGACAGTGGTTTAATGAGTTTTTTTCTTTGTGTGTGATAATTCGGTTACGAACGTTTCGAAAGTGTTTCAATACTCGAAAGTTTATAGTTCTTACGAATGACCCAATAATTCACCCCCCCCTCTTATGTGAAGAACAGTCCCTTCCGATCCTAACAATTGGTATCAGAGCCCGGTATTTCTCAGTTGGATTTACACCCAGAGCGAAAGGCTTTCATGCTTTCAAGAGGGCTCTTCGTTTTTCGCTCACACCGTTGTGTAACAGGATTGGAATACACTTATTGGACAACTCGAGATGAGAGTGTCTGGATTTCTATGCCAACTTGATATTATGGAATATTGTTGGAAAACGCGCTTTTAACT
This sequence comes from Musa balbisiana, assembly GCA_004837865.1. Taxonomy (NCBI): domain Eukaryota; kingdom Viridiplantae; phylum Streptophyta; class Magnoliopsida; order Zingiberales; family Musaceae; genus Musa; species Musa balbisiana. Next base: position 5,215,270 of record CM017189.1, read on the forward strand.
TACCCTCTAAACCGGATGAACGACATGTCGGATTTTGCGAGAAGAAGTATTTTCTTTTAACCCAAGGCCTTATGCGATGCCTTATTTGCGCTTTGGACACAAAAATGAGTTTCAAAGTGGATGTCTATGTGCGAAACGGCTCGCCTGTTTGATATTTGGCGCACACACTTGAAATCACGCACGCATGGGAACTAGTAGGTTCAAAGAACTCCTGAAATGTTAACATTTATATTGCATGATATTTTTTTGAGGATTTTTCAGAATGTCAACCCAAGCCGAAAGACTATAGGGACGAACATGTACATCCCGTTTCACGGATGCTCGTCAATAATATAAGAGTTCTGTAAATCTTTTTCGAATTTGGACCTCGTAAGTAAGATCTTAGATCGCATTACAAAAGAGGTGGGGATGCTAAAATAACCACCAATCAAGAGACAAAAAATTTAAATGATTTGCCATTAAAAGAATTAAATCGGAGTCATTTAATGACTTATGAAATGACCATTTTGCCGAACATTTTGAACCAGATGAGCCACTTGGCAACCACATTACAAAGAATACGGAAGGATTGCGAACTCCGGAGACAAATGAAATACCACCTTGAGCGAGTAGACTCAAGTGATGATGGACAATGATGAACTTGAACTCGGAACACTAAATCTTAATAAGTTCATTCAACCCACATCTAAAATAAACAATTGAACGTGAACAGGAGGAAAAGAGTTGCAAAAGAAGCGGAAGGCAACAAAGGATGAATCAAGAACTTCCAAAGTGAAACGTGGCCGAATTGGGCTTGACGGGCTCGACTACAAGGTCAGTAACTCACTCCCTTAATTTATTTTTGAAATTACTGATGACCTTGTTATGATGAATTTTCCTCTTTGGTAGTAGTTTAGAATTAATTTCTTGGAAAATGGCATGTCTAATAATTTGATAAGTGACAAAATGCCAAAAACTTAGGACTCATGCTATGATTATATTAACTTTAAAAATATCATGAAAATTCGACAGGTTTATGATAAACAAAAATGATTTTGATTAAAAAGCTGATGAAGTATGACTATATCGTGCTTTAGAAGTAATAATGCTGATTTAAATCGTTGATTTCCATTGTATTCTGATTTGATTAAATGAAATCATGTTTGAAATTTGAAGTAATGCATAATGCATGTAAAAAATATTAAATGTTTTGATACCAGATGACGATGTGGTGCCATGAGATTTTAAGTTATACAATGATAATTTTTGCTGATTTATGAATTATGTATTTGCCCAGTTAATGAAATGCTCTTTTTTGTTATTAAATGATTGATAAATGTTTTTCAGAAGAAATAATGTTGTATTTTGAGGATTTCCAATCTTTGATTGAACCAGGCCTTGATGTATAATGCAAAATATAAAGAAGTTTGAATCACTGCCAGAATGCATATGTAATGGATCTTGTATCAAAAAACTACAGCTCTGCAAAGATTAGAGTCACCTAAAAAGCCAACTGCAGATGATTTCTACAAAAACAAAATGATCTTGATGAAAATACTTTATTGAATCAATTTCGATGATGCATAAGATGTATATGTAAGAAATATTTTACTATTTTGAAACCATGTCTTGATGTCAAGCATAATGACATGTAATAGATTTCGTGAAATATGTATGATGATCTTGGAAGTATGGATTATCGCATTTCCTCTAATTTTTACGGCTAATTCGCAAAATGGCTTTTTCGGTTTTTGAACATTGAGTGCATATTTTGTTTATTGGCAGCATAAAGGAAATAAATCACTTTAAAAGTGAACACTTAAAAAGTGGAAAAATATATTATCAAGGAACTCATGATCTATTTATGTATGAATTTTTTGCGAACCTTAAAATGATTTGATGATTTACATTGACATGAGTTTTATCAAAATCATGATATTGCTTTACTAATAGCGAACTACATGAGCATTTCCCTTGTGACGATACATTTGATTATTTTAAAAGGCAGATTGTCGAAAATGATTATGGAATTTGGATTTTTTCTTGGCATTCAGAATTAATCTCATCTTGTTTAGAGATTTGTGAAATCTTTGCCTACCTGTGAATCCTTTCCTCGCGCCTTCGATTTGTTAAATGTTATACATGTTATCATGTGAAAAATTTGAAACCATGGTTTGATATCATGCATACCCAAGAATGTGATTTGACCTATAAAGCTAAGGCAGCTTAGCTGCAAAGAAATCCACTTAAAAAAAAATACTTTCCCCATTCTGATCGAGATTAATGATTCATGATATTTTGTGATCTCGAACTTGATTTGATGACATGAATCTGAGTTTCAAGGTTAACGATTTTGTATTTCAAATAAGTGTTTCTAAATCATCATCTTGATCTTGAAAACATTGGAATCACAATATAATATCTTTTGGTATTAATGAATTGATACTCACAATATGAAAGTATTGTATTCATGACTTGAATTTGATTGAAACATTGCATCGCTTAACTTAATCCTTCTCCTATGTTTCAAAATTCTTTAAATGCCTTTATGTGCCTGGCAAAATTCAATTGGATTTATGATGAATCACGAATCATGACTTGATCTTGATAATTGATATATTTTATCTGACCCTTGGTTGTCTAATACGTTTGACCTCTATTTACAACGATTTCTTGTACGAATGAATCATGTCCTTCTTGAATTTTCTTGATATCATAACATGATTTTTGATAATATGGACCTGTGTATAATGATTAAATTTGTTAGCCATTGATTTCTCCATTCTTTTCGATAATGATAAAGGGCGGAGTTCGTTATAGCATACATATTTCAAAGGAAGCAGAAAATTGACTAGCTGATCATTTCATTGAAAGAACTTGCCTAGGCGATAACGCCTACCAATGACATGAATTGCCCCAAATATTGCCAATATTAAAAGAAGCAAAGAATGCCTAGTCTCGAAAGAAGCAACCCTACAAAACGTAGATAACTTGCACATATTGTGTCGCCATGCATTTGAATCAAAAATAGTTGATATCCTCTAAAAGCATCGCATAAATTTTTAGTAGGCCACTATATCACAGGTCAACGTATCGCAAATGACTTTATGAGAATATTTTTAACAATTGATGTCTTTCATGACTGATTTCTTTGCAAGTTTTGTCTTGATATGTATCCATGCGATGTAGATTTGAATATGATGATGCAAATTTATAATTATCATTGGTTGCCGCTCCTTTTCCGCGCAGGAATATGGGGAGAGAAAGATTGCTAGCTCAAGGCAAATGCCCGGCGTCAAGCTTGTACTCTACCCTACATTTCGACAAAAACAAAGAGAGGAGGAAAGCTTTTGCTAGTTGAACATGCCAAAGAAAACGCATAGTGCAATCTTGCACAAGAAGCCAAGTGTTGAATTGCCATGCTGCCACTTAAGGAATGTTACTATGCTTGTGCTTATATGTTTATGATGAAAATTCTAGCCTTCAGTTACAAAAACTTGAATATCGTCTAAAATAAGCCAGAGCATACGCTCCCCCATTTTTGTTGACATGACGTAGGGGGAGAAGATATATTGATGACGTCATGCATTTGATTCTGAATATTTTATATATTTGCCGTGTGGTTTAAATGTTTTTCCTAACATGTGATGAATGTACTGGATTTGGCTAATCCAACGTGATTCTATCAGGGCATATTATAGGGGGAGTTTGTTTAAACTCCGGGGAGTTAAGATTAACGCGCGTAGTCAGCAATAGTTGCCTCATCAAAAAGAGGGGAGATTGTTGAATTCAGATTTTGATGATTGAAATCTCATGATTGCTGTTTAGGATGTTTAACGGCATCTTTGCAGTGATGAGTCTATCTACGATCCGGAGTAGACAGGTGACGCAGGAGGAATTGACGTTGACAGCCGGAGGAGAGTCACGTTGGATTTGAGACGGTAGAATGCTTCGGACCGTCGGGCAATCGGGGGGGCCAAGGATGAGCGGCATTGCCCCCCCCCCCGTACCAGGATATCCGGGTTTGCGGAGGTCAACGAGCGATTGGGCGCGAATAAAGCGCCAAGAGTGGGTGACGATGCGTGAAGAATCAGGATGAAGCTGCCCAACCAATTAACGTGCCCGCGGCCACAGAATGTCAATTCTGCGATTATGGAAAGAACTGTATAGATCGGAGTAGAGTTTTGGCTTGCTGTGTGCCAGGATTAACCGATGACGATGAAGACATAAAGCCGAAACACAAGGCGGAGCAAGGGCGAAGGATTCATTGGGAGTTCGAGAGTTCGACGGAAGTCCGAAGGTTCGTCGGGAAGATGCAGGAAGAAAATAGCCGGAATGATTTTGGGTTTAGGGAGCTTGCTGAAGGTTTTTCGGAAACCGCCAAAGGTTCGTCGGAAAGTTCACGGAGCTCACGGAAGATCGGGCTTGCGCAGACGCTCGCGGAATCGCCAAGATCAAATAGTGTTCATGAAGTTAGGAGCTTGCCGGGAAGTCCGCAGACTGGTTTCGAAGAGTTTTCGGCAGACCGACGGAGGAGTTCGCCGAAAGCTCGTTCGGGAAGAAGTCTGGAATTAGGACTTGGTAATAGCTTAGAAAATGTCTTAATTTGTCGTTAGAAAGTTTAATTAGGGCTAGGATTAGGTGTTATCCATGACAATAGTAGGGGCCAATTCGGCCACGTTAGGCCTGGTTTGGGCCAATTTGAAGACCAAACCAGTGAGCTGAAAAATAGTGTAGGCGGTGGCACAGCCTTAGGAATGGCGGTGGCACCGCCAGAGGCCGAGTGAGGCTAGGCGGGGACCGCCGGTCTGGCGGTGGCACGCCCCAGACTTAACGAGAGCTAGGATGGGTTGGCACCGCGGACGGGGCGGTGGCACCGCCCAGTCTACACTGTCAAGTGTAACAAACTGACAGGGCGGTGAACGCCACGGACAGGCGGTGGACAGCGAGCTTCGGGAACATAGAGGAATTCAAATGTTTGGAGCCCAATTTGAACCTCTTGATGAGGCTATAAATACCCTCTATTCTCAGTGAGAATACAACACTGTTGGAGAAGCTAGAAGTTGAGGAAAATCTTTAGGAAAAGTCTGTTGTCAATAGCTTTGGTGGTTCAACTCATTTCTTTACATTGAAATCTTTGTACAAGGGTGAACACTTGTAAGAGGTTGTAAGAGGGGGGGTAGAAGGAGGTTGATATCGCGCCTGTCAAGGAAGATCGTTAGTGGATGCCGGGACCTCGCCGGAAGGAGGAATCGGAGGAGTGGATGTGGGCACGATGACCGAACCACAATAAACTATCGTATGGCTATTGGTGTGCATTTACATTCTGCTATATCCTTACTGCAAACCATCTCACTTTGATGCTCACTCTTTGTCTCCTCATACTATGCCTTCAAGTTTAAAACGCAATCGAAACGGTTTTCAACGAAACATTGTTTTATCGTACGAAGTTCGAAACGGGTTTAAATCAAGAACCAAGTTTAGTTACTTCCGCTGCACTAATTCAGCCCCCCCTCTTAGTGCCGCTCCGTATAACATCGGCTTCCTAGGGTTTGTCCCACAGATAGAACTATATTTCATGATTGTTTGATTGATGATGAATTACTGGAAAAAAACGGGTTAATCACTATTTATTAGAGTTCTCCGTAGAGTCCATAGGACTTGGACTCTTAATAAATAAACAAATATTAATAATCTTACCCGACTAACTAACTAAATAGACTCAATAAATATTATTCAAAAGCTCATAAAATAAAGAGTCCTAATAGTCTAAGAGCATGAGGAAGAGGTCGCGGATAAAGAACACTAGTCGGTGATATATGATGATGGCCTTGCAGTACGCGACCAGCAAACGATGAAAGTAGGAGGACTATGAAACAACAACTATCACCATTTTTATTGGACCACGAGAGCACTAATAATTTTATAAACAGTCGGGTTGTTGTCGGATGGCTCTACCTATCGAGAATGGCAACAGGTTGACGTTAAAGTTACCGACGGATAAATTTTGAAGGGGATCATAGGTGCCTGCAAGTGAAAACTGTTGTTTAGGGACAAGAGATAAATTGCAGATTTCTTCCTCCTCCTCTTGATGATTATGAGGCCATGCTGACATCGAATGGTTGTGACATGAGTGATGTTTCCTAAAACTTTGTGAAAATAATTATGAAATTTAATAGAAGGGGAAACATGTATACTGCACGGGAAACGTGGGGTAACATAAGACGATTTGCACACAACAAATGGAGAATGTTTTGCACAAAATATGCAGTGGATTTTTGGTACAACTTGAGTAGCAAACTAAGGAGAGGCCAACAGAATTGAAATCCAACCTACTTCCTTTGCTTGAGAATTTTCAGATAATTTGATGAACCGTGCAACCTACCTCCTACCACGGCATAATCATTGTATATGGTTCTTTTGGGCAAACCTTAGAAATACTCGGGCCCATATTAGTATCCACATCCCAAAGGATGAAAAAGAAAGGATATAAAAGATATGCTTGAAACAAAAGTTAATTTGGCCAAAATGCAGCCAACTACTCTTCAGCGGGCTCCCGTACGAAATAAGACGGATAAGGTGAATGTGCGTTGATACTGAGCTTCAAATAGCATACCATCAAGGACAAATACCCTATCCAATAGTAGATAATTGCTGGATGAATTAAAGAAGCACAAGTTGTCATAAAGCTGACCTGCGATCCGGGTATTCTTTGTTAGGAAAGAGTCGGGCACTAGGGGGGTGAATTTGTGCCAGCGGATAAAAATGTTGATTTTAGAAAATATTCGTTTTGATTAAAACGAATCTCGAAAAGAGATTAACTTAAAAACATGTTTGTCGGAAGCGTAGGGAAAGCCAAAGTAAGGAGGAAGTTTGCTATGAAGTACATTGCTCAAAGTAATACAAACCA
>CM017189.1:5223146-5230646 GCA_004837865.1 Musa balbisiana
CAGGCTACCCGAGCAAGCTAAATTTTTTGTCGTTTCACTTTCGACCAGCGACTTCCTTGAGGATATTAAGAGGAAATGGTAGTAAGATCTGGAGACCAGTAAGATCATAAAAAAATTGAAGGAAACACCAAGCTCTGTGGCTCATTACAGTTGGGACTCAAAAGAATTGTACTATATTAGATGCATTGTGTTTGTGCCAAATTCTACTTACATAAAGACCATCCTTTAAGAGATGCATTCCACACCTACGGCCGGGCACTCTAGGTTCCCTAGAACCTGTAAGAGAATTAAGCAAAAATTTTATTGGGTAGGGATGAAAAATATTATTGCTAAATTTGTGACACAATGTGATGTATGTCAGCAATATAAAAGTAAGACAGTGGAAAGTCCCAAAAAGCTACAACCTTTACCTATCCTGGACCTAATATGGACTGATATATCAATGAACTTCATCGAAAGGCTTCCCTCATCATAAGGAAAAGGTATAATTTTTGTCATGGTAGATCACCTTATAAAGTATGCTCACTTTTGCACTGTTCGTAATCCCTACATTGCTTCTAGTATTGCTTAAATCTTTATGGAGAATATTATAAAATTACGCAGGACGCCAAGATCTATTGTAAGTCGTGATAGAGTCTTCACGAGTAGATTTTAGATAGAGTTATTCCAAATGTAGGGCACTAAATTAAAATTGAGTACGGCGTATCATCCACAAACTGATGGCCAGACTGAAGTAGTGAATAGGTGCTTGGACACATACCTCAGATGCTTCACCAGTGATCGACCAAAAGAGTGGACAAAGTGGCTTCCCTGGGCCGAGTGGTGGTATAATACAACTTATCATTCATCCATAAAATGTACTCCCTATGAGGCTATGTATGGCCGACCTCCCCTTGTGATCCCAAAATATGTGTAGGGCACTTCTAAAGTAGAACAAGCAGATAGGGAACTACAAGATAGAGACAAAATGCTAAAGTTGCTAAAAGATAATCTCACTGCAGCTCAAGCAAGGATGAAACAACAATATGATCAACATAAAGGCGAAAGAGAATTTTCAGTAGGAGATTGGGTCTTCTGTTGAATCTTGTATTTTGATGATGAAATCAATTGATAAGTGTTTATGATTTGATTTGTATTTTGAGTGACGTAGGATGCTTCAATCAGGATGAGATAATTAAAGCAGGAAGAATCATGTTGGGCCATAGGAAAACATGTTAGAAGATTGGATGTCAAGTTGAAGGAACGATCGACGTATCAATAGAAGGCTTCGGGACATGAATTCGGGCATTGAGCCAAGAAGAGTAGATATTGTGCCAAGGATATCGGAGTTGTGGAGTCAACTGGATGATTGGGCAATAGGCCGCAAGAGAGGATGATGCGCCGAAGAATCGGACGAAGTGTCGATGGACCAATGACATGCCGGACAACATGATTCAAGCTTAGTAATAATTGTCTAGATCGAAGTGTGTTTTTACATGTGCAGGATTAACTATGATAGCAAGACATAAAGCAAAATGAAGTTCCGAAGTCAAGAACGCGATTTCGTTGGGAGTTCGAGAGTTCATCGGAAGTCCAAATGTTCATCGGAAGTTCTGTCGGAACCAACCGAGAAGTCCTGGAGCTTGCTAAAGAAGCTTGTCGGAACTCGCCAAGAAGATCGTCGTGAAGTCCAAGAGCTTGCTAAGAGTCTGCTACAACATTGCTGAGAGATAGTCGGAAGTTCGCCGGAAGCTCGCCGGAAGAAACTTCACTTACGAACTTGTTTAGCTTAGAAAATGTCTTAGAATTCGTAGTTAGCACATAATTGGGATTGGATTTGGGCCAACCCAATTAGAGGTCAGTTGGGCCCATGTAAAGACTGTGTTGGGCCCAATGAAAGGCCCAAATAATGACCCAAGAGGTGGCACTATCATGGCATAGTCTCCGAGACTATGTTAGGCGGTGGTTCTGCCTAGACATAACCTCCGAGAGGTTATAGGCAGTAGTACCACCAATTTGGGCTATAGTACCGCCTAACACAACCTCCCAAGCGATGGTACCACTAGTCTGGGTAGTGGTACTGCTCAGTGGCAGGGTGCTAGGCGGTGGTACTGCCTATCTGGGCTATAGGTACTACCCAATGCAGTGTTAGTGTCAAACTGACACTAGCGGTGGTACTGCCCAACACAAGCGGTGGTACCGCCCGTGCCTAGGAAACCCAAGATAGGATATTTTTAGGCTCCAAGTTTGAATCAACTTGAGGCCTATAAATACCCCTCTCATCCCTGGTTAAGACATACAAGCACAAAGAATTTAAAAAGGGAAAAATGCTATTGTAATTTCTTGTGAGAATCCTCCTCTTTTAGTCTAAGTGTTAAAATAGTTTTAGAGAGGAGCGAGTGCTTGTAAGGGTTCTCTCCTAAACCTATGAAAAAGAGAAAAGGGGCGTAAAAGGGTAGTTGATCTTCGCTCGTTGAAAGAAGATCGATAGTGGATACCGGTAGCCTCGACGGAAGAGGAATCGGTGGAATGGATGTAGGTCATGATGACCGAACCACTATAAATCGGTTTGCATTCTTGTTATGCTTTTAATTCTCATATTGCAAACTAATTTACTTACTTTATTTGCTCATTACATTCTTGCAAACGCTTTAAAGTTAAACACTTTCCAAGATTGGTTTTCAACGTACAAAAGAATTTTTTAAACCGACGTTATTTTACTGCTGCACTAATTCACCCGCCCCCTCCCCCTCTTAGTGCCGACCTTTTTCTTACATCTTCTAATGGCTCCAGTTATACAAGCAAACATCAACCTAAACCAAAGCATCTATGAAGCTTTCACCTCAGTTCTATGGACCTTACCAAATTTTGGAGTGCATTGGGGCGGTAGCATACAAATTGGACTTACCCGCCAGCTCCCGAATCCATCTAGTCTTCCATGTTTCATGTTTAAAACTCAAGCTGGGACAAAACGAGATAGCCCAAAACCATCTACCAAATATGACTACCTAAGGAGAACTCTAGACCCAACCGAGTGCAATTATTAATCGATGGATCGTGACTCAACGACGATAACCCACTACTAAAGTACTAATACAGTGGGCAAACCTACCAGCAAAAGATGCCACTTGGGAGAAATATGACAACTTGAAAATCAAATTCCTAGAATTCATGGATCGTCAGCCTCGAGGACAAGGCTGATTTGAAGAGGGCGGGTCTATTAGGACTCTAGCTAGGAGAGTCCTAATTGAAAGGGGCATTTATGTAAAACTTACGTAGCCGACCCCTATTAAAGAAGTTAAGAGGCTGACTAAGGATATGATTAGTTTGGAGGTTGCTTCTTAGAGAAGCATTAGGAGTTGGTTAGAAGTAGGAGTCTTGAGTAGGAGCTCTAATTGAGTAGGAGTTGGGTTTTAGAAGCTCTATAAATAGTTATGTATTCATCCTCTTTTGATAAGAAATAGATGAATCTTTGTAGTAGCCTTTGAGTAGTAACTTGGAGGAAGGAACCCTTATAGAATTCTAAGGAGGTCGATCCCCTAAAAAGATCAACCTCAAGCTTAGAATCCGTAAGGGTTCTAAAAGTTTATCATATTTGATACAAGTCATTTCATAGGTCATTAAAGACTCAAAAAGTTCTTTAGAGAGAAACCGTTCAAGTTATTTGTCTCTTATATTGTCATCACTTTTGGATCTAAACTTTTTGGAATGGATCTTTGTATTTTGTTAATAAGTTCAAAATTAGAAAAACTTTTACCAAGTACTTTCTTTCCCTCCCTTAGATAGTTTAGTCAACTCCCACGTCTAATTCGACATGAGTGAGTCCATCTTATTTTTCATGGCAAACTCCAACTTGATTGAATCTTCAACTTCTTGCTTCATCATAATATTTTGGTTCACCATTATCAATAAATAATAATAACTACAAAGAAGGTAAATAACAATATACCAATTTAGGAATTCTTGTGAAACATATTAATTTTAATACTTAATAGTGCTGGAGTGCATGATTTTCCTTAAGAACAATATACTCCATGTCAGCTTTAGCATTAGTGTTTGTAGCTTCGGCAACTGATAAATCATTGCGCATTGCTTTCTCATTGAATATGACATCCATGCTTTTTATGATTTTTTAATTTTCATAATCCTAAAATTGATAGCCGAACTCATCAGTGTCAGCCAATAGAAGCATATATTCTAGACTTGAGTCAATCTTGCTTCTTTCAGAAATAATATGCACAACCAACCACTCTTAAATATAAAAATTTACATCGTAGCCACTCTAAACTTCTTATAGTAATTTCTTACCTAGAGGAACTGAGAGTCTATAATTGATAAGGTAAGTTGTTATACGGATAGTTTTAGCCCAAAAAAATCTTTAGTAAACTTGCATATATTCTAATACTTCTAGCATATTCATTCAAATTTCTGTTCATGTGCTCTACTACTCTATCTTGTTAGGGTGTTTTAGGAGTAGTCATTTCTAAGTGTTTTAGGAGTAGTCATTTCTAATATAACTCCACTAGTTTTACAAAACTCTTTTAAGCCATCTTTTCACTTCGTTCCATTGTCAAACCTGAGCTACTTTACCATTAGACCTGTCTTATCTTCTACCAAGATTTTTTATTTTCTGAAAATATCATTAATTTTAGATGTTTGATAATCAATAAAGGTGACATAATACAATAAGCTTTCAAGGGATGGTACTGGTGATAGTCCCCACATGTGCATGTGAACTAGCTCTAACTTCCCTACTTTATGCAGTCTACAAAATTTTGAGAGATTGATACTTTTTTGTTTGCTAAAAATATAGTCCTTATATAGATCAATGTCTATTAATTTCAAATCTAACAGCTTGCCCTTTGATAGCAAAATTTTCATCCCTTTTTTACTCATGTAATTAAGGCTTTTGTATCAAAGTTTTAATAACTCATTTGACCCTCCTACCATTAAAATGAGGCCTTTCATCTTGGAAGTAACATAAAGAGTACCATTTCTTTTGTTTTGGGCTATCACCATATCTCTCTTTGTTATCTTCCATGCATTTCTTAAGAAGGTTGTGCAATAACCTTCTTCATCAAACTGACCCACAGAGATAAGATTTCTCTTAAGGCTATGAATATGTTTCACATTCTTCAGTTTTCATATAACCAAATTTAACAACATCTCTTTGATATTGCCCTTCCCCACATTCTTCAATGTCTCATCATCAGCTATATGAACTTTTTCGAAATCACCATTAATATACTTCTCCATGATTTCATAACATGAGATATAGTCAAAAGATACTCTTGAATCCAGATTCTAGGATTCAATTGAATTATTGACACTAAGGATTAGGGCATAACCATCTTCTTCAATTACATTAGCAGATTCTTGTGTACAACTATTTTTCTTTAGTACTCAAGGATCCCTCTTGAGATGACCCTTTTTGCCACAATTCTAGCAACTAAAATCTTTAGTTCTAGATTTAGATTTTCTCTATTTGGATTTGGATTTGCCCCGATTTAAGTTTTCTCAGCAAATATATCTTTGGATTGGATGTTTAAGATAGAACTTAATGTTTCTCCTCATCCTCTTTAATAGATTTCTTTGCTCAGAATCAAATCATGAACATCATCAAACTTTAACTTGTTGTTTCTTGAAGAGTTGCTTGCTATGTCAACATTGCATTCCAACTTTTTGATAGGGATAATAGAAAGATAAGGGCTCGAACTTCATCATCGAATTCGATTCCCATTGAACTTAGTTGGGTTGTAATTGTACTAAGTTCGTTGATATGTTTCACCATGGACACACCTTTTGTCATTCAGAAATTGAATAGCTACCTTATCAAGTGCATCTTATTTGAAGCGAATGGCTTCTTATACATGATGGAAGAGTCACCATAAGACTTGTTAGCAATCATCTCCTTGACTATATTGAAAGTCACATTATAAGATAATGATAACTAGGTAACTCCAAGTGCTTGCCTATTAAGAATAGCCCATAAATAGAGACAGATATAGATTTTTCTTATATAGGAAGTTTTCAATCTGCATCTTCTAAAAATTAAAATCTGCACTCTTGTACTTCTCAATTTTGATCTTTCTTTCATTTATCACCATCACTCTCATTCAAATTTGGCTAAAAAAATAATAATAAATCTCTAAACCAAGATATGATACCATTATTAGGAAAAGTAAATAAATTTCTTGACACTAGATTCAAAGAAGTAACAAATAATAAAATATCGATAAACACAGATATTTATATAATTTTCCTAAACTAGACTATGGCCATGGAGCTATTGTAGATCTTCGCTATTAGGAGAAAAATTAGTCCTCACTATAAGTACATAAAAAACACTTAGCCCTCATCAACTTCTGCCTCTACTCTAGACACACTTCTCAAGAAAGCTCATTTCTATTTATAGTGCTGTGCACACTAAGGAAAGAAATATCATATGTAACCCACTAATCTAAATAACCTTTAGTTTGTAGCAAAAAATTATAAAAGTGGTTACCCCCTTTTTACCAAGTCAAATAATGGCTTTTAATAATTTTATTTGTAAGATTTTAACCGAGAGTTTGTATAAAACATTATAAAGTACTATAGGCTAATAGTTATGAATTTTGTTAGAATTAGAGTTCTTAGGTATAAAAGTAAGTTGAATGTTACCCAGGCAAAAGAGAGAAGGCCATTAATATAAAAGGAAGATAATGTTTCAATTATAGTATTTCAAATTATATTACTAATACTTGTAGAATTCGACTATGAAATAATCAGGTTCGGGATTCTTACCAAGCCCTATTTAAAGAAAGACAGTATAAATTTCAAAACTAATAAATGGAGTACAAAGACATGAGAAATTAGTAATAGGGATACCATTAAAGAAGGTTGGGAGATGAGAGAAGGGGGAAGGAGTAAAACTAGTGGCCTCATTCCAAATAAAGCCATACCAATATGTAAAAGCTAAAGCTAGTTTAGTATTTTTAGTGAGGATTTTCTATTGTCCAAGGTATGAGTTATTTAGTGTTTTTATCACCTTTCCCCAACTAAAGAGTTTTAGTTTTGGTCCATCATTTAATTTGATATTGATGGTTGAGGGTCATAAGTTTATTGTTAAGAAAGCAAAGGAACAAGCTTTCATGATGAGTTAGGATACCTGTGGTGTCTTTGAATTCAAGTTGAGAAAATTTCTTGAAAAGTTTGTTTTATGTTAGCATCTAGGTTTTCTCCTATTTTTCTTCTTTGACTTTGGATTTTGGATTCAAGGGAGAAGAGCTTCTGTTGAAAATCGCTTTGAGATTAGGGGTGATTTGAGGGAGGGGCAGTTTTAGAAATCATTTCAAGGGTCTCAGATTAATTAAGCTAGTATTGTTTAAATTTGAGGAAATAATTATTATATTTTCTAGCAAGAGATAAGCTAATGTTGATTAATTAAGTTGTATGATCATAAGCAATTCTAGGTAAGTAAGTGTTGTATAGAAACATCTTTAAAAGCTGAAATCCAATAAATATTCATAAATGTTTTATTCA
>CM017189.1:5238146-5263146 GCA_004837865.1 Musa balbisiana
ATCAGAAGCAACGCAACAAGCTGCTTCCGAAATCGAAATCTAAACCTGGTTTTCAGGTAAACCTCAACAATGACCGGCAGTCCTGTGGCCGTCAAAAGATGAGATTAGCAAGTGGCATCCAAAAACTAGTCATTTTTTGCTTTACGCTGGTCAACGTTCATCTCTATCTCACCCCACTTTTGTCTATCAGAAGGCCTTCTCGAATTCCTTATACACTATAATTCTTCTTTTATATTATTAGTATTTTTGCTTTTACAAAGGATGAGTGGTGAACATAGGATTTGATCCTAAGATCTTATTATGCTACTTAAGTCATCTACATCTTCAAAAGATTGTATTTCTTTATTCACTCTTATTTTTAGATCTTGTTTCTAAATAAATGATCCGAAAACATAGACTTTTTTTTATTGGTGTTGCAAGTGCTTGTTAAAGTTATTTTTTAAAAATCAAAATTTCTGTTTACTTATTTTTTCTGATTATTTATAAAAGTTACTTTAATAAAGGGATATATCCTTAGGACAATATCCTTTCAATGTGATCATTGGGACATATTTTAGGCTCTATTAATAATCCTAAAATAACCTCGATTGATTCACATTTCTTTCTCTTTAATTTTTCTCTTCAAATATTTTTGTTCGTCGAAAGAGATTGGTCAAATCAATCCATGATTATACTTGTGAGAGAGATAATATCAGTTGAATTATGGAGTTGAAATCTCGATCAATCCCATTGGGATAAGATTTTACATGATTATGTTCCCCTTATATTTTCTAAACTTTATCTCTTGAATTATTATTTTAATCATTTATGAGTTCTATAATCGAAATACATATACCCAATATGTTACCCGAACAATTTAAAGATGAAATCTGGAAGAATTTTGATTAGAAGATTAATAGGGATTCAATATGTTTAAAACTAATTTGTTATTATATTTTTCTTAAATAGTGTAAGTTCTATTTTACATATGTCTTCTCAACCTTCTTAGTGGTTCGAGGATATATGTTGTTTCGCATGCACTAGTTTCATATATCAGTTTGTATCAACATGTACCTAATCTCTTATTCATGATCATTTTGTTGGAACTGAATAGTTTGTATTTTTTGATAATTGAAACGACGCACTAATCTTTCTACTTATGATAAATTCATTTAGGGATCAAACATTCGTCTCTATCATAAAAAATAATGAAATCTTGTCACTCTTTCCTTATAGGTTGGTGTTTTCCAAATATACAATAATTAGTGTATTTTATTCAAAATGTACCTTTGTACCTTGAACATAACATTAGACCAAAAATTTATTATTTTCAGTGGACAACCTTTTGTACTTTTGAGACTGCCACTGATAAATGTAAACCTAAAAGGTAAGACTTCTTAACAATGCAATATGTCGCAATTAAACATGTTAATAAATAACAATATCAAGTACTCCAAAACTCTTTTTTATTCTATCTGCAATAACTTCTTAAGGATCTCTAGAAATCTTGAATTGAGTTCGACGCAAATGTTGGGTTACAGATTTGAGAAGTAAGTTGGAGATTAATAACATCAAAGAAACCTGGGAGAAAGAAAAGAAGAGGCAGCAATAATGATATCAGGGGATAAAATGGAGAATGAATTTCGAAAGAAAATCGATAGTAGAAAAAGAATGAATTTATGATAAAATTTTAATAAGATAAAAAAAAAACTTACCATCAAGATTATAGAAAGATCATCACTCCAAGGATAATAAATAAGGATACAGAACTAAAAACAAAAGATTCACTACTTAAGGATGCATCCAATAGATATAGAGTTTAGGAGAGCACTCCAATAGAGCTTTCGTCAATATCATCAGTTTCTAAAGTTCTTTCTAACCCTTAAACAACAAAATAAATACTAATACATGAAACAATCCTTGATGCAGAAGAAATTTTAAAATTAAGTATTTTATAGTTGGTAACAAACTTCTTTAATCTATTATTTGGTAATGAAGAAAAGTACCTTGAAACAATTGTAACTTTATCTAGGGAATGTGCTAATGAGTTATCATATTTGAGTGGGTTGGGTTAAAAACTATGAGGCAACATTGTGAGCTAAAAAAAAAATCATAACATTAACAAAGTCCATATGAGTAGATTTAGCAAATTAGGCACTCTCGTGTCAATCTCTGAAAAAGACTTATCCTTAGGTAATTGTTTATTTTATAAATATGATTATGAAAAGAACTTAAATTAGTAAAATTAAATATTGGAAATATTCCATAATCTTTTGGTAGTTCGATCTCATAAGCATTTTTGTCAATTATCTAAAGTACCTTGAATCGACTATTAGTCCTCAGTTTCAATTTTTTAAATTTGCCTAGTGGAAACCATTCCTTCCTTAGATGAATCTAGACTAAATCACCTGCATTAAACTCCACATATTTTCTATGTTTGTTGGTAGCTTGCATGTACCTCTCATTTTGCTTCTCAACGGTTGCTTTAATACCCTCATGCAACTCTTTTATCCGCTTAAATTTTTCATCAGCATCTTTACTAAATTGCTTAGTTGTCAAATGAGGGATCAAATCTAAAGGACCAATAGGATTAGCACCATAAACAACCTTAAAAGGACTTACCAATGCTCTGATGTATGAAACAATTATAGGCAAACTCAATTTGTGGAAGAATAAGATCCCATTGCTTAATGTTCTTGCCAACATAGCTTCTAAGTAAGTTTCCCAAACTTCTGTTCGTTACTTCAGTTTTCCCATCGATTTATGGATGATGTGAGCTGTTGAAATTTAAAGAAGTACCCAACTTCCTCCAAAGAGTTCTTAAAAAATGATTAAGAAATTTTGAACCTTGATCAGACACTATAGTTTTTGTAATACCATGCAATTTACAATCTCTTTAAAATATAATTCAGCAATATGAGATGCATCATTCGATTTATTACAGAGAACAAAGTGAGATATTTTTTAAAATCTATCAACAATAACCATGATAGAATCATTGTTCCTTTGAGTTCTTGGTATTCCCAAAACAAAATCAAGACTCACTTTCTCCCATGGAGCATTTGACACTAGCAATAGAGTGTACAAACCAGAATTTTGACTTCTTATTTTTTTGCCAAATGACACACTCGGTATTGCTTTACATGTCTTTCCACATCTTTGAACATCTTAGGCCAATAAAAATCCCATTGAATAAGAGCTAAAGTTTTATTTATACCGAAATATCTTCCCAAAACTCCACTATGAGCTTCAGCTAGAATTACTTGTTTCAGAGAATAAGATGAAACACATAATGTATTAGCTCGAAAAAAAAAACCCATCAAAGATAAAAAATTATTGAAAGGAACCTGATTTGTAATTCTACCATATTTAGCTAAAATCCACATCATTCTTATAGAAATATTTGAATATTTCAAATCCAACCTCTTTAACTTCCATTGCTGATAATAAAAAATACTTTCTACTTAATGCATCAGCAACTATATTTTAAATATAAGATTTGTGCTTGATTGTAAAATTATAAGATTGTAAGAACTCCATCGAAGATGCATGCCGCTTGTTTAGTTTGTGCTAGTGATTAGTGAACTTTAATGCCTCATGATCAGAATATAAGACAAATAGCTTAGAAATAAGATATTGTGACTCAAATGAGATAAAGTTCGATAGATGACATAGAACTCCTTATCATAGGTAGAATATTTTCTTCTTGTATCATTCAGCTTTTCACTAAAAAAGACAATGAGCTTTCTATCTTGACTCAAAACAGTACCAATTCCTACATTAGATACATCGCATTTAACTTCAAATACATTATCAAAATTAGGTAGTACTAAGATAAGAGCTTCGGTCACATTTTTTTCTAAAAGCTTAAAAGCATTATTAGCCTCACTAGTCCATTTCAATTTATCACATTTCAGACACTTGGTTATTGGAGCGACAATAGAGCTAAAACCCTTGATGAATTTTATATAAAAGGAAGTTAAGCCATGGAAACTCCTCACATCATGCAATGAAACAAGCTTTGGCCAATCGAGAATAACTTCTACCTTGTTTTGATCTATTATGATTCCTTTTTTCGAATCAATATACCTTAAAAACACCAAACTATGAGTAAAAAAAAAATCACACTTCTTCATATTAGCACAAAACACCACACTATGAGTAAAAAAAAAATCACACTTTTTCAAATTAGCATAGAGCTTTTGTTGTCTCAAAATAAAAAAGATCTCCTTAAGATGATTCATATGCTCTTCTTTCACTTATATTGCAAACCAATATCTCATTAAAGTAAGCCATAATAAAAGTCCCAATGTATGGCTTAAGTATGTGATTCATAAATCTTATGAAAGTGTTAGAAGCATTAAATAACCCAAATGGCATAACCAACCATTCATATAAGCCTTCTCTAGTTTTAAATATTATTTTTCATTAATCTCCTAGCCTCATTCTTGTTTGATGATAGTCACTCTTCAAATCAATTTTAGAGAAAATAAAAGCACCACACAATTGATCAAGTAAATCATCTAACCTTAGAATGGGAAAACGATAATCCATTGTGATTTTGTTGATGGTGTGATTGTCCACATACATTTTCTAAGAGCCATTCTTCTTAGGCACTAACAAGGCTAGAACCGCATAAGAACTCATGCTCTCCTGAATTAACCCCATTTTTACTATTAGGAATGAGTCGACACTAAGAGGAGGGGGTCAATTAGTGTAGTGGATAAAATCGTCGGTTTCGAAAAATATTCGTTTCAATAAAAATCGGTCCTCCAAATGTTAACTTAAAAACACTTACATAAGCATGTAATGAGGAAGTAGAGTAGTAAGCAAGTAAGATGATATGCATTAAAGGTAAATTGCTCAAAATAAATGTAAATCAGATTTTATAGTGGTTTGGTCGTTGTTGTTAAGATCGGAGCGGCACTAAGAGGGGGGGGTGAATTAGTGCAGTAGATTAAAACTAGTAGGTTTGAAACTGATTCCGTAAAATGTGTGGATATTTCGTTTGATAGTAACTAGAGTAAAGTGAAGAACAAAAACTTGCTTCTATGTAGATAATGATTGCAGAAAAATAACAACTCACACATTCAAGGAACATGCAGATTTAAAGTGGTTCGGTCAAAATGACCTACATCCACTTGTGAAGCCTTCTTCGATGAGGACCCCTAACTTCTACTAGCAAATCACTTTGAAGGGGAAGGACAAACACCCCTCTTACAACCTTTACAAGTGGTTCACACTCTTACAAAATTTCAGCAAGAAAGAAAGCGAAGTGAACACTCAAGCAATTTGAAAGTAAGACTTGCTAAGGCTTTGCTAAGACTTTTTTTTACTCTATTGCTTCTCAAAAGTTGTAATCTCTACTAAGAATTGAGGGGTATTTATAGGTCTCAAGAGGATTCAAATTTGGGCTCCAAAATTTGAATTCTCTTCGATTCCCGAAGCTAGCGGTGCCACCGCCTATTAGTGGCGGTGCCACCGCCTGTTAGTTCTGACACTGATAGTGTATTGGGCGGTGCCACCGCCTAGCTCTTCGGGGGCTGGGTAGTGCCACCGCCCAAACTAGCGGTGCCACCGCCTAGCTCTTCGGGTGTTGGGCGGTGCCACCGTTCAGACCAGCGGTGCCACCGCTTAGCTCTTCGGGTGCTGGGCAGTGCCATCACCCAGTATGGCAGTTCCACCGCCCGACCTTACTGGTCACTGGTTGGGCTTTAAGTCCGGCCCAAACCAGGTTTCATTTTGGGCCCAATTGGCCCCTAATCAAGATATAGGATTATTTCTTAATCCTAACCTTAATTACGTGCAAACTACGTAACTAAAAACATAATCCTAAGCAAGTTTTTAACTGACGAACTTCAAGTCTTGTTCCGGCGAGCTTTCGATAATCTTCCGGCGGACTTCCGATACGCCCTTGGATTTCTTCCGACGGACTCCAAATTGGCTCCCGATCTTGTGGCGAAATCAGCGAGTAGCCGAGCCTTCTCGGTGATCTCCGTGAACCTCCAATGATCTCTTCGGCAGACTTCTGAAAACTTCCGACAAGTCCCTGATTTCTTCTCGATTGGTTTCGACAACATCTCCGACGAATCTTCAGACTCTCAAACACCCATCGAACTTGATTCTGGTAGACTCGCTTTATGTCTTCAAGCTTTCGTAGTTAATCCTGCATACTTATCTCAACATATGGATTAGATAAAACATGACAATTGACTTCATCATAAAATCCAAGATTCAACAATCTCCCCCTTTTTGATGATGACAATCAATTGATAACGGAGTTAACCTTAACTCCCCCTATCTATATGCCATACTCGAGATAAGTCATTCTTGAATTCAAAGCCTTTGAATTCAAGAGACATATTGATAAGTTAAGATCGTTTAATGTTATCAATACTCCCATCATGATTCCTATCATGATGTATCTCTCTGAAAATGATGTCAAGGCTTGACATCCATTTTCAAGTTTTACATTTCAAATGTGAATGATAGTAATAGTAGCAATTCATCATATGGTAAGATATCAACATGTAAAATTGCGATGCAAGTTCTTGATATCTTAACATAATGCAAATATTTCAAGTGTTTAGCAATCATAGCATTTCTGTCATCAATTTACCATATATTTTGATGCAAGCTTCTTTAACATAATTCAAATTCAAATATGGCACTCATAGCATCAATTCATATATTTCTCCCCCTTTGTCATCAACAAAAAGGAGAACGATATAAGCAAATTTTAAACATAAGTGCGGTAATGATTCATGTCATAACTAGGTTGATGTCATTTTTCAACAATGAGTGATAGGATACCAATTATACAAACATTTCAAGGAAAGCATGACATGGAGATAGCTTTGAATATTTCTTCCTTTTTATTTGTTATTATCTTTTTGCATGAAGGAGAAAAACCATTTGTGAGTTTACTCGAATGAAGTTAAAATTGATAAAAGATTAAATCACGCTTCACTTTTATAAGGATCAAGATATGTATGTGAATCAATATCCTTGCAAGTAAAAAATCTCCCTTTTTCAAGAAGGAAATTATAAGAAGGAATCATTTTATCAAATCCATTTCTCGAAAATATTTTTCACATTATAAGCCTATGAGAGATGCATTTGCTAATTGATTCCATATGTCAAAAATCAATGATATGAATCAAACTCGATATGACATATGCTTATGAAAGCTACATTAAGTTCGAAAGAGAATAAGGTATCAAGAAAATCCGAAAATAAAATTTAACACTTTCATACATTCGGACAAGGTTTTGCTATAGATTTTCAATACAATTATGAAGATAAAATATGCTTATTATCATGGAAATTTTTATATCCAAAACACATAATTTCCAACATGTTATTAAGGCATGTAATCATGTAAAATCATCATAGCAATTAAGTGATTTGATCATTGAATCAAGAAAGTCCGAAAAATAAATTTAATGAGTTTAAGCATTCGGATACATTAATATTCCTAATTCTCTTCTAATGAAATCAAATTGTTCTTCACTTAAAGGCTTTGTAAAAATATCAGCTAGTTGATGTTTAGTATCAATGAACTCTATAACTACATCATGATTAGTGACATGATCTCGTATAAAGTGATGTCTAATATCAATATGTTTTGTTCTTGAGTGTTGAATGAGATTCTTTGTTAAACATATAGCACTTGTGTTATCACATTTAATGGGAATATTTTTAAGATGAACTTTATAATCTTCTAAGGTGTTTTTCATCCACACAACTTGTGCACAGCATGCACTAGCTGCAATATACTCAGCTTCGGTTGTTGATAGTGCAACCAAGTTTTGTTTCTTAGATGACTAGGAAACAAGAGCATGTCCCAAAAATTGACATGTTCCTGATGTGCTTTTTCTATCTAATCTACACCTAGCAAAATCTGCATCAGCATAAGCAATTAACTCAAACTTCTCGATTTTTGGATACCATAATCCTAAATTTGTGGTACCTTTAAGATATCTAAGTATTCTTTTAACTACTTTGAGATGAGATATCTTAGGGTTTGATTGAAACCTAGCACAAAGTCCTACACTGAACATAATATCTGGTCTAGTTGCAGTGAGGTAAAATAAACTTCCTATCATACCCCTATAAGTTTTTTGATCGAAGCTTTCTCCATTTTCATCAACTTTTAGCTTAGTGGAGGTGCTCATAGGAGTGTTAATAGCTTTTGAGCTTTCCATATTAAATCTTTTTAGCAAATCTAAAGCATATTTAGTTTGACTAATAAAGATGTCATTTCTTAGTTGCTTAATTTATAAGCCTAAGAAAAGGGTTAATTCTCCCATCAAACTCATTTCAAATTCAAGACTCATGGTTTTAGAAAAAGATTCACAAAGAGATTCGTTTGTAGAACCAAAGATAATATCATCAACATAAATCTGAACAATGAGAAAATTATTTTCAAAATTCTTGATAAATAATGTAGTATCAACCTTGCCTTTTGTGAAATTATTTTTAATAAGAAAAGAACTAAGTCTCTCGTACCAAGCCCTTGGTGCTTATTTTAAACTATAGAGAGCTTTAGTTAATTTAAACACATGATTAGTGAAGCTATTATTTTCAAATCCGGGAGGTTGTTCAACATAAACTTCTTCGGAAATAAAGCCATTAAGAAAAGCGCTTTTAACATCCATTTGAAATAACTTAATTATTATTACTAGCATAGGTAAGGAGCATCCTTATAGCTTCTAATCTTGCCACAGGAGTGAAGGTTTCTTCGTAGTCGATACATTCTTCTTGGTTGAAACCTTTGGCCACTAATCTAGCCTTGTTTCTAACCACGATACCACATTCGTCTTGCTTGTTTCTAAAGACCCATTTAGTACCAATGACTAAATGGTCACTAGGTCTAGGAACAAGCTTCCATACCTCATTCCTCTCAAATTGATTCAATTCCTCTTGCATTGCAATGACCCAAGAATCATCTTTCAAGGCCTCGTCAATGCATTTAGGTTCGATTTGAGATAGAAAGGCAGCATTAGCACAAAAATTCTTGAAAGAAGAACGAGTTTGAACCCCTTGTGATGTATCTCCTATAATTTGCTCTTTTGGATGAGCATCTACATACTTCTAATGAGATTTTGGAAGAAGATGCATCCAAGTTGCTATTTTGAGGAGGGGTTTCCTTTAAATCCAAATTTTCAAAACCAATATCATCATCAAAATCATTTTTCTTTAACTCAAAAATTTCATTAAAAATTACATGAATAGACTTTTCTATAACTAAGGTTCTTTTGTTAAAAACACGAAAAGCCTTAGAAATAGAAGAGTAACCAAGAAAGATGCCTTTATCGGATTTAGCATCAAATTTTCCAAGGTTCTTTTGTTAAAACACGAAAAGCCTTAGAATAGAAGAGTAACCAAGAAAGATGCCTTTATCGGATTTAGCATCAAATTTTCCTAAGGCATCCTTTCATTTAAATAAAGCATTTGCAATCGAAAACTTTAAATAAGAAACATTTGGTGTTTTGTTATTCCATAATTTATAGGGAGTTTTTGATAGAGATGGTCTTATTAGAACCCTATTCATGATGTAGCAAGCCGTATTCACGGCTTCGGCCCAAAAATTACTTGGGTAGACTATGTTCATTCAACATAGTTCTTGCCATTTCTTGTAGATTTTTATTTTTCTTTCTACTACTCCATTTTGTTGAGGGTTTCTTGGAGTAGAGAAGTTGTGGTTATATCCGTTAACTTCACAAAAAATTTGGAAATCCAGGTTTTGAAATTCCGCTACCGTGATCACTTCCGAATTGATGAAATCATGAAATCTTTTTCAGTTTTAAGTGAGTTTACAAAATTTAGAGAAACATTTGAAACAATCACTTTTGTGAGCCAAGAAATAGGTCCAAGTGTATCTATTATAATCATCTACAATTACAAAAGCGTATTTGCTTCCTCCTAGACTTGTCGTGTCAATTGGTCCAAATAAGTCCAAATGGATCAATTGTAATGGTCTAGTGGTGCTAATTTGATTTTTTGGTTTGAAACTAGTTTTTATTTGTTTACCTAGTTGACACGCATCGCATACTTTGTCCTTAACAAACTTCATATTTGGAATCCCTCATACTAATTCTCTAGATGAGATCTTAGATATTAGTTTCATACTTGCATGGCCTAATCTCCTATGCCAAAGTCAAGCATCATCTTTTGAAGCGGAGAGGCACATTTCATTACCTAGTTCATCAAGATTGATGGTGTAGACATTATTTTGTTTTAATGCAATCATAGTCATGGTATTGTTTGGTTTTTCAATAATACACACATTTGATTCAAATCTAACGATATAACCTTTATCGCATAATTGACTAATACTCAAGAGATTATGTTTCGATCCATCAACTAGTAATACATTATCAATAGAAAAGTTTAATTGTTACCTATGGTTCCCTTGCCAATGATTTTGCCCTTTGTTGTGTCTCCGAAGGTGACATAGCCTTCGTCTATGCTAGTGAGCTTGGAGAATTGGGATGGATCTCCGGTCATATGTCTTGAGCATCCACTATCAAGGTACTATCTCTTGCTCCTAGCTTGTGATGGTGTATATTTCTACAAGAAGGGATTATTTTTAGGTACCCATTTACTTTTGGGTGCCTCAAAAACTGATCTAACTTATTTATCATGTTGCATAGACTTAATCATGGTTCCTTAGGAACCCAAATCAATTGTTCGGACTCTAATTTTCTTGAATGGACTAGTATCCCTTGCCAATGATTTGCCTTTGTTGTTGTCTCCGAAGGTGACATAGCCTTCGTCTATGCTAGTGAGCTTGGAGATTGGGATGGATCTCCGGTCATATGTCTTGAGCATCCACTATCAAGGTACTATCTCTTGCTCCTAGCTTGTGATGGTGTATATTTCTACAAGAAGGGATTATTTTTAGGTACCCATTTACTTTTGGGTGCCTCAAAAACTGATCTAACTTATTTATCATGTTGCATAGACTTAATCATGGTTCCTTTAGGAACCCAAATCAATTTGTTCGGACTAATTTTCTTGAATGGACATTGATAAGTTTTATGTCCATATTTACAACAAAAGTTGCAATTGCTTTGGTGTTGAACATGTAATATAGGACCTTTAATGAAGGTGGTTGGATTTTGGTGAAAACTTCTCATAAATCTGATTCCACTTCTTTTAGGAACGTGACCCTTATTTGTAAGGATCATGTTCAAAGACTTGCTATCGACCTCTAATTTCTTCAAGGTGTCCTTAAGTAGCAAGTTCTCCTTTTGGAGAGTTTCTAGATCATGACATTTTATGCATGGAGCTAAACTATCATGATATTCAGTTTTAATTTATCAAAATTACAAGTAAGACTATCTTGCTCCTTTTTTAACAATTTATGTTTTCTACTAATTGTTTTGCATTCATCAAATAACTCATGGAAGGAATTTAATAATTCATGATAAGATAAATCTGCATCAATTAAATTTGTTACCTCTTCTCCGATGGCCATTAGGGCGTAATGAGCAACTTGCTCGGTGTTGGACTCCTCTTCTTCGGATGCGCTTGAATCATCCCACATTGCTTTGAGCGACGCTTCTTCTTTGATGTTCTCTTTTTGGCTTGGGGACATTCATTTTTGAAATGCCCCAGCTTCTTGCATTCATAGCATATCACTTGGTCCTTTTTATGTTCAAGTTTGTTTTTGGCGTTATTTTTAAATTTGTTCTTTCTTATAATTTTTTTAAATTTTTGAGTCAAAAGTGCAATGTCATTGTCACTGTCCTCATCACTTGATGTTCCTTTCAAGTGGTCTTCTTATGATTTGAGTGCCATATCCTTCCTGTTCTTTGGAAGGGGGTTCTCGAGCTCGTCATGAGCTTGACATGTCATTTCGTAGGTCATTAAAGACCCAATAAGTTCTTCAAGAGGGAATGTTTTAAGGTCCTTGGCCTCTTGAATGACAGTAACTTTGGATCCTAACTTTTAGGAAGGGATCTTAAGATTTTAGTTACTAGTTCAAAGTTAGAAAAATCTTTACCAAGAGCTTTGAGTCCATTGATGACAGCCGTGAAACGGGTGTACATGTCTCCGATGGACTCACTTGGTTTCATTCGGAAAAGTTCGTAAGAGTGCACAAGAATGTTGATTTTGGACTCTTTCACTCGGCTAGTGCCTTCATGAGTGACCTCAAGAGTTCTCCAAATATCAAAAGCAGAATCACAAATTGAAACGCGATTAAATTCATTTTTGTCTAGTGCACAAAACAAGACATTCATAGCCTTTGCGTTTAAAGCAAAAACCGTCTTCTCCAATTCATTCCATTCGCTCATCGGAAGAGAAGATTTTTGAAATCCAATTTCAATAATAGTCCAAAGCTCGAAATCCATGGAAATGAGGAAGATTCTCATACGTGTCTTCCAATACGTGTAATCCGACCCATTAAACATAGGTGGATGTGTAATAGAATGTCCCTCATGCATGCCGGAGTAAGCCATCTCTCTTGGGTATTAAACCAAATATGAGAGTGAGCCTTGCTCTGATACCAATTGTTAGGATCGAAGCGGTACTAAGAGGGGGGGGGGGTGAATTAGTGCAGCAGATTAAAACTAGTAGGTTTGAAACTAATTCCGTAAAATGCGAGGATATTTCGTTCGATAGTAACTAGAGTAAAATGAAGAATAAAAACTTACTTCTATGTAGATAATGATTGCAGAAAAATAACAACTCACACATTCAAGGAACATGCAGATTTAAAGTGGTTCGGTCAAAATGAACTACATCCACTTGCGAAGCCTTCTTTGATGAGGCCCCCAACTTCCAGTAGCAAATCACTTTGAAGGGGAAGGACAAACACCCCTCTTACAACCTTTACAAGTGGTTCACACTCTTACAAAATTTCAGCAAGAAAGAAAGGGAGGTGAACACTCAAGCAATTTGAAAGTAAGACTTGCTAAGGCTTTGCTAAGACTTTTTTTACTCTATTGCTTCTCAAAAGTTGTAATCTCTGCTGAGAATTGAGGGGTATTTATAGGCCTCAAGAGGATTCAAATTTGGGCTCCAAAATTTGAATTCTCTTCGGTTCCCGAAGCTAGCGGTGCCACCGCCCAATATGGCGGTTCCACCACCCGACCTTACTGGTCACTAGTTGGGCTTTAAGTCCGGCCCAAACCAGGTTTCATTTTGGGCCCAATTGGCCCCTAATTAAGATATAGGATTATTTCTTAATCCTAACCTTAATTACATGCAAACTACATAACTAAAAACATAATCCTAAGCAAGTTTTTAACCGACAAACTTCAAGTCTTGTTCCGGCGAGCTTTCCGGTGATCTTCCGGTGGACTTCCGATACGCCCTTGGATTTCTTCCGACGGACTCACAACTACCTCCCGATCTTGTGGCGAAATCAACGAGTAGCTGAGCCTTCTCGGTGATCTCTGCGAACCTCCGATGATCTCTTCGGCGGACTTCCAAAAACTTTGATAAGTCCCCGATTTCTTCTCGATTGGTTCCGACAGCATCTCCGACGAATCTTTGGACTCTCAAACACCCATCGAACTTGATTCCGGTAGACTCGTTTTATGTCTTCAAGCTTTCATAGTTAATCCTGCATACTTATCTCAACATATGGATTAGATAAAACATGACAATTGACTTCATCATCAAAATCCAAGATTCAACAGTTGTGACCTACATCCATTTCCGATTCCTCCTCCATTGAGGCCACCGGCATCCACTATCGGTCTTCCTTCAATAGGCAAAGGCCAACCACCTCTTTACAACTCTATTCTCCTTTTGATAGGCCTAGGAGAGAACCTTTATAAGTTTCACACCTCTCTTAGAATGAACTCTAATCTCTAAGAAGTGGTCTAAGAAGTGGAGGGGAACACTAAACACTTTTGAAGCTTCTTCAACTCTTTTTCGTCAAGGATTCTTTCCCCTTTTCTACTCAATTCTTGCTATCCTAAGCAGGAAAGAGTGGGGCATTTATAGGACCCAAATGAATTCAAATTTGGATCCCAAAATTCAAATCTTCAAGATTTCAGGGTACGGGCGGTACCATCGCTTGCACTGGGCGGTACCACCACCTACAGCCTAACACTGAGCAGTACCACTGCCCAGTCTGGCGGTACTACCACCTGGGAGACTATGTCTGGGTGGTACCATCGCCCAGACTAATGGTACCACCGCTTGACAGCCTTGGAGACCGAGTTTTTCGAGTTTTCCAACTCACAAGCAGTTCTACTGCCTGTTCTGGCGGTGTCCACCACTTGGGCCAACATTTGGGTCATTGAATGGGCCTACCAATGAGCCCAAATCACTCTCAATTTAGGCCTAATTAGCCCTTAATTGAGTTGGCATTATTTTACCCCAATACCGACTCAATTAGACCTAAACTAACTTGATATAGGCAAATTATTACAAGCACTAATCATATGTTGTCCAGCATGTCATTAGTTCTTCCGGCGCTTCATCCGATCCTTTAGTACATCATCCTTTTTTGTGGCCTTTGCCCAATCGGCATGTTGACCTTCACAACTCCAATCTTCTTGGCGCAATGTCCGTTCTTCTAGGCCGATGCCCAAATTCTTGGCCCGAAGCCTTCTACCAACATGTCGACCGTTCCTCTGGCTTAACGTCCAATATTCTGATATGTTCACTCTGGCTCAACATGTTTCTTCTTGCTTTAATCAATTTGCCTCTCCTGATCGACAATAGCCCTACGTCACTCAACATATATTAAATCAATACTATCAATTGGTTTTATCATCAAAATCCTAGATTCAACAATCTCCCCCTTTTTGATGATGACAACCAATTGATGATGGAGTTAACCTTAACTCCCCCTATCAATATGCCCTATTGATAGAACCCTTGGATTCAGACATCCAAGCAACATATCATCATAAAATCAAATTATGCATAACATTATCATATTTCTCCGCCTTTGTCATCAACAAAAAGGAGAAGTGTATCATCTAAGCAACTTGTTTTTTTTGAGATATGTAAGTTTTGCAGCATATAAGCTAGTAAATTTTTTTATCACTATACAATATGCAAGCTAGCAAATTTTATATCATTTTAGAGTATGTAAGCTAGCAATATTTGTGACATAATTTCAAATCATTGCATAATTTCAAGTTTTTGAAATATCATTGCATATATCATCACTTTAGAACATGCAAACTAGCAAGTTTTAGAGATATGAAAGTCTAGCATGTTTGTTTTTCTTTGCAATGTTCAAGCTTGTAAGTTTTTGAAAAAGAAAGCAAATTTTACAACATACAAGCTAGCAACTTTTTACCCATATGAAAGTTAAGAAAATTTTACATCTTTTGAGATGTGCAAGATAGCCTATTTTTGCATCTTCTTAAAATGTGTAACTTAGCAAACATTGCTTCTCTTGAGATTTGTAAGATAGCACTTCTTGCTTCTCTTTTGAGATGAGCAAGCTAGCAAGTTTGCTTCTTTTACAATATACAAGTTTCTAAGTTTTGCATATTGAGCTAGCAATTTTTCTCCCCCTTTGTCATTGTCAAAAAGAAGGGAAGAATACAATATTGTAATTCTTTTCCCTTTACATCAATTTTTAAATCATGACAAAGTTAAAGCATCAATCTTTTTTCAATATGTTTGTGCATCATTATAGTTTCAAATTAAAACATGCATAATTTTAAAACCTTACATTTCATTCTTACTTCATTCAAGATACCAAAAATAAATCAATCATCACTATGGACATATCATACATGATACTCAAGCATTCATAATATATCATTTTAGCAACAAATCATAGCTATTGCATGCATCATTCTAAATCAAAAATATTTCAAATCATGATGGTATCGAAATATCAAATTACATTACATCCTATCATGAATGATAATTCTCAAGATTCATATAGAAAATCCCCTCTTAAGAAAATACCAAGAGGAATCATAAGAAGACAATTGATGAAAAATCTTGATTCATATAAAGAGAATCTCATCTTATCATGACTTGATAAATATTCTCTTAAAAGAGTGAATCATACGTAAATCAAGAGAGATATTTCATGTTGAATATATCACAAGTCATAAATGCGATAAATGATTTAGTTGGATATATCATCTCATTAGTCACATGAAAATATATCCAAAATCATCATCAAATTACTTTTCAAAAAATTCAATGAAGGCAACGTAGATAGATTCATATGAGAACTTGATTCATGCATAATGTCTCAATTAAAAAAAAAGTTATATTCTGAAAAATTCATGATTCATTACAAAATTTTCCTCTTTAATAAATGACAAAAGGAAGCATAGGAGATCAAATACAAGATCTTGATTCTTATAATTCTGAAAAATTCATGATTCATTTACAAAATTTTCCTCTTTAATAAATGACAAAAGGAAGCATAGGAGATCAAATACAAGATCTTGATTCACAAAAAACTCAAGTATCAAATATCGAGAAATCAAAATCATGAATTGGATTATTTTCCTCTTTAGTAAATGGCAAAGAGAAACATAAGAGATGAAATAAGATATCTTGATTCATTAAAGATTCCATGTTATAAGTCTCAAGAAATTATCATTTTGATAAAACTCATTCAATCTCTTTAGTAAATGGCAAAGAGAAACATAAGAGATGAAATAAGATATCTTGATTCATTAAAGATTCCATGTTATAAGTCTCAAGAAATTATCATTTTGATAAAACTCATTCAAATTCATCAAATCATTTTCATAGTCCAAGAGATTCACAAAAGCATAATATACATAGATTCATTAATCTTTTATCAAAAAATCAATAAGATAGAGATGAAAAATGTATTCCCTTTTTATGTGTTTCATTTGAAGTTGTTTATTTCATACAAGCATACCTTTGTCTTTTTATGCCAAATAAAAATATGCATCAATGTTTAGGATCGATAGACAAAGACAAGATTCATCACAAAAATCTTCATGACAAAAAATATAACACATTAAACATAAGGCTTCTTTAAACAAGAGATTTGATTTATCAATTTAATTCCAATGACAATACATTTTTCTTTTTATAGTGATTGATTTCATATAAGTATGCTCAAGTTTTTCATATGAAAACCATACATCATGTTTAAAACCGAAAAGTAACTTTCATTACGACAAAGATCAATCATCATGTATAATTTCAAAATATAAAATCATCATTACATACATGATCATTTTCAAAATTTAGCTAGAAAGATAAGTATGATCCCAATAAATTTTTTTTTCAATAATTTACATATAATTTTTTTAAACTAATTAAAAAAATCATGAAAAAAATCAAGTAATTTCAAAATAAAGTAATGGAGATTTGGTTACCTCGTTGTCGAAAGCTGTTAAGGCGTAGTTTGCCACTTCCTCTTCATCGCTTTGCTCCTCGTCTTTGGATGAGCTTGATTCGTCTCAAAGTGCTTCCTTCTTCTTGCGTTCATAGCAAATAGTTACGTTCTTTTTAAGTTTATTTTTATTCTTTGATTCTTGTTTTAAGAATTTTTTAAGTTTTATTGTGAGGAGTTCAAGGTCATCATCATCATCACTCAAGTGGTATTCTTGTTTTAAGTCATTACTCAAGTGGTATTCTTTTGTTCAAAGTGCAAAATCCTTCCTATTCTTTGGAAGGTTGTCTTCAAGTTCGTTTTGTTCCATATAATTCATTTCATAGGTCATTAAAGACCTACTCAGTTCTTTAATAGGAAAATGGTTCAAGTTCTTTAATTCTTGGATTGCCGTTACTTTAGAATCCCAATTTTTAGAAAGTGAACGTAAAACTTTATTAACAAGTTCAAAATTTGAAAAACTTTTATCAAGTGCTTTTAAACTATTGATGACATCCGTAAAACGGGTGTACATGTCAACAATAGTTTCACTCGGCTTCATTCAAAATAACTTGAAATCATGCATCAAAAGATCAATCTTTGAATCTTTTATTCTACTAGTGCCTTCGTGTGTGGTTTCAAAAGTTTGCCAAATATCGAAAGCCATTTCGCAAATAAAAATCGGATTAAACTCATTCTTGTCTAAGGCGCAAAATAAGGCATTCATAGCCTTTACATTTAAAGAGAAAGTCTTCTTCTCCAACTTATTCCAATCTTTCATTGGAAATGAAGACTTTTGAAAACTAAATTCGATTATATTCCATAAATCGAGATTCAATAAAAGCAAGAAAACTCTCATTCGAGTTTTCCAATATGTGTAGTCTGTCCTATTGAACAAGGGAGGATGAATGAGAGAGTAACCCTCTTGAAAGCCAAAAAGAGCCATTTCTATTGGGTGTTAAACCAAATGAGAAACATAAGGCTCTGATACCAACTGGTAGGAATGAGTCGACATTAAGAGGGGGGGTGAATTAGTGCAGAGGATAAAATCATCGGTTTCGAAAATATTCGTTTCGATAAAAACCGATCCTCTAGATGTTAACTTAAAAATACTTACATAAACATGTAATGAGGAAATAGAGTAAGTAAGATGATATGCATTAAAGGTAAATTGCTCAAAATAAATGTAACCCAGATTTTATAGTAGTTCGATCGTTGTGACCTACATCCACTTATAATTCCTCCTCCGTCGAGGCCACTAACATCCACTATCGGTCTTCCTTCAATAGGCAAAGACCAACCACATCTTTACAATTATATTCTCCTTTTAATAGGCTTAGAAGAACACCTTTACAAGTTTCACACCTCACTTAGAATGAACTCTAAACTCTAAGAGGTGTAGCAGAATACCTAATACTTTTCAAGCTTTTTTAACTCTTTTTCGTCAAGGATTCTTTCCCCTTTTCTACCTAATTCTTGCTATCCTAAACAGAAAAGAGTGGGGTATTTATAGGCCCCAAATGAATTCAAATTTAGAGCCCAAAATTTAAAGCCCTGAGATTTCAAGGTACGGTCGGTACCACCGCCTGCATTGGGCGGTACCACCGCCTGCATTGGGCGGTACCACCGTCTGCAGCCTAACACTGGGTGATACCACTACCTAGTCTAGTAGTACTACTACTTGGGAGATTGTGTCTGGGTAGTACCACTGTCTATACAGGCGGTACCGCTGCCTGATAGCCTCGGAGATTGAGTTTTTCGAGTTTTCCAACTCATAGGCAGTTCTACCGCTTGTTCTAGCGATGCCACTGTTAGAACCCTTGCAGATTCTAAGCTTGGGGTTGATCTCTTTAGGGGATCGGCCTCCTTGGAACTCTATAGGGTTTCCTTCCTCCAAGTTGCTGCACAAAGGCTGCAAAAAAAATTCATCTATTGCTTATCAAAAGAGGATGAATACATGACTATTTATAAGGTTTCTAAACCCTAACTCCTAATAGGACTCCTACTCAAGACTCCTACTCAATTAAGACTTCTACTTAAGACTCCTATTCCTTTATAACTCCTAATTCTTCTTTAAGAAATAACCTCCAAACCCTAGCCGGCCTCTTCACCTCTTTAATAAGGGTTGTCTTAGATAGGTTTTACATGAATGCCCCTATTAATTAGGACTCTCCTAGCTAGAATCCTAACAAACCCGCCCTCTTCAAATCAGCCTTATCCTCGAGGCTGACAATCCATGAATTTTGGGAATTTGATCTTCAAGTCGTTATAGTTCTCCCAAGTGGCACCTTCTACTGGTAAGTTTGCCCATTGTATTAGCACTTCAGTAATGAGTCGTCGTCGTTGAGTCACGATCTGTCGATCAATAATAGCACTCAACTAGGTCTGGAGTTCTCCTTGGGTAGTCATATTTAGTGGGTGGCTTTGGGTTGTCTCCAAGCATCTGTTTATCACTTTCGTCTGACCATCGATTTATGAGTGATACACTGTACTCCTTTTCAATTTAGCATCCTGCATATGGAATAACTTTGTCTAAAATCTGCTCGTGAAGATGCAAGTAGAATTTGGCACAAGCACAATGCGTCCCTTATAGCGTAATTCTTTTGAGTCCCAATTGTAATGAGCCACGGAGTTTAGTGCTTCCTCCAATTTTTTTATAATCTTACTAGTCTCTGGATCTTCCTACCATTTTTTCTTAATATCCTTAAGCAAGTCACAGGTTGAAAGTGAAATGGTCGAAAATTTAGCTTGCTTGGGTAGTCGTGAAAGCGCATCTGCAATAACATTCTCTTTCTCCTTTTTGTAAGTTATTTCATAATCATATCCAAGAAGCTTTGTTATCCATTTTTGCTGCTCAGGGGAAGATATCTTCTACTCTAAGAAATATTTTAGGCTTTTATGGTCGGTTTTGATTTGAAAGCGTCGCCCGATTAAGTACGATCTCCATTTGGCCATCGCATGCACAATCGCAAGCATCTACTTGTCATAAATAGTCATTTTGAGATTGGAAGGAGATAATGTCCTTACTAATATAAGCAAGGGGGCAGCCATCTTGTATTAGTACAATACCAATTCCGACTCCGAAGGCATCAGCTTCAATAACAAAAGTCTTGTCGTTGTCAAGCGTTGTCGTCACTACGGCTTTATGTTCATTGAAGGCAGTGATGGCTTTGTTTGACCATTGGAAAGCATCATTTTTTAGTAAGGAAATAAGTGGTGCACTGATCTTTCTATAGTTTTTCATGAACTTACGATTGTAGCCTATTAAACTGAGAAAGCCACGTAGCAATTTTATGTTCCTCGAGGTCAGCCAGTTCTGCATTGCTCCAATTTTGGAGGGGTCCACTGCCACACCTTCCTCTGATATGATATGCCTAAGATATTCTACCTTCTGGTGAAGAAAGTAAAAAATTGTAGTGGCCGTTGTGTGTTCGAAAGGCGGTTTTCGGTATGTCTTCTTTGCACACTCATATTTGATGATACTCGGATCGAAGGTCCAACTTTGTGAAGATTTGTGCTCCCATTCATCTAGCAATTCATCTGCTATTGGAATAAGATATTTGTCCTTGACGGTTATGCCATTGAGGGTTCGGTAATCAATGCACATTCGCCATGTTTCGTC
This sequence comes from Musa balbisiana, assembly GCA_004837865.1. Classification (NCBI taxonomy): domain Eukaryota; kingdom Viridiplantae; phylum Streptophyta; class Magnoliopsida; order Zingiberales; family Musaceae; genus Musa; species Musa balbisiana. The sequence continues at coordinate 5,259,050 of CM017189.1, forward strand.
CTTCTTTCATACGAAGAGCATCAGTGAAAAGTAGGGGCTGCAACTTAGCCGAATAACTCCTGTTTCGGGCATATCTTTGACAATCCTTTCTATTTCATCCTTCTGTAGATTTGAATGTTGATATACCCAAATATTTGTAGGAGGTTTGCCCAGAAGAATTGGTATACAATAATCATACCGATGGGCAAGAGGTAGGTTGAGTGGTTCGTCAAATATATCTGAAAATTCAGCAAGCAAAGGAAGTAGGTTTGGATCTTCAAATTCTATTGGCTCTCCCTTAGTTTGCTGCTCAAGTTGTACCAAAAAGCCACTGCATGCTTTATGCAAAACCTTCTCCATTTGTTGTGTGCAAATCGTCATTACGTCGCCCTTACGTTTCCCGTGTAGAATCACTTGTTTCCCTTTACTGTAAAATCTCAAAATTAGTTTCATAAAATTTCAAGAAACATCACCTAATGTTATCAACCATTCAATTTTGAGCATGGCCTCATGATCATTAAGAGAGAGGAGGAAGAAATCTGTAATTATCTCTTGGTCCTGCAGTAATAGTTTCTCCCACGGGCACCTATGATCACACTTCAAAATCCATCCGTCGATGAACTTGACTATCAAAGCTACTATAATACTCGATAGGTAAAGCCATCCGGACAGCAAGTTTACTATCTAGGAAATTATTAGTGCTGCCCGTGTCGATGAGAACAGTGATCGATTGTTGTTTGAGAAGGCCTTCAACTTTCATCGTTTGCGAGTTTGAGTAGCCGGCTAGTGCATGTATCATAACTTCGGTTGGTTGTGGCTCTTCTTCTACATCTTCTTCTTCATTATCAAGGCTCTCTTCTAGATGTTTAATGACCTCTTCTTCTACTAGTTTAAACATAAGAAGTCTCCCTTTTCTACAATGATGCTCGCGGCTCCACGGCTCATCGCGGTGCCAACATAACTCCTTCGTAGATCTCTCCCAAAGCTCTTCTCTTGTCATCATTTTTGGTGCAGGGACTCGGTTGATAGTAGGGGGGGCTAAGGGCTTCTACATTGCAGGTCAAGAAGCAATCCTAGTCCTCCGAGCTTCATGGTTCAATCACTCCTCTTGATGTCGTGCGAAAGAGATGGCTGCCATAAGTGTGTATGGTTGTCGTGCTTTAACTTCTCCCCAGATCTCCGACTTCAAGCCCTCAATGAAGGTCCTCAAGTGCTGTTTTTGAGACCAATCCAAGTTTGATTAGATAACCTTTCAAACCTGGTTTGGTACTCCTGAACGGTAGAGGTTTGTCGGATCTTTGCTAGTTGTTCGTCAATGTTCTCATAATCGGTTGGTCTAAAGTGGATCAATAGTCCTTCTTTGAATTGTCGCCATGAGAGGACTCCATGAGTATATTTAACTAGTAAAACCACTATATGGCATCTCCTTCAAGATGGATAGCTGCAATTTCTACCATAGATACATATGTAGTTTTATGATATCGAAAATATCACTCCGCGCGCGAGATCCAACCAATCGGGTCTCCTTCTTCCCATCTAGGGAAGTCCACCCACATGCGTGGATAGTTGAGGTCAGTCATAGAACCTCCACTCTCTTGGAAGTCATCTCTTCGGGCTTGGTGTTATTGGTTAGAGCCCTCTCCTTGATGTGATATCTTCGGGCTTAGTGGTCGGCCCAAACCGAGTTTGGTCAAGAGAGTTCAAATCTTATCCTCCATTCGTGCCTCCAAGGCTTCGAATATAGCATTGATTGCCTCCTTAGATGCTATAGTATATGCCTCCAAATCTGTGATGTTAAGATCTCTCTTTTGTTATCGAGTTAAAGGCATGTATAGGTTGAGAGAAGTGATGGATCGTAAGGGTTGGTGGATTGGTGGATGTAGGCTGCGATTTAGGCTTGTTTTGTAGCTATTTTGGGTGCAGTTTGAGGGTGTGGTTTGGTGGAGTTTTAGGACTATGGATGAAAGTTTTACATCTGTGATAGATGGCAGTAAAGGTTTGATAGAAATCAGTGGAAGTTTGCTGCAGAATTGTGTTGTCTTGTAAGAGCAGAATTGTCGTTGAAGAAACAGCGATTTCTCGATGCAATTTCCACCAAAAACTTGAGAGATTTGAGGAGGAAATTGACAGCAAAATCTCAGTTTATATGATAGCAAGGATGTCCAATTTAATTAAGAAAATTTCAGCAGTATAACAGCAAGGAAATTGGTGCAAGTTGCGATAGCAGAATTCTCGTCGAAAAATTTCAGTGATTTGCGAGGAAAATTTGCAGCAACACAAAATCGTTTTTAGAGATGAATTCCTCAATAGATCAATCTTAAATGGAAACCAAGATGATCTATGAAGTGTATAAGAAATTTTGTTCAAAAAAGATTGCAAATAGATCGGTTAAGGCAACAATATGCGGTTGAAATTTTCTACAGCATAGATTTTCAAGTATAGCAGAATGGATGTAAAAGATCAGTGGTTCATATAGAGAATTTTTTGGCGAAACCAAAGGGAAATATACTGTTATAAGTGTCAAAGCTATCATTAAAATTTCATAAAGATTTGGATAGAAAAAATGCAGTAGCAAGATCAAACAGACTGTGCTATGCGGCTAAAATTCTACAATGTATCTTTCGTCATAGAGATAAAAACTTTACGACGAAAAGTTTATGCAGCAATAAAGGAATAATTTTTTTTAGGATTTTTGAATAAGGATAACTAAATTGTAGTAGTAGTAAGGTAGGAAACCAAAACCTGTTGCAATTCACGGGGAGATCAAAGGATGATCTGCGGTGATGGAGATGACGGTGGAATTTAGCGACGATCATTTAAGCAATTGTCGGAATTGCTTTGGGCTACTGTGGAGGGATGAGGATGGCTGTGGAAGGGCAGCGAGATGCTAAGAATGTGCTCTGATACCAAGTGTTCCAACCTTGCCAGTTCTAAGCTTGGGGTTGACTCTGTAGGGATGCTCTTGACTATAGGGTTCTCATCCCGTTGCTGCACAAAACCAAAAAAATCTTTATTGCATCAAAAAGATGATATATATGTTATAGAGTTCTAAACTAACTCATAATGGCTCCTACTCAAGACTCCTACTCAAGACTCCTAATAGGACTCCTACTCAAGACTCCTAATAGGACTCCTACTCAAGACTCCTACTCAAGACTCCTAATAGGACTCCTACTCAAGACTCCTACTCAAGACTCCTAATAGGACTCCTACTCAAGACTCCTAATAGGACTCCTACTCAAGACTCCTAATAGGACTCCTACTCAAGACTCCTAATAGGACTCCTACTCAAGACTCCTAATAGGACTCCTACTCAAGACTCCTACTCAAGACTCCTAATAGGACTCCTACTCAAGACTCCTAATAGGACTCCTACTCAAGACTCCTAATAGGACTCCTACTCAAGACTCCTAATAGGACTCCTACTCAAGACTCCTAATAGGACTCCTACTCAAGACTCCTAATAGGACTCCTACTCAAGACTCCTAATAGGACTCCTACTCAAGACTCCTAATAGGACTCCTACTCAAGACTCCTAATAGGACTCCTACTCAAGACTCCTAATAGGACTCCTACTCAAGACTCCTAATAGGACTCCTACTCAAGACTCCTAATAGGACTCCTACTCAAGACTCCTAATAGGACTCCTACTCAAGACTCCTAATAGGACTCCTACTCAAGACTCCTAATAGGACTCCTACTCAAGACTCCTAATAGGACTCCTACTCAAGACTCCTAATAGGACTCCTACTCAAGACTCCTAATAGGACTCCTACTCAAGACTCCTAATAGGACTCCTACTCAAGACTCCTAATAGGACTCCTACTCAAGACTCCTAATAGGACTCCTACTCAAGACTCCTAATAGGACTCCTACTCAAGACTCCTACTCAAGACTCCTACTCAAGACTCCTAATAGGACTCCTACTCAAGACTCCTAATAGGACTCCTACTCAAGACTCCTAATAGGACTCCTACTCAAGACTCCTAATAGGACTCCTACTCAAGACTCCTAATAGGACTCCTACTCAAGACTCCTAATAGGACTCCTACTCAAGACTCCTAATAGGACTCCTACTCAAGACTCCTAATAGGACTCCTACTCAAGACTCCTAATAG
>CM017189.1:5268146-5274495 GCA_004837865.1 Musa balbisiana
GTCCATAATCAATGAGTCAAGTGAATTATTATGGAGAATAATTCACTGACCCAGAACGAGTTCTGATAGGTATGACTCATGGCTAACTCGATATTGGGCCTAGAGGGTCACACATATATGGTAGGCGTTGCGATGAGTAGAGGTTCAAATATGAGATATCCGCTTGGAGCCCTTGTCTTATTGGATATACAATAAGTCCCTGAATTATTGGATCCTATGGATGAGATCTAATAAGAGCCATTAAGAGATTTTTGGATACAGATCTACTAATCGAAGAGGCTTGGACAGTTGGATGGAGATCCAATACCCAATAGGGTAGGATCCATTAGGGTTAAGTTGACAAGGGACCTCTATAAATAGGAGGGAATCAATGGTTCATAGGCTAGAGCCTTTTTGGATTGCCTCTCCTATTTTTCTCCCCTTCTCCTCCTCAAATAGCAGGTCTGGAGATTTGAGGAGCATCGTCACAGCCCTATTGTGTGGATCACTACTAGAGAGGAGGGCGCTTGACCTCCTTCACCCTTTCCTAGAGATATGTAGGGATTCAGGGATATATGATCTCCCTAGGTAACACAATCTTTCATTTATGCAGTTTTAAGTTTCACAGATTTTGCCCACCAATCTTCGCACGATGACGAATATATCTTTGGGAATTGGGGATTTAATTTTTGTTCTTCCACTGCGCATATGATGTCGCCCTCCTAGATTTTCCTACACCATCAATATGATCTTCAACCAAAGTAACAATCCTTCTATTTGGAGAATTCAAAGTAGTATGCCCAAAACCATTACATTTGAAACATCTTTGGTCACTTGGGGTAGAAGAATTAGGCATTTATTTGTTGCCAGCAGATCCTTTACCCTTGTCTTGCACCTTTGATACTACCTTGCTATGGATAGTAGGCTTAAAATTTTCTCCTTTCATATAGCCTTCTTTTGACCCATATCGAGAACTCATTTCAAACTTCTATTACTTTGCAACTTTTAAAGCTAACCTGCTCACATCATTTAAAGACCAATATAGTTGTAGTCGAACCATTTTAGCAATTTCATATTTCAAATCTCCTAAGTATCATATAGTGGTTTGCTATTCTGGTTCCACAAGCTCTCTTTTTAATATGAGATTATCTAATTCTATTGTATATTCCTCTACACTAAAATCTTTTTGCTTGAAACCATGGATTTTGAGAAGATCTCTTACCTATAACTATGTGATAAATATTTTCTCTTCAGCTCCCTTCTCATTTTCTCCGATGTCAGATCTTACTCTTCCCCTCATGTTCTCTTTGTTTCTTCCTATTTTCCTACCAAAAAGATGTATTTCGTCTAAGTTTAAGTACCATAAGTTTTACCTTCTTTTGTTCTGGTGGTTCATAAAATAAATTTTTTTTCTATTATATTAAGCCAATCGATAAAGACATCAATGTTTAGTTTACCTTCAAACTCTGGAATATCCAATGTTGGGTTATATTTGTTCTGCCACTCATCTTGGGCTTCATGTCTTACCCGAAATCTTCTTGACTCCCTTGGATGAGGAGGTGTATCCTCATCAAAAGTAAATTCTTGGACATCATTTTCATGCTGGTTATGTCTACTTCAAAGTTCTTCAATTATTTCATTCTTTTTCTTGTAGACTATGTAATAATCTTCGTAACTATAGCCTCAATAACTCAGCATCATTTTCATGGTTGCTACCTTCACCAACTATATATTTTCTTTTCCGTCTTGCCATGATCTCTAGCTTTTAGCTCTGATACCAAATTGATATTGATGGGCAAAAATATAGAATGAATTTTTAAAGAAAAAAAAACTGGTAGTACAGTTGTATTTGCTAGAATAAGTTTTTTATATAGAAAAGGAACGAACTCATGATAAAACTTTAACAAGATCGAAAAGAAAGCTCACCACTAAGTTTAAAATCACAAAGGGATATAGAAAGATCACCACCTCAAGAATAATAAGCAAGGATACAAAACTAAAACTTAAATACTCACCACTCAAAGATGCATCCAAGAGATATAGAGTTTAAGAGAGCACTCCAAGAGAACTTTTGCTAATATCATTAGTTTCTAAAGTTTTTTCTAACCCCTAAACAATAAAATAAGTACTAGTGCATGAAACAATCCTTCATGCATAGAAAAATTTGAAATTAAGTGTTTTACAATTGGTAACTAGCTTCTTTAATATATTCCTTAGTCATGAAGAAAAGCACCATGAAACAATTATAATTTTATCTAAGGAATGTGTTAATGAGCTATCATATTTGAGTGGGCTGAGTTTAAAACTATGAGGCAACATTATGGGCTGAAAAAAATACTATAGTATCAGTAAGGTCGATATAAGCATATTGTAGCAAATTAGGCACTCCCTTATTAGATGAGTGCACTAGGATCTTTGACGACCATTTCTCGTCTGATTTGGTGCCAGTTTGAAGGGGGATATTTCCCCTTCGTTGGCCATCCCCACCTGTAGTTTGCCCCAAGGGACCCTTGTGGTTTCCTACCCTATGGTCTCTCCACACTCAGTTTCAACCCCTATGGCCTCAATTTATATGATTTCTGTCGGAAAATATAAGAATGAAAAGGATGAACAACAATATGAAAACTAATAATAAACATAAGATCAAGAACATTATAAGAAATGTATTTAGGCTTGAAATATGTATAAACAATTTCTTAAAAATGATATTTGCACCCTCTACTCAATAATATTGCTATGCGTTTAATGCAAATAGTTTTAGTAGATATGAATTCAGCAAACAATAAAGAATCTTCAAAGATGAATTAGAGAATGTCTAATTCAATCATTTGGAGAGTTATTTTTGAAGTCAAGAAAGAAGAAGAATCAAAAAGAGAAAAGGTTAATTATAATTTATTTTCAAATACCTATTTATAGATATTTTCATAAAAGACATGACCTTTCATAAATAACTACTAAAATAACCACAAAAGAAACTATCTTTTCAAATATTTAATAACTACCATTCTTGGAGAACTTTTTTTTAATTTGAATAATTTATAACAATCCCCCACTTGTTCAAATATAAAAATTTTCTTGAAGTCATTAAATAGTATTAATGAATAAAGTAATATATCTTTTGATTTGAATATTACCTTAGTATAAGTATCACAAAGTGAAGTAGAAATCCCAAATAGCATAAAGGTTTTGAATTTGTTATTTCTAATGATAGCACCGGTAACACCACACACATAAATACAACATCCTCATATTCCTCACAAATTCTTGCTCAACCCTAATATGGCCTTGGGCTCATCCAAGTTCATGAACTAATATGAGAGAAACTCTCACTCTTAATCGAAAAAGCACCACTTCGAAGTTCTTATAAGTGAAGCTCTTATAATATCTTTGTCACTCTTTAACATACTTATCCTAACTTGGATTAAACTTCATTAAGAGTATAATTAACTCAACCCTCATTCAGTGATAATCAGCAATTTAACATCTTTATATGGGACTAGTAAATTAATCCAAAGTGTTGAACCACTCTACATGTCAATGACTTATTTTTACCCTTTGAACTATTCATTACTCATTTCATAATGTTGAGTAGGGTTGCTATCACTGGTGGATCTTTTATTCAAGGAGTTTCAGCCTCATCCATTTTGATGTTGATCTTACAACTTCTCTTGTAAGAGGTTTGGTGAACGGATCAACTAAATTCTCACTTGTTTTTGTAAATGTGAGTGAAATAATCCCACTCTTGATTAATTTACTCATATAATCATGTCTAAGACTTATGTGTCTTGACTTTCCATTATATATTTCACTATGCATATGAGCTAAAGTGGCTTAACTATTATAAAATATAGAAATTAAATTTACACTCTTAGAAGTCAATGAAATTTATAATAGAAAGTCCCTCAACCATTCAGCCTCTTTTTCTACTTTTGCTAAAGCAATAAATTTCAATTCTATAGTTGAGTGAGTTATACATGTTTGTTTCTTGCTCTTTCAAGAAATAGTGCCACTTCCCATTATGAACACTAAACCAGTATTGGATTTGTTATCTCCTAAACTCGATATCCAACTTGCCTCAGTATATCCTTCTAAAATAATAGAAAATTTTGAGTAATATAGGCCATAATCTTTTGTCCTTTTAAGGTACCCAAAAACTCTTTCAATAGCCTTCCAATGCTCACACTTGGATTGTCAGTAAATCTACTCAATTTACTAACTGCAAATGCTATATCAGGTCTTGTGCACTATGTTGCATACATAAGACTTCCTATAGTACTTGAATACTCTAATTTAGCTATTGTTCTTTTAACATTCTTGATTAATTTGATACTTAGGTCAAATGGGGTAATTGCTTCTTTGATTTTTAAGTGACTGAATTTTTTCAGTACTTTCTCTATATAATGAGTTTGACTCAAAGTATATCCCCTACTATTTCTTTTTACCTTGATATCTAGTATGGTATCAACTTGCCCAAGTTCTTTCTTCTTAAATGTTGAAGATAGAAACCTCTTTGTTTCTACGACACCTTTCATGTTATTGCTCACTATTAGTATATCATTAACATAAAGGCAAATAGTTACCATATAGTCATCACAAATTTTGAGATAAACACATTTATCTGTAACATTATAAACAAATCCATTAGAAAGAATTGATGCATCAAATTTCTCATGCCACTATTTTAGAGCTTACTTTAAACTATACAATGACTTAATAAGCTTACACACTTTATGTTCATTTCCCAAGAGAACAAACCCTTCGGGTTGTTCCCTATATACCTTCTCATTAAGGTGTCTATTTAAAAATATTATTTTGACATCCATTTGATTAACATAAAGATTAAAAATGGATGTTAAAGTAAAATCAATTCTAATGGATGTGATCCTAGCCATAAGAGCATATGTGTCAAAATAATCTATTCCTTCCTTTTGTCGAAATCCTTTAACAATTAACCTTGCTTTGAATGTTTGGAGAGTACCATCTATATGATACTTCTTTTGAAATACCCATTTATAATCAATATAGTTAGAGGCAGAAGGTAAATCGATAAGTTCCCAAGTGTGGTTTAATATAATGGAATCCATCTCATCATTAATAACATCTTTCTAGAAAGCAGCAACACAAGACTATTGAATCTCGGATTTTGATGATGAAATCAATTGATAAGTTTATGATCTAATCTGTATTGAGGGGGTGGGGGGGGTGAATTAGTGCAGTAGATAAAAATAACAAATTTAAACAATTTTGAAAAACTTCATATGATGAAAAAACCTTAGTTCAACGAGAACCATTTTGAAAAGACGTTTGTCTCTAATAAGTTTGTAAGTAAGTGGAGAAGAGGGGATTGGACAATTTGTATTGAAGTAAAATAGAATGCAGTATAAGAAAAGAATACATCAAAATTTATAGTGGTTCGGTTGTTATGACCTACATCTACTTCTGGTTCCTCCTTCGTTGAGGTCACCGGCATCCACTAATGATCTTCCTTCGATAGGAAAGACCAACCACCTCTTTACAGTGTTTTCTCCTTTTCACAAGTTTAGGAGATAACCCTTACAAGCCTCACACCTCTTCTTGGATTATTACAAAGCTAAAGAGAGAGAGGAGGAGGACTCTTTGCACTTTTACAACACTTTTACACCCTAACACTTTTATAAAGATTTTTTCATACTTTGATTGCACTTTATTACCCTTTCATACAGAAAAGAGTGGGGTATTTATAGGCCCCAATGACCTTAAAATTGGAGCTAAAAAGTGTCTCATTTTGGGTTTCCGGGGTATTGGCAGTATCCACCGCCTATGCTGGGCGGTACCATTACCTACAGCACTAACACTAGGTGGTACCACCACCTAGTCTGGTGGTACTACCACTTGACAGAACCTTGGAGACTGGGCTCTGACGGTATCACTACTTGACAAGGTGGTATCACTACCTGGCAGCATTAACTACTGACGATATCACCGCCCAAACCACTTAGGAGGCTAAGCCTCAAGCGGTTCCACCGCCCACCCTAGGTGGTGCCATCGCCTAACAAGGTTCAACAACCTATTTGGACCTTGAATCTAACCCAAACTAGTCCAATTATAGGCCTAGTTGGCCCTTAACACGGTTAATGGGATTACCTCCCAAACCTAACTCTAATTGTGTGCTAACTTCGATTTTTGAGGCATACACTAAACAAAACAAGTTCGGTAAGTCTAGGTTTCTTCCAACGAGCTTCCAGCGATCTTTTGGTGGACTTCCAATGATCTCTCGACAATCTCCTAGCGGGCTCCCAGCAAGCTCCTGGATTTCATGACGATCTTCTTGGCGAGTTCCAATGAGTTTCTTCTCAGTCAATTCTGGCAGCATTTCCGACGAACCTCTAAA